>CM054932.1:13319861-13371016 GCA_029168755.2 Tillandsia fasciculata | reverse complement strand
AAATAAAATCGTGAATTTATTTCCCATGATTTATTTAATAAATAAATAACAATAATCGGTGAACTAGAATTAAAAGGTGGGCTTTCTCTCGTGGATATGATATTTATTTAAGAGATAAAAAATTCCGAATATTTGTGGGGTTTTCTTTCTACGTACGTGACGAATTAAGGAGGAAAATGAATTAAATAAATAATCAAATAATAGGGATTATATAAGTGATTCGATTATCGGAGGGAGAAAAGAAAAATAAAAATCCTAACCGGTGAGGAGAGAAAGAAGAGAAAAAGGGAAAAGACGGAAACCCTAGCCGGAAGAAGGAAAAGGAGAAAGAGAAAGAGCCGGTCTTCCCGGACATCGAACCGAGGGCCAAGAACGCGACCGGGCGACCATCCCGTCGATCTTCGGTTAGTAAAATAATTTTTATAATTTTTCGGGATTTTTCCATCGTTCTTTGGTTGAGTTTTTGGACTTCTCCGTCGTCTCCGTCACCGTCGCCGTCATCGTCGTCATGCTAGGGCGCGGAACGGACGGCGGAGACGCGCGGTGTCGCTAGGGCATCGCGCGGAGGAATTTTGCGGACGGCCGATCGCCGCCGCGAGCGGCGACGAAACCGCGCGGGCACCGAGCTGCTGGGGGGCACCGCGCGGGCCCGCAACCGCACGAGCACCGCGCGGGAGGCGGCCACCCGCGCGGGCCCTGCAACCGCGGCGGGCGCCGCCGCGTGCGTGCGGGTACCCACGCGGGCCTGCAACGCGCGGGCGCCGCGCGGGCCCGCACACCCGCGCGGGCAGCCGCGCGAGGCGCCGCGCGCGCGCGTGGGCGCCGCCCGCGGCAGACACGCCGCGCGGTTTCGAGCCGCGCGGGGCTCCGGCGGGCGGCGACGGCGGCGCGGGGTTCCGGTTTTCGGCGAACCGGACGGTGTTGGACTTTTCCGTCAAAAAGAGTAAATTGGGTTTTTCGTTTTGGATGTTAGTACACGTTTTGATTATAGTTTATCCTTGCGGACTTTCTTTAGGTCCAGGTGCGCAGCGGGAGTGTACAAAAGACTCAGGTGTCCGTTTTCTCCTCAACTAGGTGGGTACGGTTGCTATAAGTGCAACAAGTGCAGTAAGTGCATCTATCATCATTAAAATGCTCTCAATTTGTCTAACAAAGTAGATGGACAGTTTAACCTTTCGCATGAATGTATTTGTATTTTATCTAACAACTGTGTGCGGCTGCGGTCGCGGTGCTCAATACACGCCGATCTCGGCAAATCCGGTTTCGGATGCTGCACGTACACAGGCGGATTGGCCTCCGCATGGGTGTACTTTTCCGGAAGAAGTGGTCTTTTTGACCCGTGTGCCTCACAAAGGAGTGGGAGCCGTGAGGACCTCTTCGCGCCAGCTGAAAAAATGACACACCAGCACCGTGAAGAGGTTAAAAGCATCAAAGGGTGATTGTGCACGAGGGGAGATTCTGTCTCCCCGACAGGTACTCTGGGGGTTGGTGCCCAACTTATTATGTACAAAGTTTAGCGAAAGGTTCCGGTGTAATCGGTTTGCTCCTTATGCCCTTTCGATATTTAGACATCTACTTTGTTTGTCACTGACTTTACCTACTCCGTGACAGGTGTTACCAGGTGCGTTAGCCGGGAGGGCGGTGAGGCTGCGTCGCGAGGACCATAGTCAGGATTCTTGGTTTTATCTCATTTTCCTTCATGCTTTAATTAGTTAATTTGCTTGTGGATTATATTAGTTGTGGACATGTATTAGTTAGCACTGTGGATGAGATGTACTTTTACGTTTTAGATACTTTTAGTGATGTTTTCATATGCGGCACGTTTTCATGAAAAACCAAATGATTCGGAAAATATTTTCTCAAAACGAAGTGCCGTGAGGGCACGGGTTTTGCAACCGCTGGTTTTATACTTTCCAAACGGTGACGCCGCTTTAATAACTTGCTTGAAAAAAATAAGGTGTCGAGTGGACACCGGTCTTTTAAAACAGTAGTTAAATTAATGTATTCTGATTGGTGATGTATGTCTACTGTATGGTTGATGGTTGATGGATGATGTTGTAAATGAGACGCCGTGCATATATAAAGGAGACTCTTCCCGTTGGCAGAGAGAATTTGTGTATGTGGCGGTCTGACACGCACCGGGGATGAGGTTTATGTCCATTTATTAAGAAAAAAAAAAAATATACACGCAATTTTCCGCTTTGCTTGACTCAAAAACCCCCGGGGGCGTGACAGATTAAATGGTATCAGAGAGAAACAACCATAACCATAGTAGACATGAGCCACATCCACAGTGTAAGGTGCCACAAGCAAATTGGATATGAGATAACCAAGGTGTAGGTGCGGTAGTACATGAGAGTACGGGGAAAAAGGGGAATGTAATATAGGTGTAATCGTAAGATAGGGTGCTAGGGTTATAACCTTAGGATTGACGTGGTTTCTTTGTTTACAGCAGACAACGGCCAGGATTCGGCCACCGAGCGCTAACTATTTCTCAATGGACAGGATGGATCCCACAGCCGCAGCCAACCGCTTACTCCGCAACCAGCTACGCGACATAGCAGGGCAATTGCTAACCCCACTGAGCGCCTATGCCTACTGACTCAAGATTTCGAGGGTGTCGACCGCACCCAGCGAGACGCCAGGGACGACGCCTATCGGGGAATGCCACCGGCAGGGTCCCCACTTTCAACGAAGCGGTTATGTTGGCCCTGCGGGCAGAGCAAGAACTGGCCGAGACACGCGCTCGGCGGAGTTATCCCTATCCCAGTCCGATGGAGGACCCCTTTCAGCAGGGCCCAGCACTCAAGCGCCGAGGACAGAGGGAAAACTTTGGAAAGACGATGATGAGAGGAGAACCCAAACCGCTGAGGAGGCCGTGTCCATATGCAGTGGGGCGCATCAGGTGACGGATTGTCCATGGAGACACGGCCACTGCTACCGATGCGGCAGGCCAGGCCACGCACGCTACGAGTGCCCACGGAAACCGGGCACCACCAGGCCTCCGGCACCGCGACCGGAGGAAACGGAGAGGACTGCTACACCTGCCCGCAAGGGGACCCCGACCAAGAGGGCCGAGGAGGAGGACGTCCGGAGAAAGCACGGAAGGATGAACCGACACAGCGAGGAGCGCAAAACCACCTCAGGGACTGTGCGTAATCTGCGAGGGTGCTCACCCGGTGGCGGAATGTACTTGGAGGTACCATTACTCAATCAAGGCGGCTTGCCGGACCACTCTTGTGCCTTCTGCCCTCAGAGGCCCACCCCTGCCGCCGCCGCCGCGCCACCACAGCAGAGAGGACCAGAGAGTGCTGCGGCTCCGTTCAGCCAAAGGATTTGCCCGGCGACCAGCAATCCGCAGACTCCTCAGACGTCAAGTCCCTCCCCAGCACGCCGTACGACGCTGGCCCAAGGGCTGTGGACGGGCTCCCGGGATACTACAGTGGAGGACGCGACGTCCCAGACCTAGTAACGGCAGGTAACTTCTGTTTTTCCTCCTAGATTAGGAGCACTGGTTACACCTTAGCCTGCTACCCCAGTTAGACTCTCTCTCTCTCTCTCTCTCTCTCTCTCTCTCTCTCTCTCTCTCTCTCCCTCTTCTCCTCCTGCCGTTCCCTTCCCTGACCCCGAAAACGCCTAGTGCGGTTCGGGGGGGGGGGGAATCCATAGGTACTAGGCGAAGCCTTCCCGGCCGATGTACGCGGGCGGGCTTCGAAGCATAGGAGAACCTTGTGTACTCGAGGCCCGTTAAGGGCCATGCAAGGAATAAATAGGCTCCACCCTATGCCTTGCAGTCGAGAACCCAATGGGCCGTTAGGTAGTTCAGGGCCGCCCCCCCCAGATGAGGTTCAGCCGTCCCGTGGTAAGGGACATTCCGGATGTATTTCCGGCGGAGCTCCCCGGAATGCCGCCGGAACGAGAGGTCGACTTCCCTATTGAGTTGCTTCCCGGCACCAAACCCATCACCAAGGCACTGTACAGGATGGCCTTCGCGGAGTTGAAAGAACTCAAGGCACAGTTGGAGGACCTTTTGGACAAGGGTTTTATCAGACCAAGCGCGTCACCCTGGGGCGCGCCCGTCCTGTTTGTGAGAAAGAAGGACGAAAGTCTCCGGTTGTGCATCGACTACCGGGAGATAAATAAGGTCACCGTTAAGAACAAGTACCCCCTGCCAAGGATCGACGACCTCTTCGACCAACTACAGGGGGCGACGGTGTTTTCAAAGATCGACCTGCAGTCGGGCTATCATCAGGTCCGGGTTAAGGGGGAGGACATCCCCAAAACGGCTTTCCGGACTCGCTATGGCCATTACGAATTTACAGTAATGCCATTCGGGCTCACAAATGCCCCGGCGGTGTTCATGGATATGATGAATAGGGTATTCAAACCCTTCCTGGATTTATTTGTGGTGGTCTTCATCGACGATATCCTCATCTACTCGTACAGACGAGGAACATGAAGAACATCTGCGCACAGTCCTCCAGACCCTACGGGAACAGAAACTCTACGCCAAACTCAAAAAGTGTGAGTTTTGGCTCCGTGAGGTCGGTTTCTTGGGGCACGTAATCTCGGCGGCTGGAGTCGCGGTGGATCCGAAGAAGATAGATTCGGTGACGGACTGGCCCCAACCGACGACGGTGACGGAGGTTCGAAGCTTCCTGGGATTAGCCGGGTATTACCGGCGCTTCGTGGAGGGTTTCTCCAAGATAGCCACCCCCTTAAACCGTTTGACTAGAAAGGGGGAAAAGTTCATCTGGACGGACAAATGTCAGAAGAGCTTCGAGGAGCTCAAGGATGGATTGACGCGAGCCCCGATTCTCGCCCTGCCAGAACCAGGGGAGGATTATGAAGTGTATTGCGATGCGTCGCGAAACGGACTGGGTGGAGTACTCATGCAACGGGGAAAGGTTATAGCCTATGCGTCAAGGCAGCTCAAGGAGTACGAGCGGAATTACCCCGTGCACGATTTGGAACTCGCAGCGGTGGTGTTTGTCCTCAAGCTTTGGAGACACTACCTGTATGGGGCGCACTGCAATGTGTACTCAGATCATAAAAGTCTTAAGTACCTTTTCACCCAAAAGGAGTTAAATTTGCGACAAAGACGGTGGCTCGAGCTACTGAAGGATTACGATTTAACGATCCACTACCACCCGGGAAAGGCAAACGTGGTGGCCGACGCCCTGAGTCGCAAGGGGCAGGCCGAGGAGGCAGGTGTAAGTGCCATCACCCAGCAAGATAGTCTGATTGCGGAATTTTCGCGGTTGAGACTAGAAGTAGTACCGGCAGGTACAGTCGCACAACTTCTGACACTGGTGGTCAGACCTACTTTGCTGGGACAGAATTCTCGAAGGGCAATCGACTGATGACCAACTCCAGCTGGTGCGAAGTAGAATAACCGCCGACCAGGAAGGTGATTTCACAGTAAACTCCGACGGCACGATACGATTTCGGGGACGAATCTGCGTGCCGGATCTACCGGAACTCAAAGAGGAAATCCTGCGGGAGGCGCATACTGCCCCATATGCAGCGCACCCCGGGGGAACGAAGATGTACAAGGACGTCAAACAGACCTTCTGGTGGCCCAAGATGAAGGAAGACGTGACTCGATTTGTGGCACACTGCCTGGTGTGCCAACAGGTGAAGGCCGAGCATCAGCGCCCGGCAGGAAAATTGCAACCTTTACCGGTGCCCGAGTGGAAGTGGGACAATGATTACCATGGATTTTGTGACCGGATTCCCGAGATCGCCACAGGGACACGATGCAATATGGGTGATTGTGGACCGTTTGACGAAATCGGCCCACTTTCTGCCCATACACACGACGTGGACGCGGGAACGACTGGCACAAACTTACATCAACGAGATAGTAAGGTTGCATGGGGTACCGACATCTATCACGTCGGACAGGGACACGCGATTCGTGTCAAACTTTTGGCAAAGCCTGCAGCGAGCAATGGGAACCAAGTTGCACTTCAGTACGGCTTTTCACCCGCAGACCGATGGACAATCAGAGCGGGTGATACAGATTGTGGAGGACATGCTTCGAGCATGCGTTTGGACTTGGGCGAAGGGTGGGCACGGTGTTTGCCCCTAGTGGAATTTGCCTACAATAACAGTTACCAGGCCAGCATTCAGATGGCACCATACGAGGCCCTGTACGGGCGCCGCTGTCGGTCTCCAATATGCTGGGACGACTTGGGTGAGCGTAAGTTTCTGGGCCCAGATTTGGTGGAGGAGACCGAAGCAAAGGTGCGATTGATTAGGCAAAGGCTACTGACCGCCCAGAGCAGACAGAAAAGCTACGCGGACAACAGACGCCGAGACTTAGAGTTCATGGTGGGTGAGCATGTGTTACTCCGAGTTTCGCCCTCCAAGGAGAACCGACGTTTCGGCATAAAGGGAAAGTTAAGCCCAAGGTACGTGGGACCGTTCGAGATCCTAGAACGCGTAGGACCGGTGGCGTACCGATTAGCCTTGCCGCCGAACCTCGAACGAGTCCACAACGTGTTCCATGTCTCAATGCTCCGGAAGTACCTCGCTGACCCCTCTCATGCCATGGATGCCTCCACCATCGAGTTGCGAGAGGATTTGAGCGTCGATGAGACGCCGGTGCGGATTTTGGCAAGAGAGGACAAGAAGTTGCGCAATCGAACTATCTCCTACGTTAAGGTCCAGTAGAGCAACCACGAAGAGCGCGAGGCGACATGGGAACTGGAATCGAAGATGAGGGAATGTTTTCCCGAATTGTTTAGTGAGGTTTGTACTTAAGTTTCGGGACGAAACTTTTTATAAAGTGTGAGTGGTGTAGTGATTCGGCCCTTAGGGGTACTTTTGACTCACATGTAAATTATTTAAGCCGTTAAGTGAAATAAAATTATTTAATTTTTAAAAGTCGGCCGGTGCGGGGTGCGTATATTTTTCTGGCAAAGGGCTCGAAAAATGTAGACCGACGGTGCGATCGAATCGGGAATCCGATGTACGGATCTCCCGGAATGGGGTTTCTAAGATCGCGATGATTTTAGGCGCGCATCGGAATTCGTGTAAAATATCCGACACGCTTTCTGAGGAAGTTTGGAGAATCCGTGTGATTAATTAATTAAGAAATTAATTAATCGGTGACGATAAATAAAATCGGGAATTTATTTCCCATGATTATTTAATTAAATAAATTAAATAATCGGTGACTAGGAATTAAAAGGTGGGATTTTATCTCGTGGATCTGATATTTATTTTAAGAGATAAAATTCGAATATTTGTGGGTTTTTCTTTCTACGTACGTACGAATTAAGGAGAAAATTAATTAAATAAATAATCAAATAATAGGGATTATATAAGTGATCCCGATTATCGGAGGGAAAGAAAAGAAAAATAAAAACCCTAACCGGTGAGGAGAGAAAGAAAGAGAAAAGGGAAAAGACGGAACCCTAGCCGGAAGAAAGGAAAAGGAGAAAGAGAAAGAGCCCGGTCTTCCCGGACATCGAACCGAGGGCAAGAACGCGACCGGGCGACCTTCCCGTCGATTTTCGGTTAGTAAAATAATTTTTATAATTTTTTGGGATTTTTCCGTCGTTCTTTGGTTGAGTTTTTGGACTTCTCCGTCATCTCCGTCACCGTCGCCGTCATCGTCGTCATGCTAGGGCGCGGAACGGACGGCGGAGACGCGCGGTGCCGCTAGGGCATCGCGCGGAGGAATTTCGCGGACGGCCGGTCGCCGCCGCGAGCGGCGACGGAACCGCGCGGGCTCCGCGCGGGCCGTACCTGCCCGGGCGCGGCGCGGCCGCCGCGCGGGCGTCACCCGCGCGGGCCCGCAACTGCGCGGGCACCGCGCGGGCGGCACCCGCGCGGGCCCGCAACCAAGCGGGCACCGCGCGGGCGCCGAGCGGCTGCCGCGCGGGCGGCACCCGCGCGGGCGCCGCGCGGGGCACCCGCGTGGGCAACCCCCGCGCGGGCGCCGCACCCGGCGGGGCACCCGCGCGCGCGCCGCTCGAGCAACCCCCGCGCGGACGCCGCGCGGGCCCGCACCCGCGCGGGCGCCGCGCGGGCAACCCCCGCGCGGACGCCGCGCGGGCACAGCGCGGGCGCGCGCGGGCGCTGCGCGGCCACCGCACGGGCAGCACCCGCGCGGGCGCTGCGCGAGGCGCCGTGCCGCTTGGGCGCCGCCCGCGCAGACACGCCGCGCGGTTTCGAGCAGCGCGGGGCTCCGGCGGGCGGCGACGGCGGCGCGGGGTTCCGGTTTTCGGCGAACCGGACGGTGTTGGACTTTTCCGTCAAAAAGAGTAAATTGGGTTTTTCGTTTTGGAATGTTAGTACACGTTTTGATTATAGTTTATCCTTGCGGACTTTCTTTAGGTCCAGGTGCACAGCGGGAGTGTGCAAAAGACTCAGGTGTCCCGTTTTCTCCTCAACTAGGTGGGTACGGTTGCTATAAGTGCAACAAGTGCAGTAAGTGCATCTATCATCATTAAAATGCTCTCAATTTGTCTAACAAAGTAGATGGATAGTTTAACCTTTCGCATGAATGTATTTTATCTAACAACTGTTGCGGCTGCGGTCGCGGTGCTCAATACACGCCGATCTCGGCAAATCCGGTTTCGGATGCTGCACGTACACAGGCGGATTGGCCTCCGCATTGGTGTACTTTTCCGGAGAAGTGGTCTTTTTGACCCGTGTGCCTCACAGAGTGGGAGCCGTGAGGACCTCTTCGCGCCAGCTGAAAATCACACACCAGCACCGTGAAGAGGTTAAAAGCATCAAAAGGTGATTGTGCACGAGGGGATACTTCTGTCTCCCCGACAGTTACTCTGGGGTTGGTGCCCAACTTATTTATGTACAAAGTTTAGCGAAAGGTTCCGGTGTAATCGGTTTGCTCCTTATGCCCTTTTGATATTTAGACATCTACTTTGTTTGTCACTGATTTTACCCACTCCGTGACAGGTGTTACCAGGTACGTTAGCCGGGAGGGCGGTGAGACTGCGTCGCGAGGACCGTAGTCAGGATTCTTGGTTTTATCTCATTTTCCTTCATGCTTTAATTAGTTAATTTGCTTGTGGATTATATTAGTTGTGGACATGTATTAGTTAGCACTGTGGATGAGATGTACTTTTACGTTTTAGATACTTTTAGTGATGTTTTCATATGCGGCACGTTTTCATGAAAAACCAAATGGTTCCGAAAATGTTTTCTCAAAACGAAGTGCCGTGTGGGCACGGGTTTTGCAACCGCTGGTTTTATCCTTTCCAAACGGTGACGCCGCTTTAATAACTTGCTTGAAAAAAATAAGGTGTCGAGTGGACACCGGTCTTTTAAAACAGTAGTTAAATTAATGTATTCTGATTGGTGATGTATGTCTACTGTATGGTTGATGGTTGATGGATGATGTTGTAAATGAGACGCCGTGCATATACAAAGGAGACTCTGCCCGTTGGCAGAGAGAATTTGTGTATGTGGAGGTCTGACATGCACCGGGGATGAGGTTTATGTCCATTTATTAAGAAAAAAACAAAATATACACACAATTTTCCGCTTTGCTTGACTCAAAAACCCCCGGGGGCGTGACACAAAATACCCCAATGGAACATACACAAATTAAACATTCACAATTCACAAAAATCTGTCCACAATTACCACAGTCCAGAGTTTCTAAATTTTTACCTGCGAAAAATGCCCGGAAAATTTGAAGAAAAATACTATCGCGATTCTCGCGATGAACCCGTCGAAACGAGTACCTGCACGCCCAAAACCGAGTTTCCTACGCTGAGATAAAAATCCGGCAAGGGAAACACCCCAATACAAACTGTACAAAATTTATGTATCAAAGAACTACAGAAAAAGTAGATTTTCACCTTCGTGAAAAATCCAGAAAAATCTGAGAAAAATCCAGGAGATTTCTTGCGAAATGTAGATGAAATTTCCCTTTTGAATCGCCTCGATCTGTTGCCTGTGCGCAAAGATACAGCTAGAACACCGCAGTGCTGTCCAAAAATCCGTGAAGAAAAAAGGGTCAAATGGAAGCTCGGAAAACTCCAAGATCAGCGCGGAAATCGTGGAAGCTCAAAACACAGAAGTTGAAGTCCTACCTGTCGAGAGTCCGATAGCATAAGAATCGTCGAAAAAGGAGGTTGGGGTTGTTACGGAATTTGAGTTGGCGCATTTCGTGAATAGTTCAAGTCTTGAAGATTGAAGATGAAGAAACTCTGGATCAACTACCTCAATCTCAAGAAAGAAGAATTCAAAAGGATCAGGTACGTTAAATTAAATAATTTGTGATGATCCGAATACTTCTTATAGTGTAGAAACACCCGGAAGAGGTTTTAACTGCATATTCATCAAAAACTGGACATGGGACATGTTCAGGATCCGGATCATGTCGTTTCGATCCGGATCCCGAAGGGTGCTCGTTCATACACTAGTTCAATCCGGATCATGGCATTTGATGATCCGGATCCCGAACATGAGTTTTACCTGTTGGCTTGAACGATCCGGATCGTGGAATCTCAATCCGGATCCCGAACACATTGTTCTGGTAAAACTGTATGAACGATCCGGATCGTAGATTATGATCCGGATCCCGAACAGGCGGTTTTCTGGAAATTGCTCTCTACGCGTAAGCGATCCGGATCGTGACTTGCGCAGTCCGGATCGTCGCCCGTAAAACTTTCCAGAAAAGTTTGTTTTTGATCCGAATATTCTTCCTAGGGTTTCTAACCTATAAATAGCCCTTCTTTTCATTTCTAGGGCAATCCACACATCGGAAAAAGAGCCGTCATTTTCATATATCATTTTATACGGCCTTAGATCCACATATAGAGAAGAACGGAAATCATTAGATCTATTTAATGGTTCTTCATCTATATTGATTAGTTTGATTCTAGGATTTTCATACTCATATCTTGAGTTGAATCAAACTAATGAATACTTAGATGGTATTTCCGATCTACTCTTGATCTAAGTATTCGGCGGATCATCACCACCCAAACAACAACGATTTACCCCAAAATCGGCGCGTGGACTCGCGTGGCCTTGTGGATTCAAGGTGTTATCGCTTTCGTGGATTCGGAGCGAGGTGCGTTCGTGGATTCGAAGCGTACCATTGGGTGAAGACCGTGGATTCGGTCGGACGTCGTGGATTCGACGTTGGACGCTGTGGATTCAGCGTTGGCGGCGCAGATCGTGGATTCGTGAAGCGTCGTGGAACGAGCGGAGAAGATCGACTAGGGGCGTATGGTAAAAGGTTGAGTCGTCTGTGAGTACGTTATATCACCTTGTACGTGTGTTAACTCTAGTGGATTTCACCGTGTTATCGGTCCCGTGGTTTTTTACTCCGGTTTGGAGTTTTCCACGTAAAAATTCTTGTGTGTTCTTTTATTTTTCCGCATTGGGTTTTATCGCACAATGAATTTTTGAGTGTTTATTGTTTACACCTATTCACCCCCCCTCTAGGTGTTTTTTCCCCTATTTGATCCTATTTAACCTAAACCCTACAGGGGTGAGTCGGGAGAGCCCAAACACTGAGAAGGGACGAAGCGGGTCGTCGGAGAACGAGCGTCGCACCGCGCCGGAAAATCGCGAACCTCGGGATGCGTGCCTCCAAATATTCTCAAAGTCCTCCAATGGATAGTGCACTGTGTGAGGGAAAATTCTTCTGGAGTCACAGTGAAACGGTGTCTAAAAAGCCCAAAGAAAACACATAGAAGCCTATTTATAGGCTCAGTCCATAGCTGTTAGTGGGCCGGATTTTCGGGCGCAACTTTCGGGCGCCCGAATCCGGAAAACGGTCGGACGTCTCCCCGTCCGACGCGCCCGAATCGCCCCCAAGCTGACACATGTCCCGCACAGCAAACAGTTGTGCGGGACGCGTAAGAAACAGCCGCGTGGCCCTCCTGGGCGGCGGACGCGTGTCCCGCACAGCAAACAGCTGTGCGGGCGCGTCCGGCGCCGACCGGGCAGGCGGGTAGGTGGCGCCCGCGAGTAGCCGGGCGCCACGTGTCCCCGTCCTGTCACGGTCACATGTGTCGGCAGGCACGGCACTGTGTGCCTGCCATGCACGCGCCTCGAGGCGCTCGCCCGTGCCCCCGTGTGCCGCGCCTCGTGAGCCCGCCACTAGCCTGCCGCCACGTGTCCCTGCGCCGGTTCCATGCACCCGCGCGGGGAACTCCGTGGACCACGCACCCCAGCGTCCGCCAACCAGGGATCGAAACGTGGTTCCCGCTCAGATCCCTGCACCGGCGCTCAAACCATGCACCCGCCGGTCAAAATCCCGTGGACCGCGCACCGAAGGCCAGCCTATCCTTGCCTGCCACGTGTCCTGCGCCGGGCTCATGCACCCAGCCGCGCCGCTCCGTGGACCAAACGTCGCGAACCGGCCAATTACAGGCCGCCACGTGGCAGCCAGCGGTCCACCGACACTCCCCATGCACCGAAAAGCCCCGAAAACTTCCGGAAGCCCGTTTTTGGTCATCCGGACTCCAAATTTAACTAGCAAATAGCCGTTTTCAAGCGTTTTTCCGCGCTGAATCCAAATCCAACCTCTGTTTGGCCCAATTCATTTTCTAAACTTTGGCAAATACAGCCGAAGGCCAAATCAGCTACAAAAGTCTCACAGGGTTCATCTGTGGCACTCCTTTGATGCACCATGGGCCAGACACCAACACTAGGTGTTATACATAGTGGATTCATCGGAAAAGCTGCATGGGAAAAACCAGAACACTACATTTGCACTGAGATTTATTTTTTTAAATATTATACTGTAGAATCCTGGCGTTCCCTTGCCCTTGTATACCTCCCTTTCATTTTGACGGGACTGGTAGAAAAACTTTCCACCGTTTTCTGCAATGGACTGACCGGGGCCGCTAGTATTTTCTGCGATTGAGCTCGAAGAACGGAGGGCGGCAAAGCGAACGGAATCGGATTCCGATTTACGGATCTCCCGAAATGGGGGTCAAAGCGTTTGCTTTTGAGTAGCGCATCGGAATCCGTGTTAAGTGGCCGGCACGTTCTTCGAGGCGATCGGACGGGGAACTTGCTGTGATCGGAATTCTCATCTGTGTATGTCATTGGGTTATTTTATTTATGTGGTGGTACTTCGACCTTCCGGTTTTCCATCTTGGGTCCTAACCGAATATTTTCAGTTGATTAAGGAGGGGTTGAAATTCGAGAAATTCTGGGCTGGTCGTCGGGACTTGCGAATATTTTTTTTGGTGCTAGAGCTCGCAAAACGGTGAACGGAGGTGCGATCGGATTCGAATTCCGACTCCCGGATCTCCCAGAATTAATTTTTGAAGTTTGGACCCCTTTTTGGGTGCTCCGGGATCCGTGCGAGCAATTGACACGCTTTTCGAGACAATCTTAGCCGTCGGTTTTTGTTTCGGTTATTTTAGGGTTTCTCTCTTGACGGCTAGGGTTTAAGGCGGCCCTGTTAAGAAAGGGAAGGGGAAAAACCCCAATTCATATTTCCTCTCTTTTCAACCGAGGGCGTGAGGAACCGAGACGGAGACGAGGAGAAGGAAGGACGATCGCAGGCCCTACGGAACCCGGCGAATGAGAGCGGGACGATCCTCTTCCTTCCTCCCTCACCGACGAAAACAAGGTGAGCGGTTCGGGTCTTCCCGGTTATCTTTTTGGTTTAAGGTTTTCTTTCTTGTCGTGTTGCGTGCGAGGCGTGTTGTCGAACGGGAGGCCGCCGCCGCCGTTACCATGTTCGCGGGGTCGTCGCCGGAGTCGAACGGGAGCGAAAACGGAGAAGAAAACCAGAAAAAAGGGGTTACTGTATGGATTCTCGGCCCGCGGTCCACGGGCCGGGGCGTGCACCCGGTGCACGCCCCGCGGCGCGGGAGCCACGGACCCGGCGCACGCTTTCGTGCGCCGGCCCGGCCCGCTCGGGTGCGGTGCACGCTACGGCGTGCACCCGGTGCGCACCGCAGGCCCCTGCGGCCGTGAGCCCGGTGCACGCTCGTGTCGTGCACCGGCCCGGCCCAGGATGCGCGGTGCACGCTTCCTGCGTGCACCCGGCGCATGCCGCGCAACCGCCGACGCCGTAAACCCGGTCCACGCCTGGACCGTGCACCAGCCTTCAGCCAAAGAGCCCAGAAGCTCCGTTTTTGGCCCGTTTCGCCCCGTTTTCGAGTGTTTTTAACCACGACGATGGTTTTTAACAAATAATTCTTATTGTAGCTGTTCGGGCACACGGCGAGGGTACTTTTAGTTGGAGCTCCCGCACGTCGTCTCCTTCGTGTTTGAGGTGGGTTTTACTTCGATGTTAGTGCCGAATTCCGGCGGTCGTCTTACCCTTAAATCTTTGCTTTATGTGACTAACTGGTAGCGGTTATAGTTTTTACTCCTGATTGTACATGATGTTGCTAAACATGATAGCGGTTATAGTTTTTACTCCTGATTCTACATGATGTTGCTATACATGATAGCGGTTATAGTTTTCACTCTTGATTATATATGATGTTGCTAACATGATAGTGGTTATAGCTTATTCTTGGGTACTGTTGATTATTTTGCTCGAGGTTGCAGCACGCGCACCCGCGGTTTGGCCACCGCAAAGGGTGCGCTTTTCCGGAAAAGCGGTCTGTTGACCCGTGTATACCCACGAGGTGACGTAGTGGGGCCCCTTATGTAGTTGTGGGGTTTGAGGCGCCGAGGTGCGAGCGGTGCGACCCGTCGGTGTAGTTGTCCGACGTGGCCGGGTATTGCAGGATACAGGGATACAGGTTGTCTTCTCCCTTTTGAGGGGTGGTTGCTCCGGTTGACTTTACGGTTTGTTTTTACTACTTTTCCTGCTCTACTATCATTCGTTACTGACTTCCCACTTGGTGACAGGGTCCAGTCGAGGGGGGAGGTAGGCGACGGTGAGGACGGGGCCGGAGCTTCCGGGTCGCTGGGGGCCCTGGACTGTTTTTCCTCTTTCACCTTTACATTTCATTTACGTTGTAGTTGTTTGTGAGGTTCTCGATACCCTCGTGGGGTCGGCGTGGATGTCGGTATGGTTTACATTTAGTTGTCCTCTTATGCATTTATTCTTCCCTTTATTCCTGTTGGCCGTTTGGAAAAAGAAAAAGCAAAACCCTGTGGATTAGGATTGCGAAAATGAATTTCAAAACTTGAGTGTCGTGTGGGCACTGATTTCAAAACCCTGTGGATTTATGGATTGCGAAAATGAATTTCAAAACTTGAGTGTCGTGTGGGCACTGTTTTCAAAACCCTGTGGATTTATGCTGGTTTCGAAACGCGTTTTCAAAATTGAGTGCCGGGTAGGCGCTTTTTCAAAAACTGTGGATTTATCCTTTCAAATTGGTCGGCCACGCGTGTTAATAAATTGTGGTACTAGTTGTATGTTAGGGACTGTTGTGACTGAATGGTTGATTGTGTTGGAACCTGTACTAAACGCTACGCCGTGCATATACAGAGGAGACTCTGTCCATTTGCAGAGAGATTCTGTATATGCGGCGGGTCTGGGCATGCGCCGGGGGAAGGGGAGTATCAAAAAAAAAAAAAAAAAAATTTTATACGTCAAATGTTCGACTTTTGTGAACCGTTTCCGCTAAAACAAACCCCCGGGGCGTGACAGATTAAGATGGTATAAGAGAGGTTCTTTCAATCACAACAGTTAGTGCCGACATCCGTGGGGATACCTCACTTGCCTACAGGTGAATGAATTGGGTAGGGCATAGGAAGGTAGAGCGCGAGTGATCGAGGGGGGGAAAGAGTCTGAGTCCTTTCTCTCGCTAAGTGGTTCGTTGTTTTGTAAGTAAAGTCTAGAGTTGACTCTTGTTGTGTGTGTACAGATAGAGGTCAGACTCAGCGAGCAACTGACGACGAAAATGGACATCGCCGACGAAGCAAATCGCCTGCTCCGCAACCAGCTGCGCGACGTGGCTCGGCAACTGCTGACCCTCGCGGAGCGCCTGAGCATACTAATACGGGAACTCGAGGGCGTCGATCACTCCCGGCGCGGCACCAGAGACGTCGCCCCTCGCGGGATGCCACTGATGGGCCCTCCCACCTTCCAGGAGGCGGTTAACCTGGCCGAGCATTCCGAGCTAGAGCGCGCCCGGCAGGAATACCCTTACCCCCGTCCGGCAGAGGACCCCTATCGGAAGGGCCGGGCGAACAAACGCCCGAGAACCGGGCAGAACCTTGGGCAGACGACGAAGGAAGGACTTAGGCCACCGAAGCCGTGCGTCATATGTGGCGACGCGCACCCCGTGACGAGTTGCCCGTGGCGGGACGGACACTGTTTTCGATGTGGCAAGCCGGGCCACACGCGTTACGAGTGCCCTCTGAAGCCGGCCACCACTAGACCCCCGGCGCCGCAATCGGAGAGATGAGAGAATGCCGCGGCCCCCGACCTGCATAGGGACCGACCGGGGGGCCCACGCGCGATGAACCCCAACAGCACGGGATCCCCACCCCGCCACGCCATACGTCGCTGGCCCAAGGGTTGCGGGCGGACCTCCCCGGCCGCCCTGGCGAACGACGCGACGTCCCAAATTGGGGAATGACAGTTTCCTTGACCGTTTCGACTCCCACATGCGTTTGGGGGGCGAACACCCACGGAAGACTATTCGGCTTTACCCACGACTTCTTTTCTTCTTCCTCCCTTACCTCCGAGGTCCTTCATAGCTGTTCTCTTCGGACCAAGCCGAAACAGGCCTCGGCTGGTGCGACTACAAGAACCGGGCTTTCCTGAGCATGAGTATATGGCGGGCAAGAGCATCTCCTTCCCGGCGGTCATCTCAGCGGCACGGGCCAGAAGGTTGGTAGAGGGTGGATGCGTGGCCTACTTAGCATCGGTGGATTTAGTTACCCGACCCTCGACGACATCCTGATCTATTCACCTACCGACGAGGAGCACGAGGACCATTTGCGAATGATTCTCCAGACTCTTAGAGAGCAGAAGCTGTTCGCTAAACTCAAGGAGTGTGAATTCTGGCCACGCGAAGTGGGTTTTCTAGGGCATGTGATCTCGGCGAAGGGAATCGCCGTGGACCCCAAGAAAGTGGAATCAGTGGTCGACTGGCAGCCGCCGACGACGGTGACAGAGGTCCGTAGTTCCTAGGCCTGGCAGGATGTTACAGACGCTTCATCGAAGGTTTCACGAAGATTGCTGCCCCTTTAAACCAGTTGACCAGAAAAGGGGAGAAGTTCTTATGGACAGCCAAATGCCAGGAGAGTTTTGAGGAACTCAAAAGAAGGCTAACCAGGGCACCAATACTTGTGCTGCCTACACCCGGAGAGGATTATGAAGTGTACTGCGACGCATCAAGGATCGGCCTTGGGGGTGTTCTGATGCAACAGGGGAAAGTAATAGCCCACGCTTCCAGGCAATTGAAGGATTACGAAAAGAGCTACCTGATACGCGACTTAGAACTGGCCATAGTGGTCTTCGTTTTAAAATTGTGGAGGCACTACCTCTTTGGAGTCCACTGTAACGTCTTCTCGGATCACCAAAATCCTAAGTACATCTTTACCCAAAAGGAATTAAACCTGCGGCAGAGGCGGTAGCTAGAGTTACTGAAGGATTACGACTTGACGATTCAATACCACCCCGGGAAGGCAAACGTGGTGGCAGACGCTTCGAGCAGGAAAGGGCAACAAGAAGGGGCGTCTGGGGGCGCGATAACTAAACAGAGCAGCTTGATCACGGAGTTCGCACGATTGCAGTTGGAGGTGGTACCAGCAGGCACCGTTATGCAACTCCTAGCCTTGGTGGTCAAGCCGACGCTATTTGAGAAGATCCGGGAAGGACAACAGACCGACTCACACTTGCAGCGCGTACGAGACAAGATCTCCCTGGACCAAGAGGGCGATTTTACAGTGGAAGGCGACGGCACCCTACGGTTCTACCAGGCACGACTAGGAGTTTCCGGATAAAGGGTTCTTTAGACCGTGGGTGTCGCCTTGGGGCGCACCCGTGCTTTCGTGCGAAAGAAGAACAGAAGTCTACGTCTACGCATCGACTACAGGAAGATAAGCAAGGTTACAGTGAAGAACAAACCTAGGATTGACGACCTCTGCAATCAACTGCAAGAACCTCAGGGACCAGGAGCTGGTTGCTAAGTTTAAGAGATGTGATTTCTGACTTCGCGAAATGGAATCTTTGGGGCACATCGTGTCAGCGACGGGAATCACAGAGAATATGAGCGGATGTTTTGAGCAGGAAGGGTCAAATCGGGGAGGAAATCGATGAGCACGAGTACTCAGCAGGACCGGTACCGTCGCACGACCTATTGTCCTTGATGATCAAGCCAACCCTTTTAGAGAAATCCTGGAGGGTCAGAATAACAGGCGTACGGATACAGCTTATTCGAGACAAGACCCCCAGACCACGCAATCGACTTTTCAGCGAGTGCGAACGACGCAATACGTTTCCGAGGGTGGACTTGCGTGCCCGAGCTGCCAGTGTTGAAGGAAGAGTTACTGTCAGAGGCGCACTGCGCTCCCTTCGCGGCGCATCCAGGTGACACGAAGATGTACGAGGACCTCAAGCAGAAATTCTGGTGGACTAGAGATACTCGGCTGGTGTCGAACCTTTGGCAAGTCTGCAACGGGCCCTAGAGACTAAACCACACTTCAGCACGGCATTTCACCCCCAGACCGGCGGACAGCCCGAGCGAATGAGCCAGATTCTCGAAGATGTGCTCTGAACCTGCTTACTTGATTTTGGGTGACGGATGGTCACTGCCTTTGAGCTTAGAGAGGACCTGAGCTTCGACGGAACACCGGTGCGGACCTTAGCACGAGAGGACAAAAAGGATTACGCAACCGGGCGATCCCCTATGGGAAGGAGCTGTGGAGCAACCAGGAAGAACGTGAAGCGACTTAGGAACGGGAGTCAAAGATGGAGGAGTGCTACTCAGTTTTATTCGTTGCGGACCAGGATTAAGTTTCGAGGACGAAACTTTTTTTTAGTGGTGAGTGATGTAGAATCCTGGCGTTCCCTTGCCCTTGTATACCTCCCTTTCATTTTGACGGGACTGGTAGAAAAACTTTCCACCATTTTCTGCAATGGACTGACCGGGGCCGCTAGTATTTTTCTGCGATTGAGCTCGAAGAACGGAGGGCGGCAAAGCGAAAGGAATCGGATTCCGATTTACGGATCTCCCGAAATGGGGGTCAAAGCGTTTGCTTTTGAGTGGCGCATCGGAATCCGTGTTAAGTGGCCGGCACGTTCTTCGAGGCGATCGGACGGGGAACCTGCTGTGATCGGAATTCTCATCTGTGTATGTCATTGGGTTATTTTATTTATGTGGTGGTACTTCGACCTTCCGGTTTTCCATCTTGGGTCCTAACCGAATATTTTCAGTTGATTAAGGAGGGGTTGAAATTCGAGAAATTCTGGGCTGGTCGTCGGGACTTGCGAATATTTTTTTGGTGCTAGAGCTCGCAAAACGGTGAACGGAGACGCGATCGGATTCGAATTCCGACTCCCGGATCTCCCAGAATTAATTTTTGAAGTTTGGACCCCTTTTTGGGTGCTCCGGGATCCGTGCGAGCAATTGACACGCCTTTCGAGACAATCTTAGCCGTCGGTTTTTGTTTCGGTTATTTTAGGGTTTCTCTCTTGACGGCTAGGGTTTAAGGCGGCCCTGTTAAGAAAGGGAAGGGGAAAAACCCCAATTCATATTTCCTCTCTTTTCAACCGAGGGCGTGAGGAACCGAGACGGAGACGAGGAGAAGGAAGGACGATCGCACGCCCTACGGAACCCGGCGAATGAGAGCGGGACGATCCTCTTCCTTCCTCCCTCACCGGCGAAAACAAGGTGAGCGGTTCGGGTCTTCCCGGTTATCTTTTTGGTTTAAGGTTTTCTTTCTTGTCGTGTTGCGTGCGAGGCGTGTTGTCGAACGGGAGGCCGCCGCTGCCGTTGTTAAACGGGAGGCCGCCGCCGCCGTTACCATGTTCGCGGGGTCGTCGCCGGAGTCGAACGGGAGCGAAAACGGAGAAGAAAACCGGAAAAAAGGGGTTACTGTACGGATTCTCGGCCCGCGGTCCACGGGCCGGGGCGTGCACCCGGTGCACGCCCCGCGGCGCGGGAGCCACGGACCCGGCGCACGCTTTCGTGCGCCGGCCCGGCCCGCTCGGGTGCGGTGCACGCTACGGCGTGCACCCGGTGCGCACCGCAGGCCCCTGCGGCCGTGAGCCCGGTGCACGCTCGTGTCGTGCACCGGCCCGGCCCAGGATGCGCGGTGCACGCTTCCTGCGTGCACCCGGCGCATGCCGCGCAACCGCCGACGCCGTAAACCCGGTCCACGCCTGGACCGTGCACCAGCCTTCAGCCAAAGAGCCCAGAAGCTCCGTTTTTGGCCCGTTTCGCCCCGTTTTCGAGTGTTTTTAACCACGACGATGGTTTTTAACAAATAATTCTTATTGTAGCTGTTCGGGCACACGGCGAGGGTACTTTTAGTTGGAGCTCCCGCACGTCCTCTCCTTCGTGTTTGAGGTGGGTTTTACTTCGATGTTAGTGCCGAATTCCGGCGGTCGTCTTACCCTTAAATCTTTACTTTATGTGACTAACTGGTAGCGGTTATAGTTTTTACTCCTGATTGTACATGATGTTGCTAAACATGATAGCGGTTATAGTTTTTACTCCTGATTCTACATGATGTTGCTATACATGATAGCGGTTATAGTTTTCACTCTTGATTATATATGATGTTGCTAACATGATAGTGGTTATAGCTTATTCTTGAGTACTGTTGATTATTTTGCTCGAGGTTGCAGCACGCGCACCCGCGGTTTGGCCACCGCAAAGGGTGCGCTTTTCCGGAAAAGCGGTCTGTTGACCCGTGTATACCCACGAGGTGACGTAGTGGGGCCCCTTATGTAGTTGTGGGGTTTGAGGCGCCGAGGTGCGAGCTGTGCGACCCGTCGGTGTAGTTGTCCGACGTGGCCGGGTATTGCAGGATACAGGGATACAGGTTGTCTTCTCCCTTTTGAGGGGGTGGTTGCTCCGGTTGACTTTACGGTTTGTTTTTACTACTTTTCCTGCTCTACTATCATTCGTTACTGACTTCCCACTTGGTGACAGGGTCCAGTCGAGGGGGGAGGTAGGCGACGGTGAGGACGGGGCCGGTGCTTCCGGGTCGCTGGGGGCCCTGGACTGTTTTTCCTCTTTCACCTTTACATTTCATTTACGTTGTAGTTGTTTGTGAGGTTCTCGATACCCTCGTGGGGTCGGCGTGGATGTCGGTATGGTTTACATTTAGTTGTCCTCTTATGCATTTATTCTTTCCTTTATTCCTGTTGGCCGTTTGGAAAAAGAAAAAGCAAAACCCTGTGGATTTATGGATTGCGAAAATGAATTTCAAAACTTGAGTGTCGTGTGGGCACTGATTTCAAAACCCTGTGGATTTATGGATTGCGAAAATGAATTTCAAAACTTGAGTGTCGTGTGGGCACTGTTTTCAAAACCCTGTGGATTTATGCTGGTTTCGAAACGCGTTTTCAAAATTGAGTGCCGGGTAGGCGCTTTTTCAAAAACTGTGGATTTATCCTTTCAAATTGGTCGGCCACGCGTGTTAATAAATTGTGGTACTAGTTGTATGTTAGGGACTGTTGTGACTGAATGGTTGATTGTGTTGGAACCTGTACTAAACGCTACGCCGTGCATATACAGAGGAGACTCTGTCCATTTGCAGAGAGATTCTGTATATGCGGCGGGTCTGGGCATGCGCCGGGGGAAGGGGAGTATCAAAAAAAAAAAAAAAAAAAATTTATACGTCAAATGTTCGACTTTTGTGAACCGTTTCCGCTAAAACAAACCCCCGGGGCGTGACATATACCTATTCACCCCCCCCCTCTAGGTGTTTGATAGCACCTATTTAGATCCTTGTGGATCCTATATTAAAAACCAACAGAGTGCCACTCCGGAGTGTGTGTGTCACGGAGCTGCTGTCTTGGTGGTCGAAAACCTCCTGACCTCTGTCTTCTCTGAGTCCCACGACCCTGAAACTGAAATTCTGGTGGTCTCGGAGGTCTCGATCTGCTAGACTGTCCCAAATCAGGCGGTACTGGACGCTTTTCCCCGAAGCTGGTCCCTGGCGCTCCGTCTCTCTCGTTCATAACCACCGCTCCTCGATCAATCCATCGAGCATGCTCAATCGCCGCATCCAGAGTTGGCGCTCGCTGGGAGTGAACAAATAGATAAATGTCCCGATGTAATCCTCTCTCGAAAAGATCAACTCGCTGGGCCTCATCCCGTGCTACATGGGGTACACTGTTCAGTAACCTTGTAAAATTGCGAATGTACTCTTGTAGTGGTCGATTTCCTTGTTGTAGGCGTCTCAGCTCTCCTTCCAGTTTCTGCTTCGCACTGTCGGGAAAGAAGGCCCCAAGCGGTAAAGCACCAAACTCGCTCCAGGTCATCAACTGAACTCCAGGAGGTTTAGCTGGACGTACGCGACGCCACCAAGTCTCAGCGTCCTTCTCCAGAAAGTGCGTAGCCAAATGCACTTGATGCTTCTCCTTGATGAACAAATTCTCAAACAGCTTTTCCATCGCAGCAATCCAGTTTTCTGCCTCCCAAGGCTCCAGACTCTGTCCCGAAAATTGTGGGGGATGGAACTGACTGAAGTAGGTCAAACGATCAGTAAGCTCTTGCTGCTCTTGCACCGACAATGGCGTAATCTGGGTCGAAGTTGATGATGCCGCGACACGGGGTACAACTGGTGGTGCTGCCGGAGATGCTCTCTGCTCTAGCATGCGCATCATGCGTTCCATGTTCTCTTCCTGGCGCCTCATCGCCTCTGACATCTGGACTACTTGGGCCCGCAACTCCCGGACCTCACCATGCTCTGCCGGCTCTGCCTCTCGCTGCTCGAGCTCCTCCTCTAGGGTAGGATGTGCCCTCGTCACTGCACGACGTCTCAGAGGCATCGTAGTCCACTGCACAAAATAAACATTAGGACACCAAAAAAAATTCTCTCGACCCGATCAAGCGAAAGTCTAAAACATGTTACCCCTTCTAAAGCATTATGTGTGTCTGCAGCCAACATAACTACTTTAGAGAAATAACATGCAAATCTCTCACCCCAATCCTTTGGGGGAGTCAAGACCCAATCAGGACTCTCGCCAAAATCACGTCTCTCTCGACAGTCATCCTATTGTCCAACCACAAGCTTAGGATTTCTAAGTCCTCAATGACCTACAACCTAGGCTTTGATACCACTCTAATCTGTCACGCCCCGGGGTCGAAACTGCGACCTGGGCTCACCAACAGATCCGCCATCTGTACGAAAATCTCCGTACAGACGAAGCATCTAACCTGCAAGTCAGATCTATAGCTATACATGTATCAGAGCTGTAATAATAAAATAAGTAGCCATAGAATCCCAACACTGAACAGTTGAAGTAGCACATCCAAAATACATAGTTATTTTCCAGACTAAAACATAACACATAATACATCAAACCTCTCAGACTGTTCAGTACATAAATAAATCTCTCAGACAGGGTACATCTACCTCTGACTCTCAAAATAAAACCGGTAAGGAGCTACTCGTCCACGCCCTTACCTCGATCTGCTGCCTTCGCCCGAACCGGTGCCGTAACAGCTACGTCAGAAAAACCTGTCACCACAGCGGGTGTGAGAACTACTGCAGAAGGTAGTTCTCAGTGGGTACCGTCACCAAGATCCACGGTATGCCCACTAAGTCTACTGGAGGCAAGACAAAAGATATACAGATAGATAATGGGAAAGCTGAAATGAAACTACAGCTAATATGCCTCAAGTATCATACTCAAAGGAAAAACTCAACTAAGAACATGCAATGCATCCACTCGCTCACGAGGTGCCCACATCAACCAAAATCTCGATGACTGCCAAATCTGGTCCAGTCAAGCCTGTGCCCCCTAGTGTATCAACTAGGGCTCTCCGTGTATCAACGGAGGATGTCCATCTGGACTATCATAGTATCACGCAAAGCAGTCTCATCAGGCGCATCATCATCATCGCATCCGGAGCGGCTCTCGAGGGGCGCTACCCCACCGAGGAATAAGCGTGTCTCATCTGGCTCAATAAATGGCATCTGCAGGCTATAATCAATGATCGAACAGATCGAAAACTCGAAATGTCACGCCCCGAGTCCGCCAATTTGTACGGTTCGGGCACACCAACAGACCCGCCAATCGGGTACGACCTTTCGCTACCCGATTGGAACGGTAACATCCATGATAACACAACCAGTGTATGCGGAAGCTCAATATCAGAGTACTAAAAATCACTACAAATTTAAACTTTCATTAATTAAACAAACAGTTTAAGCGGTAATGAAAGCATACAAGAGTGAACCATGAATTAAATTATTACACTTTACATCTCTGAACATGCAAATAAAATTATTACAATTCTCTTACATAATTTCCTCACCATACAAGGTTCACTCAATATATATAAAAAGCATACCTCTGCTAGACCCTCTAGGTCTCTATGTTGCTGGGCTCTTGCCCCTATCGGATACCTCGCCGTCTGCATCTGAAACGTCTCGACCGCCGTATCCACACCCGAACCTATGGGGAGGTCACCCAAGGGGTGTGAGAACTACAACTGAGTTTCCAGTGGGTTCAACCATCGAGAAAAAGTGTCCTACACCACTTGGTCCAATGGAAGCAGTAATAATAGAATGCTAGGAAACTAAAATCCTCAATATCATAATGCTACTATGCATATACTGGCCACTACACTATCTGTGTATACTCACGAATCCATCACCACTCTGTCTAGCCATATCAGGCTGCTAAGCACCAACTCGGCCACTATGCCGCTATACACAGGGTTAAACTAACCCGGCCACCTTGGCCACTCTATTTTTCTTTACTCTTTAAATTCTGGTGCTTTAGTTCAAGTTAACCCTCAAAAATTCTTATCCAACGGGCCCCAGCCCGGTAGTCCTGCTACCATAAGATAAGATTTCTAAGGTTGCCGATAACACTCGCAAGTGTTACCCCGTCCTACGGAAGAAACGTCCCGAACGGGTCTCTACCCGGGAGAGGGGCACTGCCTGCAACTCCAACATGGGCCGCGTTTCTCACCGTAGGTCCGCCCGTTTTATCTTTATATTTTCTTTCTTTTCTTTTCTTTTTCTTTCTCTTTTTACTTTAGTTCTTAGCCTCTTTGCCTTTGAACACTTGCTTTCCTTTCTTATTCGAGCTTATAGCTCCCTTTTTATCACTGGCAAATCTCTTTCTCTTTCCTTTGAGCATTTAGCTCCTTGCTTTCACTTTAATCCTTTCGAAAGTACCTCGTCCGACGGGTCACTGCCGAGGGAGTCCTGCTCCACTTGACGAGTCTCAAATTCGAAGGCGCCATTTACATTCTCTTTATACTTTTTAGCCACTTTTAGCTTGCATTTAAACTTTGCCTTTTTACAACAATTTACCTCTTATCCTAGGTCTCGCCATAAGGATAACTAGAGACTCACTTGGACTCTTAAACATTTCACCTTCGTTTATTTAACTCAAATTGAAGTGAAAGTTATTGTTCATTTGCCCAGACACCCTATGACTCTCTAGGATTATATTTGTTTAATTTTTTAACCTTGGGATCTTATACCACTTTCCTGATTCCTCACTGAATCTTAGAGTTAACTTAACTCTAATTTCCTGTCTGTGAGTTTAAACTCTGCTAATTCACCTTAGGTTCACTTTACCTATGTTTCAGATTATACTCATCCTAGAGTTCCTTGACTCTATGTTGATCACTAGTTCACATTAGGTTCTCTTTACCTAAGTTCCATGTCATACTCATCCTAGAGTTCCTTGACTCTATGTTGATCACTCTATCCAATGTCCTTAGGTTATCTCCTAAGACAATGCCACTCGTTAATTCCTAGGATAACTCCTAATTTTGATGTCACTCGTCAAACCCCTAAACTAGGTTTTCTCCTAGTCTTACTACCAACAAGTTCTGTTTCATTATGTCACATGATTCCTAGGGTTGTACCCTAACATGATCACAGTCATCAGATAATTAACCACTTCTACACATGCAATTATTTTCATATCCATCATAAAAATAATATTTATCCTCTACGCATGCAATTGTCATCTATTTAGATAAATCAAGAATTTGCGTCTTCCTCCTAAGCCCTCTTACACATGCAAATTTATCCTCTATCTTTGGCAACCAACAGTTGCATTTCTTTTTCATCTGTATCCATTTACACACGCACATTTTACCCACTATCTCAAGCAACCAACAGTTGCATTTTTTCATCTGTGTCCATCTACATATACAGCTTTATCCCGTATTTTGGATAAATCATATGTGTCACTTTTCCTCTAAATTTCTCTACACATGCACATATATCATCTGTCTTTGGCAACCCACAGTTGCACTTTTCGTCTGTATTCCTCTAAAACATGCAATAATCATAATTACCTAACGCCTCTAACAGGCTACTATCATACTTCTAGATCGAAAAGCAAAGGAGCAAGGGAAGAGGTCACCCAATTTCGGCAGAATCCCCCACCTTGTGGTGTCCCCAATTGCTTGCAGACACTTGCAATTAGTTTCCGCGCGATTTCACTTGTTTCCTCGAGCTTGCACACAAAACGGTGCACATCCCTCGAGTCTGCACGCAAAACGGTGCACGTACTCCAGACCTACACGCAAAACGATGCATATTATTAAAAATTTGCATGCAAAATGGTGCGCACCATTTCAACCTGCACGCAAAATGGTGCACGTTAATTCAACCTGCACGCAAAACGGTGCACGTACCTCAAATTTGCACACAAAACGGTGCACGCTTAACTGTAGGGTTGCATGCAAAACGGTGCATATTTTTCTATCCCTGCATGAAAAACGATATATAATATTAGAGACTGCACGCAAAACGGTGCACGACAAAATGATCTGCACGCAAAATGGTGCACGCTTAACTGTAAAATTGCATGCAAAACGGTGCATATTTTTCTATCCCTGCACGAAAAACGATGTATAATATTAGAGACTGCACGCAAAACGGTGCACGATAAAACGATCTGCACGCAAAACAGTGCACGCTTAACTGTAAAATTGCACGCAAAACAGTGCACATTTTTCTATCCGTGCACGAAAAATGATGTATAATATTAAAGACTGCACGCAAAACGGTGCACGACAAAACGATCTGCACGCAAAACGGTGCACGCTTAACTGTAAAATTGCATGCAAAATGGTGCACATTTTTCTATCCCTGCACGAAAAACGATGTATAATATTAGAGACTGCACGCAAAACGGTGCGCGATAAAACGATCTGCACGCAAAACGGTGCATGCTTAACTATAAAATTGCACGCAAAACGGTGCATATTTTTCTATCCCTGCACGAAAAATGATGTATAATATTAAAGACTGCACGCAAAACGGTGCGCGATAAAACGATCTACACGCAAAACGGTGCACGCTTAACTGTAAGGTAGCACGCAAAATGGTGCACATTTTTCTATCCCTGCACGAAAAACGATGTATAATATTACAGACTGCACGCAAAATGGTGCACAATAACTCAATCTGCACGTAAAACGGAGCACATACCTCGGGTTGGCACGCAAAACGGTGTGTGTTTTCCGAGTTTGCGTCAAAAACTGTGCACATTTTTCGAATTCGCAGGCAAAACGGTGCATTTCTTCCACAACTGGCACGCAAAACGAGGCGCGCCAAAAATACCCGCGACAGTCCGTGCAACAATGGTACAGTAGAACTCGGTCCCTAACACGCAAAACGGCACGGAGGGTCAAATCTAATGTCCAAAAGGAGGCTACAAAAAAATTGTGCCAAAAATACAACAAAAATGACGAACGGCCTACCTCGACAGCGTCGCGTAGTCCATCTGGCTTTTTGGAGTACTTTGCGCGCTCCACGAGGTCGTCGAAGTGCCGTTCTCCCCCCACGAATCTCCCACTTTCGCTCTCTCTCGTGCACGGGTGGTGCGGGGGAGGAGGAAGAAGAAGAAGGAAAGAAAAGGAGAAAAGAAGGGAAAGGGGGGTGGCTCGTGGACCGAGGCGAATGGGGGCCCGCCACGTGGCGGGGCCCCCGCTGACCCGCGCCAGAGGTGCCTGCGCAGCATGCCTCGAGAATCGCGCCCGTCATCCCGAAAATTCGTTTTTGTCCCTTTTTTGTCCATTTTTCATCTGTTTCCGTCCAAATTTGACAGGCGGCTTCGTTTCAGCTTAATTTACCACAGAAAAATTTAAATTTTCACTTTGGGCCTTTTCTGGGCCACCAAAAGCCCCGCTGTGTCCAGAATCATTGGCGGACCCCGTTCTCGCAATCCGGGTATCCGATCCACGCGAAATTTTTACTGGGACCTTAAAACATAATTACGAAGCTCCCGTAATTTTCTCAGAATTTTTCGACACTGTTGGCGGAGCCCGTTCTCACTATCCAGCATCCGATCAACGCGAAACTTTTTCTGTGGCCTTAAAACATATTTACGGGGCTCCCGTAATTTTCTCGGAATTTTCCGACACTGTGAATTTTCCACTAAAAATCTGGGCCCCCTTTCTCGAATAAAATTCCAGAACTCTCATTTTAATCCCGATTCGGGCCCAACTCGCTTCCAAATATTCTTTACTTCCCCAATTTTCATAAAAATGGTATTTCATATCATTTTTACTTATATTTATTTATTTGCCGAAAATTCGGTACTTTACATTCTACCCCCCTTAAAATAAGTTTCGTCCTCGAAACTTGAATCACATCTCGGCTCCTACTTGAATCACATCTTGCCCTCACTATTGGGCTCACGGTACATCGTGACCGGCATCAAATTGCCTGCTCGCCGAGACTACACGAGCAACTCATTCATGAATCCCTATCTCAATTCAGGGACAAACACAGACCTGGTGTCTGGCCACTTTCACCAAGTAGGTGAAAGACACAGTTGAGCACTTGCTCACACCATTGCCACGAATAGCCCCGTCTTTTCTTGTGAAATCTTCACTTTAATTCTGCCATCATCTTTTCACAATGAGGTTGCATCTGCAACCACTTACACTTACCGCATTTTTCATTCCGGTCGCTCCGCCGCCTAATGTGGAGTGCAAAGGCCAATCCACAAGTTCCCAGCTATCACACACGCTACTAGTGCTCTAAGTCCGCGGGTTATCAACTAACCCGATATCTCGGACTACTAATAGGTTCACAGACCACGGTCCAATAGGGGCCTATAGCCCAAAACTAGTCCAACACTGTACAATGGCTCTCACTAGCCCACAGACCCAATCGTCATACGGGTAGATCCACACTTAGGATTACTACCCCAACACTCCCACTAGGAGCTACAGTACCTCGATCACCACTAGCTCTACGGCCTGGTCATATCACACTCTCAGTGTACTAATAGCCTCAATGCTCACACGTGGCATTCCACGTCCCCGGGTCATCGCTCGGACTACCGTCCCGACCAAATCTCTATCATGCCCCGCCCTCAGGTCTCGGGCCGCTGTCTCTCACAGCCGACTGCGCCTGCCCACTGGGCTACAGGCCCACAGTCCACAAACATGGTCCAGGCACGGATCGTCCTAACGCGAACCCGCAAATCGTCGCCACGCGACCACTATGCTCCACTGAGCGAAAACCAACTAACTAGTCGTCAATCCACGATCCAAACTCTGTATCGACTCTGGCCACACAGGGCAAAGACTAACGTGCCACCTAATCAGCTCTCTCTGGCTAAACGATACCTGTGCTCCAAGAGCACCCAAACAGTTGGGCATCCTTTGCCCCACGCTAACTTGCAAATATCCAGTGCTAAGCAACTTGCTTAAGCACCCCAACGGCTCTTGTACAACTCTCCCAACTGGGTCAAGGCACCACAACAACTATCCACCAACTCTGGTGACTAACTCGCAAATCCTGCGGTGGCAATCCTTGCCATTACACCGATCCATCAGAACGGCGCCACAAAACTCTCGCTCTTTCGAGAGGTTCTCGCATCCTGAAGCCTACTCTAGGCCTTACCAACTCCACTATGCGGCAACATAGCCACAGTTGTCATGCCACACGGTTACTACCGTCATCAGGGGCAAATTCTGCCGCCTGGCCTATAAATCTTTCTTGCCCTAACCCTTAGGGCACAGCAACTTGGCTCTCGCGACATAGCGATCACCATTTACCTCGCGAGTCGGTCTCTCACTGGACCTTACTAACCATACTTTGCCAGCAACCTAGCTGACACAAGCGTAAAACACCTTATGCTGAAGGTGCGGGCTGCGCCGACAAAAGTTCGGCGGCCACTGCCACTCTCTTTACTGTCGCCCCTACAGGCGGCGACGCCGTATACCATACGTTGTTTGTGCAGCCTCAGCTTGCTGCGCTATCAGCCACTGGAGCCTATCTATCTGCTCCGACTGTCACATCGACGCCACACTTAGGCGTTGGAATCAGCTTTCCTGTCGGCGGGAAATTTCCGCTGACGGCAAGAAGCTTGACCTGCTGCTGGATCACACCAACAAGTGCGGCCACCTTCTATCGCAGCTCGTGTACCTTGTTTGACCCAGAGCCCTCTCGTGACTCGAGTCAAAACAAGTGCGTCTCCCTACATGGTGTCATCGCTCATATGCACACCACAACGAAACAACTAGCCCAAATTTAGCCATTTGAGCAACGCGCAGTCTATATACCGACAAAAAGGCTCGTCGACCCAATCATGCGAAAGTATAAGAGGGTACTCCTTTTCATCTCCAACATTACGTTGTCGGCCGCCAACGTAATATCCGAAGAATGAAAGCTCGTCGCCCTCGATCAGTCCCAACATCCTTTTTGGGAACAACAATAACCAATCAAATACTTTCGCCCAATAATCCACACACTCTCTCGTGCTAATCCCTAGGGTCTCCCTAAGGTTGCTAACCACCTAGGACTATTCCTAGGCTCTGATACCACTCTAATCTGTCACGCCCCGAGTCCGCCAATTTGTACGGTTCGGGCACGCCAACAGACCCGCCAATCGGGTAAGACCTTTTTCTACCCGAAAGGAACGGTAACATCCATAATAACACAACAAGTGTATGCGGAAGCTCAATATCAGAGTACTAAAAATCACTACAAATTTAAACTTTCATTAATAAACAAACAGTTTAAGCGGAAATGAAAGCATACAAGAGTGAACCATAAATTAAACTTATTACACTTTACATCTCTGAACTTGCAAATAAAATTATTACAATTCTTTACATAATTTCCTCACCATACAAGGTTCACTCAAAATATATAAAAAGGATACCTCTGCTAGACCCTCTAGGTCTCTATGCTGCTGGGCTCTTGCCCCTGTCGTATGCCTCGCTGTCTGCATCTGATCTGTCTCGACCGCTGCATCCATTCCCGAACCTGTGGGGAGGTCACCCAAGGGGTGTGAGAACTACGACTGAGTTCCCAGTGGGTTCAACCACCGAGAAAAAGTGTCCTACACCACTTGGTCCAATGGAAGCAATAATAATAGTGCTAGGAAACTAAAATCCTCAATATCATAATGCTACTATGCATATACTATCACTACACTATCTGTGTATACTCATCGACCCAGCACTACTCTGTCTAGCCACACTAGGCTGCTAAGCACCAACTCGGCCACTATGCCGCTGTATACAGGGTTAAGCTAACCCAGCCACCTTGGCCACTCTAATTTCTCTTTATTCTTTAAATTCTGGTGCTTTAGTTCAAGTTAACCCTCAGAAATTCTTATCCAACGGGCCCCAGCCCGGTAGTCCTGCTACCATAAGATAAGATTTCTAAGGTTGCCGATAACACCCGCAAGTGTTACCCCGTCCTACGGAAGAAACGTCCCGAACGGGTCTCTACCCGGGAGAGGGGCACTGCCTGCAACTCCAACATGGGCCGCGTTTCTCACCGTAGGTCCGCCCGTTTTATCTTTATATTTTCTTTCTTTTCTTTTCTTTTTCTTTCTCTTTTTACTTTAGTTCTTAGCCTCTTTGCCTTTGAACACTTGCTTTCCTTTCTTATTCGAGTTTATAGCTCCCTTTTTACCACTGGCAAATCTCTTTCTCTTTCCTTTGAGCATTTAGCTCCTTGCTTTCACTTTAAGCCTTTCGAAAGTACCTCGTCCGACGGGTCACTGCCCAGGGAGTCCTGCTCCACTTGACGAGTCTCAAATTCGAAGGCGCCATATACATTCTCTTTATGCTTTTTAGCCACTTTTAGCTTGCATTTAAACTTTGCCTTTTACAACAATTTACCTCTTATCCTAGGTCTCGCCATAAGGATAACTAGAGAGTCACTTGGACTCTTAAACATTTCACTTTCATTTATTTAACTCAAATTGAAGTTAAAGTTATTGTTCATTTGCCCAGACACCCTATGACTCTCTAGGGTTATATTTGTTTAATTCTTTAACCTTGGGATCTTATCCCACTTTCCTAATTCCTCACTGAATCTTAGAGTCAACTTAACTCTACTTTCCTGTCTGTGAGTTTAAACTCTGCTAGTTCACCTTAGGTTCACTTTACCTAAGTTTCAGATTATACTCATCCTAGAGTTCCTTGACTCTATGTTGATCACTAGTTCACATTAGGTTCTCTTTACCTAAGTTCCGTGTCATACTCATCCTAGAGTTCCTTGACTCTATGTTGATCACTCTATCCAATGTCCTTAGGTTATCTCCTAAGACAATGCCACTCGTTAATTCCTAGGATAACTCCTAAGTTTGATGTCACTCGTCAAACCCCTAAACTAGGTTTTCTCCTAGTCTTACTACCAACAAGTTCTGTTTCCTTATGTCACATGATTCCTAGGGTTGTACCCTAACATAATCACAGTCATCAGATAATTAACCACTTCTACACATGCAATTATTTTCATATCCATCATAAAAATAATATTTATCCTCTACGCATGCAATTGTCATCTATTTTGATAAATCAAGAATTTGCATCTTCCTCCTAAGCCCTCTTACACATGCAAATTTATCATCTATCTTTGGCAACCAACAGTTGCATTTCTTTTTCATCTGTATCCATTTACACATGCACATTTTACCCTCTATCTCTAGCAACCAACAGTTGCATTTTTCATCTGTGTCCATCTACACATACAGCTTTATCCCCTATTTTGGATTAATCATACGTGTCACTTTTTCTATAAATTTCTCTACACATGCACATATATCATCTGTCTTTAGCAACCCACAGTTGCACTTTTCGTCTGTATTCCTCTGAAACATGCAATAATCATAATTACCTAACGCCTCTAACAGGCTACTATCATGCTTCTAGATCGGAAAGCAAAGGAGCATGGGGAGAGGTCACCCAATTTCGGCAGAATCCCCCACCTTGTGGTGTCCCCAATTGCTTGTAGACACTTGCAATTGGTTTCCGCGCGATTCCACTTGTTTTCTCGAGCTTGCACGCAAAACGGTGCACATCCCTCGAGTCTGCACGCAAAACAGTGCACGTCCTCCAGACCTGCACGCAAAATGATGCACATTATTAAAAATTCGCAGGCAAAACGGTGCGCACCATTTCAACCTGCACGCAAAACGGTGCACGTTAATTCAACCTGCACGCAAAACGGTGCACGTACCTCAAATTTGCACACAAAACGGTGCACGCTTAACAATAGGGTTGCACGCGAAACGGTGCATATTTTTCTATCCCTGCACAAAAAATGATATATAATATTAGAGACTGCACGCAAAATGGTGCACGACAAAACGATCTGCACGCAAAACGGTGCACGCTTAACTGTAAAATTGCATGCAAAATGGTGCACATTTTTCTATCCCTGCACAAAAAAAGATGTATAATAATAGAGACTGCACGAAAAACGGTGCGCGATAAAACGATCTGCAAGCAAAACGGTGCACGATTAACTGTAAAATTGCACGCAAAACGGTGCACATTTTTCTATCCCTGCACGAAAAATGATGTATAATATTAAAGACTGCACGCAAAACGGTGCACGACAAAACGATCTACACGCAAAACGGTGCACGCTTAACTGTAAAATTGCATGCAAAACGGTGCACATTTTTCTATCCTGCACGAAAAACGATGTATAATATTAGAGACTGCACGCAAAACGGTGCGCGATAAAATGATCTGTACGCAAAATGGTGCACGCTTAACTGTAAAATTGCACGCAAAACGGTGCACATTTTTCTATCCCTGCACGAAAAACGATCTATAATATTAGAGACTGCACGCAAAACGGTGCACGACAAAATGATCTGCACGCAAAACGGTGCACGCTTAACTGTAAAATTGCATGCAAAACGGTGCACATTTTTCTATCCCTACACGAAAAACGATGTATAATATTAGAGACTGCACGCAAAACAGTGCACGATAAAACGATCTGCACGCAAAATAGTGCACGCTTAACTGTAAAATTGCACGCAAAACAGTGCACATTTTTCTATCCGTGCACGAAAAATGATGTATAATATTAAAAACTGCACGCGAAACGGTGCACGACAAAACGATCTGCACGCAAAACGGTGCACGCTTAACTGTAAAATTGCATGCAAAACGGTGCACATTTTTCTATCCCTACACGAAAAACGATGTATAATATTAGAGACTGCACGCAAAACGGTGCGCGATAAAACGATCTGCACGCAAAACGGTGCATGCTTAACTATAAAATTGCATGCAAAACGGTGCATATTTTTCTATCCCTGCACGAAAAATGATGTATAATATTAAAGACTGCACGCAAAACGGTGCGCGATAAAATGATCTACACGCAAAACGGTGCACGCTTAACTGTAAGGTAGCACGCAAAATGGTGCACATTTTTCTATCCCTGCACGAAAAACGATGTATAATATTACAGACTGCACGCAAAATGGTGCACAACAACTCAATCTGCACGTAAAACGGAGCACATACCTCGGGTTGGCACGCAAAACGGTGTGTGTTTTCCGAGTTTGCGTCCAAAACTGTGCACATTTTTCGAATTCGCACGCAAAACGGTGCATTTCTTCCACAACTGGCACGCAAAACGAGGCGCGCCAAAAATACCCGCGACAGTCCGTGCAACAACGGTACAGTAGAACTCGGTCCCTAACACGCAAAACGGCACGGAGGGTCAAATCTAATGTCCAAAAGGAGGCTACAAAAAAATTGTGCCAAAAATACAACAAAAATGACGAACGGCCTACCTCGACAACGTCGCGTAGTCCATCTGGCTTTTTGGAGTACTTTGCGCGCTCCACGAGGTCGTCGAAGTGCCGTTCTCTCCCCACGAATCTCCCACTTTCGCTCTCTCTCGTGCACCGGTGGTGCGGGGGAGGAGGAAGAAGAAGAAGGAAAGAAAAGGAGAAAAGAAGGGAAAGGGGGGGTGGCTCGTGGACCGGGTCCACGGGTCCCCCCAATGGGGGCCCGCCATTCGGCGGTTCACTACGAAGGGGGGCCCGCACCAGGTCCAGGCGGCGCCCCCCAGCGCCACGTGGCGCGCGTCCTGCCCGCCACGCGGGCGCGCACCCGCTCGCTACATGCGCGCGGGACACGGTGCGCGCCGCACGGGCGAGCACCCCCGAGCGCCACACGGGCGCGCGGCCCCGCGCGCCCCCTCGAGCGCGCGTGCGCGAATGGGGGCCCGCCACGTGGCGGGGCCCCCGCTGACCCGCGCCAGGCGTGCCTGCGCAGCATGCCTCGAGAATCGCGCCCGTCATCCCGAAAATTCGTTTTTGTCCCGTTTTTGTCCATTTTTCATCTGTTTCCGTCCAAATTTGACAGGCGGCTTCGTTTCAGCTTAATTTACCACAGAAAAATTTAAATTTTCACTTTGGGCCTTTTCTGGGCCACCAAAAGCCCCGCTGTGTCCAGAATCATTGGCGGACCCCGTTCTCGCAATCCGGGTATCCGATCCACGCGAAATTTTTACTGGGACCTTAAAACATAATTACGAAGCTCCCGTAATTTTCTCAGAATTTTTCGACACTGTTGGCGGAGCCCGTTCTCACTATCCAGCATCCGATCAACGCGAAACTTTTTCTGTGGCCTTAAAACATATTTACGGGGCTCCCATAATTTTCTCGGAATTTTCCGACACTGTGAATTTTCCACTAAAAATCTGGGCCCCCTTTCTCGAATAAAATTCCAGAACTCTCATTTTAATCCCGATTCGGGCCCAACTCGCTTCCAAATATTCTTTACTTCCCCAATTTTCATAAAAATGGTATTTCATATCATTATTACTTATATTTATTTATTTGCCGAAAATTCGGTACTTTACATTCTACCCCACTTAAAATAAGTTTCGTCCTCGAAACTTGAATCACATCTCGACTCCTACTTGAATCACATCTTGCCCTCACTATTGGGCTCACGGTACATCGTGACCGGCATCAAATTGCCTGCTCGCCGAGACTACACGAGCAACTCATTCATGAATCCCTATCTCAATTCAGGGACAAACACAGACCTGGTGTCTGGCCACTTTCACCAAGTAGGTGAAAGACACAGTTGAGCACTTGCTCACACCATTGCCACGAATAGCCCCGTCTTTTCTTGTGAAATCTTCACTTTAATTCCGCCATCATCTTTTCACAATGAGGTTGCATCTGCAACCACTTACACTTACCGCATTTTTCATTCCGGTCGCTCCGCCGCCTAATGTGGAGTGCAAAGGCCAATCCACAAGTTTCCAGCTATCACACACGCTACTAGTGCTCTAAGTCCGCGGGTTATCAACTAACCCGATATCTCGGACTACTAATAGGTTCACAGACCACGGTCCAGTAGGGTCCTACAGCCCAAAACTAGTCCAACACTATACAATGGCTCTCACTAGCCCACAGACCCAATCGTTATACGGGTAGACCCACACTTAGGATTACTACCCCAACACTCCCACTAGGAGCTACAGTACCTCGATCACCACTAGCTCTACGGCCTGGTCATATCACACTCTCAGTGAACTAATAGCCTCAATGCTCACACGTGGCACTCCACGTCCCCGGGTCATCGCTCGGACTACCGTCCCGACCAAATCTCTATCATGCCCCACCCTCAGGTCTCGGGCCGCTGTCTCTCACAGCCGACTGCGCCTGCCCACTGGGCTACAGGCCCACAGTCCACAAACGTGGTCCAGGCACGGATCGTCCTAACGCGAACCCGCAAATCGTCGCCACGCGACCACTATGCTCCACTGAGCGAAAACCAACTAACTAGTCGTCAATCCACGATCCGAACTCTGTATCGACTCTGGCCACACAGGGCAAAGACTAGCGTGCCACCTAATCAGCTCTCTCTGGCTAAACGATACTTGTGCTCCATGAGCACCCAAACAGTTGGGCATCCTTTGCCCCACGCTAACTTGCAAATATCCAGTGCTAAGCGATTTGCTTAAGCACCCCAACGGCTCTTGTGCAACTCTCCCAACTGGGTCAAGGCACCACAACATGACTGTCCACCAACTCTGGTGACTAACTCGCAAATCCTGCGGTGGCAATCCTTGCCATTACACCGATCCATCAGAACGGCGCCACAAAACTCTCGCTCTTTCGAGAGGTTCTCGCATCCTGAAGCCTACTCTAGGCCTTACCAACTCCACTATGCGGCAACATAGCCACAGTTGTCATGCCACACGGTTACTATCATCATCAGGGGCAAATTCCGCCGCCTGGCCTATAAATCTTTCTTGCCCTAACCCTTAGGGAACAGCAACTTGGCTCTCGCGACATAGCGATCACCATTTACCTCGCGAGTCGGTCTCTCACTGGACCTTACTAACCATACTTTGACAGCAACCTAGCTGACACAAGCGTAAAACACCTTATGCTGAAGGTGTTGGCTGCGCCGACAAAAGTTCGGCGACCACTGACACTCTCTTTACTGTCGCCCCTACAGGCGGCGATGCCGTATACTGATACGTTGTTTGTGCAGCCTCAGCTTGCTGTGCTATCAGCCACTGGAGCCTATCTATCTGCTCCGACTGTCACATCGACGCCACACTTAGGCGTTGGAATCAGCTTTCCTGTCGGCGGGAAATTTCCGCTGACGGCAAGAAGCTTGACCTGCTGCTGGATCACACCAATCAAGTGCGGTCACCTTCTATCGCAGCTCGTATACCTTGTTTGACCCAGAGCCCTCTCGTGACTCGAGTCAAAACAAGTGCGTCTCCCTACATGGTGTCATCACTCATATGCACACCACCCGAAATAACTAGCCCAATTTAACCATTGAGCAACGCGCAGTCCATATACCGACAAAAAGGCTCGTCGACCCAATCATGCGAAAGTATAAGAGGGTACTTCTTTTCATCTCCAACATTACGTTGTCGGCCGCCAACGTAATATCCAAAGAATGAAAGCTCGTCGCCCTCGATCAGTGTCACGCCCCGGGGTCGAAACTGCGACCCGGGCTCGCTAACAGATCCGCCATCTGTACGGAAACTGCCGTACAGACGAAGCGTCTAACCTGCAAAAGATAGAACTACAGCTATACAGATATCAGAGCGGGTAATAAAAGCTGTGATATAAAATCTCACTACTGAGAGCTGAAAATAAAATACAAGTCTATCTCCCGAATACAAGATGATACAAATAGAAATCAGCCTATACAACATCTACAAATCCACAGGGGAGATAGCTCAAACAGGAAATAACAATACATGAACAACTCCCACAGTCTGGGATGGTACATCTACCTCACTCTAAAATAACAATGCTGGTAGGGAACTATCACGCGACTCCCTGTCCTCGGACCGTCAAGCCAGCTCGGGCAGGAACGGAAGAAAGCCTCAGCAACCTGTCACCGACAGAGGGTGTGAGAACTACATCCTACAGTAGTTCTCAGTGGGTACCGTCTCCAAGAACCACGGTCTGCCCACTAAGTCTACTAGAGGCAATAGATAACAGAATGAAACTGAAATAATGAAAGAACAAGCTGGAAAAATATCTACAGCTATCATGCCTCTATCTACTATGCTCAACAAGAAAGAACACAGATGATGGTATGCATCCACTCAAAACTGACAGTAGGTCATAAGTACTATGCTCAACAGTATAACCGACTATGACACATGATATGCATACTCTCTCACATAACACCCAATCTCAATGACTGTCCCACTTTGGACCAGTCAAGCAGCCTGCGCTCACCTACTGCCACTACGCCCAAACAGGACTTGGTCTTACGTAGGGTGTCCCTCAAGGACTATCTCAATCTCAAGCGAACTCTAGTGTATCAACTAGTCGCAACATCGCAGCCTCGTCAGGCTCGGTATCATCATCGCACCCGGGGCGTAGCTCGAGGGGAGCGACCCCAACGAACTCAAGTATCACAAGTATCTCATAACTGGCATGAAATGCCAGGCTCAGCAGGCTATAGTCCACGATCAAACAGATCGGTATCTCGATGCTCAAAGCACAACTCAGTCGGAGAACCCTCCACGACTCAACCTCACAACACAACTCACTCAAGAAAGTGCTACACAGCTGGGACCGCCGTCACTCCATACGGCTCCCACAACGACACCCCACTCATAGACGAGCAGAGCCGACTGACGCGGCAAGGTCCGAGAATCCCGATAGACCGGTGCCTGGAACCCCAATCAAACAAGAACAGACTCTAGACTCAGCCTATCGAAGTTCTCGATCCTTTACCGTTCAGGGATTCGGCCCCTCTCGGTTAAAGTGGGCAACTATCGCAACTCAAACTCATAACTCACGGCTGGAGATGCTCCACAGCTAGAACTGCACAGAGTCCGAAAACCCCGGGAGTCTACTACCTATGTGATGATCCGGACTCCCGCAGGAACTGTGCAACATTAAACAGTGACTGCGGGGAGCTTGTACAGTGCAATGGAGCTTGTAGAATTGAAATTATATATTTAATTTAGACTCTGCGCGAAAATCGGAGCAAATGGAATTTTCCGGGAGCTTTCGGCAAAATTTCGGATGAGAATTTGGCGAAACGGACGTCGTATTTGGACTCAGCGCGCGAAAACGGTCGAAACGGTATATTTACTTATTTTTTCGGCACTGTGTTACTGTTCACGCCGGAACAGTAACTCCGGCTGCCGGAATTACTGTTCCGGCAACCGGCGGGTGGCGGCGGCGACCGGCGGGCGGCGGAGCGGCGGCAGCGCGGCCGCGGAGCGCGGCGGAGCGCGGCAGGGCGCAGCGGCGCACAGCGCGGGCGGGGGTGCTGGTGCGCGGTCCATGGGTTGGGCGTGCACCGGGAGCAACGAGAAATTCCTCTGCCACGTGGCAGCTTCTGATTAGTGGGCCGGCTTCTAGAAGGCTGTGGGGACTGTAGCACATGGCAGCACCCCCATTGGCCCACGTTTTCCGGAAGACCCGGAGCGCGGCCGGCCATGTGCACCACGTGGCCACGTGGCGAAATCTGATTGGCCCTTGCACCGCTGTTTCCTGTTCTGTGGACACGTGGCGCAATACGGTTGGCCCGTTTCGGTGTTTCCTGTTTGGATCCTGATCTCGTGTGGGAATATTCCCTTTGGCCCACTATATAAGAAGCCCCCACCCCCCCCTCTCTTTGCACCTTGTTGGGTTTAGGTTAAAAAGGATCTAATAGGGGAAAAAACACCTAGAGGGGGGTGAATAGGTGTAAACAATAAACACTCAAAAAATCATTGTGCGATAAAACCCAATGCGGAAAAATAAAAGAACACACAAGATTTTTACGTGGAAAAACTCCAAACCGGAGTAAAAAACTACGGGACCGATAACACGGCGAAATCCACTAGAATTGACACACGTACAAGGTGATATAGCGTACTCACTGACGACTCAACCTCTTACCATACGCTCCTAGTAGATCTTCTCCGCTCGCTCCACGACGCTTCTCGAATCCACGATCCGCGCCCAACGCTGAATCCACAGCGTCCAACGTCGAGTCCACGACGTCCAACCGAATCCACGGTCTTCACCCAATGGCACGCTTCGAATCCACGAACGCACCTCGCTCCGAATCCACGAGAGCGATAACACCTTGAATCCACAAGGCCACGCGAGTCCACGCGCCGATTTTGGGATAAATCGTTGTTTGTTTGGGTGGTGATGATCCGCCGAATACTTAGATTAAAGATAGATCGGAAATACCATCTAAGTATTCATTGATTTGATTCTACTCAAAATGTGAGTATGGAAAACCTAGAATCAAATCAATCAATATAGATGAAGAACCATAGAATAGATCTAATGATTTCCGTTCTTCTCTATATATGTGGATTTTTCTTTTCGGCTATCTTTTCTTAATCAGCCGATCTATTGCGGATGCCCTAGAAATGAAATAAGGGCTATTTATAGGTTAGAAACCCTAGGAAGAATATTCGGATCAAAAACAGCCTTTTCTGGAAAGTTTTACCGACGGCGATCCGGATCAGATTTGGCGATCCGGATTGCAGAAGCACAAACCACGATTTCCAGAAAATTGCCTGTTCGGGATCCGGATCGTAGTCCCCGATCCGGATCGTTCATACAGTTTTACCAGAACATCATGTTCGGGATCCGGATTGCAATTCCTGATCCGGATCGAAGAAGCAAACAGGTAAAACTAGTGTTCGGGATCCGGATCAGAGAATGCTGCGATCCGGATTGAACCAGTGTATGAACAAACACCTTTCGGGATCCGGATTGAAAGCCACGATCCGGATCCTGAACATGTCCCATGTCCAGTTTTTGATGAATAAGCAATTAAAACCTCTTCCAGGTGTTTCTACACTATAAGAAGTATTCGGATCATCAAAATTCTTTAGTTAAACGTACCTGATCCTTTTGAATTCTTCTTTCTTGAGATTGAGGTATACGATCCAAAGTTTCTTCATCTTCAATCTTCAAGACTTAATACATTCACGAAATACGCCAACTCAAATTCCGTAACAATCTCCCCCTTTGGCGGTTTCGTGACAAAACACAAATCCACAAAGAAAATTCAAAAAGAATATTTTTGTTGCTATCACCATACAACAAAAATTTACAAAAGAGTTCCAGAAATTAAAAACATGAGATAAACTCCTAAAACAGACTCTAGACTTAGACATCTGTAATCTCTGCACACAGAAAACATTCTTGACAAACAAATTCGTTAGATACCTCAAGAATTGAAACATTCAAAACCAAATACAGAGATAGAGTTTTTCTCATCATGACATTTGAAAAATTCAGATATGTAAAAGAAACATAATTAAAAACCAACATATCTTCTAAGCAGTTGAAAACCAAATGTCAAAGTATGTTAGTCCAACATCAACTTGTTAGTCATATTACATGCCCAAATAGTTAGTCGAATAGTTAGTATAGAAGCATGTCACAAATCACAAAAGAAAAACCAAAGTTGAGTTGAGGTTCATACTTACCTTGATATCATCGATATTCATAATCATTGTTCACATCATTCATTGCTCAGAGTTCAAAGTTCTCTCTAACACTCTCTAACTCTCTCCCCCTTTTTGTCACAAAACAAAGCCAAAACGTAGCATGAGCTACAATATGTAAGGAGAGTAAAGAAGACATAAAGTCCTAATAGTATGCACAAACTGAAAACTAAACTAAAAGAAAGAACAACAACTAAGTCCTGAAAACTAAGAACCAAGAGTTACGAACTGCAAAAGAGTAAGATCATAGAAAAAGTGATCAGAAGGTGCTGCTCAGTCTGAAGAATCTGAACTAGTACAACTCAGCTTGCTCAAAATCCCTTTAAGCAAATTCTTAAGATTTGAGTACTTTTTCTTGATCTTCTTGTGTTCAGAGGAAATCTGCTGTATTTCTCTCGATATTCTCTCTTGTGTAGCAGAGAGTCTTTGATGTTCCTGACGAATCGATTCCAAAACCTCTGTGTCAGTTGTCCGTGTCTTTGAGTGCGATGGACGCCGTGTAGATGCAGATGGTACATCCGGTCCCGCAACCCATGGAGATTCAGTTTGCAGAATTCCAGAAAGTGAGCGAGCTCTAGTAAGAGGCCCACTATGCTGACTCGTACTTCTTTGAACATTTCTTCTTCTTGTATATTGTCTGGTCGTGGAGGCAGATTTCATAAGTCTCTTTCCTTTGGTGAATGTCCTGTCCTCTTCATTAATTTTTCGCTGAACATCCTTGAAGAATTCGTCCCATTCTTCTGTATCGTAATCTGAGCTGTCTTCATTGGCTTTGTATGGTTTGTCTTGAGTTGAGACGCCTGGTTCTTTTTTAACAGATGAGCTCCCGGGCATCATTGCGACCAGTAACAGAATCAACCAGGAGAATGCCATCGATTCTAGTGCTTTGAGTTTAAGAAAATGTCCTGTGAAAACCAACTCAAGAACATATGAAAAATTGTCAATTTTGAAAAATTTGAAAACATTGTACCTAGACAATCATAATCATATAGAGAAGCCAAGAATCAAATTAGTTTTCCAAAAATAATTTTAAAAATACATCAAATCCATGATTTACAAAAATTCCTCTTTTATGCCCTAAAACCGAATTTTTAGAAATCGAAGCCTAAAAACTCGTTAATCAAGTAAAATCCCAGCATAAAAGCAAAACTAATTGACCCAGAGTTCTTATTTCAAAAGAAATTTGATCAAAAACCATTCACAAACGAAAAAGTTCCAATTTTTCAACTCACGTTTGGTGAAAAACCATAAAAACTGAGAAAAACCGAGTTTTGATCATGAAAACTTACTTGAATCCGAAGAACTTTGAGTTTTGAAGCACCAAGAAGCAAGAAATCTAGAGAGAGAAACTCTAGAGGCTTGAAAACCAGAGATTAGGGTAAAGAAATCAAGAATCTGTATGTTTCTATATAAAACCCTAGCCGTGATCCGGATCGGCCGAGAATGTGATCCGGATCGGCTACCCGCAGGAAAAATCCTGCGTTCGGGATCCGGATCACTTGTCCCGATCCGGATCGGCTACACCTTTTTCTTCAGAAAAATTTAGAAAAACACAATAAAATCCAGAAAAAGTATGTAAGCACTTTACCATGTCAACTTTAAACAAATGGCATCGTTTCATACAACAAGAAATAGATTATGCAAAATCTATCAAAAATATCCAAAAATGAAACGAAAATTTACGAAAGTTAAAACACTTAAAGTTGAACAACTTCAATTACATCTATCCTGATCTTATGTGTAATGCCTTTATCAAATCATCAATTTCAGTAAAGAAAATGAAGTACCAAGATCAATAGATGTTTGAAATCCCAGATAAGTTAGATAATATATCTAGACAATCTGTTGAAGGAGTGGCTCTTTGAGCATCTTTTACTAAAAATCCCACCTTATACCAACCATGAAATACGACTGAGTCAAGTATTTCAATATGAATTTCATCAACAATTTCAAAACAAAAATTTGCTTTTCATTCATGGAGTATCTTTTTCTTTCTTTCATTTTCTCCATGTGGTGGTAGTTTTCACACTCCTCATTGGGATGTAACTCTTTCCACATCTTTTGAGCATTTCACATTTCATTGACTCCCCCTCAATTGGCTATCAATTATTTAATATATAAGGTATTCAACCAAACCATTGATCTCGAATTCATACTCGACTAAGCAATCAAATATGATAATGACTATACCAAGAGATCATTGAGAGAGAAATTGACTTTGATCACTTAAAAGATGGTTTAATTAACGTAAATGATCATTGCAACATTGAAATATTATGACATCAAAAACATAATAAATTTCTAAATGCATAAAAGGATGCAATTAAAGTCAATTATGATTTATGCTCAATTAGTGTGCTATGTACAGAACATAGATAAAGAACAAAACAAAAACAAAAACAAAACCTAATCTAAGCAAAGGTTTCAAAAGAGTTTATTTCAAGGAAAGCATGCCAATTGCTTTACGCAAGTGAATAAAACGTTTTTGATCCAAAGGTTTTGTTAAGATGTCGGCTAATTGATCCTCAGTTGAAATATATGACAGTTGAAGAATGTTTGATTCAACTAGCTCTCTAAGAAAATGATATCTAAGTTCAATATGTTTTGTTCTAGAGTGCAACACAGGGTTTTTAGAAATGTTAATAGCACTAGTGTTGTCACATAAAATGGTTACCGAAGATGTTGAAATCCGGAAATCGCTCAACACGCTTTTCATCCAAATCAATTGGGTTGAACAACTTCCTGCAGAAATGTACTCCGCTTCGGCAGTCGAGAGTGCTATGCAGTTCTGCTTTTTACTGTGCCATGCAACAAGGCAGTGGCCAAGATAGAAGCATGCACCACTCGTGCTTTTCCGGTCATCCACCGATCCAGCCCAATCGGCATCTGAGTATCCAACAATATCCAAAGTCGTTCCCATAGGATACCAAATTCCGAAATTGATTGTACCTTTGATATATCGGATGATCCGTTTCACCGCTTTCAGGTGAACCTCCTTCGGTGCTGATTGATATCTCGCACAAATCCCAACACTGAAGGATATATCCGGGCGACTAGCCGTGAGATATAGTAGACTTCCAATCATACTGCGATACAGTTTCTCGTCTACATTCTCACTATGTGATTCACTTCCAAGTCCCTTATGGCTAGTTCCCATTGGAGTCGGAAAATCCTTAGAATTTTCAAGATCAAACTTTTTGACCAACTCCAGTGCATACTTGGATTGACACAAGTGAATTCCTTCATCGTTTTGTTTAACTTGTAATCCAAGAAAATAAGTCAATTCGCCCATCATGGACATCTCAAATTCGCTTTCCATGGTCTCCGCGAATTTAGAAGCATCATTATCTCTTGTTGCTCCAAAAACAATGTCATCGACATAGATTTGAGCAACTATGAAATTGTTTTGATAATGCTTCACAAAGAGAGTCCTGTCAGCTCCCCCTCGAGTGTAGCCCTTTTCCAAAAGGTGCTTTGTCAACCTTTCGTACCATGCTCGCGGTGCTTGTTTCAGACCGTAAAGAGCCTTTTTCAGACGAAAAACATGGTTAGGTAGTTTATGATCCACAAAACCTTTCGGTTGAGCTACATAAACTTCCTCATTTAAAAACCCATTTAAAAAGGCGCTCTTAACGTCCATTTGAAATAATTTGATTTTAAAATGACAAGCAATCGCAAACAATATACGAATGGACTCGAGTCTAGCTACAGGGGCGAAAGTTTCATCAAAGTCTATACCTTCTACTTGAGAATAGCCTTGAGCAACTAACCTTGCTTTGTTCCTGATGATAGTACCTTCTTCGTTTTTCTTGTTCTTGAAGATCCATTTGGTACCTATCACATTGTGTTGCTTCGGAGGCTTCGTCAATTCCCAGACTTTGTTTCGCTCGAATTGATGGAGCTCTTCCTGCATTGCTTTAATCCAATAATCATCTTGGAGAGCTTCATCAACATTCTTTGGTTCGATTTGAGATACATAGCATGCAAATCCGCAAACCAATTGTCTCCGTGTTCTAACTCCTTCTTGTGGATCTCCAATGATGTTCGATTCAGGGTGATCCTTGGAGATGCGTAACGTTTGAGGTAGAGGAGTAGACGGAGGTACACGAGATGATTCCTGCACATCAGATGAACTTGAAGAACCGTTAGATGCATCAATATTATCGAAAGAATTGTTAGAAGAAGATGCATTAGCAGGTGTATCATCATCAAGAGAGATATCGAGGGTAGATTTTTCAGATTCAAAGTGAAAAGCTTCATCTACCTTAACATTTATCGATTCTACGATCGTCTTAGATTCTAAGTTAAAAACTCGATATGCTCTGCTGTTTGTAGAATAACCTAAGAAAATCCCTTCGTCACTTCGAGAGTCAAATTTTCCAAGATTTTCGCGATCACGTAAAATAAAACACCGACTCCCAAAGATACGAAAATATTTGATGTTAGGTTTTCTACAAAACCATAGTTCATATGGTGTATTCAAAGTCCCCGGGCGCAAATACACTCGATTGATAACATAGACAGCAGTGTTCACCGCTTCAGCCCAAAAATATAAAGGAAGTTCCGGCTATGAAGCATAACACGTGCCATCTCCTGTACGACCCTGTTTTTGCGCTCGACTACACCATTTTGTTGAGGTGTGTAAGGTGCGGAGAATTCATGTTTAATGCCATTAGAAGTGCAAAAATCAATGAATTTGGAATTTATGAATTCCCCACCTCTATCACTCCTAACTCGAGTAATCCTATCATTCTTTTCTATCATAATACGATTGCAGATTTCGAGAAAAGAATCAAAAGTATCAGCTTTTTCTTTTAAGAAGGCTACCCAAGTATATCTAGAAAAGTCATCAACCAACAAAAAAATATACCATTTACCTCCCAGAGATGGTTGACGAGTTGGCCCCATTAAGTCCATATGCAAAAGTTCCAAAGGCCGTTTTGTACCTATGTGGTTCAAATTCTTGTGTGCAGTCCTAGACTGTTTTCCCTTTTGGCAACCGCCACACACAAGGTTTTGTTCAAAAGAAAGTTTTGGAACCCCCTTGACCACATCTTTATTTGAAATTCTAGCAAGTTCCTTAAAGTTTATGTGACCTAGCCTTTCATGCCAAAGTGTTTCATTTTTCAAAGATGCTAGGTTACATTTTTCAGAAATCTTAGAAGGAACTACATAACAGTTGTTTTCTGATCTAACCCCCTTTAAAAAGAAAGCATGGTTCATGTCAGTTACAGTGCATTTATCAGATGAAAAATTAACTGAATAACCACTATCACACAGTTGACTTATGCTTATGAGGTTAGTCTTAAGGCCATGAACAAATAATACATTATCTAGAACCGGGCCATCTGGAATAGCTACCGTTCCCTTTCCAACAATTTTGGAAGACCGACCATCTCCGAAAACAACAAGTCCTCCGGAGTTTTTCTCAAATGTTTGAAAACAGTTTTTATCGCCGGTCATATGACGGGAACACCCGCTATCCAGGTACCAAGACGAACTATCATATGCATGCAAGGAAACATTGGTAGCAAGACAAGGGAAAATTTCACCTTTGCGCACCCAAACCTTTTTGGAATGCGTCGGTAATGATCGTGAAGTTGATTTCCTAGGTGAGAGCGTCTTGCTTGAAGAATTGCTGCTCCTTGATGATGTCGTCTTGAGCGGTGTACTACCAAGGCTCTTTTCCTTCAAATGAATTGCATTTGATTTCCGAGGAATCCCTTTTGGTAGTCATTGCAAGAGGTGCTTGAGGTGTGCGTTTGGCTCCCGTCTTGCAATTTCTCCTTATGTGCCCTGAAATGCCACAACGAAAACATACCTTAGATCTTGTCGATCCCGAGGAGGATGTAGTAGGTTTGTTGTCGTTGCTTGTCGTGAATTCCGGTGTCGGAGGAGGAGATACCGACTGAGGCACAAATACTGTCCCACTCGAACTTGGAATGTCTCCAGTTTGAGTGTATCCGAGGCCGAACTTATTTGTTTGACCAAGACCAAGAAGTCTGTCCAACTTACTCCTTCCAGAAGAAAATCTCTTTAAGTCATCCTTCAGTTGGCGTATGGTCTCCGTCATTTCCAATTTTTCCTGTCGAGCCTCGCCGTTGAGCTTCAAGAAGTAATTCGCTTTGTTCACCATATCCATATAATTCTTCTCGAATTGCTCATTGGACTCTTGAAGGGAAACATTTGTCTTAATCAGATTATCCCTTTCCACTTCAAGATCGGTTGAGATAGAGGTTACTCTTTTTACTTCATCTTCAAGATCCTGCAATCTCTCTTTCAACCCCTTGTTTTGTTTAGCCAGTTTCTTTGAATCCCTCAAAAGCTTATGGTAGGCTAAAACAAAATCTTCACCTTCCGAATCATCTGATTCATCGTCCGTTGCAATCTTTTCAACAGTGGAGTTGGACAGTGAGTCGGATGTACTTGCCATTAAGCACATGAAGGGAGAAGATGTAGTGGACGCGTGGAAAGCTGTCGCGTTGTCTTCTTCATCACTTGACGATGACTCATTTGACGTGGAGTTGTCATCCCAAGTAACGACTTGCATCGCTTTCTTCTTAGCCGGATTCTTGTTGGGACATTCCGTTGCAATGTGGCCGTAGCCTCGACATTTGAAACACTGAACTTGTCCCTCAGAACTTTTCTTATCCTTTGAGAAGTTCTCTTGCTTTCTTGACTTGTGATTGAAGGACCCTTGCCTTTCTTCGACTTTCCGAAGGATTGAGTTTTGCTTGAATTTCCCCTTCGAAAGTTGCGGCGAAACTTCCTTGTCAAGAGAGCGAGCTGCTTCTCAAAGTCCTCCATAGAAATGTTCTCGTCGTCGTCCGAGGAGGATGAATCCGCGTCTTCTTCTTTAGTTGATTTCAATGCGTAACCTGAAGACTTAGAAGAGGATGCCTTTCCAGAAGAATAGTTAGTAGGAAAAGTCATTTCATAAGTTTGTAAAGCACCTACTAATTCTTCTACACGCATTTCGTCCGGGTGTTTAATTGTTTCAATGGCTGCGACCTTCGGGCGAAATCGTTCAGGAAGAGTTCTTAGAATTTTTCTTACAACTTTAAATTCTGGAATCTTCTCTCCCAAGTTAGCACATGAGTTCACGATGTCTTGCAATCGTGTGTAATAGTCAGTGAAGGATTCATTCTCTGCCATAGAGATAGAGTCAAACTTGCTCGTGAGCATTTGCAGTTTCTGAATCTTCACTAAGTTAGTTCCCTCATGCGTAACTTGAAGAACATCCCAGATTTCTTTCGCAGTCTCACATGCCGAGACGCGAGAGAACTCAGTTTGTGACAAAGCATTAAATAGAGCATTAATCCCTTTGCCATTGTAAGAAGATAAGTCTATCTCTTCCTTGGTCCATTTCGACCTAGGTTTTAAGGTGCGAACATCATCTAAAATTTCAGTTGGATTAGACCATCCTAATTCAATTGATTGCCACACCCTTTCGTCGATGGAAATTAAAAAGCTTTCATCCGTACTTTCCAGTACGCATAATTTGTTCCATCAAAGAAAGGGGGTCGATTGATGTTTCCACCTTCAACCATTGTTTACAACCCTATTCCCGCTCTGATACCACTTGTTGGGTTTAGGTTAATAAGGATCTAAATAGGGGAAAAAACACCTAGAGGGGGGTGAATAGGTGTAAACAATAAACACTCAAAAAATCATTGTGCGATAAAACCCAATGCGGAAAAATAAAAGAACACACAAGATTTTTACGTGGAAAAACTCCAAACCGGAGTAAAAAACCACGGGACCGATAACACGGCGAAATCCACTAGAATTAACACACGTACAAGGTGATATAACGTACTCACAGACGACTCAACCTTTTACCATACGCTCCTAGTAGATCTTCTCCGCTCGCTCCACGACGCTTCTCGAATCCACGATCCGCGCCCAACGCTGAATCCACAGCGTCCAACGTCGAGTCCACGACGTCCAACCGAATCCACGGTCTTCACCCAATGGCACGCTTCGAATCCACGAACGCACCTCGCTCCGAATCCACGAGAGCGATAACACCTTGAATCCACAAGGCCACGCGAGTCCACGCGCCGATTTTGGGGTAAATCGTTGTTTGTTTGGGTGGTGATGATCCGCCGAATACTTAGATTAAAGATAGATCGGAAATACCATCTAAGTATTCATTGATTTGATTCTACTCAAAATGTGAGTATGGAAAACCTAGAATCAAATCAATCAATATAGATGAAGAACCATAGAATAGATCTAATGATTTCCTTTCTTCTCTATATGTGGATTTTTCTTTTCGGCTATATTTCTTAATGACCGATCTATTGCGGATGCCCTAGAAATGAAATAAGGGCTATTTATAGGTTAGAAACCCTAGGAAGAATATTCGGATCAAAAACAAACTTTTCTGGAAAGTTTTACCGACGGCGATCCGGATTGGATTTGGCGATCCGGATCGCAGAAGCACAAAGACGATTTCCAGAAAATTGCCTGTTCGGGATCCGGATCATAGTCCCCGATCCGGATCGTTCATACAGTTTTACCAGAACATCATGTTCGGGATCCGGATTGCAATTCTGATCCGGATCGAAGAAGCAAACAGGTAAAACTATGTTCGGGATCCGGATCAGAGAATGCTGCGATCCGGATTGAACCAGTGTATGAACGAACACCTTCGGGATCCGGATTGAAAGCCACGATCCGGATCCTGAACATGTCCCATGTCCAGTTTTTGATGAATAAGCAATTAAAACCTCTTCCAGGTGTTTCTACACTATAAGAAGTATTCGGATCATCAAAATTATTTAGTTAAACGTACCTGATCCTTTTGAATTCTTCTTTCTTGAGATTGAGGTATACGATCCAAAGTTTCTTCATCTTCAATC
>CM054932.1:13257424-13319761 GCA_029168755.2 Tillandsia fasciculata | reverse complement strand
GATAAAAACGTTTTTGATCCAAAGGTTTTGTTGAAGGATATCAGCTAATTGATCCTCAGTTGAAATGATGACAAGTGAAGAAATTTGATTCAACTAGTTCTCTAAGAAAATGATATCTAAGTTCAATATGTTTTGTTCTAGAGTGCAACACAGGGTTTTTTGAAATGTTAATAGCACTAGTGTTGTCACATAAAATGGTTACCGAAGTTGCTGAAATCCGGAAATCGCTCAACACGCTTTTCATCCAAATCAATTGGGTTGAACAACTTCCTGCAGAAATATACTCCGCTTCGGCAGTCGAGAGTGCTATGCAATTCTGCTTTTTACTGTGCCATGCGACAAGGCAATGGCCTAGATAGAAGCATGCACCACTCGTGCTTTTCCGGTCATCCACTGATCCAGCCCAATCGGCATCTGAGTATCCAACAATATCCAAAGTCGTTCCCATGGGATACCAAATTCCGAAACTGATTGTACCTTTGATATATCGGATGATCCGTTTCACCGCTTTCAGGTGAACCTCCTTCGGTGCTGATTGATATCTCGCACAAATCCCAACACTGAAGGATATATCCGGGCGACTAGCCGTGAGATATAGTAGACTTCCAATCATACTGCGATACAGTTTCTCGTCTACATTCTCACTATGTGATTCACTTCCAAGTCCCTTATGGCTAGTTCCCATTGGAGTCGGAAAATCCTTAGAATTTTCAAGATCAAACTTTTTGACCAACTCCAGTGCATACTTGGATTGACACAAGTGAATTCCTTCATCGTTTTGTTTAACTTGTAATCCAAGAAAATAAGTCAATTCGCCCATCATGGACATCTCAAATTCGCTTTCCATGGTCTCCGCGAATTTAGAAGCATCATTATCTCTTGTTGCTCAAAAACAATGTCATCGACATAGATTTGAGCAACTATGAAATTGTTTTGATAATGCTTCACAAAGAGAGTCCTGTCAGCTCCCCCTCGAGTGTAGCCCTTTTCCAAAAGGTGCTTTGTCAACCTTTCGTACCATGCTCGCGGTGCTTGTTTCAGACCGTAAAGAGCCTTTTTCAGACGAAAAACATGGTTAGGTAGTTTATGATCCACAAAACCTTTCGGTTGAGCCACATAAACTTCCTCATTTAAAAACCCATTTAAAAAGGCGCTCTTAACGTCCATTTGAAATAATTTGATTTTAAAATGACAAGCAATCGCAAACAATATACGAATGGACTCGAGTCTAGCTACAGGGGCGAAAGTTTCATCAAAGTCTATACCTTCTACTTGAGAGCCTTGAGCAACTAACCTTGCTTTGTTCCTGATGATAGTACCTTCTTCATTTTTCTTGTTCTTGAAGATCCATTTGGTACCTATCACATTGTGTTGCTTCGGAGGCTTCGTTAATTCCCAGACTTTGTTTCGCTCGAATTGATGGAGCTCTTCCTGCATTGCTTTAATCCAGTAGTCATCTTGGAGAGCTTCATCAACATTCTTTGGTTCGATTTGAGATACATAGCATGCAAATCCGCAAACCAATTGTCTCCGTGTTCTAACTCCTTCTTGTGGATCTCCAATGATGTTCGATTCAGGGTGATCCTTGGAGATGCGTAACGTTTGAGGTAGAGGAGTAGACGGAGGTACACGAGATGATTCCTGCACATCAGATAACTTGAAGAACCGTTAGATGCATCATTATTATCGAAAGAATTGTTAGAAGAAGATGCATTAGCAGGTGTATCATCATCAAGAGAGATATCGAGGGTAGATTTTTCAGATTCAAAGTGAAAAGCTTCATCTACCTTAACATTTATCGATTCTACGATCGTCTTAGATTCTAAGTTAAAAACTCGATATGCTCTCTGTTTGTAGAATAACCTAAGAAAATCCCTTCGTCACTTCGAGAGTCAAATTTTCCAAGATTTTCGCGATCACGTAAAATAAAACACCGACTCCCAAAGATACGAAAATATTTGATGTTAGGTTTTCTACAAAACCATAGTTCATATGGTGTATTTAAAGTCCCCGGGCGCAAATACACTCGATTAATAACATAGACAGCAGTGTTCACCGCTTCAGCCCAAAAATATAAAGGTAAGTTCCGGCTGTGAAGCATAACACGTGCCATCTCCTGTACGACCCTGTTTTTGCGCTCGACTACACCATTTTGTTGAGGTGTGTAAGGTGCGGAGAATTCATGTTTAATGCCATTAGAAGTGCAAAAATCAATGAATTTGGAATTTATGAATTCCCCACCTCTATCACTCCTAACTCGAGTAATCCTTTCATTCTTTTCAATCATAATACGATTGCAGATTTCGAGAAAAGAATCAAAAGTATCAGCTTTTCTTTTAAAAATGCTACCCAAGTATATCTAGAAAATCATCAACCAACCAATAAGAAAATATACCATTTACCTCCCAGAGATGGTTGACGAGTTGGCCCCATTAAGTCCATATGCAAAAGTTCCAAAGGCCGTTTTGTACCTATGTGGTTCAAGTTCTTGTGTGCAGTCCTAGACTGTTTTCCCTTTTGGCAACCGCCACACACAAGGTTTTGTTCAAAAGAAAGTTTCGGAACCCCCTTGACCACATCTTTATTTGAAATTCTAGCAAGTTCCTTAAAGTTTATGTGACCTAGCCTTTCATGCCAAAGTGTTTCATTTTTCAAAGATGCTAGGTTACATTTTTCAGAAATCTTAGAAGGAACTACATAACAATTGTTTTCTGATCTAACCCCTTTAAAAAGAAAGCATGGTTCATGTCAGTTACAGTGCATTTATCAGATGAAAAATTAACTGAATAACCACTATCACACAGTTGACTTATGCTTATGAGGTTAGTCTTAAGGCCATGAACAAATAACACATTATCTAGAACCGGGCCATCTGGAATAGCTACCGTTCCCTTTCCAACAATTTTGGAAGACCGACCATCTCCGAAAACAACAAGTCCTCCGGAGTTTTTCTCAAATGTTTGAAAACAGTTTTTATCACCGGTCATATGACGGGAACACCCGCTATCCAGATACCAAGACGAACTATCATATGCATGCAAGGAAACATTGGTAGCAAGACAAGGGAAAATTTCACCTTTGCGCACCCAAACCTTTTTGGAATGCGTCGGTAATGATCGTGAAGTTGATCTCCTAGGTGAGAGCGTCTTGCTTGAAGAATTGCTGCTCCTTGATGATGTCGTCTTGAGCGGTGTACTACCAAGGCTCTTTTCCTTCAAATGAATTGCAGTTGATTTCGAGGAATACCCTTTTGGTAGTCATTGCAAGAGGTGCTTGAGGTGTGCGTTTGGCTCCGTCTTGCAATTTCTCCTTATGTGCCCTGAAATGCCACAACGAAAACATACCTTAGATCTTGACGATCCGAGGAGGATGTAGTAGGTTTGTTGTCGTTGCTTGTCGTGAATTCCGGTGTCGGAGGAGGAGATACCGACTGAGGCACAAATACTGTCCCACTCGAACTTGGAATGTCTCCAGTTTGAGTGTATCCGAGGCCGAACTTATTTCTTTGACCAAGACCAAGAAGTCTGTCCAACTTACTCCTTCCAGAAGAAAATCTCTTTAAGTCATCCTTCAGTTGGCGTATGGTCTCCGTCATTTCCAATTTTTCCTGTCGAGCCTCGCCGTTGAGCTTCAAGAAGTAATTCGCTTTGTTCACCATATCCATATAATTCTTCTCGAATTGCTCATTGGACTCTTGAAGGGAAACATTTGTCTTAATCAGATTATCCCTTTCCACTTCAAGATCGGTTGAGAGAGAGGTTACTCTTTTTACTTCATCTTCAAGATCCTGCAATCTCTCTTTCAACCCCTTGTTTTGCTTAGCCAGTTTCTTTGAATCCCTCAAAAGCTTATGGTAGGCTAAAGCAAAATCTTCACCTTCCGAATCATCTGATTCATCGTCCGTTGCAATCTTTTCAACAGTGGAGTTGGACAGTGAGTCGGATGTACTTGCCATTAAGCACATGAAGGGTGAAGATGTAGTGGACGCGTGGAAAGCTGTCGCGTTGTCTTCTTCATCACTTGACGATGACTCATTTGACGTGGAGTTGTCATCCCAAGTAACGACTTGCATCGCTTTCTTCTTTGCCGGATTCTTGTTGGGACATTCCGTTGCAATGTGGCCGTAGCCTCGACATTTGAAACACTGAACTTGTCCCTCAGAACTTTTCTTATCCTTTGAGAAGTTCTCTTGCTTTCTTGACTTGTGCTTGAAGGACCCTTGCCTTTCTTCGACTTTCCGAAGGATGAGTTTTGCTTGAATTCCCCTTCGAAAGTTGCGGCGAAACTTCCTTGTCAAGAGAGCGAGCTGCTTCTCAAAGTCCTCCATAGAAATGTTCTCGTCGTCGTCCGAGGAGGATGAATCCGCGTCTTCTTCTTTAGTTGATTTCAATGCGTAACCTGAAGACTTAGAAGAGGATGCCTTTCCAGAAGAATAGTTAGTAGGAAAAGTCATTTCATAAGTTTGTAAAGCACCTACTAATTCTTCTACACGCATTTCGTCCGGGTGTTTAATTGTTTCAATGGCTGCGACCTTCGGGCGAAATCGTTCAGGAAGAGTTCTTAGAATTTTTCTTACAACTTTAAATTCTGGAATCTTCTCTCCCAAGTTAGCACATGAGTTCACGATGTCTTGCAATCGTGTGTAATAGTCAGTGAAGGATTCATTCTCTGCCATAGAGATAGAGTCAAACTTGCTCGTGAGCATTTGCAGTTTCTGAATCTTCACTAAGTTAGTTCCCTCATGCGTAACTTGAAGAACATCCCAGATTTCTTTCGCAGTCTCACATGCCGAGACGCGAGAGAACTCAGTTTGTGACAAAGCATTAAATAGAGCATTAATCCCTTTGCCATTGTAAGAAGATAAGTCATCTCTTCCTTGGTCCATTTCGACCTAGGTTTTAAGGTGCGAACATCATCTAAAATTTCAGTTGGATTAGACCATCCTAATTCAATTGATTGCCACACCCTTTCGTCGATGGAAATTAAGAAAGCTTTCATCCGTACTTTCCAGTACGCATAATTTGTTCCATCAAAGAAAGGGGGTCGATTGATGTTTCCACCTTCAACCATTGTTTACAACCCTATTCCCGCTCTGATACCACTTGTTGGGTTTAGGTTAATAAGGATCTAAATAGGGGAAAAAACACCTAGAGGGGGGTGAATAGGTGTAAACAATAAACACTCAAAAAATCATTGTGCGATAAAACCCAATGCGGAAAAATAAAAGAACACGCAAGATTTTTACGTGGAAAAACTCCAAACCGGAGTAAAAAACCACGGGACCGATAACACGGCGAAATCCACTAGAATTAACACACGTACAAGGTGATATAACGTACTCACAGACGACTCAACCTTTTACCATACGCTCCTAGTAGATCTTCTCCGCTCGCTCCACGACGCTTCTCGAATCCACGATCCGCGCCCAACGCTGAATCCACAGCGTCCAACGTCGAGTCCACGACGTCCAACCGAATCCACGGTCTTCACCCAATGGCACGCTTCGAATCCACGAACGCACCTCGCTCCGAATCCACGAGAGCGATAACACCTTGAATCCACAAGGCCACGCGAGTCCACGCGCCGATTTTGGGATAAATCGTTGTTTGTTTGGGTGGTGATGATCCGCCGAATACTTAGATTAAAGATAGATCGGAAATACCATCTAAGTATTCATTGATTTGATTCTACTCAAAATGTGAGTATGAAAAACCTAGAATCAAATCAATCAATATAGATGAAGAAACATAGAATAGATCTAATGATTTCCTTTCTTCTCTATATATGTGGATTTTTCTTTTCGGCTATATTTCTTAATCAGCCGATCTATTGCGGATGCCCTAGAAATGAAAAGGAAGGGCTATTTATAGGTTAGAAACCCTAGGAAGAATATTCGGATCAAAAACAGCCTTTTCTGGAAAGTTTTACCGACGGCGATCCGGATCAGATTTGGCGATCCGGATTGCAGAAGCACAAACCACGATTTCCAGAAAATTGCTGTTCGGGATCCGGATCGTAGTCCCCGATCCGGATCGTTCATACAGTTTTACCAGAACATCATGTTCGGGATCCGGATTGCAATTCATGATCCGGATCGAAGAAGCAAACAGGTAAAACTAGTGTTCGGGATCCGGATCAGAGAATGCTGCGATCCGGATTGAACCAGTGTATGAACAAACACCTTTCGGGATCCGGATTGAAAGCCACGATCCGGATCCTGAACATGTCCCATGTCCAGTTTTTGATGAATAAGCAATTAAAACCTCTTCCAGGTGTTTCTACACTATAAGAAGTATTCGGATCATCAAAATTCTTTAGTTAAACGTACCTGATCCTTTTGAATTCTTCTTTCTTGAGATTGAGGTATACGATCCGAAGTTTCTTCATCTTCAATCTTCAAGACATATTACATTCACGAAATACGCCAACTCAAATTCCGTAACACACCTTGATTTCCGTGCCAAGGAGAGAGAATCAGAAAAACTTCCCTCTACCAAAGTTGTTTCTCTCTCTCTCCTCTTTCTCTCTCTACAATCTCAGGATTTTAGGAGTTACAGATAGCAAGATATCTGCGACGCGGCGCACTGCGACGATTTTCTTTTTAGGCCCATTTCCCGTCGCAGTTCCGTCGAAAATTCACTGCGGGCTAACCGGGTGGAATTTTTGGACGATTTTTGCGGCAGCGCGACCGTAAGAGGTAAGGCTTCGATTTCCGTGTTGATCATTTTGCTCCATTTCGTACTTTTGGCACAGTTTTCAAGTCCTCTTTGACCCCCCTTTTTACTGTGGTAATTTTTGGACAGCACCGACTTCTCCGATTTTTATCTTGACGTAGGAGCGTCAGAACGAGGCGTTTTAAGAGTCGATTTTGATCTACTCTTCGCGAGGAACGCAACCGTGATTTTTCTGGGATTTTAGGAGCTCATTTTAGAGGTGAAAAATTCCTCTTTTCCCGTGCTGTTTGAAAAACAGCAAATATTGTACTTTTTGAGATTTGTATTTACACCGGGAGTATTGATTGCAGGATTTGAGGACTGTGGACAACCAGGAGACTACCTGGGGTGTTGTTTGAGCTGTTCAAGGTGGGCGGTTGTTGCTTACCTCATTTTTGACAAGCTCACTGGGATTATTAGAAATCCCCTAAAATATGACAATTAACGAGAACAATTGGGACAAAATAATATGATAATTGCTGAGAACCATTGGGACTACTAACAGGACTACTAACAGGACTACTAACAGGACTACTAACAGGACTACTAACAGGACTACTAACAGGACAATTAATGAGAACCATTGGGACAAATTAATATGACAAATGACAAGAACCGCTGGGACAAACTCCCCTAAAATTTAATATAACCCCACAAATAATATGATGGCTTATATTGGGACACTGTGATTGAGACAAAGGCCATGATCTCGCATGCAAATGACTTTTATTCAGTAAATCAATTGTTTTTAAACCTTTGACACTATTTTACAACTCTTAAAAATAAAGACAGTTGCATGCATGCCCGGACATCAGGTAAGGCCACTATTCATTGCTACACTATCATATTGGGATTTGAACATGTTTCATTATTGTCCTTTGCATTCATATGTTGTTGCTCAAGTGTGAGCAGGGGTTTGGGATAGTGTAGCCAAGATTGTGCTAGATTGTGGACTTGTGGGGTATTGCGGTGACCGCGGACAGTAGGCGGTTGACCAGATGTTTATCCTTGCATCAGATTGGGGTTGAGTTTGGTTTATTTATTGCATCAGTTGGGGATTGGGTTTCTATAGTGGATGGAGTTTCCCACTTTGATCATGGTTATGATCCAGTCCTGCTATATTGAGACATGTGCTACAGAGATACTTGTGATACTGATGACAGAGATATTTTACTCGTGTGGGTCGCTCCCCTCGAGTGCCACTCCGGAGGTGTGCTTTCTCGGACCCAGCCGTGTGTGCCGGTCTGATATTTATGTTGGGATGCGAGCCGTGCGGGCCGATCCCGCGGTTTCGAGCCGTGTGTGCAGATTCCGCTGAGCAGGCAATACCAGTTGTTACTGGTGACTAGATTGGGTTTATTTGGTCAGATACTATTTCTGATGCATGCATACAGTTTTGACAGCATAATGGTGATAGTTTCCTGTTTCAGCATCTTTTGTATCTACCACTTTCCCTTTTTGCCTCTAGTAGTCCTAGTGGGTGCGTCAGAGTTGAGGTTTTACCCACTAGGGGAGGCTGCTGGTTTATCTGGTAGTTCTCACCCCCATTATTGTTTTCTGTTTCTTTCTTCTCCTTTATTTTGCAGAGTCATCTGCAGGAGCTGCTAGGCCATCGGCAGCTGATCGAGGTAAGGGGATCGCTGAATAGATAGATCTCCTGGGAGACTGAGAGCTGTAGATAGACGTTGTACCCCCACTCAGACTGTGAGATTCTCCTTTTATTTTGGGTCTGGCTTCCGCCAGCGGGTTGTATTATTTTAAGTGAGCTGGGAGATGATTGTACATATTACAGCTATATTTGTAGTTCCAGTCTGAGATACTATGTGGTTCTTCTATTTCAGCTCTGTATTATGCTCTTTTATTGTTAGATTATATCTGAGCAGGTTACCAGCGCTTCGTGTACGCGGAAAATTCCGTGTGCACGGCGGATCTGTAGACGAGCCCGGGTTCCGGGGCGTGACAGATTAAGTTGGTATCAGAGCTTAGGGATAGTTCAGTTGGGACTTAGGAAACCCTAGGCTTTTGGCAGACCCTAGGATAATAGGGCATGAGAGACGTGGCATTTTGCGAAAGTCGTCGATTTATTTTGTTTGACTCTTCCAGTGAGAGAAGAGGGGTCGACATAGCCTATTTCTGGTGGACAGTTATGTTGGCTGCAGACAACATAAAGTCACAGGAATAGGGGAATGTCTTTGACTTTCGCTAGATTGGGTCGTGTGGGGTTCGATACTGAGTGTGGTTTCTTGTGGTAGGATGCCTCCGCGACGTAGGATGTTGACGCGTTCTCAGCTGATTCCCCTGAGCCCGATCAGAGGAGTTCGAGCAGGGCCAGCAGAGTGAGGTGCAAGAGTTGCAGGCTCAGATGGCCCAGATGTCCGAGGCTGTTCGGCGTCAGGAGGAGGCTATGGGTCGGCTGACGCAGATGTTAGAGCAGAGGGCTCAGCCTGTTGTAGCCCCTTCAGAGAATTCTCCCGTACCTTCTTCCCCTGCTGTGAATCCTCCAGTTGTACCGGTGACCCCGGCATCCCCTATTGCTCGGGGTACTGGTGGACAACCGTCTGGGTTGACGGGATCTCTTACACCGGCAGAGCAGCGGGGATTGGTGGACTTGTTGATAAGGTTCCGCAAGTTTGACCCGCCCCATTTTTCGGGGCAAAATACTGAGCCGTGGGAGGCAGAGTCGTGGATCACGGCAATGGAGCGACGTTTTGAGACGTTGTTTATCGAGGAGCGATATCAGGTGATATTGGCGACGAACTTTTTGGAACACAACGCCGAAGCTTGGTGGCGGCGTGTTCGACCGGCGGGTCCGCCTGGGGCTCAGCTCTTGGCCTGGGCGGAGTTCCGCAATCTCCTTCTCGGGGCTTTCTTCCCAGAAAGCGTCCGGCAGAGGTTGGAGGAGCAGTTGAGAAACCTTCGCCAAGGAGATCGGCCCGTACACGAGTACATTGCCAATTTCAATCAATTGTTGGCATGTGTACCGAACGTGGCCAGGGACGAGGCGCACCGGATCTACATGTTCGAGCGAGGATTGCGCCGGGACCTTTTTCAATTGGTTCGCTCGCGTAGGTTGCAGACCTTGGAGGCCTCGATGGAGCAGGCACTCTACGTTGAGTGCGGGGAGGTAGTGATGGGGGAGGTAGCTCCAGCTCCCGTAGTGATCCCGGGGGCGAAGCGACCGGCACCGGAGGTTGGGGGACAATCTAGTTCGTGGAGGCCGCCACGACCGCCGCAGCCACAGTTCCCCGGCCAAGGACGGTCCGAGCGACGAGGGCCTGGTGGATCCCAGAAGCGGCAACAGCAGCAAAGATCACAGTCGTCGCAGCGTGGGTCGCAGCGGCAGCCTCAGCGACAGCGGCAGTCTCAACAGCAACCCCGACAACCACGGGCCCCCGGTAATTGTATTTTCTGCGGAGGTCAGCATTTTTCCAACACCTGCGACCAGCGGTGGGGTCGCTGCTATAGATGTGGACAGCCAGGGCACATTCAAGCTTCGTGCCCCTTTTCGGCCCCCACCACCCCTCTTCAGCATCTGCTCCATCTTCATCGCAGCAGCGGTCGACGGCTCAGCGGCCATATGCTCCAGCAAGCAGACCATCTTCTTCCCATCCCACGGATTATCGCCCTCCAGCTCAGAGTGGGCGAGTGTATGCTGCGCAGGTAGAGGACTCTTCGGCAGCAGATCATGTGGTGGCAGGTATCACCTTACTTTCTGGCATTAGGACTCGTACTTTATTTGATACTGGAGCATCGCATTCTTTTATTAGTAGATCATTTGCATCATTACATGGGTTAGAGGTAGGACGTTTACCACGTGAACGAGAGGTTCAGGTTCCCGATCACACTTTGCACGTGGAGGAGTGTTGTTGGTCCTGCCCGATGCAAATCGAGTCCTGGATTATGCCAGTAGACCTGTTGGTCTTGAGACAGCTGAAGGACTTCGATGTGATCCTCGGAATGGACTGGCTGGCTCGGTACTTTGCGACTATTGATTGTGCCGCAAGAACCGTCACTTTTAGAGAGCCAGGCCAGGAGATGTTGGTATACCGGGGATGTCAGAGTGCTTTCTTTGCCTCTATGGTTTCGACTTCCCGAGCGAGGCAGATGATCCGTCGAGGATGTGTAGCCTTTTTGGCTAGTGTTGTTGAGGGGCCTACGGCGGCGCCGGAACTCGGGGATATCCCTATTGCCCGCGAGTTTCCGGATGTTTTTCCACCTGAGCTGACTAGCATGCCGCCAGATAGGGAGATTGAGTTTGTGATTGACGTAGTTCCAGGAACTGCGCCAATCTCAAAGGCTCCTTACCGGATGGCACCGGCTGAGTTGCGAGAGCTTAAGGCGCAACTCCAAGATTTAATGGATAAGGGCTTTATTAGGCCGAGTGTATCGCCTTGGGGAGCGCCGGTGCTATTCGTGAAGAAGAAAGATGGGTCACTTCGACTTTGTGTGGACTATAGGGAATTAAATAAAGTGACCATCAAGAACAAGTACCCTTTGCCGCGCATCGATGATCTTTTTGATCAGCTGCAAGGGTCTTGTGTCTTCTCTAAGATAGATCTGCAATCCGGTTACCACCAGTTGAAGGTGAAGGCCGAGGATATTCCGAAAACGGCATTTAGATCACGGTACGGGCATTATGAGTTTACAGTTATGCCTTTTGGGCTAACTAATGCCCCTGCCGCATTCATGGATTTAATGAACCGAATCTTCCGACCATACTTGGATCGATTCGTAGTAGTGTTCATTGATGATATCTTGATCTACTCCCGAAGTGATGCTGAGCATGAGGAGCACTTAAGGATTGTGCTGCAACTTCTGCGAGAGAAGAAGTTGTATGCCAAGCTGGCAAAGTGCGAGTTTTGGCTTCGGGAGGTAGTCTTCTTGGGCCATGTGATTTCCGCCGCAGGTGTGGCGGTAGACCCGGCAAAGATTGAGGCAGTCCGAGATTGGCCCCGACCGACGACCGTTTCGGAGGTGCGTAGCTTTATGGGTTTAGCTGGGTATTATCGTCGGTTTGTGGAAGGCTTTGCGAAGCTTTCCACACCCCTCACTCGCTTGACGCGTAAAGGAGTGAAGTTTATCTGGAGTGAGGATTGTCAGAAAAGCTTTGAGGAGCTAAAGAATAGATTGATGACCGCTCCTATCCTTTCCCTCCCTGTTATGGGAAAAGGATATGTGATCTACAGTGACGCATCACACAGTGGACTTGGTTGTGTGTTGATGCAAGAAGGGAGGGTAATTGCTTATGCATCAAGGCAACTCAAGGATTACGAGAAAAATTACCCTACCCATGACTTGGAGCTTGCTGCTGTAGTGTTTGCACTAAAGCTTTGGCGTCATTACCTTTATGGAGAGCATTGTGAAATCTACACCGACCACAAGAGCCTAAAATACCTGTTCACGCAAAAGGAATTGAATTTGAGGCAACGTAGGTGGTTAGAGCTATTAAAGGATTATGATGTAGATATTCTCTACCACCCAGGCAAAGCTAATGTGGTCGCTGATGCCTTGAGTAGGAGAGCGGTGCAAAGTTTGTCTATGTTGATCACAGACCAGGCACCGCTATTAGAAGAGATGAGACGGCTCGAAGTAGAGGTTGTGTCCCCTGGGGTCTCTGCTAGACTGACATCTTTAGTCGTGCAGCCCACTCTGCTAGACCGGATCAAGGAAAAACAGAGTGAGGACCCCCACTTGACCAGGATTAGAGATCAAATTCCGAGTAATCAGTCTGGGGACTTTTCGGTAGATGCCTCGGGAGTACTAAGGTACAGGAACCGAGCATGTGTGCCAGCGGATGCAGAGATCCGAGAGCAGATATTGCGAGAGGCCCATTATACACCTTATACCCTACATCCTGGTGGGACTAAGATGTATAAGGACCTCAAGGCACATTTCTGGTGGAAAGGCATGAAAAGGGATATCGGGAGATTTGTGGCTCAGTGTTTAACTTGTCAGCAGGTGAAAGCTGAGCATCGAGTGCCAGCTGGCAAGTTACAGAGTCTCCCAATTCCCCAGTGGAAATGGGACCACATTACGATGGATTTCGTGGTCGGACTTCCTAGGGCACAGGGAGGAGCAGACGCTATCTGGGTAGTCGTGGATCGACTTACCAAGTCGGCGCACTTTCTGCCCATGCAGACTACGTGGCCACTTGACCGACTAGCCCAGTTATATCTGGATGAGATAGTGAGATTACATGGAGTACCCGCCTCCATTGTATCAGATAGAGACCCGAGATTTGTTTCGCATTTCTGGAAAAGTTTGCAAACAGCCTTGGGGACTGAACTAAGGTTCAGTACGGCTTTCCATCCGCAGACAGATGGGCAATCTGAGCGGACAATACAAATTCTAGAGGATATGCTAAGGGCTTGCGTCTTGGATTTCGGCGGAGGGTGGATTCGACACTTATCTTTAGCTGAGTTCGCGTACAACAATAGCTTTCAAGCGAGCATTCAGATGGCTCCGTTTGAAGCATTGTATGGACGCAAGTGTCGATCACCGCTTTATTGGAGTGACGTGGGCGAGAGGCGGACCTTGGGACCAGATGTCTTGATAGAGGCAGAAGAGAAGGTCCGAGTGATCCGACAGCATCTTCAGACCGCCCAAAGCCGACAAAGGAGTTATGCCGATGTTCGGCGACGAGACTTAGAGTTTCAGGTTGGTGATCATGTATTCCTGAAAGTCTCGCCGTCCAAAGGAATCAGGAGGTTCGGCATTCGTGGAAAGCTTAGCCCCCGATATATTGGACCCTTTGAGGTATTGGAGCGTATCGGGCCAGTTGCCTACCGACTTGCACTTCCTCCGAGGCTTGCTGGTGTCCATAATGTATTTCATGTCTCTACTTTGAGGAAGTATGTCTTCGACCCATCGCACGTCATCGACTTCACACCGCTGGAGATCAGCGAGGATTTGAGGTATGAGGAGCGCCCACTGCGAATTCTGGATCGAGAGGTGAGAGAATTGCGCAATCGGGCCATTCCCTATGTGAAAATCCAATGGAGCAATCATGACGAGCGCGAGGCTACATGGGAGCTTGAGTCGGAGATGAGGGATGCCCACCCCTACTTATTCGAGACATCGGACTGAGGATTGTTGTTGAGTCTCGTTTCGAGGACGAAACTCTTTTTAGTGGGGGAGGATGTGATGATCCGGACTCCCGCAGGAACTGTGCAACATTAAACAGTGACTGCGGGGAGCTTGTACAGTGCAATGGAGCTTGTAGAATCGAAATTGGATATTTAATTTAGACTCTGCGCGAAAATCGGAGCAAATGGAATTTTCCGGGAGCTTTCGGCAAAATTTCGGATGAGAATTTGGCGAAACGGACGTCGTATTTGGACTCAGCGCGCGAAAACGGTCGAAACGGTATATTACTTTATTTTTTCGGCACTTGTTACTGTTCACGCCGGAACAGTAACTCCGGCGGCCGGAATTACTGTTCCGGCGACCGGCGGGCGGGCGGCGGCGACCGGCGGGCGGCGGAGCGGCGGCAGCGCGGCCGCGGAGCGCGGCAGGGCGCAGCGGCGCGCAGCGCGGGCAGGGGGCGCTGGTGCGCGGTCCATGGGCCTGGCGTGCACCGGGAGCACCGAAAATTCCTCTGCCACGTGGCAGCTTCTGATTGGTGGCCGGCTTCTAGAAGCTGTGGGGACTGTGACACGTGGCAGCACCCCATTGGCCGACATTTTCCGGAAGACCCGGAGCGCGGCCGGCCATGTGCACCACGTGGCCACGTGGCGAAATCTGATTGGCCCTTGCACCGCTGTTTCCTGTTTGTGGACACGTGGCGCTTACTGGTTGGCCCGTTTCGGTGTTTCCTGTTTGGATCCTGATCCCGTGTGGGAATATTCCCTTTGGCCCACTATATAAGAAGCCCCCACCCCCCCTCTCTTTGCACCTTGATTTCCGTGCCAAGGAGAGAGAATCAGAAAAACTTCCCTCTACCAAAGTTGTTCCTCTCTCTCTCCTCTTTCTCTCTCTACAATCTCAGGATTTTAGGAGTTACAGATAGTGAGATATCTGCGACGCGGCGCACTGCGACGATTTTCTTTTTAGGCCCATTTCCCGTCGCAGTTCCGTCGAAAATTCACTGCGGGCTAACCGGGTGGAATTTTTGGACGATTTTTGCGGCAGCGCGACCGTAAGAGGTAAGGCTTCGATTTCCGTGTTGATCATTTTGCTCCATTTCGTACTTTTGGCACAGTTTTCAAGTCCTCTTTGACCCCCCTTTTTACTGTGGTAATTTTTGGACAGCACCGACTTCTCCGATTTTTATCTTGACGTAGGAGCGTCAGATCGAGGCGTTTTAAGAGTCGATTTTGATCTACTCTTCGCGAGGAACGCAACCGTGATTTTTCTGGGATTTTAGGAGCTCATTTTAGAGGTGAAAAATTCCTCTTTTCCCGTGCTGTTTGAAAAACAGCAAATATTGTACTTTTTGAGATTTGTATTTATACCGGAAGCATTGATTTGCAGGATTTGAGGACTGTGGACAACCAGGAGACTACCTGGGGTGTTGTTTGAGCTGTTCAAGGTGGGCGGTTGTTGCTTACCTCATTTTTGACAAGCTCACTGGGATTATTAGAAATCCCCTAAAATATGACAATTAACGAGAACAATTGGGACAAAATAATATGATAATTGCTGAGAACCATTGGGACTACTAACAGGACTACTAACAGGACTACTAACAGGACTACTAACAGGACAACTAACAGGACAATTAATGAGAACCATTGGGACAAATTAATATGACAAATGACAAGAACCGCTGGGACAAACTCCCCTAAAATTTAATATAACCCCACAAATAATATGATGACTTATATTGGGACACTGTGATTGAGACAAAGGCTATGATCTCGCATGCAAATGACTTTTATTCAGTAAATCAATTGTTTTTAAACCTTTGACACTATTTTACAACTCTTAAAAATAAAGACAGTTGCATGCATGCCCGGACATCAGGTAAGGCCACTATTCATTGCTACACTATCATATTGGGATTTGAACATGTTTCATTGTTGTCCTTTGCATTCATATGTTGTTGCTCAAGTGTGAGCAGGGGTTTGGGATAGTGTAGCCAAGATTGTGCTAGATTGTGGACTTGTGGGGTATTGCGGTGACCGCGGACAGTAGGCGGTTGACCAGATGTTTATCCTTGCATCAGATTGGGGTTGAGTTTGGTTTATTTATTGCATCAGTTGGGGATTGGGTTTCTATAGTGGATGGAGTTTCCCACTTTGATCATGGTTATGATCCAGTCCTGCTATATTGAGACATGTGCTACAGAGATACTTGTGATACTGATGACAGAGATATTTTACTCGTGTGGGTCGCTCCCCTCGAGTGCCACTCCGGAGGTGTGCTTTCTCGGACCCAGCCGTGTGTGCCGGTCTGATATTTATGTTGGGATGCGAGCCGTGCGGGCCGATCCCGCGGTTTCGAGCCGTGTGTGCAGATTCCGCTGAGCAGGCAATACCAGTTGTTACTGGTGACTAGATTGGGTTTATTTGGTCAGATACTATTTCTGATGCATGCATACAGTTTTGACAGCATAATGGTGATAGTTTCCTGTTTCAGCATCTTTTGTATCTACCACTTTTCCTTTTTGCCTCTAGTAGTCCTAGTGGGTGCGTCAGAGTTGAGGTTTTACCCACTAGGGGAGGCTGCTGGTTTATCTGGTAGTTCTCACCCCCATTATTGTTTTCTGTTTCTTTCTTCTCCTTTATTTTGCAGAGTCATCTGCAGGAGCTGCTAGGCCATCGGCAGCTGATCGAGGTAAGGGGATCGCTGAATAGATAGATCTCCTGGGAGACTGAGAGCTGTAGATAGACGTTGTACCCCCCACTCAGACTGTGAGATTCTCCTTTTATTTTGGGTCTGGCTTCCGCCAGCTGGTGTGTATTATTTAGTGAGCTGGGAGATGATTGTACATATTACAGCTATATTTGTAGTTCCAGTCTGAGATACTATGTGGTTCTTCTATTTCAGCTCTGTATTATGCTCTTTTATTGTTAGATTATATCTGAGCAGGTTACCAGCGCTTCGTGCACGCGAAAAATTCCGTGTGTACGGCGGATCTGTAGACGAGCCCGGGTTCCGGGGCGTGACAACCTACGACCCCAATCAAACAAGAACCGGCTATAGGTGTCGCCTCCCGTTGTTTTCGGCCCAAGACGAAATCAGCCCTTAGAACCCAGATCCCCCGCCCTGGCGGGTGAGGGAATTTAGTAAAAAGATGACCTTTATAAAGAAATATCATTTCTCCTCAACCCCCTTGGGGTGAGGGTAAAATTTACCCTTTTGAAAACTATCTTAAATTGAGAAAACCAGCTTTTATGGATTTTAGTTCTTGAGAAAATCAGTTGAAAACGAGTTTGTTTCCCGAACTCCCAAGAGTGACACCTTCGCCCAATCAAACAAGAACAAGCTCCGGCGACCCTTAGGAATACGGAAGGAAAACACTAGTATACCAAAATCATGAGAGTTCAAAAGCATTCTGGGTTCAAGGTCCTGATAACATACGTACCCCACGATCACAACGTGGTAGTGACGAGAAAACGATGCAACAACTAGGAATCCGGGACCACCGTTTACTCTAAACGGTTGCCAAACCACCAACACTGGCCTAACACAGCCACCAGACCCCACTCAGCCCCCAGGCCCGAGTGAAACACCCATCCCACAAAACTCTGACCACTCGGCCCACTACCCGGGCGAGGAACCCTATGTCCAGAAGGAAATGCAGTGTGTGGAATGTCTAAAGCATAATAGAACCTAGCCCAGATTAAGGTTCTCTATTGGTCTGGTTGAATACATGCAACATATGACGGGGGTGCTAGTTAAGTTCCAAGAAACACTTAAACTAGCATGCAATCCTATCATAATAGAATTAGAAGGAAGTCCGTAGACTTGGAGAGAAAACCAACCCACCTCTGATCGCCCCCAATTGCTTGTCGACACTTGCAATTGGGCTCAGCGGGCTTACCTGGCCTCCACGAGGTTCGCACGCAACCCGAAGTACGATGCCGGAACCCGCACGCAAAACGGAGTCACAAGGTCGCGTCCCAGTCAGATGCCAAAACTACACTGCAAACTGCCAGGAAAGAAGAAATCGCAAAATCAGTCAAAACAGTCGAAAACCAAGCATCCGGCGATGAAAACAGCCTTCATCGGCGAAAAACAGCGCGCGGCGCGAAAACAGCCCTTCATCGGCGAAAAACAGCACACGGCGCGAAAAACAGCCTTCATCGGCGAAAAACAGCCTCCGTCGGCGAAAAACAGACTCCGACGGCGAAAACAGCGGTCGACGGCGAAAAACAGCGGTCGACGGCGAAAAAACGGCGAAAAACAGCCTCCGACGGCGAAAAACTGCGACCGACGGCGAAAAACAGCACGCGGCGGCGAAAAACGGCACACGGCGGCGAAAAAAACGGCCTCCGTCGGCGAAAAACTGCGACCGACGGCGAAAAACAGCACGCGGCGGCGAAAAAAACGGCCTCCGTCGGCGAAAAACTGCGACCGACGGCGAAACCGGCCTCCGTCGGCGGAAAAAACGGGGCCGGCACGCAAACCGAGGCGTCGACGAAGTCCCGGGGCACGCCGAGCGACGAAGACGGCGGACGCGCGGCCCAAGGAACCGGCCGAGCGGAGCAGGGGCCCGCCGCGCGGCGCCCAGCGGCGCTGCGCGCGGCGCCCAGCGGCGCTGCGCGCAGCGCGCGGGGGTGCTGCGCGCGCCCGCGCGCAGCCCGCCGCGCGCGCGCGCGGCCCGCTGCGCGCAGCGCCCAGCGCTGCGCGCAGCGGCACGCGCCCGCGCAGGCCTGCGCAGGCCCGCGCGCGTCCGAAGCAGGCCCGCGCGCGGCCCGCGCGGCCCGCGGCGCCCGCGCAGGCCCGCGCGCGGCCCGCGGGGCCTGCGCGCGGCCCCTGCCGCGCGCGCCTGCCTGCGCGCGGCCGGGCAGCGCCGCGCGCAGCGGCGGCGAAAAATTTTAGAAAAAAATTTTAAAAAAATTCAAAAAAATTTCAGATAAATTTAAAATAAATTTAAAAACCTTTTTATCACCAATTAAACTTCCAAAATTCCCTAAATCACCAAAAATCCCCAAAAACTTTATTTTTGCACTTAAAAAAAGGAAAAATCCCAAAACTCAAAATAATTTCCCAAAAATCCTCCAATGGCTCCAACAAATTTCTAAAGCCCAAAATAAAAATTACCAATGCTCAAAAATACACTAATTAAATTCCAAAAAATTAAAACTCTCAAAATTCACCTTCGTCGATGCCGCACGTCGCGCGCTCACGATCCTCACGGCCACCACGGGGGAGTCCACCACCAAGAGCAACCTCAAAACCCTCTTCTTCCTTCTCTTCTTCTTCCTCTTTCTTCTTCTCTCTTTCTTTCTTCTTTTTCTCTCTTTTCTTGGTCTGCTTCGAAAAGCAACAGAGGAGTGGAGGGAGGTTGGTGGTGGAGGTGAGGCTATCTCATGGGAGGGTGTGGTCACCTCCCTTAAAGAAGCCCCAGCACAAATAAATCCCTTAATTAAGCTTAACTTAATTAAGTGCAAATTAATTAAAAAGCTAAGTTTTTAAGCATCAATTTACTTACTTTCAAAACCAAAAACCCAAGAGCAAAAACTCTGATACCAAGCAAGAGAAGGAATTAAATTAGCAAACTATTAAAAATATTAATAAAATAATGCAAAAAGCCCAACTCCAACTCACTTTTTGCCTTCGGGCCCTCCGCCGCTGCCCGGAACCACACGAACCCCGCTGTAAATCGAAAATACACGTGTCCATAGCTTTTTCTCTTCAAAAAGCTCATCCGTTGAGTCGGGGTGCTCAACCGAAAAACCGGCTCCGAAAATGTCAGTTCCGACTCACTTTTTACCTCTGGATCTTCCGCGTCAGTCCGGAACCTCCCGAACTGCGCTGTAATCTGATAATGTACCTGTTCCAGGTGTTCCCGAATTTTCGGCGCTCCACTGTGAAGTCGGTAATTCCCAAATCTCATCCACAATCGGCATACAAAGCCCGGAAAAATCCCGAATCGAGCTGGAGCTTCTGCGTTGATCCAAATCAACCCGGCATCAACTGTAAACTCAAATGCAACATGTCCGAGGCAATCTCACCACTCCAGGCCATCACATGTGGTCGGCGCGCTGTCCGAAGTCCCAGTACTCTACACTCTCCCCTCCTTTAAAAGGTTTCGTCCTCGAAACCAAAACACACCCCCTACCACAAGCAATCTGCATCAGGAACATCATCAACCCCAACTCTCTATTTGAAAAGCAGCCGAAAATAGCGAAAAGTCCGAAAATTTCCAAAGGACCGATGCCTTCACCCCAATCAAACAAGAACAGGTTCCAGCATCGTCTCCATTTCTGGAGTAGTCCTTTGAAATTTTTCGTCCCGTTCGCCAATTTCGGTGTTAAAACAAGAACGCAAGGAGAGTGGTGTTGATGCTGTCCCTGCTGTGACCGCAAACCAAAAACTACACTCCATCCACTCAAACCATGTAGGGGGTGCAAAAACTCCAGTCTCAACAACTAGGAAGGGGGGTAACACATCTGGTACCAAGCGACCTGCTATCCTGGCGCCCTCTAAACGGGTAGCCCAACTCATCCTCTCGATGTGGGTGGTCGTCGCCCTGGCTGCCTCGACGTCGTGGCCTCATCTGGCTGGCGGTAAGTCGGAGGAGCTCCTTCCTCTGGAAAAGGTAGCGGGGGTGCTGTTGCAAGCGGCATCACTGTAAGTACTGCTCGAGGGCATGCTGCCTGAAAATGTCCAGTCTGTCCACACGAAAAGCATCGCCCCTGTCTATAGTCACACTGCTGCACTGCATGTGGCCCACCGCAGATGACACACTCATCCTGATATCGCTGCTGGTGCCTCGGCTGTGGGGATCCTCCTGATCTCTGCCTCCTCTGAAATCTGCGGCTTTCAGACTGGGGTTGTGACGGCCTCGGGGGTCTCGATCTACTCGTCTGTCCAAAATCAGGCGGTACTGAATGCCTCTCCCCGGAGCTGGTCCCTGGCGCTCCGTCCCTCTCTGACATAACCGCTGTGCCTCGGGAAACCCACCGAGCACGCTCAATGGCCGCATCCAAAGTCGGTGACCGGTGCGAGTGTACAAGATGATAAATATCCTGGTGCAGTCCTCTCTCAAACAAATCCACCCTCTGGGCCTCGTCGGGGGCGACATGCGGTACACTATTCAGCAACTTCTGGAACTCCCGAATATACTCCTGAAGAGGTCGATCACCCTGCTGCAATCGTCGGAGATCCCCTTCTAGTTTCTGCTTTGCACTATCGGGAAAATAGGCCCCGCGTAGCAAAGCCCGAAACTCAGGCCACGACATCAACTGAACTCCTGGCGGTCCAACTGGGCGGACTCGACGCCACCAAATCTCGGCGTCCTTTTCCAAATAGTGCGCCCCCAAATGTACCTGGTGCTCATCCTTGATGAAGAGGTTCTCAAATAATTTCTCCATTGCCGCGATCCAATTCTCAACATCCCACGGCTCTGAACTCTGCCCTGAAAATCGCGGGGGATGGAACTGGTTGATATAAGCTAGCCTGTCGATGAGCTCTCTTTGCTCTGCCTCTGTCAAAGGAGCGATATGTGACGGGGTCGACGAAGTCGCTGCTGGGGGCGCTGCTGAAGATGTCCTCTGCTCAAACAGTCTGATCAACCGATCCACCTTTTCTTTCTGGAGCTTGGCTGCCTCTACCAGGCGCCTGACTGTTTCTTCCTGGCGCCTGCTTGTCTCTTCCTGTTCAGTGTGCTCAGCCCCTTGCCGCTCGGGCTCCTCATCCAAGGCCGAACGCCCTCTCGTCGCTGCACGACGTCTCGGCGGCATCGCAGATAACTGCAACAAATACAAACGTCAGGACATAACAACCAAACGACCCAATCCAGCGAGAGTCTAGAACTTGTTATCCTTCCAAAAGTATTATGTTGTCTGCAGCCAACATAATCACTTTGAGCGAATAACAAGCAAAATCACTCATCCCATTCCTTGGGAGAGGTAAAAACTCAATCAGGACTCTCGCTAAAGTCACGACTCTCACGTAGTCATCCTAATGTCCAACCACAATAGCCTAGGGTTTCTAAGTCCTCAACGACCTACAACCTAGGCTCTGATACCACTCTAATCTGTCACGCCCCGGGGTCGAAACTGCGACCCGGGCTCGCTAACAGATCCGCCATCTGTACGGAAACTGCCGTACAGACGAAGCGTCTAACCTGCAAAAGATAGAACTACAGCTATACAGATATCAGAGCGGGTAATAAAAGCTGTAATATAAAATCTCACTACTAAAAGCTGAAAATAAAATACAAGTCTATCTCCCGAATACAAGATGATACAAATAGAAATCAGCCTATACAACATCTACAAATCCACAGGGGAGATAGCTAAACTAGGAAATAACAATACATGAACAACTCCCACAGTCCGGGATGGTACATCTACCTCACTCTAAAATAACAATGCTGGTAGGGAACTATCACGCGACTCCCTGTCCTCGGTCCGTCAAGCCAGCTCGGGCAGGAACGGAAGAAAGCCTCAGCAACCTGTCACCGACAGAGGGTGTGAGAACTACATCCTACAGTAGTTCTCAGTGGGTACCGTCTCCAAGAACCACGGTCTGCCCACTAAGTCTACTAGAGGCATAAGATAACAGAATGAAACTGAAATAATGAAAGAATAAGCTGGAAAAATATCTACAGCTATCATGCCTCTATCTACTATGCTCAACAAGAAAGAACACAGATGATGGTATGCATCCACTCAAAACTGACAGTAGGTCATAAGTACTATGCTCAACAGTATAACCGACTATGACACATGATATGCATACTCTCTCACATAACACCCAATCTCAATGACTGTCCCACTTTGGACCAGTCAAGCAGCCTGCGCTCACCTACTGCCACTACGCCCAAACAGGACTTGGTCTTACGTAGGGTGTCCCTCAAGGACTATCTCAATCTCAAGCGAACTCTAGTGTATCAACTAGTCGCAACATCGCAGCCTCGTCAGGCTCGGTATCATCATCGCACCCGGGGCGTAGCTCGAGGGGAGCGACCCCAACGAACTCAAGTATCACAAGTATCTCATAACTGGCATGAAATGCCAGGCTCAGCAGGCTATAGTCCACGATCAAACAGATCGGTATCTCGATGCTCAAAGCACAACTCAGTCGGAGAACCCTCCACGACTCAACCTCACAACACAACTCACTCAAGAAAGTGCTACACAGCTGGGACCGCCGTCACTCCATACGGCTCCCACAACGACACCCCACTCATAGACGAGCAGAGCCGACTGACGCGGCAAGGTCCGAGAATCCCGATAGACCGGTGCCTAGAACCCCAATCAAACAAGAACAGACTCTAGGCTCAGCCTATCGAAGTTCTCGATCCTTTACCGTTCAGGGATTCGGCCCCTCTCGGTTAAAGTGGGCAACTATCGCAACTCAAACTCATAACTCACGGCTGGAGATGCTCCACAGCTAGAACTGCACAGAGTCCGAAAACCCCGGGAGTCTACTACCTACGACCCCAATCAAACAAGAACCGGCTATAGGTGTCGCCTCCCGTTGTTTTCGGCCCAAGACGAAATCAGCCCTTAGAACCCAGATCCCCCGCCCTGGCGGGTGAGGGAATTTAGTAAAAAGATGACCTTTATAAAGAAATATCATTTCTCCTCAACCCCCTTGGGGTGAGGGTAAAATTTACCCTTTTGAAAACTATCTTAAATTGAGAAAACCAGCTTTTATGGATTTTAGTTCTTGAGAAAATCAGTTGAAAACGAGTTTGTTTCCCGAACTCCCAAGGGTGACACCTTCGCCCAATCAAACAAGAACAAGCTCCGGCGACCCTTAGGAATACGGAAGGAAAACACTGGTATACCAAAATCATGAGAGTTCAAAAGCATTCTGGGTTCAAGGTCCTGATAACATACGTACCCCACGATCACAACGTGGTAGTGACGAGAAAACGATGCAACAACTAGAAACCCGGGACCACCGTTTACTCTAAACGGTTCCCAAACCACCAACACTGGCCTAACACAGCCACCAGACCCCACTCAGCCCCCAGGCCCGAGTGAAACACCCATCCCACAAAACTCTGACCACTCGGCCCACTACCCGGGCGAGGAACCCTATGTCCAGAAGGAAATGCAGTGTGTGGAATGTCTAAAGCATAATAGAACCTAGCCCAGATTAAGGTTCTCTATTGGTCTGGTTGAATACATGCAACATATGACGGGGGTGCTAGTCAAGTTCCAAGAAACACTTAAACTAGCATGCAATCCTATCATAATAGAATTAGAAGGAAGTCCGTAGACTTGGAGAGAAAACCAACCCACCTCTGATCGCCCCCAATTGCTTGTCGACACTTGCAATTGGGCTCAGCGGGCTTACCTGGCCTCCACGAGGTCCGCACGCAACCCGAAGTACGATGCCGGAACCCGCACGCAAAACGGAGTCACAAGGTCGCGTCCCAGTCAGATGCCAAAACTACACTGCAAACTGCCAGGAAAGAAGAAATCGCAAAATCAGTCAAAACAGTCGAAAACCAAGCATCCGGCGATGAAAACAGCCTTCATCGGCGAAAAACAGCGCGCGGCGCGAAAACAGCCCTTCATCGGCGAAAAACAGCACACGGCGCGAAAAACAGCCTTCATCGGCGAAAAACAGCCTCCGTCGGCGAAAAACAGACTCCGACGGCGAAAACAGCGGTCGACGGCGAAAAACAGCGGTCGACGGCGAAAAAACGGCGAAAAACAGCCTCCGACGGCGAAAAACTGCGACCGACGGCGAAAAACAGCACGCGGCGGCGAAAAAACGGCACACGGCGGCGAAAAAACGGCCTCCGTCGGCGAAAAACTGCGACCGACGGCGAAAAACAGCACGCGGCGGCGAAAAACGGCCTCCGTCGGCGAAAAACTGCGACCGACGGCGAAAACGGCCTCCGTCGGCGGAAAAAACGGGGCCGGCACGCAAACCGAGGCGTCGACGAAGTCCCGGGGCACGCCGAGCGACGAAGACGGCGGACGCGCGGCCCAAGGAACCGGCCGAGCGGAGCAGGGGCCCGCCGCGCGGCGCCGGAGCGCGCCGCGCGGCGCCCCTGCGGCGCTGCGCGCGGCGCCCAGCGGCGCTGCGCGCAGCGCGCGGGGGTGCCGCGCGCGCCCGTGCGCAGCCCGCCGCGCGCGTGGCCCACTGCGCGCAGCGCCCAGCGCTGCGCGCAGCGGCACGCGCCCGCGCAGGCCTGCGCAGGCCCGCGCGCGCCCGCGCAGGCCCGCGCGCGGCCCGCGGCGCCCGCGCAGGGCCGCGCGCGGCCCGCGGGGCCTGCGCGCGGCCCCTGCCGCGCGCGCGCCTGCGCGCGGCCGGGCAGCGCCGCGCGCAGCGGCGGCGGAAAATTTTAGAAAAAAATTTTAAAAAAATTCAAAAAAATTTCAGATAAATTTAAAATAAATTTAAAAACCTTTTTATCACCAATTAAACTTCCAAAATTCCCTAAATCACCAAAAATCCCCAAAAACTCTATTTTTGCACTTAAAAAAAGGAAAAATCCCAAAACTCAAAATAATTTCCCAAAAATCCTCCAATGGCTCCAACAAATTTCTAAAGCCCAAAATAAAAATTACCAATGCTAAAAAATACACTAATTAAATTCCAAAAAATTAAAACTCTCAAAATTCACCTTCGTCGATGCCGCACGTCGCGCGCTCACGATCCTCACGGCCACCACGGGGGAGTCCACCACCAAGAGCAACCTCAAAACCCTCTTCTTCCTTCTCTTCTTCTTCCTCTTTCTTCTTCTCTCTTTCTTTCTTCTTTTTCTCTCTTTTCTTGGTCTGCTTCGAAAAGCAACAGAGGAGTGGAGGGAGGTTGGTGGTGGAGGTGAGGCTATCTCATGGGAGGGTGTGGTCACCTCCCTTAAAGAAGCCCCAGCACAAATAAATCCCTTAATTAAGCTTAACTTAATTAAGTGCAAATTAATTAAAAAGCTAAGTTTTTAAGCATCAATTTACTTACTTTCAAAACCAAAAACCCAAGAGCAAAAACTCTGATACCAAGCAAGAGAAGGAATTAAATTAGCAAACTATTAAAAATATTAATAAAATAATGCAAAAAGCCCAACTCCAACTCACTTTTTGCCTTCGGGCCCTCCGCCGCTGCCCGGAACCACACGAACCCCGCTGTAAATCGAAAATACACGTGTCCATAGCTTTTTCTCTTCAAAAAGCTCATCCGTTGAGTCGGGGTGCTCAACCGAAAAACCGGCTCCGAAAATGTCAGTTCCGACTCACTTTTTACCTCTGGATCTTCCGCGTCAGTCCGGAACCTCCCGAACTGCGCTGTAATCTGATAATGTACCTGTTCCAGGTGTTCCCGAATTTTCGGCGCTCCACTGTGAAGTCGGTAATTTCCAAATCTCATCCACAATCGGCATACAAAGCCCGGAAAAATCCCGAATCGAGCTGGAGCTTCTGCGTTGATCCAAATCAACCCGGCATCAACTGTAAACTCAAATGCAACATGTCCGAGGCAATCTCACCACTCCAGGCCATCACATGTGGTCGGCGCGCTGTCCGAAGTCCCAGTACTCTACAATCAGTCCCAACATCCTTTTTGGGAACAACAATAACCAATCAAATACTTCCGCCCAATAATCCACACACTCTCTCGTGCTAATCCCTAGGGTCTCCCTAAGGTTCGCTAACCACCTAGGACTATTCCTAGGCTCTGATACCTCTCTAATCTGTCACGCCCTGAGTCCGCCAATTTGTGGTTCGGGCACGCCAACAGACTCGCCAATCGGGTACGACCTTTCGCTACCCGATTGGAACGGTAACATCCATGATAACACAACCAGTGTATGCGGAAGCTCAATATCAGAGTACTAAAAATCACTACAAATTTAAACTTTCATTAATTAAACAAACAGTTTAAGCGGTAATGAAAGCATACAAGAGTGAACCATGAATTAAATTATTACACTTTACATCTCTGAACTTGCAAATAAAATTATTACAATTCTCTTACATAATTTCCTCACCATACAAGGTTCACTCAATATATATAAAAAGGATACCTCTGCTAGACACTCTAGGTCTCTATGCTGCTGGGCTCTTGCCCCTGTCGGATACCTCGCAGTGTGCATCTGAAATGTCTCGACCGCTGTATCCACACCCGAACCTGTGGGGAGGTCACCCAAGGGGTGTGAGAACTACAACTGAGTTCCCAGTGGGTTCAACCACCGAGAAAAAGTGTCCTACACCACTTGGTCCAATGGAAGCAATAATAATAGAATGCTAGGAAACTAAAATGCTCAATATCATAATGCTACTATGCATATACTGGCCACTACACTATCTGTGTATACTCACGAATCCATCACTACTCTGTCTAGTCATATCAGGCTGCTAAGCACCAACTCGGCCACTATGCCGCTATACACAGGGTTAAACTAACCCGGCCACCTTGGCCACTCTATTTTTCTTTACTCTTTAAATTCTGGTGCTTTAGTTCAAGTTAACCCTCAGAAATTCTTATCCAACGGGCCCCAGCCCGGTAGTCCTGCTACCATAAGATAAGATTTCTAAGGTTGCCGATAACACCCGCAAGTGTTACCCCGTCCTACGGAAGAAACGTCCCGAACGGGTCTCTACCCGGGAGAGGGGCACTGCCTGCAACTCCAACATGGGCCGCGTTTCTCACCGTAGGTCCGCCCGTTTTATCTTTATATTTTCTTTCTTTTCTTTTCTTTTTCTTTCTCTTTTTACTTTAGTTCTTAGCCTCTTTGCCTTTGAACACTTGCTTTCCTTTCTTATTCGAGCTTATAGCTCCCTTTTTACCACTGGCAAATCTCTTTCTCTTTCCTTTGAGCATTTAGCTCCTTGCTTTCACTTTAAGCCTTTCGAAAGTACCTCGTCCGACGGGTCACTGCCCAGGGAGTCCTGCTCCACTTGACGAGTCTCAAATTCGAAGGCGCCATATACATTCTCTTTATGCTTTTTAGCCACTTTTAGCTTGCATTTAAACTTTGCCTTTTACAACAATTTACCTCTTATCCTAGGTCTCGCCATAAGGATAACTAGAGAGTCACTTGGACTCTTAAACATTTCACCTTCATTTATTTAACTCAAATTGAAGTTAAAGTTATTGTTCATTTGCCCAGACACCCTATGACTCTCTAGGGTTATATTTGTTTAATTCTTTAACCTTGGGATCTTATCTCACTTTCCTAATTCCTCACTGAATCTTAGAGTTAACTTAACTCTACTTTCCCGTCTGTGAGTTTAAACTCTGCTAGTTCACCTTAGGTTCACTTTACCTATGTTTCAGATTATACTCATCCTAGAGTTCCTTGACTCTATGTTGATCACTAGTTCACATTAGGTTCTCTTTACCTAAGTTCCATGTCATACTCATCCTAGAGTTCCTTGACTCTATGTTGATCACTCTATCCAATGTCCTTAGGTTATCTCCTAAGACAATGCCACTCGTTAATTCCTAGGATAACTCCTAAGTTTGATGTCACTCGTCAAACCCCTAAACTAGGTTTTCTCCTAGTCTTACTACCAACAAGTTCTGTTTCCTTATGTCACATGATTCCTAGGGTTGTACCCTAACATAATCACAGTCATCAGATAATTAACCACTTCTACACATGCAATTATTTTCATATCCATCATAAAAATAATATTTATCCTCTACGCATGCAATTGTCATCTATTTAGATAAATCAAGAATTTGCATCTTCCTCCTAAGCCCTCTTACACATGCAAATTTATCCTCTATCTTTAGCAACCAACAGTTGCATTTCTTTTTCATCTGTATCCATTTACACATGCACATTTTACCCTCTATCTCTAGCAACCAACAGTTGCATTTTTCATCTGTGTCCATCTACACATACAGCTTTATCCCCTATTTTGGATAAATCATACGTGTCACTTTTCCTATAAATTTCTCTACACATGCACATATATCATCTGTCTTTAGCAACCCACAGTTGCACTTTTCGTCTGTATTCCTCTAAAACATGCAATAATCATAATTACCTAACGCCTCTAACAGGCTACTATCATGCTTCTAGATCGAAAAGCAAAGGAGCAAGGGGAGAGGTCACCCAATTTCGGCAGAATCCCCCACCTTGTGGTGTCCCCAATTGCTTGTAGACACTTGCAATTGGTTTTCGCGCGATTCCACTTGTTTCCTCGAGCTTGCACGCAAAACGGTGCACATCCCTCGAGTCTGCACGCAAAACAGTGCACGTCCTCCAGACCTGCACGCAAAATGATGCACATTATTAAAAATTCGCACGCAAAACGGTGCGCACCATTTCAACCTGCACGCAAAACGATGCGCACCATTTCAACCTGCACGCAAAACGGTGCACGTTAATTCAACCTGCACGCAAAACGGTGCACGTACCTCAAATTTGCACACAAAACGGTGCACGCTTAACTATAGGGTTGCACGCGAAACGGTGCATATTTTTCTATCCCTGCACAAAAAATGATATATAATATTAGAGACTGCACGCAAAACGGTGCACGACAAAACGATCTGCACGCAAAACGGTGCACGCTTAACTGTAAAATTGCATGCAAAATGGTGCACATTTTTCGATCCCTGCACAAAAAAAGATGTATAATAATAGAGACTGCACGGAAAACGGTGCGCGATAAAACGATCTGCAAGCAAAACGGTGCACGATTAACAGAAAAATTGCACGCAAAACGGTGCACATTTTTCTATCCCTGCACGAAAAATAATGTATAATATTAAAGACTGCACGCAAAACGGTGCACGACAAAACGATCTACACGCAAAACGGTGCACGCTTAACTGTAAAATTGCATGCAAAACGGTGCACAATTTTCTATCCCTGCACGAAAAACGATGTATAATATTAGAGACTGCACGCAAAAGGGTGCGCGATAAAATGATCTGCACGCAAAACGGTGCACGCTTAACTGTAAAATTGCACGCAAAACGGTGCACATTTTTCTATCCCTACATGAAAAATGATGTATAATATTAAAGACTGCACGCAAAACGGTGCACGATAAAATGATCTGCACGCAAAACGGTGCACGCTTAACTGTAAGGTAGCACGCAAAATGGTGCACATTTTTCTATTCCTGCACGAAAAATGATGTATAATATTACAGACTGCACGCAAAACGGTGCACAACAACTCAATCTACACGTAAAACGGAGCACGTACCTCGGGTTGGCACGCAAAACGGTGTATGTTTTCCGAGTTTGTGTCCAAAACTGCGCACATTTTTCGAATTCGCACGCAAAACGGTGCATTTCTTCCACAACTGGCACGCAAAACGAGGCGCGCCAAAAGTACCCGCGACAGTCCGTGCAACAACTGTACAGTAGAACTCGGTCCCTAGCACGCAAAACGGCACGGAGGGTCAAATCTAATGTCCAAAAGGAGGCTTAAAAAAAATTGTGCCAAAAATACCACAAAAATGACGAACGGCCTACCTCGACAGCGTCGCGTAGTCCATCTGGCTTTTTGGAGTACTTTGCGCGCTCCACGAGGTCGTCGAAGTGCCGTTCTCTCCCCACGAATCTCCCACTTTCGCTCTCTCTCGTGCTCGGGTGGAGAAGGAAAGGGAGAAGAAGAAGAAGAATGGTGGTGCGGGGGAGGAGGAAGAAGAAGAAGGAAAGAAAAGGAGAAAAGAAGGGAAAGGGGGGGTGGCTCGTGAACCGGGTCCACGGGTCCCCCTAATCGGGGCCGGCCATTCGGCGGTTCACTACGAAGGGGGGCGCGCACCAGGTCCAGGCGGCCCCCCCCAGCGCCACGTGGCGCGCGTCCTGCGCGCCACGCGGGCGCGCACCCGCGCGCTACATGCGCGCGGGACACGGTGCGCGCCGCACGGGCACGCACCCCCGAGCGCCACACGGGCGCGCGGCCCCGCGCGCCCCCTCGGGCGCGCGCGCGCGAATTGGGGCCCGCCACGTGGCGGGGGCCCCGCTGACCCGCGCCAGGCGTGCCTGCGCAGTATGCCTCGAGAATCGCGCCCGTCATCCCGGAAATCCATTTTTGTCCCGTTTTCTATCCATTTTTCATCCGTTCCCGTCCAAATTTGACAGGCGGCTTCGTTTCAGCTTAATTTACCACAGAAAAATTGAAATTTTCACTTTGGGCCTTTTCTGGGCCACCAAAAGCCACGCTGTGTCTAGAATCATTGGCGGACCCCGTTCTCGCAATCGAGTATCCGATCCACGCGAAATTTTTACTGGGACCTTAAAACATAATTACGAAGCTCCCGTAATTTTCTCAGAATTTTTCGACACTGTTGGCGGAGCCCGTTCTCACTATCCAGCATCCGATCAATGCGAAACTTTTTCTGTGGCCTTAAAACATATTTACGGGGCTCCCGTAATTTTCTCGGAATTTTCCGACACTGTGAATTTTTCACTAAAAATCTGGGCCCCCTTTCTCGAATAAAATTCAAGAACTCTCATTTTAATCCCGATTCGGGCCCAACTCGCTTCCAAATATTCTTTACTTCCCCAATTTTCATAAAAATGGTATTTCATATCATTTTTACTTATATTTATTTATTTGCCAAAAATTCGGTACTTCACACGAAATGCCAACTAAGACTCTCCACAACTCAATCTGATAGTGCATACAAATCCCCAAGACACTAGGAAACCCATCCACTGAGTCAATAAAAATCCCCTCGGCCCTCAGGCGTGAAAGCTCATGCATCCTGAACCTATCCAACCCCTTTGGTTGATCACAATGTTTAAAACTATTTTTGAAGCCACTTTTTATATTAAAACGGGTTCAATGATTTAAAAACGGTTCAGATGCAGTTCGGAAGTCAATTAATCATGCAATCTAGTGTCAAACAGTCTCAAGATCATACAGATGATAAATGGGGTTCAGGTTTGTCATTCAAAAGTAATCTAGACATCTATCAGATAATACCGGCTATACAAATAGCTAAACTAAGCATGCTAACATGCTTTCAACAGAATTAGAAGGCATTCCATAAAGTTTGGAAGAAATCCAACCCATCTGGATGTGTGCAATAGTCCTGACTCCAAAAGAGCTGAAATTCAACGGGTGCGATACTCAGGTCCTCACGATTCCAACGCACCAAAAATCGACCAAAAATTCCACCCGGTCGCTGAGATATAAGCCGAACATCGTGGTAAGCTCAAATCACTCAAAACAGAAATTTTATCGCACTTCTGTCCACAAAACAGGGAATTACCTCCTACAAGATGGCCTCCAAAAATGCCAAGAAAAATACGATGATCCTCATGAAGTGTAGATAGGAATCGAGTCTTTAAACACCAAATTCCGCCTTTCGTAGGCCGAGAAATTGCAAGATTACTCCTCCGCTGTCCAGAAGATGCAACAGCAAAAAGGGGGTCTAAAGATGCTGCACGCACTCCCATAAAAACACAAAATAGAGCAAAGTGATGAATACGAAAGTCGAAGATCTACCTGTCATGAAAACGCTGGTACAAAAATCGGCGAAAAAGACCAAAAGATGAGCTCAGGGTAGCTTTTCGACGAAAAGTCGACGGAAGAAACCGATGCCGAAGAAACAGCGCGACTCTCGAATTCACGCAGGGAAAAATAGCAGATGATCTCCAAAAATTTTCTAAAACCCCAAAAAGTGTAGAAGACTCGAAGTAGAAACTCGCTGTCGAAAACGGCACTCAAAAAGGATCTCAGGAAGTCCCGAAATGAAGCTCTCAATGGCCTATTTATAGCTAAAAAAATCACTATTGGGCTGTCGGATTCGGGAGCAAGAACCGGGCGCCCGAAAGTTACTGTAGCCACCCGAATCGCTGAGATGCTGCCACGTGTCCCGCCCGAATTCGCCAGATCGCGCCAGCTGTCCCGCCGCCCACGTTCCGCACGCCTCGCGCACGTGGGCGACGTGCGCCCGCTAATGGCACAGCGCCACGTGTCCCCACGTGGTTCACGCGGCGCACGCGCCCGGCCTACGCGCCGGGTCTTCCGGATCTTGTCGGCCAATCACGCGACGCCACGTGTCACAGCCGCCGCCGCTGTCTTTGACGCCGTCCAACCAATAGGGTGCTGCCACGTGGCTTCACCAAAACTTGGTGCTCCCGGTGCACGCGCCTGCTCGTGGACCCGGCACCGCGCGCCGCGCCTGCCCGCGCCCGCGCGTGCCTGATCGCGCCTGCCCGCGCTGCCCGCGACCGTGTTCCGCCCCGGCGCCGCCGCGCTCCACCTTGCTCCGCCCCCTGCCGGTCGCCGCCGGCCGCCGGAACAGTAATTCCGGCCGGTGTACAGTAATTTTTCGCTCCGAAGTCCGGAAAATGCAAGTAAATAGTCCATTTTCATCGTTTTCGCGTGCTGAGTCCAAATCCGCCGTCCGTTTCTCCAAATTCTCATCCGAAATTTTGCCAAAAGCTCTCGAAAAAGCAAACTTGATCCAATTTTCGCGCCGATTCCAAATCTGGGATCCGATTTGAACACAGACAACTCGATTACTCATATAAGGCCTCCAGAAGCCACTGCTCGCTCTGCAAAACCATTTTGAAGATCCGGATCTTCACAGTGTGCGACCGTGCCGGTCAGGAGCCGCTCTGTTACTTATTTTGGGATGCGACCGTACCGATTAGCAGTCGGTCAGTATTCCCGCAGTCGAGTTCTTGGGTTCGACGGCAGAGCAGGCAGTACCAGTTTTACTGGTGGCATTAGATTGGGTTTATTACATACATTGGCTTTATAGTTGCACTCGTGTCAGGGGGACCGAGTGGAGTCTAGTAGCTGGGTTTAGACAAGTGCTAGTGTTGTTGGGAACCGTTTGGGGATACGGTGGTCCCAGGGTCATTGTGAGTTGTTGACCATTGTACGAGCAGGCATAGGCAGGCATGGCAAGCATAGCAGGCATAGGCAGGCATGGCAGGCATAGCAGGCATAGGCAGGCATGGTGTAGAGTCCTGGCGTTCCAATGCCTTTGCATACATTCTTTTTATGACGGGATTGTTAGGAAAACTTTTCACTGTGTTTTCTGCAATGGACTGGCCTGGACCGCGAGTATTTTTCTGCGACTGAGCTCGAAAAACGGAGGACGGCAAAGCGAACGGATTCGGATTCCGACTTACGGATCTTCCGGAATGGGGGTCAAAGCGTTTGCCTTTGAGTGGTGCATCGGAATCCGTGCTAAGTGGCCGGCACGCTTTTCAAGGCGGTCGAACGGGATCTGTCCCTGATCAGTTTCTTTGATCTTATTTATGTTATTGGTTTGCTTTAATTATTTTTGTAATACCTCGACCTTCCGGTTTTTCGTTTTGGTTTTAATTGAATCTTTTTAGTGTTAGGGGGGGGTTGAAAGTTTGAGAACTTCTAGTCGGACCGTCGGGGCTCGCGGGTATTTTTAGGTGTTAGGGCTCGCGAAACGGAGAATGGCGGCGAAATCGGATTCGAATTTCGACCCCGGGATCTCCCAGAATAAATTTCTGAAGGTAACCAGCAGTTCCGAGTGCATCAAAAAGCGTGCGAACGATCGGCACGCTTTTCGAGGTAAGTTTGAACCCCTGGTCCGCACCCGATCGTTAAGTGTTGAGTTTGGGGACTAGGGTTTTATTTTCCAATTCTCATCACTTTGGATCGTGCGTTAGGGTTTCAGGGGCGTACAAAAAAAAGAGGAAAAAGCCCCAATCCCCCTTTCTCAATTTAAGTATTGGCGTATAGAACCAAAGAAAGGAGAAGGAAAAAAAAAGGGGAATCCATCCCTAATGGGGTTCTACGTTGGCGACAGGAAGGACGATCGCACTTCCTGCGAAATCCGGCGAAAATAAGGTGAGCGTTTTGGGTCTTCCCGTTGTCTTACGGTATGAGTTTTCCCTTTTGTCGGGTCGCATGCGAGGCAAGTTTGGTACTAAACGGGAGGCCGCCGCCGCCGTCATCGTACTCACGGGGTCGTCGCCGCAGCCGCCGTGATCGCGGGGTCGCAGCCGGAGCCGAAAACGGGGGACGGATACTATTCACAACAAGAGAATTCAGGCTGCGGTCCACCGTGCCCGCGTGCACCCGGCGCACGCTCCCGCGGCCCGGGGGCACAGACCCGGTGCACGGACGCGTGCGCCACGCCGCGCGGTCCACCGGACCGGCGTGCACCCGGCGCACGCCTCCGTGACCCGGGGCCGCAGACCCGGCGCACGGAAAGCGTGCACCAGGTCGCTCAGTGCACGCCCTAGGCGTGCACCCGGTGCTCGGGGCCGCAGCGGGGAGCGGTGAACCCGATGCGCGCCCGAGCCCGTGCACGGCCCGGCCCAAGCCGCACGGGTCCACCGCTGCAGTGTGCTCCCGGCCCGCGCCGCGGCCGCCTGCTGCCGTGGACCCGGTCCACGCCTAGTTTTATGCACCAGTATTCAGGAAAGGAGCCCAGAAGCTCCGTTTTTGGCCCGTTTCGCCCTGTTTTTGAGTGTTTTTAATCGCGACGATATTTTTTAACAATAATTCTTACTGTAGTTTTTTCAGGCACAAGGTGGGAGTGTTTTAGCTGGAGTTTCCGCACGTCTTCTCCTTCGTGTTTAAGGTGGGTACCCCCTTAGAACCCCTTATTGCGGAATTTTGTTATTGTTATGTTTATCATGCTGTGGATTTTGGTTTGGAATTTAGCACCGGGTTTTCGGCAAATTGTACCTCGTTTAAAATGAATATCTAATCGTGCTAACATGTTGGCTCTTGTGGACTTTATCGTTGAGTATATTAGTACTATGGTTGCCTTGCTCTTTTACTTGGTACTATGGTTACTTTGTTCGTGTTGGGTACTGTGGTTACTATGCTCGAGGCAGCAGCACGCGCACCCGCGGTTTGGCCACCGCGAAGGGTGCGCTTTTCCGGAAAAGTGGTCCATGACCCGTGTATACCCATGAGGTGACGTAGTGGGGCCCCTGTAGTTGTGGGGTTTGGATGCGCCAAGGTGAGAGCGGTGCGACCCGTCGGTTTAGTTGTCCGACGTGGGAGCGGTGCGATCCGTCGGTTTAGTTGTCCGACGTGGTCGGGTATTGCAGGTTTACAGGTGTTCGTGGTTTACTTTCCCTCTTGGGAGGGTGGTCAGGTTTTACAGGTGTTCGTGGTTTACTTTCCCTCTTGGGAGGGTGGGCAAGTTTTACAGGTGTTCGTGGTTTACTTTCCCTCTTGGGAGGGTGGTCAGGTTTTGCAGGTGTTCATATCTTATTTTACGGTTGCTCCGGATAATCTGGTTTGCCGGGGCAGGTGCCCGGTCCAGATTATGCAGGGGGATACTGACGATTGCACGACGAGGAGGGCGGTTGCTCTGGTTTACTGCGGTTTGCTTTATTTATAGCCCTAGTTGCTTTCGTGCTTTTTTTCCTGGTCACTGACTTCCCACTCTGTGATAGGTTCTCGGGGGTGAGAGCTAGGGCGACGGTGAGGCCGTGGCAGGAGCACTTTTGGTCCTTCGAGGCCATAGTTTGTATTTATTTCTTATACTGCGCATTTCATCACTTGTTAGTAGCTTACTATGTGGATCGCGATACCCTTGTGGGGTCGATGTGGATGTTGGAATGTCTTTTATTTACCCTTGTGGGTAGTTGTTTTGCTTGTCCCGATTGGCCGCTTTCAAACTACAAAAGAAAAGGAAAGGAAAATATTTCGAAAACTGTTTTAAAAATGTGGGTGTTGTGTGGGCACCATTTTTAAAACCCTGTGGATTTATGGACTTCGAAAACCGTTTTGAAAAACCTGGGTGCCGTGTGGGCACCGTTTCTAAAAATTTGTGGATTTATCCTTTCAAAACTAGCCAGCCTTTTTATACTTATGGAAAATGATTGTATGCATTCGACTGTTGAACTAGTGTGGTTAAAGTGATGATTGTATGATGGTTGTAGTCAGGACGACGTGCATATACAAAGGAGACTCTGCCCGTTCGCAGAGTGAATTTGTATATGCGGCGGGTCTGGGCACGCACTGGGGGAGGTTGGTTTCAAAAAAAAAAAAAAAAAAAAAAAAAAAAAAAAAAAAGTGTACGCAAACTCAATCATTTCGTTGGTCGTCTTCCGCTTAATGAAACCCCCGGGGCGTGACATCGACAAGTCGCGATACAAAAGTAACAGCTCCACTCCGGACGTGGCACTCGAGGGGCGCGACCCCACCGAGGAAAAGGTATCCGCGCACTCTGTCGAGCTCAATGGCACTGCAGGCTATAGTCCAAAATCCACGCTCACTCTCAGAACGGAAAGACTCAGGATCCTGAAACATCTCACACAACGGTCGGAGCACTTTCGACGACTCAGCTGATCAGCTCTCTCGAATCACGAGACACTAGCAAACTCTACCAACTCGTGGCACAAAGCACGCTGGCTGGAGATACTCCACAGCCGGGATCGACCCACAACTCAGGGCTAATAAAATCGGTCGGACAACACACAACGACCCGGGACCACCGTCAACCCCAACGGTTCCCAACGACACTAGCACAGTCTAAACTCAGCTACCGGACTCCACTCAGCCCCCAGGCATGAGTGCAACAATGCTCCACAGAAACCTGACCCCTCGGCCCACTACCCGGGCGAGGCAACACTATGTCCAGGAAAGATGCAAAGTGTGGGATGTCTAATACATAAAGAAACCTAACCCAAGTAAAGGCTCTCTACTGACTCATCTGTGTCAACAAGCGGCACATGCAGGCTATGATCCACGATCAAACAGATCGGAAACTCAATGCTCAAAAAGCACAACTCAGTCGGGAAACTTTCCACGACTCGATCTGATATGCCCTCACCAACCCCCGAGACACTAGTAAAAACATCCATAAGTCAAATAAAGTCTCCTCAGCCCCCAGGCACGAGTTTACATGCACCCTGGGACCCTGTCATCTCACTGGCAATCTCACAGTTTAAAAACCACTTTTTTTTAAAAAAAAAGCTGATTTTTCCTTAAAACGGGTTTCATGATTTTTAAAACGATCCCGGTGCAAAAGTAATGATCTCTAATCATGCAATCTAGTGTCAAACTGTATCAGGAGTACACTAAAAATAATCTGGGGTTCGAAAGAATTTTCTGAAATTTTCAAGACAACTATCAGATTTATCAACAGTGAAAATATTACACTAAGCATGCTCAAATTGCATTCAGAAGAATTAAAGGGCATTCCATATATTTTGGAAGAAATTCCAACCTACCTGAAACGCTTTTCGCAGGCAATCGCTGAAGTCGGTGAAGCGGCGAATCCTCAATATGACGAAACCTCGAAAAACGCGCCGCGCGCGCGTACACCGTCGTGTACCCGAAAAAATTCCCCGGAGGTTCGAATAAAATTCTTGAGTCCTCTACGAAAATTCGCACACACTCCGGCTCACACTACGGCCAACAGACAACACTCGTTCAATAAGAAAACTCCTCGGCTCTGCGCGACGAAAGCAACCAAAACTGGCCAATCCACGCACCAAAAACTGCACTAAACAAGTGCCCATAGTTCACTTAAAGTCCACCACACCAACAGCTCACATTAAAAATTCCATGTTCACCTATACACCATTTACTTAAAACACCCACAGTCCCCAGGTAGCTCACACAACACAATGCTAACAATACACACAAGCATCCAGCACACACCCTGCTCACAAGTCCACAACACACAACCCACTCCAAAAGCACACACCCTCACACTACAACTACAATCACAAGTCCATTAGTACAATTCAAAGCTTTCAACACTCACAATTCAGCTCCCAGCACAAGAAATCCCTTAGCTCAATTTTTATGCTCACCACAAGACCCCATCAACACCAAAAAAAAAACACAAATCCACAGCATACTGTACATGCCTGCAGATTTTGTAGTGGTCCAGGATTCCGTATAGTTTTTCCCGTGAATTCTTGGTGTGAAACACCTATCATTGGTGTATTAGGCCACAGTGCATCAAAGGGATGCTACGGATGGACGCAGTGTGGTATTTACTGTTGGTTTGGCCTTCGGAGGTACTTGCCGAATTTTAGAGAAGGCTTTGGGCCAAACGGAGGCCTTATTTAGATTCAGCGCGGAAAAACGCTTGAAAACGGCTATTTACTTATTTATTTTGGAGTCCGGATGCCCAAAAACGGACCCCCGGAAGTTTTCTGCGCAAAATGGTGCACGGGGGGAGCTGTGGACCGGCCGGGGACACGTGGCGGCCTCTGATTGGGCCGGCGCACGCCTCCCGGTCCACGGAATGGGCCGCCGGTGCACGGTGGACCGGCGGGCCACGTGGCGGCACACGGTTGGGCCGGTGCAAGGCGCGCGGCGCACGGGAGGGTGCGCGGGCAGGCCGGGCAGGCGCGGAGCGGGGCGCGGTGCACGGTGGACCGGGGCGCGCCATGTAGCGGCCCCGGGTTGGCTGGTCCATGTGCGCGTGGCGCACGCAGCACCACGCGGCGGCGGCCGTACGCGCACATGGGCGCACATGGGGGCACGTGGCGGCGGCGGCGCCGACAGCCGTGTCGGGCGGGGTCACGTGTCACCACGCGATTGGCGGGCGCGCCCACCGCGCCGCCAATCACGGGGGACACGTGGCGCATTCCCGTTGGGCCGCACGGCTGCCGCCTGTTTGGCGGACACGTGGTGGGCCCTGGGCCGGGTCGGACGGGCGGTCGGACGCGGCTGGATCCCGTGTGCGGACTGGGCTGGGCCGGGCCGCACTGTGCGCGCCCGGAAAATCCCGGGCCGGGCCGCACTGTTCACGCCCGAAAGTGGGCCGGGGGCACTGTAGCCGCCCGAAAGTTGGGACACAAAGGTCATTTTCCCAAAAGATTTTTGGGCCTATAAATAGGCCTTCCTCCCCCTCTTTTCTTCCATTTTCCGAGTGCTAGAGAGAGAACCAGTGGGAGGGACCTTAAGAGAAGTTCTTCATCTCCTTATTTTCTACCTCGTGGTGCGTTCCCAGATTTTCTGGAAGTTCGACAGCGGCGATCCGGATTTTACAGTGTGCCTCATTTTTCTCCAATCTTGGCCCGTTATCGTCGCATTTCAGTCCGAGGAGTCCCCTGCGCAGTACAGGAGTCCTTTTTCGACGATTTCTTCGCCAGTGTGTTCCTAAGAGGTAGGGCTTCGTTTTCCGTGTTGATCGTTTCTCTGGATTCAGATTCCTTGGCATGATTCCCGAAGTGTTTTGACCCCCTCTTTTGCTGTTTGGGTTTTTGGACAGCGGCGACTTCGACGAATTGTTTCTCAGCGTAGGAATATCAGATCGAGGCGATTCAAGAGTCGATTTTGGGCTACTTTTCGCGAGGAATGCAACCGTGATTTTTCTGAGATTTTAGGAGCTAGGGACAGTGGTGAAATTTCTCATTTTGCGTGCTGATTATAAAAACAGCAAATCTGTTTTGAGACTTGTAGTTTTTACACCGTGTACACTTATGTGATGTTGTAGGATACTGTTTCAGCTGACGGTGTGCATAGAGGACAGCGGGTATTTTCTTGGAGTATTGTGCACACTTTTCGAGGTGGGTGGTTGTTGCTTACCTCATTTCTGACTATCTCACTAGGAGTATTAGAGACTCCCGACTTTAAACTGATAATCGGTACTTTTAATCATGAAATGCATAAGTAAACCCCACAAATAATATGACAGCTCATTTATGGTAAACTGGGACACTGTTGTTGGACATATGCTGTAAACTATCATCGCATGCTAAAGTATTATCATAAAACCATCTTTTCTAAATAAATATTCAATACTTTCCTTCTGTTTTTAAATACGAACCTTTGCATGCTTGTTTGGACATCTAGATGGGCTACTATTTATTGCTACACTATCTTTGGGACTTGACTTAGGAGAAACCATGTTTCACTATTCTCCTTCGCATTCGGATATATGTTGCTCGGTTTGAGCAGGGTTTGGGATAGTGTAGTTGAGGCTTGAGTCTGGGACAGGTTTGACTTGATTATATATTTTGTGGGGCATTGTGGTAACCGCGGACTTGAGGCGGTTAGCCAGATGTTGATTGCTTTATCAGATTTTGGACTTATAGGGTGTTTCGGCGACCGCGGACATTATGCGGTTGACCGGATGTTCACTTATGCATCAGATTGGGTTTCAGATTTTCCTAGTGGATAGTGTTTCCCACTTGTTGATTATTATTGCATCTGATTGGGGATCAGGGTTACTTTAGTGGATGGATATTTCCCACTTTGATCATAGTCATGATCCAGTCCTGCTATTGTGAGACATTGGTTACAGAGATGCTTGATACAGAGATACTTGATACAGGGATACTTTACATACTTTACTAGTCCTGCTATTGTGAGACATTGGTTACAGAGATACTTGATACAGGGATACTTTACATACTTTACTCGTGTGGGTCGCTCCCCTCGAGTGCCACTCCGGAGTAGGCTTTACACCGTGCCGAGCGCCGGGCACCATTGTGAGTTGTGATTGACGACAGAGTGGTGAGTTGTGAGTGACGACAGAGCAGGCAGTGCCGGTACTTCCCGGCCCTCAGATTGGGTTTCTTTGGTCGGTTAGCCTTATCGTTGCATGGTTAGCCTTACAGTTGTATGCATACAGTTATCTTTTTGGCACTGCATTTAGAGGCATTGTAGTAGCATTCCCGTTTCCAGCAGCTTTTTATAGCTTACTACTGTTCCCTCCTTTTTGCCTCTTATAGTCCTAGTGGGTGTGTCAGTGTTTGAGGTTTTACCCACTAGGGGAGGCTACTGGTTTATCTAGTAGTTATCACCCCCATTGTTGTTTTCTGTCTTTTTCCCCCTGTGTTTTGCAGAGTCGTCTGTGGGAGCTGCTGGGCCTTCAGCGGCAGATCGAGGTAAGAGGATTGCGGACTAGCTAGATCATCTACCCCGACTGTGAGAGTAGCTGGACTTTTATTGTACCCCTTTTGTATCTCAGACTACATTAGTTTACTTTTGGGACTGGCTTTAGCCAGCTGGTTGTATATTTATGGTGAGCTGGGAGTATATTGTACTTTTATGTCAGCTTGTAGTTTATTTCAGTCTGAGATTACTTTTAGTTCTATTAGTTCAGCTCTGTTTATGCTCTTTTATTGTATATTATCTATCTGAGCAGGTTACCCGCGCTTCGTGTACATGGAAAATCCCGTGTGCACGGCGGATCTGTTGGCGGGCCCTGGTTCTGGTTCACACCCGGGACGTGACAGATTAAGTTGGTACAGAGCTTAGGGATAGGTCAGTTGGGACTTAGGAAACCCTAGGCTTTCGGCAGACCCTAGGATGATAGGGCGCGAGAGGCGTGACCTTTTGCGAAAGTCGTTGATTTATTTATTGGACTCTTCCGGTGAGTGAGGAGGGATCGACATAACCAATTTCTGGTAGACAGTTATGTTGGCTGCAGACAACATAAAGCCGCAGAAATAGTGGGATGTCTTTGACTTTCGCTTGATTGGGTCGTGTGGGATTTTGTTGCTGATTTGTGCCTTTTTGTGACAGTATGTCGCCTCGTCGTCGTTTTTCCGCCGGGGGTGTCCCCACCCCTTCTGAGGAGCCCGAGCAGGCGGTATATGCCGAGCTGGAGAAACTTCGGGCCTTGGTGACCCAGTTGGTGGCGAGGAGCTTTCGACAGGACTAGCGCCTGGAGCAGCTACTGGCACAGAGAGGTGATTCGGCAGTCGGACAGAGGGCCAGGGCTTCAGAGCAGCATTTAGAGAGGAAACGCCCAGCCCCGGATGTTGTTGGACAGGCCAGTTCTTCTAGACGGCCACGGTTTCGCGACAGGTGTGTTTTCTGTAGAGGACGGCATCCCTCAGATACCTGTGACTTGAGGCGGGGTCGATGCTTTCGATGTGGACGGTCTGGCCACGTTCGAGCTTCGTGCCCCCTTTCGACCTTAGTGCCACCTTCTTCAGCGTTGGCCTCTAACGCATCCCAGCAGAGATCTCAGCAGCAGCGGCAGACACGACCATTGCAGGTTCCCAGCAGTTGTATTTTCTGTGGAGGTCAGCATCTTCCCGGCACCTGCGACCAGCGGTGGGGTCGCTGCTATGGGTGTGGACAGTCTGGGCACATTCGAGTTGCGTGCCCCTCGGGGACGGCTGGGGCACCTACTTTAGTGACCGTTCCTACTACTTCCCAGCTACGACCGGGAGCTTCACCGACAGGTCTCCAGGCAGACCGAGTTCCGCCTCCACACCCTTCTGGTGAGAGACAGCCGTTGTTGAGCGGTCAGGATAGCTTAGAGCAGGCGGGGGCTTCTACTACAGCTGACTGTGTGGTGGCAGGTATGGTCTATTTCTGGCATTTGGATTCATATCTTATTTGATACTGGAGCATCGCATTCTTTCATTAGTAGATCTTTTGCATCATTACATGGGTTAGAGGTAGGACTTTTGCCACGTGCACGAGAGGTTCAGATTCCCGATCACACTTTGCACGTGGAGGAGTGTTGTTGGTCCTGTCTGATGCAGATCGAGTCCTGGATTATGCCAGCAGACCTGTTGGTCTTGAGACAGCTAAGGGACTTTGATGTGGTTCTTGGGTTGGACTGGCTGGCTCGGTATTTTGCGACTATTGATTGTGCCGCGAGGACTGTCACTTTTTGAGAGCCAGGCCAGGAAATGTTTGTATATCGGGGATGTCAGAGTGCTTTCTTTGCCTCTAGGGTTTCGACTTCCCGAGCGAGGCGGATGATTCATCGAGGATGTGTAGCCTTTTTGGCTAGTGTTGTTGAGGGGCCTACAGCGGCACCGGGACTCGGGGATATTCCTATTGCCCGCGAGTTTCTGGATGTTTTTCCACCTAAGCTGACTAGTATGCCGCCAGACAGAGAGATTGAGTTTGTGATTGACGTAGTTCCAGGAACTGCGCCAATCTCTAAAGCTCCTTATCGGATGGCACCGGCTGAGCTGCGAGAGCTTAAAGCACAGCTGCAAGATTTGATGGATAAGGGCTTTATTAGACCAAGTGTGTCGCCTTGGGGAGCGCCAGTGCTATTCGTGAAGAAGAAGGATGGGTCACTTCGGTTGTGTGTGGACTATAGGGAATTGAACAAAGTGACCATTAAGAACAAGTACCCTTTGCCGCGCATCGATGATCTCTTTGATCAGCTGCAAGGGTCTTGTGTCTTCTCCAAGATTGATCTACAGTCTGGTTACCACCAATTGAAGGTGAAGGCCGAGGATATTCCTAAGACTGCTTTCAGATCACGGTATGGGCATTATGAGTTTACAGTTATGCCGTTTGGATTGACTAATGCCCCTGCCACCTTTATGGACTTGATGAACAGGATATTTCGGCCCTTTCTGGATCGTTTTGTGGTGGTGTTCATTGATGATATCCTTATTTACTCCCGAAGCGAGGCCGAGCATGAGGAACACTTGAGGACTGTGCTACAACTTCTACGAGATAAGAAGTTGTATGCCAAGCTGGCAAAGTGCGAGTTTTGGCTTCGGGAGGTAGCTTTCTTGGGCCATGTGATTTCCGCCGCAGGTGTAGCTGTAGACCCGGCGAAGATTGAGGCAGTTCGTGATTGGCCCCGACCGACGACTGTATCAGAGGTGCGCAGCTTCATGGGATTAGCTGGTTATTATCGTCGGTTTGTGGAAGGCTTTGCGAAGCTCTCCACACCCCTCACTCGGTTGACGCGTAAAGGAGTTAAGTTTATCTGGAGTGAGGACTACCAGAGGAGCTTTGAGGAGCTAAAGGATAGATTGATGACCGCTCCTATCCTTTCCCTCCCTGTTATGGGGAAAGGATATGTGATCTACAGTGATGCATCGCACAGTGGACTTGGATGCGTGCTGATGCAGGAAGGGAGGGTAATTGCTTATGCATCGAGACAGCTTAAGGATTACGAAAAGAATTACCCTACCCATGACTTGGAGCTTGCTGCCGTGGTGTTTGCACTGAAGCTTTGGCGCCATTACCTATATGGAGAGCACTGTGAGATCTACACTGACCACAAGAGCCTAAAGTACCTGTTCACGCAGAAGGAACTGAATTTGAGGCAGCGCAGATGGTTAGAGCTACTGAAGGATTACGATGTGGATATCCTTTACCATCCAGGAAAGGCCAACGTGGTCGCTGATGCATTGAGCAAGAAAGCAGTGCAGAGTTTGTCCATGTTGATTACAGATCAGGCGCCAATGTTAGAGGAGTTGAGGCGGCTCGAGATAGAGGTTGTATCCCCTGGGGTCTCTGCTAGATTGATGTCTGTGGTCGTGCAGCCCACTCTGCTGGACAGAATCACGGAGAGACAGAGCGAGGACCCCTATTTGACCAGGATTAGAGATCAGATTCCGAGTGATCGATCAGGGGATTTTTCAGTTGATACTGCGGGAGTACTGAGGTACAGGGACCGAGCATGTGTGCCAGTGGATGCTGAGATCAGAGAGCAGATATTGAGAGAGGCCCATTATACACCTTACACCCTTCATCCTGGGGAGACTAAGATGTATAAGGACCTCAAGACACACTTCTGGTGGAATGGCATGAAAAGGGATATTGGGAGATTTGTGTCTCAGTGTTTAACTTGTCAGCAGGTAAAAGCTGAGCATCGAGTGCCAGCTGGCAAGTTGCAAAGTCTTCCAATTCCCGAGTGGAAATGGGACCACATTACGATGGATTTTGTGGTCGGATTACCGAGGGCACAAGGAGGTGCAGATGCTATCTGGGTAGTGGTGGATCGATTTACCAAGTCAGCGCACTTTTTGCCTATACAGACTACTTGGCCACTCGAGCGACTAACCCAGTTATACTTGGACAAGATAGTGAGGTTACAGGGGGTGCCAGCTTCCATAGTATCAGATAGAGACCCGAGGTTTACTTCGCGATTCTGGGGGAGTTTACAGACTACCTTGGGGACTCAGCTCAGATTTAGTATAGCTTTCCACCCACAGACTGATGGACAGTCAGAGCGGACGAATCAGATCCTTGAGGATATGCTGAGGGCTTGTGTCCTAGATTTTGGCGGTGGATGGATTCGACACTTATCATTGGCTGAGTTTGCGTACAACAACAGCTTTCAAGCGAGCATCCAAATGGCTCCGTTTGAAGCGTTGTACGGACGTAAATGTCGATCACCGCTATATTGGAGTGATGTGGGGGAGAGAAGGACTCTGGGACTAGATTTGTTGCTAGAGGTAGAAGAAAAGGTCAGAGTGATCCGACAGCACCTTCAGATCGCTCAGAGTCGACAGAGGAGCTATGCTGATGTTCGGCGACGAGACTTAGAGTTTCAGGTGGGAGATCATGTATTTCTGAAAGTCTCGCCGTCCACAGGGATAAGGAGGTTTGGCATTCGTGGGAAACTCAGTCCCCGATACATTGGACCCTTTGAGGTATTGGAGCGTATCGGGCCAGTTGCTTACCGACTTGCACTTCCCCCGAGACTTGCTGGTGTCCATGATGTGTTTCATGTTTCCACACTGAGGAGGTACGTCTTCGACCCGTCGCACGTCATCGACTTTGCGCCTCTCGAGATCAGCGAGGATTTGAGATATGAGGAGCGCCCACTGCGGATTCTAGATCGGGAGGTGAAAGAATTACGCAATCGGACCATTCCCTATGTGAAGATCCTTTGGAACAATCATGATGAGCGCGAGGCGACGTGGGAGCTCGAGTCAGAGATGATGGACGCCTACCCTTACCTGTTCGAGGCTCAGGATTGAGGTATGATTTTCGTTTCGAGGACGAAACTTTTGTTAGTGGGGGAGGATGTAGTGGTCCAGGATTCCGTATAGTTTTTCCCGTGAATTCTTGGTGTGAAACACCTATCATTGGTGTATTAGGCCACAGTGCATCAAAGGGATGCTACGGATGGACGCAGTGTGGTATTTACTGTTGGTTTGGCCTTCGGAGGTACTTGCCGAATTTTAGAGAAGGTTTTGGGCCAAACGGAGGCCGTATTTAGATTCAGCGCGGAAAAACGCTTGAAAATGGCTATTTACTTATTTATTTTGGAGTCCGGATGCCCAAAAACGGACCCCCGAAAGTTTTCTGCGCAAAATGGTGCACGGGGGGAGCTGTGGACCGGCCGGGGACACGTGGCGGCCTCTGATTGGGCCGGCGCACGCCTCTCGGTCCACGGAATGGGCCGCCGGTGCACGGTGGACCGGCGGGCCACGTGGCGGCACACGGTTGGGCCGGTGCAAGGCGCGCGGCGCACGGGAGGGTGCGCGGGCAGCGCGGGCAGGCCGGGCAGGTGCGGAGGGGGGCGCGGTGCACGGTGGACCGGGGCGCGCCACGTGGCGGCCCCGGGTTGGCTGGTCCATGTGCGCGTGGCGCACGCAGCACCCCGCGGCGGCGGCCGTACGCGCACATGGGCGCACATGGGGGCACGTGGCGGCGGCGGCGCCGACAGCCGTGTCGGGCGGGGTCACGTGTCGCCACGCGATTGGCGGGCGCGCCCACCGCGCCGCCAATCACGGGGGACACGTGGCGCATTCCCGTTGGGCCGCACGGCTGCCGCCTGTTTGGCGGACACGTGGCGGGCCCTGGGCCGGGTCGGACGGGCGGTCGGACGCGGCTGGATCCCGTGTGCGGACTGGGCTGGGCCGGGCCGCACTGTGCGCGCCCGGAAAATCCCGGGCCGGGCCGCACTGTTCACGCCCGAAAGTGGGCCGGGGGCACTGTAGCCGCCCGAAAGTTGGGACACAAAGGTCATTTTCCCAAAAGATTTTTGGGCCTATAAATAGGCCTTCCTCCCCCTCTTTTCTTCCATTTTCCGAGAGCTAGAGAGAGAACCAGTGGGAGGGACCTTAAGAGAAGTTCTTCATCTCCTTATTTTCTACCTCGTGGTGCGTTCCCAGATTTTCTGGAAGTTCGACAGCGGCGATCCGGATTTTACAGTGTGCCTCATTTTTCCCCAATCTTGGCCCGTTATCGTCGCATTTCAGTCCGAGGAGTCCCCTGCGCAGTACAGGAGTCCTTTTTCGACGATTTCTTCGCCAGTGTGTTCCTAAGAGGTAGGGCTTCGTTTTCTGTGTTGATCATTTCTCTGGATTCAGATTCCTTGGCATGATTCCCGAGGTGTTTTGACCCCCTCTTTTGCTGTTTGGGTTTTTGGACAGCGGCGACTTCGACGAATTGTTTCTCAGCGTAGGAATATCAGATCGAGGCGATTCAAGAGTCGATTTTGGGCTACTTTTCGCGAGGAACGCAACCGTGATTTTTCTGAGATTTTAGGAGCTCGGGACAGAGGTGAAATTTCTCGTTTTGCGTGCTGATTATAAAAACAGCAAATCTGTTTTGAGACTTGTAGTTTTTACACCGTGTACACTTATGTGATGTTGTAGGATACTGTTTCAGCTGACGGTGTGCATAGAGGACAGCAGGTATTTTCTTAGAGTATTGTGCATGCTTTTCGAGGTGGGTGGTTGTTGCTTACCTCATTTTTGACTATCTCACTAGGAGTATTAGAGACTCCCGACTTTAAACTGATAATCAGTACTTTTAATCATGAAATGCATAAGTAAACCCCACAAATAATATGACAGCTCATTTATGGTAAACTGGGACACTGTTGTTGGACATATGCTGTAAACTATCATCGCATGCTAAAGTATTATCATAAAACCATCTTTTCTAAATAAATATTCAATACTTTCCTTCTGTTTTTAAATACGAACCTTTGCATGCTTGTTTGGACATCTAGATGGGCTACTATTTATTGCTACACTATCTTTGGGACTTGACTTAGGAGAAACCATGTTTCACTATTCTCCTTCGCATTCGGATATATGTTGCTCGGTTTGAGCAGGGTTTGGGATAGTGTAGTTAAGGCTTGAGTCTGGGACAGGTTTGACTTGATTAAATATTTTGTGGGGCATTGTGGTAACCGCGGACTTGAGGCGGTTAGCCAGATGTTGATTGCTTTATCAGATTTTGGACTTATAGGGTGTTTCGGCGACCGCGGACATTATGCGGTTGACCGGATGTTCACTTATGCATCAGATTGGGTTTCAGATTTTCCTAGTTGATAGTGTTTCCCACTTGTTGATTATTATTGCATCTGATTGGGGATCAGGGTTACTTTAGTGGATGGATATTTCCCACTTTGATCATAGTCATGATCCAGTCCTGCTATTGTGAGACATTGGTTACAGAGATGCTTGATACAGAGATACTTGATACAGGGATACTTTACATACTTTACTAGTCCTGCTATTGTGAGACATTGGTTACAGAGATACTTGATACAGGGATACTTTACATACTTTACTCGTGTGGGTCGCTCCCCTCGAGTGCCACTCCGGAGTAGGCTTTACACCGTGCCGAGCGCCGGGCACCATTGTGAGTTGTGATTGACGACAGAGTGGTGAGTTGTGAGTGACGACAGAGCAGGCAGTGCCGGTACTTCCCGGCCCTCAGATTGGGTTTCTTTGGTCAGTTAGCCTTATCGTTGCATGATTAGCCTTACAGTTGTATGCATACAGTTATCTTTTTGGCACTACATTTAGAGGCATTGTCGTAGCATTCCCGTTTCCAGCAGCTTTTATAGCTTACTACTGTTCCCTCCTTTTTGCCTCTTATAGTCCTAGTGGGTGTGTCAGTGTTTGAGGTTTTACCCACTAGGGGAGGCTACTGGTTTATCTAGTAGTTCTCACCCCCATTGTTGTTTTCTGTCTTTTTCCCCCTGTGTTTTGCAGAGTCGTTTGTGGGCAGCGGCAGATCGAGGTAAGAGGATTGCGGACTAGCTAGATCATCTACCCCGACTGTGAGAGTAGCTGGACTTTTATTGTACCCCTTTTGTATCTCAGACTACATTAGTTTACTTTTGGGACTGGCTTTAGCCAGCTGGGTGTATATTTATGGTGAGCTGGGAGGATATTGTACTTTTATGTCAGCTTGTAGTTTATTTCAGTCTGAGATTACTTCTAGTTCCATTAGTTCAGCTCTGTTTATGCTCTTTTATTGTATATTATCTATCTGAGCAGGTTACCCGCGCTTCGTGTACATGGAAAATCCCGTGTGCACGGCGGATCTGTTGGCGGGCCTGGGTTCTGGTTCACACCCGGGGCGTGACAGATTTCGCGGCAACTTCCACGCACCCCACGGCTTCGCGCAGTTCCCCGGCATGAACTCCGTCACGGTCGACACCATCCTAAGCGAAAAAGAGAAAAGCCCACAAAAATCAGAGCAAATTCGGCCCGCACGCGCAATTGCCGGCGAAAACCAGACTCAGCAGCGAAATTCCTGCGCGTCGACGCGAGCCGCAAGCCGCCGCCAACTCCTCAGCATGCTGCGCGGATGCTGCCCGCGCCGCTGGCATGCCTGCCGCGCGGCGCCCAAGCCTCCCGCGCGGCAACAAGCCTGCCGCGCGGCGCCTGGACAGCCCCGGGCGGCACCTGGGCTTGCCCTCGCAGCGCCTGTGCAGCTGCACGCGGCACCCCTGGCGCCCGCGCGCACGCCCTGGCGCTGGCCGCGCGGCCGCACGGCGCCCAACTGCGCAGTGCTCGCTCCGCAGCGCCCCAGCGCGCGGCACCCAGCGCGCAGCAACCCGCTGCCCGGCGCCTCAGCGTGCAATGCCCAGTGCGCAGCACCCAGCAGCGCGGCGCCCAGCCTTCACGCTCCCTCGCAGCACCCTGCGGCCGCACCGAGCACAAGGACAAGCAGTCCAAAACACTCCAACACTCAAGCTCAAGCTCAAACACTTCATCAACGAAATACCAAACGGACCAAGCTCCTAGAATAAACTACTACAAAAACTGAAAAAGCCCCATACCTCGCTCTAGGCTCGACCGACGCTCCGCTCGGCTTTCAAGGCTACAGCAGAGGGTCCACGGCAACACCTCTCAACCATCTCCTCCCTTTTCCACCATTATTTCCCTCTTCTTCTTCTTCTTCCTTTCTCTCTTTCTCCCTTGCTTTCTTTTCCTCTGTTTCTCAACTCATTTCTCTGTTTGAGGTAGGGGGAAGATGATGACGTGGCAAGCTCTAATTAAGGTTGGCTTAATTAATGTGGTAGTTGGCCACATTAATTGCTCCACCAAAAATATCTCAATTCACCTCTTTAATCCAACTCTCATAATCCACTCTCACATCTTTCAACCTCTACAACACAAGCTAATTAAATAATTCAACTGACTAATATAAATTAATTAATTAAATAATCCATCAAAGCCCCCGTCAACTCACTTTTTGCCCTCGGGGCCTCCGCACGGGTCCGAAACCTCCCGAACCCCGCTGTAATCTGAAAATACACATGTCCACAATTTTTTTTTTCCTCAAAAAGCTCAACCGTTGAGTCGGGGTGCTCAATCCAAAAACCGGCTCCAAAATTGTCAGTTCCGACTCACTTTTCGCCTTCGGGTCCTCCGCGTCGGTCCGGAACCTCCCAAACTCCGCTGTAATCATAAAGTACACCTGACCCAAGTGTTCTCAATATTCCTGCACTCTACTGCGAAGTCGAGGCTTCCTCGAAACCAGTCCTCTAACGGCGGACAAAGTCCGGAAAACCCCGAATCGACCTGGGGCTTCCGCGTTGATCCGAATCAACCCGAACTCATCTGTAATCCAATATGGAACACACTCGAGGCGATTTCTCCACACCACGCCATTTTGCGAGGTCGGCGCGCCATCCGAAATCCCGGTATTCTACAAACCCAAGTGAGAGTTTTCTAATAGTCTGGCTAAATACATGCAAACAAATGACGGGGTGCTAGTCAAGGCTCCACCATTTTCGCGTATAACACAATCAAAAAATAATCCTCTAACTCTATCTCTCATTCAACATAACTAAGGAATGAAACTACATCCTATCATGCATGTCCACTACAAGATAGAATTAGAAAGTCGCCTGCTAATTTTGGAGGAAATCCAACCCACCTGAAAGTAGTCGATCCGACGTCCGATCTAGCAAAAATTTGGTGTGTAGAATTCCCAACCTCGTAGGAATCCAATGCCTACAAAAATCATCCAAATCCACCACTCGTATTTGTTAAGGATTTTATATTGGCTTATTTCGTGAAGTGTTATGAGTCTTAAAGATTGAAGTTAAAGAATTGTGGATCACATGCATCAATCTCAAGAAGAATGAATTCAAAAGGATCAGGTATGTTTTGTGGTTATGGGATATATGGATCTGAATAGAGAAAAAACCACCTAGAGGGGGGGGGGCGAATAGGTGTAAACAATAAACTCACCAAATTATTGTGTAAAAAATAACCCAATGTGGAAAATAAATAAAGTACGCAAGATTTACGTGGAAAACTCCATCACAGGAGTAAAAAATCACGGGACCGATAATACGGCGAAATCCACTATGATTAAACACGTACAAGGTGATTTACCGTAACCCTACGACTCAACCTTTTCCATACGCTCCAAGTAGATCTTCTCCGCTCGCTCCGCAACGCTCCTCGAATCCACGATTTGTGTCACCAACTTCGAATCCACGAAGTCCAATGTCGAATCCAGACGTCCAACCGAATCCACGGTCTTTACCAATGTAGCACGTATCGATCACACGAACGTACCTCGGTTCGAATCCACGAAAGCAGTAGCACCTTGAATCCACAAGGCCACGCGAATTCACGAGCCGATTTTTGGAAAAATCGTTGTTTTGTTGGTGATGATAATCCGCCGAATACTTAGATTAAAGATAGATAAGAAAATACTATCTAAGTATTCATCAATTTGATTCTACAAGAAATAGGAGTTTGGAAACCCTAGAATCAAATTGATTAATATAGACGAAGAAACATGAAATTGATAGTGTTTTCCTTTCTTCTCTATATGTGGATTTATCTTTATAACCTTTTAAACTCTTAACCCTAAAAAGATGAAAGATAGGGTTTATTTATAGGTTAGAAACATTTGGAAAGAGATAAGAATCAAAAACTACCTTATCTGGAATTTTCGGGCTCGACGGTCCGGACTGGTATAAGTCGGATCCGGACTGTCGTCAAAAGACAGAACTTTTCCAGAAAAATAAGTTTGGGGTCCGGACTGGAATTTCCTGATCCGGACTGTTCATGCGATTTCAGCAAACACAAAGTTCGGAGTCCGGACTGACTGGGGACTGATCCGGACTGGAATTGCGCATGAACTAAACTATGTTCGCGGTCCGGACTGGAATGGTCTGATCCGGATCCTGAACATTTAACTTGTCCAGTTTTTTATTTTTATGCAATGAAAATTCTTCCAAGTGTTTCTAAACTATAAGAATGTATTCGGATCACCAAAAATATTTAGTTAAACATGCCTGATCCTTTTGAATTCATTCTTCTTGATATTGATGCATGTGATCCACAATTTTTCAACTTCAATCTTCAAGACTTAAACACTTCACGAAATACGCCAAAACAAAATTCTTAACAATCTCCCACTTTGGCGGTTTCATGACAAAACAAAATCCACTCAAAAATTCAAAAAGATATTTTTGTTGTTATCACCATACAATAAAAATTTACAAGAAAGATCCAAATAAAAATACAAGAGATAAACTCTAGACTTAGACGCTTGTACTCTCTGCAAAAGAAACAATTCTCGACAAAAAAAATCGTTAGGTACCTCAAGAATTTAAATATTTAAAAACAATCAGAGAGATAGAGTTAATACTCAACATGGCATTAATTATCAAATATGTATTGAGAATGATCAATCAAAGATTCACATATCATCTAAACATTAAGAGTCCAAATGTCATATCAAAATAATTAACAAGTTCAAAAATATGTCAGTTATCAAGCAATTTGTTAGTAATATTACATGTCCAAATAATTAGTCAAATAGTTAGTAGTGGCATGATCAATTTCAACTTACCTTTCTTACCTTCAAAGTTCAGTGTTCAAGGTTAGTTTCCAAGTTCAAAGTTCTCACCCAACACAATCAAGTTCAAGTATGTCTCTCCCCTTTTTGTCACAGAAGTTAGCCAAAATTACAAATAAGGGAGTCAAAGTTCACAAAAAGTAAGAACGAAAACTAAGAACCTGCAAAAGAAAAGGCATTAGAACAACAAAAATAAAGGAGGGCAAGGTCAGTCGGAGTCCTCAGAGCTGTTGCAACCGAGTTTGTAGAAAATCTTCTTGACCAATTTGGCAAGAGATTTGTGTTTCTTCTTCAAAGCAGCTTGATCGGCAGCCATCTGATCCATGTCTTTAGGGATCTTAGTGATTTCGCTTGACTTGCGCTCTTGTTCCGACGAAAGACGTTGTTGTTCGCGGTAAATTGACGTGACAGAGGCTTCATCCTCTGAAGTAGAAGCTGCTGCTGCTGCTCTTGTTGTTGCCGTTGTTGCTGGCTGTAGTGTCCTGGCGTTCCAATGCCTTTGAATACCTTCTTTTTATGACGGGATTGTTAGGAAAACTTTTCACTGTATCTTTTGCAATGGACCGGCCTGAACCGTGAGTATTTTTTTGTGATTGAGCTCGAAAAATGGAGAATGGCAAAGCGATCGGATTCGGATTCCGATTTACGAATCTCCCGGAATGAGGGTCAAAGCGTTTGCCTTTGAGTGGTGCATCGGAATCCGTGCTAAGTGGCCGGCACGCTTTTCGAGGCGATCGGACGGGATCTTTCTACAATCAGATTTTTTCATCTTATTTATGTTATTGGTTTATTTTATTTATATTGTAATACCTCGACCTTCCCGTTTTCCGTTTTGGTTCTAATTGAATCTTTTCCGTTGTTAGGGAAGGGTTGAAAGTTCGAGAATTTCTGAGCTGACCGTCGGGGTTTGCGGGTATTTTTAGGTGGTAGAGCTCACAAAACGGTGAACGGTGGCGCGATCGGATTCGAATTCCGACCCCGGGATCTCCCATAAATGATTTTTGAAGTTGCTATCAATTTGGGCGCGTCGGAATCCGTGCTGGCGATCGGCACGCTTTTCGAGGTAATCTGGACCCCTCTTTCAAATCCCGATTAACTAAGGATGTGATCTAGGAAGTTATATTATACTTGTTTTTCCCTTTGGTTTGCGTTAGGTCTGACCGGGGTGCGTGCGGGAAAAAAAAGCCCCAATCCTAATTTTCCCTATTTTCAAGATTTTGGCGTGGGGTTTTCTTGTCGATGTCGCCTGCGATGCGAGTTTGGTAAACGGGAGGCCGCAGCCGCCGTGGTTAAATGGGAGGCCGCCGCTGCCGTTATCATGTTCGCGGGGTCGTCGCCGCAGCCGCCGTGGTCGCAGTGTCGCAACCGGAGCCGAAAAAGACGCGTTGGGGGATTACTGTCCATCCGGCCCGAGCCCAGCCACGCGGTCCACTAGACTGGCGTGCACCCGGCGCACGCCTCCACGGCCCAGGGGCGCGAACCCGGTGAACGGATGCGTGCGCCAGGCCGCGCGGTCCACCGGACTGGCGTGCACCCGGCGTACGCCTCCGCAGCCCGAAGGTGTGGACCTGGCGCACGGGTGCGTATGCCAGCCCATCCTAGGCCGCGCGGTGCACGGGCTAGGCGTGCACCCGGTGCTCGCCTCCGCAGGCTCGAGGCTAGACCCGGTGCGCGCTTTTGCCCGTGCGCGGCCCGGCCCAAGCCGCAGCGGTCTACCGCTGCAGCGTGCTCCCGATCTGCGCCGCCGCCGCCTTTTGTTGTGGACCCGGCCTACGCCTGGACCCGTGCACAGCCTTCAGCCTGAGAGTCCGGAAGCTCCGTTTTTTGCCCGTTTCACCCCGTTTTTGAGTGTTTTTTATCACGACGATGTTTTTTTAACAACAATTTTTAATGTAGCTTTTCCGGGCACAAGGTGGGGGTGTTTTAGTTGGAGCTTCCACACATCTTCTTCTTCGTGTTTGAGGGGTATGGTGGGTGACGTGGACCTCCGGACTAACGAATGTCGCGGTGGGAGACTGGACGGGTAGTTCGCCCTCTCCGAACAACGGTAGGGTTGTTCGGAGCATACTAGCGATGAGGACAGTGATCGATGCGACCATTCGGAAGTCAGAATATGGGTACTTTTTCGATGTTTTAGATTCCGAAATTTTGGGAAATGTGTAGGAATAAAGTAATTGCATGATTTACTAATGTTAACCCCTGTTAATATTTATTATATGATACTATCGATATTATGGCGATCAAGTGTCGCGGTGCCCTATGTTATGTATGTGTACTTGGTTACGATGCTCGAGGCTGCTACACGCACACTGGCGGTTTGGCCACCGCGAGGGTGTGCTTTTCCGGAAAAGTGGTACGTTGACCCGTGTACCCCACAAGGTGACGTAGTGGGGGCCCCGTAGGTGGGGGGTTAGAGGCGCCAAGGTGAGAGCGGTGTGGTTCGCCGAGGTAGGTGCTCGGTGTGGTTCGCGAGGTAGGTGCTCGGTGTGATTTGCCGAGGTAGGTGCTCGGTCTAGTTAGCCGTGGCAGGTGCTCGGTCTGGGTTGCAGGGGCAGGTGCTCGGTTTAGGTTATGCAGGGGGGGTTACTGTCATTTGCACGATGAGGAGGGCGGTTGCTCTGGTTTTCTTACGGTTTGCTTTATTTACAGCCTTTCCTGTATTTCATGCTTTATGCCTTGTGTCACTGACTTCCCACATTATGACAGGTACAGTTAGGGGTGAGAGCTAGGGCGACAGTGAGGACGCGACGAGAGGACTGCTAGCCCTTCGAGGCTACAGACGGTTTTTACTCTCCTTATGCTCATTTCATTATCTGTTAGTAGCTATGTGAGTTTGATACATTGTGGGGTCGATGTGGATGTTGGATGATTTCATACTTCTGTGGATGAATGTTTACTGTTTTATCTGTTGGTTGGCCATTTTCAAACTATCAAACTACCGAAAAAGAATTGCGAAAATAATTTGGAAAACATAGGTGTCGGGTGGGCACCGTTTTTTAAACTCTATGGATTTATGAATTTCGAAACGGTCTTAGAAAACATAGGTGTCGTGTGGGAACCATTTTTAAAACCCTGGGTGTGAGGACCTGGATCCCCACGACGAGATTACTGGTTAATCTGCAGCTCCTAGAGGCCCATGTGGCATGTCGGTGGCGTTTGTACACCAATTGGACACTAGTGATGGACTCGGTGTGTTAAATGGATCACGAAAGTAGTCAGATGACCCCGTCGAATGCTTAGAAGTGATTTTGCGCGCAATGGATATTAAAATTGGGCTCAGCGCGAAGTTTGGACAAAAGAACATCTTTCCGGATACCTTCGACCTTTCCGGATACCTTCGACAATTTTTTGAGTTGGAATTTGGCAAAACGGACTTCCGATTTGGATTCAGCGCGCGAAAACGATGAAAATAGACTATTCACTTGCATTTTTCGGAGCCCGAATGATGCGCACAATTTTCGAGGCACCTTGACACTGTTCCGGCAGCTGGGGCAGCGCCGGCGACGGCGGCGCGGGCTCGGGCAGGCACAGGCGCGGCGGCCGGCAGGCGCGGGCAGGTGCGCGAGCGCGCGGGCAGGAGCGCGGTCCACGGGGCCGGTGTGCACCGGATGGCAGGATGCGTGGCGGTTGGTGGTTGGTCGGTGCAGCGCACTGGGACCATGGTGCAGGCGGGGGACCGCCTCGGGAAGCGTGCCTGGCAGGGGCGCAGACCCGCGCGGGGAAGGCGCGCGGGCCCTGGCACGGCGTCAGCGGGGGCAGGCCACATGTCGGCCTCCTATTCGTTGGTCAGTGCGACGTGACGCGACACTGCGGCCGGCGTCAGCGCGGGGCGCTAGTGCGGTCCACGTGGCAGCCTCTGATTGGCTGCCACTGGTCGGTGGTCGCAGTACATGGGTCCAGGGACACGTGTCGTCCTCTGGTTGGTCGAGCGATGATGAGGTGGCGCCTCGCTGGCGCGGCGCGGGCGCGTGAACCGCGGCTGGGCGGTTACTGTAGCCGCCCGGAACTTTTCGGGCGCCCGAAAGGTGCGCCCGAAAGTTGTTTTTCGGCCTATAAGGGCCCGAAATGCCCATTTTTTCCTCCTTTTTCCCTTTTTGGCTTCGCCCCAGCGTACCAGGAGAGGGAGAGGGCGATTCGGGGTGGGGTTTTCGAGGGCGCACGAGCGCGCCGTGGACCCCGTGGAGCGCACAAGGTGTTCCAAGGAGCCGGTTTGGCACGTTGGTCGGCGCGACGGGTCGAGGTAGGTCCCGTTTGTGGTTTTGCGGTATTTTGGCACAGTTTGAGTTTTGCTTTTTGGATTTTGGTTTTGACCCCACGCCCTCATGCGTGTTAGGGATCGTGTTTTACTGTACCGTTTTACTACGCGGACTGTTGCTGGCGTTTTGGGCGCGCCTCATTTTGCGTGCAACCTTAAGGGAAGCATGCTCCGTTTCGCGTGCAGGTCGTGTTGGCGCGCACCGTTTTGCGTGCGGGTTTTAATGACGTGCACTATTTTGCGTGCAGGTTGGTGACCGCACATCATTTTGCGCGCGGACTTGTTGTGTGCAACGTTTTGCGTGCAACTTATAGTACGAGCTCGGATTGAGGCGTGCCTTTTTCCTCTTTGGATCTACGCATCGCAAGGATTACCGTCGTGTTTTCGGGGAATTTTCTGAGATTCGCCCGAAGGTATACTTCTTTCCCCTTTACTGTGCAGGGTATTACAGTTGTGTTTGTTGTGGACTTTCACGTTCACCGCGTTGTGGAATTGTAACTGGGCCACCGGGACTCGGATTTTGATGTGCTGGTACTCGTTTCGAAGGGCTCGACGCGACGATCGCATTCGTATTTTTGGTGGATTTTTTAGAGTCCGTTCTGTAGGTGAAAATTACACATCTTCGGGAGTGATTTCAGCAGATGGTGTATACTTGGATATTTTAGCATAAAGTGTAACTTTGGACCTTTCGTTGTACCCAGGAGGGTTCGCAGTGTTTTTGGAACACTGCTAGGAGCCGAGGTTGCGCGACATGTACTGTGGATACGGGTTCAGCGGATTGTGCGTGCAAGTGGCCACGCTCTCACCGACCCCAGGTTTGCCTTGGATTGAGCACTTCAGGTGGGTAACCTTAATATTGATAAGGTTTTTATGTTACGGTGAATGTAAGTGCACTTGTGGGGATGTCACCCTCTATGACTGATAGCAGGCATATTTGATGTACAATCGATATTAGCGAGAGGTAAGCAAGGAATGGCCTACTTGGGTGAGATTGGTATACCATAGTAGGAATACTTTAGCATGCTTTGCTAATATGTGTTACACCCACTTTTATCATTTCCGAGGACAGAAGCATGCTTGTTTGGACATGTAGCTAGGCCATCTTTACTGCTGCACTACATATTGGAGCTTGACTTAGGAGAAACCATGCTTTTCCTTTCAAGTGGCCAGTGTTGCTCGGGTTTCGAGCAGGGGTTCTGGGTAGTGTAGTCGGGACTTGGTGTCTAGAACAGGTTGGGTTAGTTGTGGGCTTTGCGGCAACCGCGGATATGTTACGGCATTTTGGTGTTGGCATATTTCGTGAGTCAAGTCAGTGAGTTGAGTCGGAGTCTTAAAGGGATCAAATTGTCAATCAGCAATCAAAGACTTAGAGAAGATTCAACAAGAGCTCAAGTTGACACTCAGTGTCTTGAGTCTTGAAGATTGAAGATGAAGAATTGTGGATCAGTTACATCAATCTCAAGAAGAAAGTATTCAAAAGGATCAGGTATGTTTAACTAAATAATTTTGGTGATCCGAATACTTTCTTATAGTGTAGAAACACTTGGATGAATTTTTAATTGCATAAAAATCAAAAACTGGACATGGGACATGTTCAGGATCCGGATCAGATAATCCAATCCGGATCCCGAAGGGTATTAGTTCATGTGCAAATCCAATCCGGATCCAAGCCTATTCTGATCCGGATCCCGAACATTGGATGTTGCTGAAATTCATGAACGATCCGGATCGGGCCTTGCGATCCGGATCCCGAACCCTTGGATTTCTGGAATCGTCAATCTCGTTACGACGATCCGGATCGCAGTAATCCCGATCCGGATCGCCGTCCTGAAAAATTCCAGATAAGGTATGTTTTTGATTCTTATCTCTTTCCAAAGGTTTCTAACCTATAAATAGACATTTAGGGTTTCTCAAAAACGTGGGAGCTATGCCGATTATTTTATAAAACACTTGAGAGCAACCCTAGAGGCTAGGTTTTTATCGTTCTTCTTTATAGCCTCTTTTAGGTCAATTCGATGGTTCTTTCAAGAACATATCTTTTGTCGAATTGATCTAATCTTTGCTTAGAGATTTCTCCCATGGATCTTCATTGATAATCTAAGCAAAGGATCACCATCGAAGCCAATATTCTTACCGGCTGAGTTTGCGTCGTGGATTCGACGTGGCATCGTGGATTCGGTGTGTTGAAGGCGTTTCGTGGATTCGAAACGTGTGCTCGTGGATTCGAGTGGCGTTCGTGGATTCGAACGTGTGCAGTGGACGTGCAAACGGTGGAGCGCAAGGTCCGAAGAATTGAAGGAGGGGTTAAATCCGTGGAGACGGTAATCACCTTGTTATTCTTCGTTTCTTAGTGGATTGTTATTGCGTGGACATCCAATCGGTCAGCGCAAGGTCCGAAGAAGTTGAAGGAGGGGTCGAGTCCGTGGAGTCGGTAATCACCTTGTTATTCTTCAATTCTTAGTGGATTGTTATTGCGTGTTGGTCCCGTGGTTTTTCTCCTGGATTGGAGTTTCCACGTAAATCTCGGTGTGTTGATTTTTATTTTCCGCATTAGTTTTTATTTTTGCACTGAGATTGGTTTTTATAATATTACACCTATTCACCCCCCTCTAGGTGTTTGATAGTACCTATTTAGATCCTTGTGGATCCTAAATAACTCTACAATTGGTATCAGAGCGGGTTTTAGGTTTATCTATCATGATGGGTGAAAGTGGTAATATTTTTAGACCTCCTCTTTTTGATGGGACCAATTATGCATATTGGAAAATGCGGATGAGAGCTTTTCTCATCTCTATTGATGAGCGGGTATGGCAAACCGTTGAATACGGTTGGGTGCATCCGTTGAGGAAGTAGGAAATTCTACTACCCCAAAACCTCGCTCTAGATGGTCCAAAGAGGAAATCGAAAGATCTTCTTACAATGGGAAAGGTATGAACGCTTTATTTAATTCTCTTTCCTCGACTGAGTTTACAAGAATTTCCGCGTGTGAAACCGCGAAGGAAATTTGGGATATTCTCAAAATTACACATGAGGGTACTAATCTTGTAAAAATTCAAAAGCTCCAGATGCTTACAAGTCAATTTGACTCTATTCATATGGAAGAGCATGAATTGTTTACAGATTATTACACTAGACTTCAAGATGTAATTAATACATGTGCTAATTTAGGAGAAAAGATCCCGGAGTCGAAAATTGTAAGAAAGATACTTCGGACTCTTCCGGAACGGTTTAGGGCAAAGGTTACCGCCATTGAAACCGTTAGTCATCCGGATGAGATGAGTGTAGAGGAATTAGTAGGTGCTTTGCAAACTTATGAGATGACTTTTCCTACTAATCAATTTCTTCCAAGTCTTCTTCTAAGCTTACAGGTATTGCATTCAAATCAACAAAGGAAGAAGATGACGAATCGAGTTCCGACGATGAAATCTCTTTTGCCGATTTTGAAGAACAACTGGCGCGGATCACAAAGAAATTTCGTCGAAAATTTTGGAAGAATCGAACCGATGGATCTTCATCCACGAAATCATCTAAAGGATCATCGGGTTCTAAATCCTCTAAACTCAAAGGCGTTGCAAAACCTTCTAAAGAAAAAGAAAAAGATGATTTCGAAGGGGAAATCCGATGCTATCGATGCAAAGGCTACGGCCATATTTCAACGGATTGTCCTTCTAAGAAATCATACAAAAAGAAGGCTTTGCAAGCAAAAACTTGGGACGATTCTAGTTTCGATGAATCGACCTCAAGTGAAGAGGAAAAAGAAAAATTGTTGCTTTTCATGCCTCTCAAATTCCCTCTTCTAATTTGTGTTTATCATCTTTAGTCACTGACTCTATTCCTTTGATTTTGCATGAAACATCAACATCCGGAGGAGAGTCATCAAGTGAGGGGGAGTCGGACGAAGAAGAACTCGTTGAGGCATACCAACAACTTCTTGCGGAATCAAAGAAGATGGCCAAGCATATCAAGAAGTTGAGGAAGCAACGACTTGAGATTCAAGACGAGAATCAAGCTTTAAAGATCAAACTTCATGATCTCGAGGAGGAACAAGGACGGTTATTGGATAACAATAAAATCCTCCAAGAAAAGATAAACCAATCGGAGACAAACGTTAAATCATATATGGACAAGATTGGTTTTCTAGAAAAGCAGTTTGAAGAAATTCATGTCACCAACCAAGCGTTGACAAAGCAAGTTCATGAACTTAAATCCGACATACAAAGGCTTTCCACCGGTTCCAAGAAACTTGATTGTATGTCCGGATTAGGTCAAACAAGCAAGGTTGGTTTGGGATTTAAAAAGAACCAAACTGTGAAGGCTTCAAGTTCCACAATGAAATTGAAGGAAGAACTTGTCACCTATGTGGACTTGAAGGACATTTGGTGAAGAATTGCCCGAAAAAGAGAAAGAAAAATCCTTCGGCAACTTCATCTACGGAGCGGACTCAACGGAATCAAAAGACACATCAAGTCAAAGGAGTTCACTCAACCCACCAAAGGTCCGAGCCACAACATCAATCATACAAGTGGATTATCGCGAGGCAAAGACCTAAGGTGGATCAACAGTCAAAGCGGACAACCCCCGGCCACAACGAATCAAGACAACCCAAAATCCAGCGATTTTGGATTCGGAAAGGTGATAAA
>CM054932.1:13120180-13257324 GCA_029168755.2 Tillandsia fasciculata | reverse complement strand
TTCCCTATGTGAGATCCTTTGGAACAATCTGATGTACGCGAGGTCACGTGGAGCTCGAGTCGAGAAGGATGGAACCGCCTACCTTACCTGTTCGAGTCTCAGGTGAGGTTACTGATTTTCGTGTTTCGAGGCGAAACTTTTGGTTAGTGGGGGGGGAGATGTAGTGGTCCAGGATTCCGTATAGTTTTTCCCGTGAATTCTTGGTGTGAAACACCCTATCATTGGTGTATTAGGCCACAGTGCATCAAAGGGATGCTACGGATGGACGCAGTGTGGTATTTACTGTTGGTTTGGCCTTCGGAGGTACTTGCCGAATTTTAGAGAAGGTTTTGGGCCAAACGGAGGCCGTATTTAGATTCAGCGCGGAAAAACGCTTGAAAATGGCTATTTACTTATTTATTTTGGAGTCCGGATGCCCAAAAACGGACCCCCGAAAGTTTTCTGCGCAAAATGGTGCACGGGGGGAGCTGTGGACCGGCCGGGGACACGTGGCGGCCTCTGATTGGGCCGGCGCACGCCTCTCGGTCCACGGAATGGGCCGCCGGTGCACGGTGGACCGGCGGGCCACGTGGCGGCACACGGTTGGGCCGGTGCAAGGCGCGCGGCGCACGGGAGGGTGCGCGGGCAGCGCGGGCAGGCCGGGCAGGTGCGGAGGGGGGCGCGGTGCACGGTGGACCGGGGCACGCCACGTGGCGGCCCCGGGTTGGCTGGTCCATGTGCGCGTGGCGCACGCAGCACCACGCGGCGGCGGCCGTACGCGCACATGGGCGCACATGGGGGCACGTGGCGGCGGCGGCGCCGACAGCCGTGTCGGGCGGGGTCACGTGTCGCCACGCGATTGGCGGGCGCGCCCACCGCGCCGCCAATCACGGGGGACACGTGGCGCATTCCCGTTGGGCCGCACGGCTGCCGCCTGTTTGGCGGACACGTGGCGGGCCCTGGGCCGGGTCGGACGGGCGGTCGGACGCGGCTGGATCCCGTGTGCGGACTGGGCTGGGCCGGGCCGCACTGTGCGCGCCCGGAAAATCCCGGGCCGGGCCGCACTGTTCACGCCCGAAAGTGGGCCGGGGGCACTGTAGCCGCCCGAAAGTTGGGACACAAAGGTCATTTTCCCAAAAGATTTTTGGGCCTATAAATAGGCCTTCCTCCCCCTCTTTTCTTTTCTTCCATTTTCCGAGAGCTAGAGAGAGAACCAGTGGGAGGGACCTTAAGAGAAGTTCTTCATCTCCTTATTTTCTACCTCGTGGTGCGTTCCCAGATTTTCTGGAAGTTCGACAGCGGCGATCCGGATTTTACAGTGTGCCTCATTTTTCTCCAATCTTGGCCCGTTATCGTCGCATTTCAGTCCGAGGAGTCCCCTGCGCAGTACAGGAGTCCTTTTTCGACGATTTCTTCGCCAGTGTGTTCCTAAGAGGTAGGGTTTCGTTTTCTGTGTTGATCATTTCTCTGGATTCAGATTCCTTGGCATGATTCCCGAGGTGTTTTGACCCCCTCTTTTGCTGTTTGGGTTTTTGGACAGCGGCGACTTCGACGAATTGTTTCTCAGCGTAGGAATATCAGATCGAGGCGATTCAACAGTCGATTTTGGGCTACTTTTCGCGAGGAACGCAACCGTGATTTTTCTGAGATTTTAGGAGCTCGGGACAGAGGTGAAATTTCTCGTTTTGCGTGCTGATTATAAAAACAGCAAATCTGTTTTGAGACTTGTAGTTTTTACACCGTGTACACTTATGTGACGTTGTAGGATACTGTTTCAGCTGACGGCGTGCATAGAGGACAGCAGGTATTTTCTTAGAGTATTGTGCACACTTTTCGAGGTGGGTGGTTGTTGCTTACCTCATTTTTGACTATCTCACTAGGAGTATTAGAGACTCCCGACTTTAAACTGATAATCAGTACTTTTAATCATGAAATGCATAAGTAAACCCCACAAATAATATGACAGCTCATTTATGGTAAACTGGGACACTGTTGTTGGACATATGCTGTAAACTATCATCGCGTGCTAAAGTATTATCATAAAACCATCTTTTCTAAATAAATATTCAATACTTTCCTTCTGTTTTTAAATACGAACATTTGCATGCTTGTTTGGACATCTAGATGGGCTACTATTTATTGCTACACTATCTTTGGGACTTGACTTAGGAGAAACCATGTTTCACTATTCTCCTTCGCATTCGGATATATGTTGCTCGGTTTGAGCAGGGTTTGGGATAGTGTAGTTAAGGCTTGAGTCTGGGACAGGTTTGACTTGATTAAATATTTTGTGGGGCATTGTGGTAACCGCGGACTTGAGGCGGTTAGCCAGATGTTGATTGCTTTATCAGATTTTGGACTTATAGGGTGTTTCGGCGACCGCGGACATTATGCGGTTGACCGGATGTTCACTTATGCATCAGATTGGGTTTCAGATTTTCCTAGTTGATAGTGTTTCCCACTTGTTGATTATTATTGCATCTGATTGGGGATCAGGGTTACTTTAGTGGATGGATATTTCCCACTTTGATCATAGTCATGATCCAGTCCTGCTATTGTGAGACATTGGTTACAGAGATGCTTGATACAGAGATACTTGATACAGGGATACTTTACATACTTTACTAGTCCTGCTATTGTGAGACATTGGTTACAGAGATACTTGATACAGGGATACTTTACATACTTTACTCGTGTGGGTCGCTCCCCTCGAGTGCCACTCCGGAGTAGGCTTTACACCGTGCCGAGCGCCGGGCACCATTGTGAGTTGTGATTGACGACAGAGTGGTGAGTTGTGAGTGACGACAGAGCAGGCAGTGCCGGTACTTCCCGGCCCTCAGATTGGGTTTCTTTGGTCAGTTAGCCTTATCGTTGCATGATTAGCCTTACAGTTGTATGCATACAGTTATCTTTTTGGCACTACATTTAGAGGCATTGTCGTAGCATTCCCTTTTCCAGCAGCTTTTATAGCTTACTACTGTTCCCTCCTTTTTGCCTCTTATAGTCCTAGTGGGTGTGTCAGTGTTTGAGGTTTTACCCACTAGGGGAGGCTACTGTTTTATCTAGTAGTTATCACCCCCATTGTTGTTTTCTATCTTTTTCCCCCTGTGTTTTGCAGAGTCGTTTGTGGGCAGCGGCAGATCGAGGTAAGAGGATTGCGGACTAGCTAGATCATCTACCCCGACTGTGAGAGTAGCTGGACTTTTATTGTACCCCTTTTGTATCTCAGACTACATTAGTTTACTTTTGGGACTGGCTTTAGCCAGCTGGATGTATATTTATGGTGAGCTGGGAGGATATTGTACTTTTATGTCAGCTTGTAGTTTATTTCAGTCTGAGATTACTTCTAGTTCCATTAGTTCAGCTCTGTTTATGCTCTTTTATTGTATATTATCTATCTGAGCAGGTTACCCGCGCTTCGTGTACATGGAAAATCCCGTGTGCACGGCGGATCTGTTGGCGGGCCTGGGTTCTGGTTCACACCCGGGGCGTGACAGATTTCGCGGCAACTTCCACGCACCCCACGGCTTCGCGCAGTTCCCCGGCATGAACTCCGTCACGGTCGACACCATCCTAAGCGAAAAAGAGAAAAGCCCACAAAAATCAGAGCAAATTCGGCCCGCACGCGCAATTGCCGGCGAAAACCAGACTCAGCAGCGAAATTCCTGCGCGTCGACGCGAGCCGCAAGCCGCCGCCAACTCCTCAGCATGCTGCGCGGATGCTGCCCGCGCCGCTGGCATGCCTGCCGCGCGGCGCCCAAGCCTCCCGCGCGGCAAACAAGCCTGCCGCGCGGCGCCTGGACAGCCCCGGGCGGCACCTGGGCTTGCCCTCGCAGCGCCTGTGCAGCTGCACGCGGCACCCCTGGCGCCCGCGCGCACGCCCTGGCGCTGGCCGCGCGCGGCCGCACGGCGCCCAACTGCGCAGTGCTCGCTCCGCAGCGCCCCAGCGCGCGGCACCCAGCGCGCAGCAACCCGCTGCCCGGCGCCTCAGCGTGCAATGCCCAGTGCGCAGCACCCAGCAGCGCGGCGCCCAGCCTTCACGCTCCCTCGCAGCACCCTGCGGCCGCACCGAGCACAAGGACAAGCAGTCCAAAACACTCCAACACTCAAGCTCAAGCTCAAACACTTCATCAACGAAATACCAAACGGACCAAGCTCCTAGAATAAACTACTACAAAAACTGAAAAAGCCCCATACCTCGCTCTAGGCTCGACCGACGCTCCGCTCGGCTTTCAAGGCTACAGCAGAGGGTCCACGGCAACACCTCTCAACCATCTCCTCCCTTTTCCACCATTATTTCCCTCTTCTTCTTCTTCTTCCTTTCTCTCTTTCTCCCTTGCTTTCTTTTCCTCTGTTTCTCAACTCATTTCTCTGTTTGAGGTAGGGGGAAGATGATGACGTGGCAAGCTCTAATTAAGGTTGGCTTAATTAATGTGGTAGTTGGCCACATTAATTGCTCCACCAAAAATATCTCAATTCACCTCTTTAATCCAACTCTCATAATCCACTCTCACATCTTTCAACCTCTACAACACAAGCTAATTAAATAATTCAACTGACTAATATAAATTAATTAATTAAATAATCCATCAAAGCCCCCGTCAACTCACTTTTTGCCCTCGGGGCCTCCGCACGGGTCCGAAACCTCCCGAACCCCACTGTAATCTGAAAATACACATGTCCACAATTTTTTTTTTCCTCAAAAAGCTCAACCGTTGAGTCGGGGTGCTCAATCCAAAAACCGGCTCCAAAATTGTCAGTTCCGACTCACTTTTCGCCTTCGGGTCCTCCGCGTCGGTCCGGAACCTCCCAAACTCCGCTGTAATCATAAAGTACACCTGACCCAAGTGTTCTCAATATTCCTGCACTCTACTGCGAAGTCGAGGCTTCCTCGAAACCAGTCCTCTAACGGCGGACAAAGTCCGGAAAACCCCGAATCGACCTGGGGCTTCCGCGTTGATCCGAATCAACCCGAACTCATCTGTAATCCAATATGGAACACACTCGAGGCGATTTCTCCACACCACGCCATTTTGCGAGGTCGGCGCGCCATCCGAAATCCCGGTATTCTACAAACCCAAGTGAGAGTTTTCTAATAGTCTGGCTAAATACATGCAAACAAATGACGGGGTGCTAGTCAAGGCTCCACCATTTTCGCGTATAACACAATCAAAAATAATCCTCTAACTCTATCTCTCATTCAACATAACTAAGGAATGAAACTACATCCTATCATGCATGTCCACTACAAGATAGAATTAGAAAGTCGCCTGCTAATTTTGGAGGAAATCCAACCCACCTGAAAGTAGTCGATCCGACGTCCGATCTAGCAAAAATTTGGTGTGTAGAATTCCCAACCTCGTAGGAATCCAATGCCTACAAAAATCATCCAAATCCACCACTCGTATTTGTTAAGGATTTTATATTGGCTTATTTCGTGAAGTGTTATGAGTCTTAAAGATTGAAGTTAAAGAATTGTGGATCACATGCATCAATCTCAAGAAGAATGAATTCAAAAGGATCAGGTATGTTTTGTGGGTTATGGGATATATGGATCTGAATAGAGAAAAAACCACCTAGAGGGGGGGGGGCGAATAGGTGTAAACAATAAACTCACCAAATTATTGTGTAAAAAATAACCCAATGTGGAAAATAAATAAAGTACGCAAGATTTACGTGGAAAACTCCATCACAGGAGTAAAAAAATCACGGGACCGATAATACGGCGAAATCCACTATGATTAAACACGTACAAGGTGATTTACCGTAACCCTACGACTCAACCTTTTCCATACGCTCCAAGTAGATCTTCTCCGCTCGCTCCGCAACGCTCCTCGAATCCACGATTTGTGTCACCAACTTCGAATCCACGAAGTCCAATGTCGAATCCAGACGTCCAACCGAATCCACGGTCTTTACCAATGTAGCACGTATCGATCACACGAACGTACCTCGGTTCGAATCCACGAAAGCAGTAGCACCTTGAATCCACAAGGCCACGCGAATTCACGAGCCGATTTTTGGAAAAATCGTTGTTTTGTTGGTGATGATAATCCGCCGAATACTTAGATTAAAGATAGATAAGAAAATACTATCTAAGTATTCATCAATTTGATTCTACAAGAAATAGGAGTTTGGAAACCCTAGAATCAAATTGATTAATATAGACGAAGAAACATGAAATTGATAGTGTTTTCCTTTCTTCTCTATATGTGGATTTATCTTTATAACCTTTTAAACTCTTAACCCTAAAAAGATGAAAGATAGGGTTTATTTATAGGTTAGAAACATTTGGAAAGAGATAAGAATCAAAAACTACCTTATCTGGAATTTTCGGGCTCGACGGTCCGGACTGGTATAAGTCGGATCCGGACTGTCGTCAAAAGACAGAACTTTTCCAGAAAAATAAGTTTGGGGTCCGGACTGGAATTTCCTGATCCGGACTGTTCATGCGATTTCAGCAAACACAAAGTTCGGAGTCCGGACTGACTGGGGACTGATCCGGACTGGAATTGCGCATGAACTAAACTATGTTCGCGGTCCGGACTGGAATGGTCTGATCCGGATCCTGAACATTTAACTTGTCCAGTTTTTTATTTTTATGCAATGAAAATTCTTCCAAGTGTTTCTAAACTATAAGAATGTATTCGGATCACCAAAAATATTTAGTTAAACATGCCTGATCCTTTTGAATTCATTCTTCTTGATATTGATGCATGTGATCCACAATTTTTCAACTTCAATCTTCAAGACTTAAACACTTCACGAAATACGCCAAAACAAAATTCTTAACAATCTCCCACTTTGGCGGTTTCATGACAAAACAAAATCCACTCAAAAATTCAAAAAGATATTTTTGTTGTTATCACCATACAATAAAAATTTACAAGAAAGATCCAAATAAAAATACAAGAGATAAACTCTAGACTTAGACGCTTGTACTCTCTGCAAAAGAAACAATTCTCGACAAAAAAAATCGTTAGGTACCTCAAGAATTTAAATATTTAAAAACAATCAGAGAGATAGAGTTAATACTCAACATGGCATTAATTATCAAATATGTATTGAGAATGATCAATCAAAGATTCACATATCATCTAAACATTAAGAGTCCAAATGTCATATCAAAATAATTAACAAGTTCAAAAATATGTCAGTTATCAAGCAATTTGTTAGTAATATTACATGTCCAAATAATTAGTCAAATAGTTAGTAGTGGCATGATCAATTTCAACTTACCTTTCTTACCTTCAAAGTTCAGTGTTCAAGGTTAGTTTCCAAGTTCAAAGTTCTCACCCAACACAATCAAGTTCAAGTATGTCTCTCCCCCTTTTTGTCACAGAAGTTAGCCAAAATTACAAATAAGGGAGTCAAAGTTCACAAAAAGTAAGAACGAAAACTAAGAACCTGCAAAAGAAAAGGCATTAGAACAACAAAAATAAAGGAGGGCAAGGTCAGTCGGAGTCCTCAGAGCTGTTGCAACCGAGTTTGTAGAAAATCTTCTTGACCAATTTGGCAAGAGATTTGTGTTTCTTCTTCAAAGCAGCTTGATCGGCAGCCATCTGATCCATGTCTTTAGGGATCTTAGTGATTTCGCTTGACTTGCGCTCTTGTTCCGACGAAAGACGTTGTTGTTCGCGGTAAATTGACGTGACAGAGGCTTCATCCTCTGAAGTAGAAGCTGCTGCTGCTGCTCTTGTTGTTGCCGTTGTTGCTGGCTGTAGTGTCCTGGCGTTCCAATGCCTTTGAATACCTTCTTTTTATGACGGGATTGTTAGGAAAACTTTTCACTGTATCTTTTGCAATGGACCGGCCTGAACCGTGAGTATTTTTTTGTGATTGAGCTCGAAAAATGGAGAATGGCAAAGCGATCGGATTCGGATTCCGATTTACGAATCTCCCGGAATGAGGGTCAAAGCGTTTGCCTTTGAGTGGTGCATCGGAATCCGTGCTAAGTGGCCGGCACGCTTTTCGAGGCGATCGGACGGGATCTTTCTACAATCAGATTTTTTCATCTTATTTATGTTATTGGTTTATTTTATTTATATTGTAATACCTCGACCTTCCCGTTTTCCGTTTGGTTCTAATTGAATCTTTTCCGTTGTTAGGGAAGGGTTGAAAGTTCGAGAATTTCTGAGCTGACCGTCGGGGTTTGCGGGTATTTTTAGGTGGTAGAGCTCACAAAACGGTGAACGGTGGCGCGATCGGATTCGAATTCCGACCCCGGGATCTCCCATAAATGATTTTTGAAGTTGCTATCAATTTGGGCGCGTCGGAATCCGTGCTGGCGATCGGCACGCTTTTCGAGGTAATCTGGACCCCTCTTTCAAATCCCGATTAACTAAGGATGTGATCTAGGAAGTTATATTATACTTGTTTTTCCCTTTGGTTTGCGTTAGGTCTGACCGGGGTGCGTGCGGGAAAAAAAAGCCCCAATCCTAATTTTCCCTATTTTCAAGATTTTGGCGTGGGGTTTTCTTGTCGATGTCGCCTGCGATGCGAGTTTGGTAAACGGGAGGCCGCAGCCGCCGTGGTTAAATGGGAGGCCGCCGCTGCCGTTATCATGTTCGCGGGGTCGTCGCCGCAGCCGCCGTGGTCGCAGTGTCGCAACCGGAGCCGAAAAAGACGCGTTGGGGGATTACTGTCCATCCGGCCCGAGCCCAGCCACGCGGTCCACTAGACTGGCGTGCACCCGGCGCACGCCTCCACGGCCCAGGGGCGCGAACCCGGTGAACGGATGCGTGCGCCAGGCCGCGCGGTCCACCGGACTGGCGTGCACCCGGCGTACGCCTCCGCAGCCCGAAGGTGTGGACCTGGCGCACGGGTGCGTATGCCAGCCCATCCTAGGCCGCGCGGTGCACGGGCTAGGCGTGCACCCGTGCTCGCCTCCGCAGGCTCGAGGCTAGACCCGGTGCGCGCTTTTGCCCGTGCGCGGCCCGGCCCAAGCCGCAGCGGTCTACCGCTGCAGCGTGCTCCCGATCTGCGCCGCCGCCGCCTTTTGTTGTGGACCCGGCCTACGCCTGGACCCGTGCACAGCCTTCAGCCTGAGAGTCCGAAGCTCCGTTTTTTGCCCGTTTCACCCCGTTTTTGAGTGTTTTTTATCACGACGATGTTTTTTTAACAACAATTTTTAATGTAGCTTTTCCGGGCACAAGGTGGGGGTGTTTTAGTTGGAGCTTCCACACATCTTCTTCTTCGTGTTTGAGGGGTATGGTGGGTGACGTGGACCTCCGGACTAACGAATGTCGCGGTGGGAGACTGGACGGGTAGTTCGCCCTCTCCGAACAACGGTAGGGTTGTTCGGAGCATACTAGCGATGAGGACAGTGATCGATGCGACCATTCGGAAGTCAGAATATGGGTACTTTTTCGATGTTTTAGATTCCGAAATTTTGGGAAATGTGTAGGAATAAAGTAATTGCATGATTTACTAATGTTAACCCCTGTTAATATTTATTATATGATACTATCGATATTATGGCGATCAAGTGTCGCGGTGCCCTATGTTATGTATGTGTACTTGGTTACGATGCTCGAGGCTGCTACACGCACACTGGCGGTTTGGCCACCGCGAGGGTGTGCTTTTCCGGAAAAGTGGTACGTTGACCCGTGTACCCCACAAGGTGACGTAGTGGGGGCCCCCGTAGGTGGGGGGTTAGAGGCGCCAAGGTGAGAGCGGTGTGGTTCGCCGAGGTAGGTGCTCGGTGTGGTTCGCCGAGGTAGGTGCTCGGTGTGATTTGCCGAGGTAGGTGCTCGGTCTAGTTAGCCGTGGCAGGTGCTCGGTCTGGGTTGCAGGGGCAGGTGCTCGGTTTAGGTTATGCAGGGGGGTTACTGTCATTTGCACGATGAGGAGGGCGGTTGCTCTGGTTTTCTTACGGTTTGCTTTATTTACAGCCTTTCCTGTATTTCATGCTTTATGCCTTGTGTCACTGACTTCCCACATTATGATAGGTACAGTTAGGGGTGAGAGCTAGGGCGACAGTGAGGACGCGACGAGAGGACTGCTAGCCCTTCGAGGCTACAGACGGTTTTTACTCTCCTTATGCTCATTTCATTATCTGTTAGTAGCTATGTGAGTTTGATACATTGTGGGGTCGATGTGGATGTTGGATGATTTCATACTTCTTGGATGAATGTTTACTGTTTTATCTGTTGGTTGGCCATTTTCAAACTATCAAACTACGAAAAAGAATTGCGAAAATAATTTGGAAAACATAGGTGTCGGGTGGGCACCGTTTTTTAAACTCTATGGATTTATGAATTTCGAAACGGTCTTAGAAAACATAGGTGTCGTGTGGGAACCATTTTTAAAACCCTGGGTGTGAGGACCTGGATCCCCACGACGAGATTACTGGTTAATCTGCAGCTCCTAGAGGCCCATGTGGCATGTCGGTGGCGTTTGTACACCAATTGGACACTAGTGATGGACTCGGTGTGTTAAATGGATCACGAAAGTAGTCAGATGACCCCGTCGAATGCTTAGAAGTGATTTTGCGCGCAATGGATATTAAAATTGGGCTCAGCGCGAAGTTTGGACAAAAGAACATCTTTCCGGATACCTTCGACCTTTCCGGATACCTTCGACAATTTTTTGAGTTGGAATTTGGCAAAACGGACTTCCGATTTGGATTCAGCGCGCGAAAACGATGAAAATAGACTATTCACTTGCATTTTTCGGAGCCCGAATGATGCGCACAATTTTCGAGGCACCTTGACACTGTTCCGGCAGCTGGGGCAGCGCCGGCGACGGCGGCGCGGGCTCGGGCAGGCACAGGCGCGGCGGCCGGCAGGCGCGGGCAGGTGCGCGAGCGCGCGGGCAGGAGCGCGGTCCACGGGGCCGGTGTGCACCGGATGGCAGGACGCGTGGCGGTTGGTGGTTGGTCGGTGCACGCACTGGGACCATGGTGCAGGCGGGGGACCGCCTCGGGAAGCGTGCCTGGCAGGGGCGCAGACCCGCGCGGGGAAGGCGCGCGGGCCCTGGCACGGCGTCAGCGGGGGCAGGCCACATGTCGGCCTCCTATTCGTTGGTCAGTGCGACGTGACGCGACACTGCGGCCGGCGTCAGCGCGGGGCGCTAGTGCGGTCCACGTGGCAGCCTCTGATTGGCTGCCACTGGTCGGTGGTCGCAGTACATGGGTCCAGGGACACGTGTCGTCCTCTGGTTGGTCGAGCGATGATGAGGTGGCGCCTCGCTGGCGCGGCGCGGGCGCGTGAACCGCGGCTGGGCGGTTACTGTAGCCGCCCGGAACTTTTCGGGCGCCCGAAAGGTGCGCCCGAAAGTTGTTTTTCGGCCTATAAGGGCCCGAAATGCCCATTTTTTCCTCCTTTTTCCCTTTTTGGCTTCGCCCCAGCGTACCAGGAGAGGGAGAGGGCGATTCGGGGTGGGGTTTTCGAGGGCGCACGAGCGCGCCGTGGACCCCGTGGAGCGCACAAGGTGTTCCAAGGAGCCGGTTTGGCACGTTGGTCGGCGCGACGGGTCGAGGTAGGTCCCGTTTGTGGTTTTGCGGTATTTTGGCACAGTTTTGAGTTTTGCTTTTTGGATTTTGGTTTTGACCCCACGCCCTCATGCGTGTTAGGGATCGTGTTTTACTGTACCGTTTTACTACGCGGACTGTTGCTGGCGTTTTGGACGCGCCTCATTTTGCGTGCAACCTTAAGGGAAGCATGCTCCGTTTCGCGTGCAGGTCGTGTTGGCGCGCACCGTTTTGCGTGCGGGTTTTAATGACGTGCACTATTTTGCGTGCAGGTTTGGTGACCGCACATCATTTTGCGCGCGGACTTGTTGTGTGCAACGTTTTGCGTGCAACTTATAGTACGAGCTCGGATTGAGGCGTGCCTTTTTCCTCTTTGGATCTACGCATCGCAAGGATTACCGTCGTGTTTTCGGGGAATTTTCTGAGATTCGCCCGAAGGTATACTTCTTTCCCCTTTACTGTGCAGGGTATTACAGTTGTGTTTGTTGTGGACTTTCACGTTCACCGCGTTGTGGAATTTGTAACTGGGCCACCGGGACTCGGATTTTGATGTGCTGGTACTCGTTTCGAAGGGCTCGACGCGACGATCGCATTCGTATTTTTGGTGGATTTTTTAGAGTCCGTTCTGTAGGTGAAAATTACACATCTTCGGGAGTGATTTCAGCAGATGGTGTATACTTGGATATTTTAGCATAAAGTGTAACTTTGGACCTTTCGTTGTACCCAGGAGGGTTCGCAGTGTTTTTGGAACACTGCTAGGAGCCGAGGTTGCGCGACATGTACTGTGGATACGGGTTCAGCGGATTGTGCGTGCAAGTGGCCACGCTCTTCACCGACCCCAGGTTTGCCTTGGATTGAGCACTTCAGGTGGGTAACCTTAATATTGATAAGGTTTTTATGTTACGGTGAATGTAAGTGCACTTGTGGGGATGTCACCCTCTATGACTGATAGCAGGCATATTTGATGTACAATCGATATTAGCGAGAGGTAAGCAAGGAATGGCCTACTTGGGTGAGATTGGTATACCATAGTAGGAATACTTTAGCATGCTTTGCTAATATGTGTTACACCCACTTTTATCATTTCCGAGGACAGAAGCATGCTTGTTTGGACATGTAGCTAGGCCATCTTTTACTGCTGCACTACATATTGGAGCTTGACTTAGGAGAAACCATGCTTTTCCTTTCAAGTGGCCAGTGTTGCTCGGGTTCGAGCAGGGGTTCTGGGTAGTGTAGTCGGGACTTGGTGTCTAGAACAGGTTGGGTTAGTTGTGGGGCTTTGCGGCAACCGCGGATATGTTACGGCATTTTGGTGTTGGCATATTTCGTGAGTCAAGTCAGTGAGTTGAGTCGGAGTCTTAAAGGGATCAAATTGTCAATCAGCAATCAAAGACTTAGAGAAGATTCAACAAGAGCTCAAGTTGACACTCAGTGTCTTGAGTCTTGAAGATTGAAGATAAAGAATTGTGGATCAGTTACATCAATCTCAAGAAGAAAGTATTCAAAAGGATCAGGTATGTTTAACTAAATAATTTTGGTGATCCGAATACTTTCTTATAGTGTAGAAACACTTGGATGAATTTTTAATTGCATAAAAATCAAAAACTGGACATGGGACATGTTCAGGATCCGGATCAGATAATCCAATCCGGATCCCGAAGGGTATTAGTTCATGTGCAAATCCAATCCGGATCCAAGCCTATTCTGATCCGGATCCCGAACATTGGATGTTGCTGAAATTCATGAACGATCCGGATCGGGCCTTGCGATCCGGATCCCGAACCCTTGGATTTCTGGAATCGTCAATCTCGTTACGACGATCCGGATCGCAGTAATCCCGATCCGGATCGCCGTCCTGAAAAATTCCAGATAAGGTATGTTTTTGATTCTTATCTCTTTCCAAAGGTTTCTAACCTATAAATAGACATTTAGGGTTTCTCAAAAACGTGGGAGCTATGCCGATTATTTTATAAAACACTTGAGAGCAACCCTAGAGGCTAGGTTTTTATCGTTCTTCTTCATAGCCTCTTTTAGGTCAATTCGATGGTTCTTTCAAGAACATATCTTTTGTCGAATTGATCTAATCTTTGCTTAGAGATTTCTCCCATGGATCTTCATTGATAATCTAAGCAAAGGATCACCATCGAAGCCAATATTCTTACCGGCTGAGTTTGCGTCGTGGATTCGACGTGGCACCGTGGATTCGGTGTGTTGAAGGCGTTTCGTGGATTCGAAACGTGTGCTCGTGGATTCGAGTGGCGTTCGTGGATTCGAACGTGTGCAGTGGACGTGCAAACGTTGGAGCGCAAGGTCCGAAGAAATTGAAGGAGGGGTTAAATCCGTGGAGACGGTAATCACCTTGTTATTCTTCGTTTCTTAGTGGATTGTTATTGCGTGGACATCCAATCGGTGAGCGCAAGGTCCGAAGAACTTGAAGGAGGGGTCGAGTCCGTGGAGTCGGTAATCACCTTGTTATTCTTCAATTCTTAGTGGATTGTTATTGCGTGTTGGTCCCGTGGTTTTTCTCCTGGATTGGAGTTTCCACGTAAATCTCGGTGTGTTGATTTTTATTTTCCGCATTAGTTTTTATTTTTGCACTGAGATTGGTTTTTATAATATTACACCTATTCACCCCCCTCTAGGTGTTTGATAGTACCTATTTAGATCCTTGTGGATCCTAAATAACTCTACAATTGGTATCAGAGCGGGTTTTAGGTTTATCTATCATAATGGGTGAAAGTGGTAATATTTTTAGACCTCCTCTTTTTGATGGGACCAATTATGCATATTGGAAAATGCGGATGAGAGCTTTTCTCATCTCTATTGATGAGCGGGTATGGCAAACCGTTGAATACGGTTGGGTGCATCCTGTTGAGGAAGTAGGAAATTCTACTACCCCAAAACCTCGCTCTAGTTGGTCCAAAGAGGAAATCGAAAGATCTTCTTACAATGGGAAAGGTATGAACGCTTTATTTAATTCTCTTTCCTCGACTGAGTTTACACGAATTTCCGCGTGTGAAACCGCGAAGGAAATTTGGGATATTCTCAAAATTACACATGAGGGTACTAATCTTGTAAAAATTCAAAAGCTCCAGATGCTTACAAGTCAATTTGACTCTATTCATATGGAAGAGCATGAATTGTTTACAGATTATTACACTAGACTTCAAGATGTAATTAATACATGTGCTAATTTAGGAGAAAAGATCCCGGAGTCGAAAATTGTAAGAAAGATACTTCGGACTCTTCCGGAACGGTTTAGGGCAAAGGTTACCGCCATTGAAACCGTTAGTCATCCGGATGAGATGAGTGTAGAGGAATTAGTAGGTGCTTTGCAAACTTATGAGATGACTTTTCCTACTAATCAAATTTCTTCCAAGTCTTCTTCTAAGCTTACAGGTATTGCGTTCAAATCAACAAAGGAAGAAGATGACGAATCGAGTTCCGACGATGAAATCTCTCTTGCCGATTTTGAAGAACAACTGGCGCGGATCACAAAGAAATTTCGTCGGAAATTTTGGAAGAATCGAACCGATGGATCTTCATCCACGAAATCATCTAAAGGATCATCGGGTTCTAAATCCTCTAAACTCAAAGGCGTTGCAAAACCTTCTAAAGAAAAAGAAAAAGATGATTTCGAAGGGGAAATCCGATGCTATCGATGCAAAGGCTACGGCCATTTTTCAACGGATTGTCCTTCTAAGAAATCATATAAAAAGAAGGCTTTGCAAGCGAAAACTTGGGACGATTCTACTTCCAATGAATCGACCTCAAGTATAGAAGAAAAATTTGTTGCTTTTCATGCCTCTCAAATTCCCTCTTCTAATTTGTGTTTATCATCTTTAGTTACTGACTCTACTCCTTTGATTTTGTATGAAACATCAACATCCGGCGGAGAGTCATCAAGTGAGGGGGAGTCGGACGAAGAAGAACTCGTTGAGGCATACCAACAACTTCTTGCGGAATCAAAGAAGATGGCCAAGCATATCAAGAGGTTGAGGAAGCAACGATTTGAGATTCAAGACGAGAATCAACTTTAAAGATCAAAATTAAGGATCTCGAGGAGGAACGGGAACTTTTATTGGATAATAATAAAATCCTCCAAGAAAAGATAAATCAATCGGAAACGATCGTTAATTCTCATATTAACAAGATTGATTTTCTAGAGAAGCAGTTTGAAGAAATTCATGTCACCAATCAAGCTTTGACCAAGCAAGTTCATGAACTTAAATCCGACATACAAAGGCTTTCAACTGGTTCCAAGAAACTTGATTGTATGTTCGGATTAGGTCAATCAAGCAAGGTTGGTTTGGGATTCAAAAAGAACCAAACTGTGAAGGCTTCAAGTTCCACAATGAAATTGAAAGGAAGAACTTGTCATCTATGTGGACTTGAAGGACATTTGGTGAAGAATTGCCCGAAAAAGAGAAAGAAAAATCCTTCGGTAACTTCATCTACGGAGCGGACTCAACGGAATCAAAAGACACATCAAGTCAAAGGAGTTCACTCAACCCACCAAAGGTCCGAGCCACATCATCAATCATACAAGTGGATTATCGCGAGGCAAAGACCTAAGGTGGATCAACAGTCAAAGCGGACAACCCCCGGCCACAACGAATCAAGACAACCCAAAATCCAACGATTTTGGATTCGGAAAGGTGATATCTTTCCTTGTCTTAAGTTCTAATTAGCTTATGACTGTATGTAATGCTTTGATTGGTTTTCACTTCATATTTTTCTTAATCTTTGCATTACATGTTTTTCAATGCTCTTTGTTTTTATACTTTGTTTTTGAACAAAAGGGTTTTTATTGAACAAGTGCATTGAATAAAAAGGGCTTCACGTTCATTCACTCCAATTTAATTTTATATGGATTATCAACTTTACTCTATAATCATAATCTTGAAGATACTTCATTATAGGAGTTTTTGATAGTTATAAGCATCAAATTTTAGAAATCATGTGTGATCTTTAGATGCTTAATCTATCTAGGTTATGTGAAGTCTTTGTGACAACACAAGTGCTATAAACATTCCTAAAAATCCTGTGTTGCACACAAGAACAAAACACATTGTTGAGCATTGGTTATATTGACTTTAATTGCATCTTTTACGCATTTAGAAATCTATTATGCTTTTGACATCATAATATTTCGATGTTGCAATGATCATCTATGTTAATTAATTCATCTTCTAAGTGATCAAAGTCAATTTCTCTCTCAATGATCTCTTGGTATAGTCATTATCTTATTTGACTGCTTAGTCGAGTATGAATGCGAGATCAATTTTTGGTTGAATACCTTATATATTAAATAATTGGTAGCCAATTGAGGGGGAGTCAAAGAAAAGTGAAATGCTCAAAAGATGTGGAAAGAGTTACATCCCAATGAGGAGTGTGAAAACTACCACCACATGGGGGAAAAGAAAGAAAGAAAAAGATACCCCATGTATGCAAAGCAAATTTTTGTTTTAAAAAATTGTTGATGAAATGCATATTGAAATACTTGACTCAGTCATATTTCATGGTTGGTATAAGGTGGGATTTTTGATAAAAGATGCTCAAAGAGCCACTCCTTCAACAGATTGTCTAGATATATTATCTAACTTATCTGGGATTTCAAACATCTATTGATCTTGGTATTTCATTTTCTTTACCAAAGTGATGATTTGATAAAGGCATTACGCATAAGATCATGTTAGATGTGATTGAAGTTGTTCAACTTTAAGGGTTTTAATTTTCATAAATTTTCGTTTCATTTTTGAGTATTTTTGATAGATTTGGTATAATCTATTTCTTGTTGTATGAAACGATGACTTCTGTTTAAAGTTGATGCGCTAAAGTGCTTACATACTTTTTCTGGTTATTATGGAATTTTTCTAAATTATTCTGATGAAAGGGTAGAATTCAAGATTGATGTCATTTGGAAATCTCCGTAAGTCATCTTTGTAAATTCGTTACATCTTGATAGAGTTTGGATCTCAAGATTATTTTTGATGACTTGTGTTTGATGAATATAACATGAAAAACTGTTTATAATATTTTATCTTTGTTTTTCATGATTTAGGAGTAAATCTTTTTAATTTTGTGAAATTAATTGGATTGAATGACATCTTGTTAATTCATTGGTTAAACCACTTAAATTGATTTCTTGATGGAATACAAATCGGTATTTGAAAAGATTCCAAAATCTGGATTTGTTTCAAGAAATTATTTGATTTTTGCTTTCTGGTACCGGTACGCAATCTGCATTCTTGTTATATACCAGAACTGAGCTTTTATCTCTCTTTCTCTATGAACTAATGTTGTTAGTGATTTCCTTTTGTCTAGTATGTTCACTGTTTGACAATTTGTGACAAAAAGGGGGAGAAGAGAAATGACGGATTATCAAGAGAGGACAAACGAAAATGGAAAAATGGGGGAGAACGAAAAATGATGATCGTATCACAAAGCGGGAGAACATGGAGAACATGTTAGAGATGCTCAAGATAGGGGGAGACAAAGAAAGAATTGAAAGAGCCGAAAAACAAAAGAACCAAAAGGAAGACGGATCAAATGTAGGATTTTAATTTCTAACGACTAACGTTTGATTTTGTTTGGAGTTTTGTTTTGCAGGAATTACATCACTTTAAGACTCCAAGTCCTAAGTCATAGAGTATGTTCTAGGACTGTTTGGTTCAAATGTATTTTGTATTTATTGGATCTTTCACGCAAAGAAAATCAATGTTTTGGTGATGACATTGAATTTCGATTTTTTGGTTTAAGATGAGTGACTTGAGCGTTTTTATGTATTTTTGGATTTTGTCACGAAATTGCCAAAGGGGGAGATTGTTACGGCATTTTGGTGTTGGCATATTTCGTGAGTCAAGTCAGTGAGTTGAGTCGGAGTCTTAAAGGGATCAAATTGTCAATCAGCAATCAAAGACTTAGAGAAGATTCAACAAGAGCTCAAGTTGACACTCAATGTCTTGAGTCTTGAAGATTGAAGATGAAGAATTGTGGATCAGTTACATCAATCTCAAGAAGAAAGTATTCAAAAGGATCAGGTATGTTTAACTAAATAATTTTGGTGATCCGAATACTTTCTTATAGTGTAGAAACACTTGGATGAATTTTTAATTGCATAAAAATCAAAAACTGGACATGGGACATGTTCAGGATCCGGATCAGATAATCCAATCCGGATCCCGAAGGGTATTAGTTCATGTGCAAATCCAATCCGGATCCAAGCCTATTCTGATCCGGATCCCGAACATTGGATGTTGCTGAAATTCATGAACGATCCGGATCGGGCCTTGCGATCCGGATCCCGAACCCTTGGATTTCTGGAATCGTCAATCTCGTTACGACGATCCGGATCGCAGTAATCCCGATCCGGATCGCCGTCCTGAAAAATTCCAGATAAGGTATGTTTTTGATTCTTATCTCTTTCCAAAGGTTTCTAACCTATAAATAGACATTTAGGGTTTCTCAAAAACGTGGGAGCTATGCCGATTATTTTATAAAACACTTGAGAGCAACCCTAGAGGCTAGGTTTTTATCGTTCTTCTTCATAGCCTCTTTTAGGTCAATTCGATGGTTCTTTCAAGAACATATCTTTTGTCGAATTGATCTAATCTTTGCTTAGAGATTTCTCCCATGGATCTTCATTGATAATCTAAGCAAAGGATCACCATCGAAGCCAATATTCTTACCGGCTGAGTTTGCGTCGTGGATTCGACGTGGCACCGTGGATTCGGTGTGTTGAAGGCGTTTCGTGGATTCGAAACGTGTGCTCGTGGATTCGAGTGGCGTTCGTGGATTCGAACGTGTGCAGTGGACGTGCAAACGGTGGAGCGCAAGGTCCGAAGAAATTGAAGGAGGGGTTAAATCCGTGGAGACGGTAATCACCTTGTTATTCTTCGTTTCTTAGTGGATTGTTATTGCGTGGACATCCAATCGGTGAGCGCAAGGTCCGAAGAACTTGAAGGAGGGGTCGAGTCCGTGGAGTCGGTAATCACCTTGTTATTCTTCAATTCTTAGTGGATTGTTATTGCGTGTTGGTCCCGTGGTTTTTCTCCTGGATTGGAGTTTCCACGTAAATCTCGGTGTGTTGATTTTTATTTTCCGCATTAGTTTTTATTTTTGCACTGAGATTGGTTTTTATAATATTACACCTATTCACCCCCCTCTAGGTGTTTGATAGTACCTATTTAGATCCTTGTGGATCCTAAATAACTCTACAGGATATTGGGCGGTTGACCGGATATTTATTTATGCACCAGATTGGGTATCTGAATTCTCTAGTGGACAGAGTTTCCCACTATTTGAGTACTTTTGCATCTGATTGCAGACCGAGGCTTTCTTTAGTGGTTGGGCTTTCCCGCTTTGATTAGAGTCATGATCCAGTCCTGCTTTGGTTACTTATCACACCGGCGCGGTTATTGCCCGGTGATGCCTTCCTCGTGTGGGTCGCTCCCCTCGAGTGCCACTCTGGAGTGTGCGATCGGACGGTAAGAGTTGCCGATCTGTTACTTACTTTTGTGTGCGATCGGACGGTAAGAGTTGCCGATCTGTTACTTACTTTTGTGTGCGATCGGACGGTAAGAGTTGCCGATCTGTTACTTACTTTTGTGTGCGATCGGATGGTAAGAGTTGCCGATATGTTACTTACTTTTGTGTGTGATCGGACAGTAAGAGTTGCCGATCTATTACTTACTTTTGTGTGCGATCGGACGGTAAGAGTTGCCGATCTGTTACTTACTTTTGTTTGCGATCGGACGGTTAGAGTTGCCGATCTGTTACTTACTTTTGTTTCCGATCGGACGGTAATAGTTGCCGATCTGTTACTTACTTTTGTTTGCGATCGGACGGTTAGAGTTGCCGATCTGTTACTTACTTTTGTTTCCGATCGGACGGTAATAGTTGCCGATCTGTTACTTACTTTTGTTTGCGATCGGATGGTAATAGTTGCCGATCTGTTACTTACTTTGAGTCCTTAAGACTCCTATCCCTTATCGGTGTTATGCATTGGCCAGCATACCCGATTCGTCAGGCACCTTTGAGTCCTTGAGACTCCTATCCCTTATCGGTGTTATGCATTGGCCAGCATACCGGATTCGTCAGGCACCTTTGAGTCCTTGAGACTCCTATCCCTATCAGTGTTATGCGTTGGCCCGCATACCCGATTTGGCAGGCATAGTAGGCATGGCAGGCATAGCAGGCATAGCAGGCATAGCAGGCATGGCAAGCATGGCAGGCATAGCAGGCATAGCAGGCATAGTAGGCAGGGCAGCATAGCATGCATAGCAGGCATAGCAGGCATAGCAAGTAGTGCCAGTGATTACTGGTCTATCGATTGGGTCGATTGTGCACCTCATGTGCTAGTGGTTGCATACAATTCTTTGGTTCTCCCTTTTTGGGCTTTTAGATAGAGGCACGATAGCTGTTGAGAGTCTCCAGCTTCCTTATTACAGTTTTTATAGTTTTGGTTAGTTTTTGTCTCTTGAGGACTTAGTGGGCAGACCGTTGGGTTTGGCGGTGGTACCCACTGAGAACTCCCTTTTTGGTGAAGTTCTCACACCCTTTGGGCGTTTTTTCCCACCTTTTTCCTTTCTCTCCTTTGTTTTGCAGAGTCTTAGCGGGTGTTGTTGATTCTGCGGTTGTTGATCGGGGCGAGAGAGTCGCGAGCTAGATCTGTAGTGGCCCTAGTTCCCATGCAGTGTTTTTCCGATGAATCCACTGTTGGAACACCTAGTATTGGTGTATCTGGCCCACAGTGCATCAATCGGATGCTCCTGATGGACCCTGTGTGCTCCTATTTGCTGTATTGGCCTTCGGCTGGGTTTGCCGAAATTTCTAGAAAGATTTAGGCCAAACAGAGGTCGTAGATGGATTCAGCACGGAAAAATGCTTGAAAGCGACTATTTATTTGCTTAATTTAGAGTCCGGATGCCCAAAAATGGACACCCGGAAGTTTTTAGTGGTAAATGGTGCATGGGAGGGGCCGTAGACCGCCGGGATGCCACGTGGCGGCCTGTCATTGGCCGGTTCAGGATGCGCGGTCCACAGAGCTGCGCGGCGTGGTGCACAGACCCGGCGCATGGACACGTGGCACCGCCTGATTGGCGGGCCCAGGGCGCGCGGTCTACCGGGTGGAGCGCGGCGGTGCATGGACCAGGCGGGGGACACGTGGCAGCCTCCGGTTGGTCGGTGCACGCGGCGCGGTCCACGGAATTCCTGCGGAAGGCGTGGACCGGGTGCAGGGGACACGTGTCACGTCCTGATTGGCGGGTGCAACGTGCGCGGTGCACCGGGCGTGCGGTAGGTGCCTCGGGTTGCGTGCGCACGTGCGACCCACGTCGCGCTGCCGGGCGGGCAGCGGGTCAACCGGGCAGGACACGTGGCGCCCGCTCATTGGCTGGCGCCACCGCCTTACTATGCCCAGAGTGTGGACACGTGGCGGCTTCCGAGTGGCCCAGCACCGGTGTTTCCTGTTCGGTGGGACACGTGGCAGCACGGGGCGGTTTCAGGCGTGAACAGTGTTGGGCCGGGCCCAACACTGTAGCCGCCCGAAAACTTTCGGGCGCCCGAAAGTCGGGCCCGAAAGTGAAAAGGCTTGCTTTTTGGGCCTTTTTCCATTGGAGCCTATAAATAGGCCGTCTTGGGCTGGATTTTTGCACTCTTTCCCTAGGGAATTAGCCTCTGCCTCCCTCATAAGAAATCTTCATCTCCCTCTTGCCCATCTTCTGGTGAAGTTTCATATTTTCTGGAAGCCGCGACGACAGCGTTTTCTGCCTCGTAGTGCGGAGCGACGGTATACTGTTGGAGGCCCATTTCCGTCGCATTTTAGTCTGGGAGACCTGCAGAGCTACCCCGACCTCATTTTTGGACGGTTTCTTTGACAGCGGTTTCACGAGAGGTATATCTACGTTTTCTGTGTTGATCATTTTTCCTGGAATTGAGCTTATTTAGGGGTTTGGGGTACATTTTTACACCCCTTTGTAACAGTTTGGATTTCTGGCAGCACCAACTTCATAGATTTTTATCTCCACTTCCCGATATCGGATTTAGATGATTCAAGAGCCTATCGACATCTACACTTCGCGAGGATCGTCGTGATATTTTTATTGGAATTTATTGAGGAGTATTTTCAGGTGAAATTTTCGTGTGAACAGTGACCCTACATGCAGATTTTTGATACTTAATTGTTGTGTGTGAATTGTATGTAATTGTGAATGGTTGTTGTACCCAGGACTTTTAGAGCACAACTCTTGTGCTCTTTGCTCTGTGGACTGGGAGAATTGTCGATTTCTGGGTATCATATCTGTACCGCCCCGGACAGTTAGCGTGTTCAGGTGGGTGATCTTGCTTTCAAAATCTATGGACTGCACTCTAATTCTACGAATGTAGTAGCATGCATGTTAGTATATGACCACAATATTATGTGAGAACTATATGTTAGTACCCACAGTTGATAGTTGCTAAATCTGATGACCTCAGTGAAACACTTGCAATATTTGAACTCTTTCAGCCTGAGAACCTAACTTAGCACACCTGTTATTTGTTATACATCATGCTCCACCGGATTATAGTAAACTTAAACCTGAACTGGATTTATACATTGCTTTAGTTTTCCCACATTGGTTGTTACTCTCATCATTCTGGACATAGTGTTTTTCCCTGAGTCGTGGGTTGGGAGGTCGAGTAGCAGTGGGTTGCATTTGCACTCGTGTCTGGGGACCGAGTGGAGTTGATAGCAGTCTGTAGACCACTTTTCTTGGGATGGTGATAGTGATGTTAGTTTTGGGTTCATGAGAGATGTCAGAGTGACAATGAGTCTCAGCAGTGTTGCTTTTAGCCAGAGAGATAGACAGTAGTTTGGATCATAGCCTGCAGGAGCCACATTTGAGCTCGACAGAGATGCGCGGATACTTTGCTCGGTGGGGTCGCTACCCACGAGTGCCACTCCGGAGTTGGGCCTGATACTTCTATCGCGGCTCGTCGATGCATGTGTCCCTCTGGCTGAGCCAGTTTTGGCAGTCACGGACACCGTCCCTCTGGCTGAGCCAGTTTTGGAAGTCACGGACACCGTCCCTCTGGCTGAGCCAGTTTTGGCAGTCACGGACGCCGTCCCTCTGGCTGAGCCAGTTTTGGCAGTCACGGACGTCCTACGTAAGTCCGGTCCTCCGGGATGTACGGCATTAGGTAGGCGCAGGTTTGATTGGACCCGATGTGGCAGTCAGTTTGGATTGGGTGATCTGAGTTGAGAGTTGGTTATGGCATCATATCCTTTTTGTTCCATTCCTTGAGCATTTAGATAGAGGCATAGTAGCAGTAGAGTTTACTTTTCCCAGCTTTCCTTACAGCACTGCATATGTTACTTTATGCCTCTAGTAGACTTAGTGGGCAGGCCGTCGGGCTTGTTGGCGGCACCCACTGAGAACTACTGTGGGAGGTAGTTCTCACACCCGTCGTGGTGTCTTTTCCCCAGGGACTTCAGCTCCAGTTCCTGCTGCACCAGTTGCTGATCCAGCTCTTCCAGACCGAGGTAAGGGAGTCGCGAGATAGATCCCTTCCCCCTTCAGCTTCAGTGTGTTATAGAGGTACCCTTATCTTTTGGTTGTGTCATTTTGAGAGATTATGTAGTGAGGTATCGAGTTGTACTCTTTTGTTTCTTTGGAGAGACTTCTGTATTTCAGGTGAGGATGTTTTGTTTATTATATGAGAGACTGTACTACTTTCTGTTCGTAGTTAGTTTACTTTTACAGCTCTGATATCTGTTAGTATAATTGTTCTATTTTTGCAAGTTAGACGCTACGTCTTTACGGGGCTTCCCGTAGGGGCGGCGGATCTGTTGGCGAGCCGGGGAACAGTTCCGACCCCGGGGCGTGACAGATTAGAGTGGTATCAGAGCTTAGGGCGTAGGTCTTGAGGACTTAGGAACCCTAGGCTTATGGTTAAACCCTAGGATGACCCACGTGAGAGCCGAGACTTTTAGCGAAAGTCTTGATTGGGTTTCTGACTCTCCCGAGTGGATAGGGATGAGTGATAGACATGTCTTCCTTTGGTAGTGACTATGTTGGCTGCAGACAACATAGTACTTCTGAAAGGGGGACATGCCTTTTGACTTTCGCTAGATTGGGTCGAGTGTTGTTTCTAGTTCTGATTGTTGGCTTTGTCCCTCAGGTGGGGATGCCTCCTCGACGTTCGATGGTGACGCGCTCGCAGCCTTCGTCCTCTAAGCCCGAGCAGGAGGACTCGGGGCGAGGACCTCAGGCTGAGATTCAGGAGCTCCGTGCCCAGATGGCACAATTGGCGGAGGCGACCCGACGTCAGGAGGACGCAATGGCGCGGCTGATGCTCTTGATGGAGCAGAGAGCACAGCCGGCAGTGGCACCCCCTGAGGCTTTGCCGGTGCCTTCTTTCCCTGTTGTGGCACCCCCTGTGGTGCAGCCTGCACCAGCGGTTCCCGCTGAGCCGGTTTTGAGTTGGCCATCGGCCGGGGCGACGAGAGCGTTGACTGCGGCAGAGCAGCGGGAGGTAGTAGATTTGTTGACGAGATTTCGGCAGTTCGTTCGCTCCCGCAGACTGCGGACTTTGGAGGCCTCGATGGAGCAGGCCTTGTTTGTGGAGTGTGGAGAGGCCGTGATGGCTGAGGTATCTCCGGCCCCTGTAGCGACTTCTGGGGCGAAGCGCCCGGCTTCTCCGGAGGAGGGGCAGTCTAGCAGGCAAGGACCCCCGAGACCTCCACGTTCCCACCCACAGGGCCGGGGGTACCAGGGACATCAGAGATCGGGGGCGTCTCGCCAGATACAGCAGCAGCAACGTCGGCCCCCACGGCAGCAGCAGTTCTCACAGCAGACCTCTCAGCAGCAGCGCCCAGATCGGTGTATTATCTGTGGAGGCTCACACCTACCGACTCTGTGCCCGCAGAGACAGGGCCGTTGTTATCGCTGCGGGCAGGCCGGTCACTTTGCGAGCGTGTGCTCCAGAGCCGGCCATCCAGCTCCTTCATCAGCATCAGCACCATCCATTCCTTACCAGCCAGCCGGTCCTTCTGCAGCCTACAGCAGACCATATTTTGCCTCCTCTTCTTCTCGGCAGCTGGAGCGACGTCCCCCGGCACCGAGCGGTCGTGTATATGCCGCTCAGGTTGAGGATGCTTCAGCAGCAGAGCAGGTCGTCGCAGGTATTATTCTGATCTCAGCAGTCCGTGCTCGGGCTCTTTTTGATACCGGTGCTTCTCATTCATTCATCAGTAGATCATTCGCATCCCAGCATGGTTTAGCGGTAGCTTCCTTATCACATGCATTAGAGGTTTAGATTCCAGATCATGTTCTGCATGTCGAGAAGTACTGTAGGGTTGCCCTGTACAGTTGGGATCCTGGATCCTGCCGGCAGATTTGCTTGTCTTACGACAGCTCCAGGATTTCAATTTTGTACTTGGTATGAGTTGGTTGACAAGGTATTAGGCCACTTTAGACTGCCGAGAAAGGACTGTACTCTTTGTGAGCCTGGGCGGGAGGTGTTTGTCTTTTGGGGGCTGTCGGAGTTCTTTGTTTGCCTTGACTATTTCTTCGGCGTGGACTAGGCGGTTGATGAGTAGGGGATGCACCGCATTTCTGGCGACAATTGGTGAGGTGCCTACGGCGGCACGGGGACTCAAGGATATTCCAGTTGTCCGCGAGTTTTCGATCTGATTTCCCCAGAGCTGACGACCATGCCGCCGGAAAGAGAGATTGAGTTTGTGACTGTTGTGGTACCCGGAACCGCACCAATCTCGAAGGCACCTTTCAGAATGGCGCCTACCGAGCTGAGAGAGTTTAAGGCCCAGCTTCGGGATCTTTTGGACAGAGGCGACTTCAGATTGAGGATACATTGCGTGCGTCATGGTTTTTCGAGGAGGACGCTGGGGCCTGATTTACTGCTGGAGGCGGAAGAGAAGGTCAGAGTCATTCATCGGCACTTGGAGACGGCCCAGAGTCGCCAGAAGAGTTATGCTGATGTTCGGCGGTGAGACCTTGAGTTCCAGGTTGGTGATCATGTTTTCTTGAAGGTCTCGCCCTCGAAAGGGGTCCGGAGGTTTGGAGTGCGTGGGAAGCTTAGTCCCCGCTTCATTGGACCCTTTGAGGTGCTTGTGAGGGTAGGCCCTGTGGCTTATAGAGTTGCTCTACCTCCCCGCTTGGCTGGTGTTCATGATGTCTTCCACGTTTCGGCCTTGAGGAGATATGTGTTTGATCTGTCTCATGTGTTTGACTTCGCATCTTTGGATATCGGCGAGGACTTGGTACGAGGAGCGAGAGCCTACCTGGGAGATTGAGACGGAGATGCGAGATGCCTACCCTTTTCTTTTCGAGACTTCTGGCTGAGGTACGTTGTTTTACTCTGTTTCGTTTCGAGGACGAAACTTTCTTTTAGTGGGGGAGGATGTAGTGGCCCTAGTTCCCATGCAGAGTTTTTCTGACGAATCCACTGTTGGAACACCTAGTATTGGTGTATCTGGCCCACAGTGCATCAATCGGATGCTCCTGATGGACCGTGTGTGCTCCTATTTGCTGTATTGGCCTTCGGCTGGGTTTGCCGAAATTTTTGGAAAGATTTAGGCCAAACAGAGGTCGTAGATGGATTCAGCACGGAAAAACGCTTGAAAGCGACTATTTATTTGCTTAATTTGGAGTCCGGATGCCCAAAAACGGACACCCGGAAGTTTTTAGTGGTAAATGGTGCATGGGAGGGGCCGTAGACCGCCGGGATGCCACGTGGCGGCCTGTCATTGGCCGGTTCAGGATGCGCGGTCCACAGAGCTGCGCGGCGTGGTGCACAGACCCGGCGCATGGACACGTGGCACCGCCTGATTGGCGGGCCCAGGGCGCGCGGTCTACCGGGTGGAGCGCGGCGGTGCATGGACCAGGCGGGGGACACGTGGCAGCCTCCGGTTGGTCGGTGCACGCAGCACGGTCCACGGAATTCCTGCGGAAGGCGTGGACCGTGTGCAGGGGACACGTGTCACGTCCTGATTGGCGGGTGCAACGTGCGCGGTGCACCGGGCGCGCGGTAGGTGCCTCGGGTTGCGTGCGCACGTGCGACCCACGTCGCGCTGCCGGGCGGGCAGCGGGTCAACCGGGCAGGACACGTGGTGCCCGCTCATTGGCGGGCGCCACCGCCTTACTGTGCCCAGAGTGTGGACACGTGGCGAGTTCTCAGTGGTCCGCACCGGTGTTCCCAGTTCGGCGGGACACGTGGCGGCTTCCGAGTGGCCCAGCACCGGTGTTTCCTGTTCGGTGGGACACGTGGCAGCACCGGGCGGTTTTGGGCGTGAACAGTGTTGGGCCGGGCCCAACACTGTAGCCGCCCGAAAACTTTCGGGCGCCCGAAAGTCGGGCCCGAAAGTGAAAAGGCTTGCTTTTTGGGCCTTTTTCCCTTGGAGCCTATAAATAGGCCGTCTTGGGCTGGATTTTTGCACTCTTTCCCGAGGGAATTAGCCTCTGCCTCCTTCATAAGAAATCTTCATCTCCCTCTTGCCCATCTTCTGGTGAAGTTTCATATTTTCTGGAAGCCGCGACGACAGCGTTTTCTGCCTCGTAGTGCGGAGCGACGGTATACTGTTGGAGGCCCATTTCCGTCGCATTTTAGTCTGGGAGACCTGCAGAGCTACCCCGACCTCATTTTTGGACGGTTTCTTCGACAGCGGTTTCACGAGAGGTATATCTACATTTTCTGTGTGGATCATTTTTCCTGGAATGGAGCTTATTTAGGGGTTTGGGGTACATTTTTACACCCATTTGTAACAGTTTGGATTTCTTGCAGCACCAACTTCACAGATTTTTATCTCCACTTCCCGATATCGGATTTAGACAATTCAAGAGCCTATCGACATCTACACTTCGCGAGGATCGTCGTGATATTTTTATTGTAATTTATTGAGGAGTATTTTTAGGTGAAATTTTCGTGTGAACAGTGACCCTACATGCAGATTTTTGATACTTAATTGTTGTGTGTGAATTGTATGTAATTGTGAATGGTTGTTGTACCCAGGACTTTTAGAGCACAACTCTTGTGCTCTTTGCTCTGTGGACTGGGAGAATTGTCGATTTCTGGGTATCATATCTGTACCGCCCCGGACAGTTAGCGTGTTCAGGTGGGTGATCTTGCTTTCAAAATCTATGGACTGCACTCTAATTCTACGAATGTAGTAGCATGCATGTTAGTATATGACCACAATATTATGTGAGAACTATATGTTAGTACCCACAGTTGATAGTTGCTAAATCTGATGACCTCATTGAAACACTTGCAATATTTGAACTCTTTCAGCCTGAGAACCTAACTTAGCACACCTGTTATTTGTTATACATCATGCTCCACCGGATTATAGTAAACTTAAACCTGAATTGGATTTATACATTGCTTTAGTTTTCCCACATTGGTTGTTACTCTCGTCATTCTGGACATAGTGTTTTTCCCTGAGTCGTGGGTTGGGAGGTCGTGTAGCAGTGGGTTGCATTTGCACTCGTGTCTGGGGACCGAGTGGAGTTGATAGCAGTCTGTAGACCACTTTTCTTGGGATGGTGATAGTGATGTTAGTTTTGGGTTCATGAGAGATGTCAGAGTGACAGTGAGTCTCAGCAGTGTTGCTTCTAGCCAGAGAGAGAGACAGTAGTTTGGATCATAGCCTGCAGGAGCCACATTTGAGCTCGACAGAGATGCGCGGATACTTTGCTCGGTTGGGTCGCTACCCACGAGTGCCACTCCGGAGTTAGGCCTGATACTTCTATCGCGGCTCGTCGATGCATGTGTCCCTCTGGCCGAGCCAGTTTTGGCAGTCACGGACACCGTCCCTCTGGCTGAGCTAGTTTTGGCAGTCACGGACGCCGTCCCTCTGGCTCAGCCAGTTTTGGCAGTCACGGACGTCCTACGTAAGTCCGGTCCTCCGGGATGTACGGCAGTAGGTAGGCGCAGGTTTGACTGGACCCGATGTGGCAGTCAGTTTGGATTGGGTGATCTGAGTTGAGAGTTGGTTATGGCATCATATCCTGTAGCAGCCGCTGGATTAGCGACACCTTGGGTTCCGTTTTAATTACCGTGCATTGCTTTGCGCTTAAGGGGTCCGGAGCGTGACTTTTATATTTTTCCCTTTTTCTGGGGAGACCATCGGTGCTCACAGGTATTTTTAAGTGGTAGAGCTCGCGAAACGGGGAACGGTGGCGCGATCGGATTCGAATTCCGACCCCGGGATCTCCCAGAATAAATTTCTGAATGGTTGCCAGCGGTTCCGGGTGCATCAAAAAGCGTGCGGGAGATCGGCACGCTTTTCGAGGTAAGTTGGACCCCTGGTCAGCACCCGATCGCTAAGTGTTGAAGTTGGAGATTTAGGGTTCAATCCCACCCCCCTTTCACGCCAGAATGATTAATTTACTTTTGATTTGGGGTGTAGGGTTTTTTTTCCACTCCTCATTTCCTGTGCGTTAGTTCCCCATCTGAACGCATGCGAGGAACCCAAACCCCAGTTTTCCCCTCTATCGGTTGGTTGGCGTGAAGAATCGAGACGGGGAGAAGGAAGGACGATCGCACTTCCTGCGGAATCCGGCGAACGAGAGCGGGACGATCCTCCTCCTTCCTCCCTTACCGGCGAAAACGAGGTGAGTGGTTCGGGTTTTTCCGTTCTTTTTCGGTATGAGGTTTTCCCTTTCGGCGGTGTCGCGAGCGATGCGAGTGGTTGAACGGGAGGCCGCCGCCGCCGTTGTTAAACGGGAGGTTGCCGCCGCCGTTATCGTGTCCACGGGGTCGTCGCCGCAGTCGCCAGGGTCGCGGGGTCGCAACCGGAGCCGCGGGGGGCGAAAAGGGGCGGCACTGTTCATCCCGTACGGCCAGATCGCCCCGCGGTCCACAGGACCCGGCGTGCACCCGGTGCACGGCTCCCGGGCCCAGGGGCGCGGACCCGGCGCACGAATGCGTGCGCCAGGCCGCGCGGTCCACAGGACCCGGCGTGCACCCGGTGCACGGCTCCCGGGCCCAGGGGCGCGGACCCGGCGCACGAATGCGTGCGCCAGGCCCGCGCGGTCCACCGCTGAGGCGTGCACCCGGTGCATGCCCCGTAGCCCAAGCCTGTGGACCCGGCGCGCGCTTCAGCGCGTGCGCGGCCCGGCCCATGCCGCAGCGGTCTACCGCTGCGGCGTGCGCCTGGTCTGTGCCGCTGCCGCCTGTTGTCGTGGACCCGGTCCACGCCTGTACCGTGCACCGGTCTTCAGAAAAAGGGTCCAGAAGCTCCGTTTTTAGCCCGTTTCGTCCCGTTTTTGAGTGTTTTTAACCACGACGATGTTTTTTAACAAATAATTCTTATTGTAGCTGTTCGGGCACACGACGAGGGTATTTTAGTTGGAGCTTCCGCACGTCTTCTCCTTCGTGTTTGAGGTGGGTTTTATTTTGGGATCTAGTGTCGGGTTCCCGACAGCTGTACTTCAACTTTAATTGATTAAAGTTATTTCGATTTAAGTTAAATTAAGTAAAATTGCAAGGTACTCGATGATGCTAATCTGGTAGTTCTTATGGTCACTATTATCTGGTAGTTCTTATGGTCACTATTATTATTGTTGATTATTTGGCTCGAGGCTGCAGCACGCGCACCCGCGGTTTGGCCACCGCAAAGGGTGCGCTTTTCCGGAAAAGTGGTCTATGACCCGTGTAAACCCACGAGGTGACGTAGTGGGGGCCCCCGCAGGTGGGGTGTTTGTGCGCCGAGGTGCGAGCGACGCGACCCGTCGGGGTAGGTGCCTGACGTGGTTTACCGGAGTAGGTGCTCGGTTGGATGCCGGGGTTGGTGCCCGGACTAGGTTGTGCAGGTGTACGAGGTCTGGTCCCCGTGTTGGGGGAGTGGTTGCTCCGGATAGTTTACGGTTGGGCGCACTTCTTTTTCCTGCTTTCCTTCTTACTCTATATTGTCGCTGACTTCCCACTTTGTGACAGGGTCCTTCCGGGGGGAGTGATATGCGACGGTGAGGCCGAGACTGGAGTTTTCGGGTCTTTGGAGACCCCGTATTTTATTTCTTTCTTTATTGTCGCTTTTCATTTATTACTGTAGTCTTATGTGTGGTTCTCGATACCCTCGTGGGGTCGGTGTGGATGTCGGCTACCCTTTGCTTATTTATCAAACTTTCTTTCCTCTTTCTGTTGGCCGCTTTGAAAAAGAGAAAACAAACCCAAAGGAATTGCGAAAATCGTTTTCAAAACCTAAGTGTCGTGTGGGCACTGTTTTCAAAACCCTGTGGATTTATGGATTTCGAAAAAGGATTTCATAACCTAGGTGTCGTGTGGGCACTGTTTTCAAAACCCTGTGGTTTTATGTCGTTTTCGAAACTGGCTTTAAAAATTTAGGCGCCGAGTGGGCGTCGTTTTTAACAAATGTGGATTTATCCTTTCAAACTAACCGGCCGTGTGATTGCTTCAGTTTTACTGCATGTAGGTGTGTGGGTCTGAATGTTGAACTGTTGTGATTGATTTGTGAACTGTATTTGAACACTGTACTAGCCGCGATGCCGTGCGTATACAGGGGAGACTCTGCCCGTGTGCAGAGTGACCCTGTGTATGCGGCAGATCTGGGCACGCACCGGGGAAGAGAACTTGCAAAAAAAAAAAAAAATACAAAAGAAAAAAACAAAAAGGGAAATATTTTTACATGCTAAATTCAAGCTTTTCTGGACTGTTTCCGCTGATCGAAAACCCCCGGGGCGTGACCGATTAAGATGGTATCAGAGACGAGATCCTTTCAATCACAACAGTTGGTGCCGACATCCGTGGGAATACCTCACCGGACTACAAATGAATAAATGGATAGGACGTAGGAGGCTAGGACGTGAGAGATCGGGGGGGGGGGGAGAGTCTGGGTCCTTTCCTCTCGACAGGTGGTCCGTCGCTTATTCGAAAAGACTAGAGCTGACTTTCTTTGTATGTGTGCAGTTAGAGGTCCGACTCAGCGAGCAACCAACGACGGAAATGGACATCACCGACGAAGCAAATCGCCTGCTCCGCAACCAGCTGCGCGACGTGACTGGGCAATTGCTGACCCTTGCTGAGCGCTTGAGCATGCTGATACTGGAACTCGAGGGCGTCGATCACTTCCGGTGCGGCACCAGGGACGTTGCCCCTCGTGGGATGCCACCGACGGGCCCTCCCACCTCCCAGGAGGTGGTCGACTTGGCCGTGCACACCGAGCTAGAGCGTGCCCGGCAGGAACACTTTTACCTCGGTCTGGCAGGGGACCCCCATCAGAGGGGCCGGGCGAACAAACGCCCGAGAACCGGGCAGAACCTTGGGCAGACGACGATGGAGGGACCTAGGCAACTGAAGCCGTGCGTCATTTGTGGCGACGCACACCTCGTGACGAGTTGCCCGTGGCGGGACGGACACTGTTACCGATGTGGCAGGCCGGGCCACTCGCGTTACGAGTGCCCTCTGAAGCCGGCTACCACTAGACCCCCGGCGCCACGACCCGGCGGGACAAGAAGGGCTGCCAACCCCACCCACCGGGGGAGCCCCAACTTCAAGGGCCAGGCAAACCCGCGCCCGGAGGAAGAGCGGGAAGGCGGGCAGGTGCCAACAGGGAGTCCGGGGACGCTGCGGGGGCCCTGTGCTATCTGCGGAAAGACGCATCAGGTGACGAACTGCCTTTGGAGATCCTCCCACTACAACAACCGCGACAAGCCGGACCCCACTCGCGTCTCATGCCCACAAGAACCCACTGCCGCAGTCGAGGCGCTGCAACCGGAGGGCGACGGTCTTCTCAAAATTTGATCTGCAATCGGGCTACCACCAACTCCGAGTTCGGGACGGGGACATCCCGAAGACTGCTTCCGGGCCCGATATGGCCATTACGAGTTCACGGTTATGTCGTTCGGGCTTACGAACGCCCCCGCAGTCTTTATGGATATGATGAACTGGATCTTCAGACACTTCCCTGATCGGTTCGTTGTGGTCATCATCGACGACATCCTGATCTTTTCACCTACCGACGAGGAGCACGAGGACCATTTGCGAATGATTCTCCAGACTCCCAGAGAGCAGAAGCCGTTCGCTAAACTCAAGAAGTGTGAATTCTGGCTACGCGAAGTGAGTTTCCTAGGGCATGTGATCTCGGCGAAGGGAATCGCCGTGGACCCCAAGAGAGTGGAATCAGTGGTCGACTGGCAGCCGCCGGCGACGGTGACAGAGGTCCGTTGTTTCCTAGGCCTGGCAGGATATTACAGACGCTTCGTCGAAGGTTTCGCGAAGATTGCTGCCCCTTTAAACCGGTTGACCAGAAAAGGGGAGAAGTTCATGTGGACAGCCAAATGCCAGGAGAGTTTCGAGGAACTCGAAAGAAGGCTAACTAGGGCGCCAATACTTGTGCTACCGACACCCGGAGAGGATTATGAAGTGTACTGCGGCGCATCGAGGATAGGCCTTGGGGGTGTCCGGATGCAACAGGGGAAAGTAATGGCCTACGCTTCTAGGCAATTGAAGGGTTACGACTTGACGATTCAATACCACCCCGGGAAGGCAAACGCGATGGTAGACGCTTTGAGCAGGAAAGGACAACAGACCGACTCACACTTACAGCGCGTACGAGACAGGATCTCCCTGGACCAAGAGAGCGATTTTACAGTGGAAGGCGACGGTACTCTACGGTTCCGCGGTTGGATCTGCGTGCCGGACTCGTCGGAATTGAAGGAGGAATTTTCTGGCAGAGGCACACCGCGCCCCTTATGCGGCGCATCCCGGGGGCACGAAGATGTACAGGGACCTCAAGCAGACCTTCTGGTGGCCAAAACTGAAGACAGATGTGACACGACATGTAGCCCACTGCCTGGTATGTCAACAGATTAAGGCGGAACATCAGCGACCCGCAGGAAAACTTCAGCCGTTACCAGTGCCCGAGTGGAAGTGGGACCAAATCACCATGGATTTTGTCACAGGGTTCCCACGCTCGCAGCAGGGCCACGACACGATCTGGGTCATAGTGGACCGTTTAACCAAGTCAGCGCACTTTTTACCGACTCATACGACGTGGACCCGGGATCGACTAGCCCAAGTTTACCTCAACGAGATCGTGAGACTAAATGGAGTTCCAGTATCCATTACCTTGGACAGAGACACGCGCTATATCTCAAAGTTTTGGCAGAGTCACAGCGGGCATTAGGAACCAGATTGCAGTTTAGCACAGCCTTCCACCCCCAGACGGACGGACAGTCTGAGCAGGTGATCCAGACCCTTGAGGACTTGCTTCGCGCCTGTGTACTAGATTGGGGAGTCGGCGGGTCACGTTACTTGTCCCTCGCGGAATTTGCCTACAACAACAGCTACCAAGCCAGTATATAGATGGCACCTTGTGAAGCCCTATTTGGAAGACGTTGTCAATCCCCGATCTGTTGGGACGACTTGGGCGAACGGAAGTTCTTGGGACCAGACTTAGTGGAAGAAACCGAAGCGAGGGTCCGACTCATCAGACAGCGTTTGCTGACCGCCTAGAGTCGACAGAAAAGCTACGCAGACCGCAGGCGCCGCGACTTGGAATTCCAAGTGGGAGACCACGTGCTCCTGCGAGTCTCGCCAACCAAGGGGATCAAGCAATTCGGACTGAAAGGCAAGATGAGCCCTCGGTTTGTGGGGCCATTTGAGATCCCGGAATGCATCGGCCCGGTGGCTTACCGCCTTGCCTTACCACCCAACCTCGATCGAGTTCACGATGTGTCCCACGTCTCGATGCTCAGAAAGTACCTTTCCGACCCATCTCATGTTCTGGACGTCTCTACACTCGAACTGAAGGAGGACCTAAGCTTTGAGGAAACCCCAGTGCGAATCCTGGCAAGGGAAAGTAAAACGCTACGAAACCAAACCATCCCCTATGTGAAGGTGCTCTGGAGCAACCAAGAGGAACGGGAAGCGACGTGGGAGCTAGAGTCGAAAATAAAGGAAGGTTACCCCGACCTTTTCACCGCAACCCGGGTTTGAGTTTCGGGGACGAAACTCGTTTTTAAGAGGTAAGTGGTGTAGCAGCCGCTGGATTAGCGACACCTTGGGTTCCGTTTTAATTACCGTGCATTGCTTTGCGCTTAAGGGGTCCGGAGCGTGACTTTTATATTTTTCCCTTTTTCTGGGGAGACCATTGGTGCTCGCAGGTATTTTTAAGTGGTAGAGCTCGCGAAACGGGGAACGGTGGCGCGATCGGATTCGAATTTCGACCCCGGGATCTCCCAGAATAAATTTCTGAATGGTTGCCAGCGGTTCCGGGTGCATCAAAAAGCGTGCGGGAGATCGGCACGCTTTTCGAGGTAAGTTGGACCCTTGGTCAGCACCCGATCGCTAAGTATTGAAATTGGAGATTTAGTGTTCAATCCCACCCCCCTTTCACGCCAGAATGATTAATTTACTTTTGATTTGGGGTGTAGGGTTTTTTTTCCACTCCTCATTTCCTGTGCGTTAGTTCCCCATCTGAACGCATGCGAGGAACCCAAACCCCAGTTTTCCCCTCCATCGGTTGGTTGGCGTGAAGAATCGAGACGGAGAGAAGGAAGGACGATCGCACTTCCTGCGGAATCCGGCGAACGAGAGCTGGACGATCCTCCTCCTTCCTCCCTTACCGGCGAAAACGAGGTGAGCGGTTCGGGTTTTTCCGTTCTTTTTCGGTATGAGGTTTTCCCTTTCGGCGGTGTCGCGGGCGATGCGAGTGGTTGAACGGGAGGCCGCCGCCGCCGTTGTTAAACGGGAGGCTGCCGCCGCCGTTATCGTGTCCACGGGGTCGTCGCCGCACTCGCCAGGGTCGCGGGGTCGCAACCGGAGCCGCGGGGGGCGAAAAGGGGCGGCACTGTTCATCCCGTACGGCCAGATCGCCCCGCGGTCCACAGGACCCGGCGTGCACCCGGTGCACGGCTCCCGGGCCCAGGGGCGCGGACCCGGCGCACGAATGCGTGCGCCAGGCCGCGCGGTCCACAGGACCCGGCGTGCACCCGGTGCACGGCTCCCGGGCCCAGGGGCGCGGACCCGGCGCACGAATGCGTGCGCCAGGCCCGCGCGGTCCACCGCTGAGGCGTGCACCCGGTGCATGCCCCGTAGCCCAAGCCTGTGGACCCGGCGCGCGCTTCAGCGCGTGCGCGGCCCGGCCCATGCCGCAGCGGTCTACCGCTGCGGCGTGCGCCTGGTCTGTGCCGCTGCCGCCTGTTGTCGTGGACCCGGTCGACGCCTGTACCGTGCACCGGTCTTCAGAAAAAGGGTCCAGAAGCTCCGTTTTTAGCCCGTTTCGTCCCGTTTTTGAGTGTTTTTAACCACGACGATGTTTTTTAACAAATAATTCTTATTGTAGCTGTTCGGGCACACGGCGAGGGTATTTTAGTTGGAGCTTCCGCACGTCTTCTCCTTCGTGTTTGAGGTGGGTTTTATTTTGGGATCTAGTGTCGGGTTCCCGACAGCTGTACTTCAACTTTAATTGATTAAAGTTATTTCGATTTAAGTTAAATTAAGTAAAATTGCAAGGTACTCGATGATGCTAATCTGGTAGTTCTTATGGTCACTATTATCTGGTAGTTCTTATGGTCACTATTATTATTGTTGATTATTTGGCTCGAGGCTGCAGCACGCGCACCCGCGGTTTGGCCACCGCAAAGGGTGCGCTTTTCCGGAAAAATGGTCTATGACCCGTGTAAACCCACGAGGTGACGTAGTGGGGGCCCCCGCAGGTGGGGGGTTTCTGCGCCGAGGTGCGAGCGACGCGACCCGTCGGGGTAGGTGCCCAACGTGGTTTACCGAGGTAGGTGCTCGGTTGGATGCCGGGGTTGGTGCCCGGACTAGGTTGTGCAGGTGTACGAGGTCTGGTCCCCATGTTTGGGGAGTGGTTGCTCCGGATAGTTTACGGTTGGGCGCACTTCTTTTTCCTGCTTTCCTTCTTACTCTATATTGTCGCTGACTTCCCACTTTGTGACAGGGTCCTTCCGGGGGGAGTGATATGCGATGGTGAGGCCGAGACTGGAGTTTTCGGGTCTTTGGAGACCCCGTATTTTATTTCTTTCTTTATTGTCGCTTTTCATTTATTACTGTAGTCTTATGTGTGGTTCTCGATACCCTCGTGGGGTCGGTGTGGATGTCGGCAACCCTTTGCTTATTTATCAAACTTTCTTTCCTCTTTCTGTTGGCCGCTTTCGAAAAGAAAAAGAGAAAACAAACCCAAAGGAATTGCGAAAACCGTTTTCAAAACCTAAGTGTCGTGTGGGCACTGTTTTCAAAACCCTGTGGATTTATGGATTTCGAAAAAGGATTTCATAACCTAAGTGTCGTGTGGGCACTGTTTTCAAAACCCTGTGGTTTTATGTCGTTTTCGAAACTGGCTTTAAAAATCTAGGCGCCGAGTGGGCGTCGTTTTTAACAAATGTGGATTTATCCTTTCAAACTAACCGGCCGTGTGATTGCTTCAGTTTTACTGCATGTAGGCTTGTGGGTCTGAATGTTGAACTGTTGTGATTGATTTGTGAACTGTATTTGAAAACTGTACTAGCCGCGATGCCGTGCGTATACAGGGGAGACTCTGCCTGCGTGCAGAGTGACCCTGTGTATGCGGCAGATCTGGGCACGCACCGGGGAAGAGAACTTGCAAAAAAAAAAAACAAAAAAAAAAAAAACAAAAAGGGAAATATTTTTACATGCTAAATTCAAGCTTTTCTGGACTGTTTCCGCTGATCGAAAACCCCCGGGGCGTGACATATCCCTTTTGTTCCATTCCTTGAGCATTTAGATAGAGGCATAGTAGCAGTAGAGTTTACTTTTCCCAGCTTTCCTTACCCCACTGCATATGTTACTTTATGCCTCTAGTAGACTTAGTGGGCAGGCCGTCGGGCTTGTTGGCGGCACCCACTGAGAACTACTGTGGGAGGTAGTTCTCACACCCGTCGTGGTGTCTTTTCCCCAGGGACTTCAGCTCCAGTTCCTGCTGCACCAGTTGCTGATCCAGCTCTTCCAGACCGAGGTAAGGGAGTCGCGAGATAGATCCCTTCCCCCTTCAGCTTCAGTGTGTTATAGAGGTACCCTTATCTTTTGGTTGTGTCATTTTGAGAGATTATGTAGTGAGGTATCGAGTTGTACTCTTTTGTTTCTTTGGAGAGACTTCTGTATTTCAGGTGAGAATGTTTTGTTTATTATATGAGAGACTGTACTACTTTCTGTTCGTAGTTAGTTTACTTTTACAGCTCTGATATTTGTTAGTATAATTGTTCTATTTTTGTAGGTTAGACGCTACGTCTTTACGGGGCTTCCCGTAGGGGCGGCGGATCTGTTGGCGAGCCGGGGTACAGTTCCGACCCCGGGGCGTGACAAGATCCCTACCCGTCGTTGGAGAGTAGCGGTACCCCCCTTCTGAGGAGATCTTCTTTAGATTAGTTATTTTATTTTCCTCTTTTGAGAGACTGTTGTAGTGAGGATGATATGTATTGAGAGCCTGGACACTGATGTATTTATTGGAGATATCTCCCTGTTGAGTTTTGAGCTTAGTATATGAGGATATTGTATGATTATCATTTTTGGGAGATGGACATTGTTGTATTATTTTCAGTTGTACAGTGGTTGATTTTAGTTATTTAGCAAATTTTCATTTATAACTCTGATATCTGTTAGCTGTAGTACTTTTCTTGCATGTAGGACACTTCGCCTATGCGGGGTTTGGCATAGGTGGCGGATCTGTTGACGAGCCCGGGTCGCAGTTTCGACCCCAGGGCGTGACAGATTAGGTTGGTATCAGAGCCTAGGTTGTAAGTCATGGTGGACTTAGAAACCCTAGGCTTATGGTTTGACCCTTGGTTGACTTCATGAGAGTCGTGATTTTTAGCGAGAGTCTTGATTGAGTTTTTTTACCTCTCCCAAGGGACGGGAAGAGTGATTGGCATGTTTATTCTCCTAAGTGATTATGTTGGCTGCTGTAATGTAACAGATTTATGGTATATAAATAATATAAATAAAAATGGTATGAAATACTATTTTTATTGAATTCAGAGAAAAGTGAGTTGTAGTTGAGAATTTGAAGTTTCAAATTCTAAAGCTTAAGTTCGCCGATTTCTGCGAAGTGGCGAAACTCAGCAAAAATACTTGTAACACATTTCAAATGTAATTACAAGTGGGTTGGAAGCATTTCGAATCGACGCAAAAGCTGTTGAGTCGAAAAGTGAGTTGTGGTTGAAAAGCGAAGCCTCAAGTTTGCAAAATTTGGACCCGAGTTCGCCGAGTTCGCAAAATGGCGAAATTCGGCGAGAAGACTTGTAACATGTTTTAAATATGATTACAGTCGAGTTCGGTGCGTTTCGGGCTGACGCGAAGGGCATCGGGTCGAAAAGTGACTTGAACCCCGAGGACTTAGCAAAATTCTGGAATTTCTGAAATTGGTGAGCACGAAGCATTTTCGGAGCCCTGTTTGGGAGACTTAGAATAGTCAAAAAATTTAGAAGAAATTGTGGAGTGTCTCACAAAAGTTTCCTCATTAAAAGGGGTGAAAAACCAATGTGACCGATTAAAGGAAAATTGGAGAACGAAGCGAAGAAAAATGCTTCGTGAATTCTGAAACTGCAGTTTTCGACAGTGCAGTTGATCGCGAAGCCTTTTCGGGGCTCTCTTTCGAGCGCTTAGAGTAGCCCAAAAATTTAAAAGAAATCGTGGGGTGTCTCACAAAAGTTTTCTGATTAAAAGGGATGAAAAACCGATGTGAGCGATTAAGGGAAAATTGGAGAACGAAGCGAAGAAAAATGCTTCGTGAATTCTGAAACTGCAGTTTTTGACAGTGCAGTTGGTAGCGAAGCTTTTTCGGGGCCCTCTTTCGAGGGCTTAGAGTAGTCCAAAAATTTAAACAAAATCGTGGGAAGTTTAAGAAAAATGTGTACAATAAAAGGGAGAAGAAAAATTTCTATTTCGATTCTCCAGTTGACGGCAAAACGCGGAGGAACATGGGTACCCGAAATTGCTCCCTGCAGGGCAAAAACTGCAGTATTTAAGGGCGTTTTGGGGAATCCGGTTTTTGTTGTGGGCAAAAGTGTAATTGCACACTTCCCCTCCAACTACCCCTCTGCAGAATAATAAATGCCTCCTTCCTCTCTTTTGAAAACTCATCCACTCTCTCTCTCCCTCTCTCGGTTGGAGGAGGAAACGAAAGAGAAAAAGAAGAAGGAAAGAAGAAAGAAGAAATAAGAAGAGAAAGAGAAGAAGAAAAAAGAAGAAGAAGAAGGAGGAGAAAGAAGAAGGAAGGAAGAAGGTATGAGATATTTTCTCTCTCTCTCTCTCCCTCTCTCTCTCCTTTAATTTTTTTTATTAGGGCCATGGGGTGGGGGGGCTGCTGCTGCCAAGCAGCAGCAGCTGCCCTGGCTGCTGCTGGCTGCGCATGCTGCCAGCCAGCAGCAGCTGCCTGGCTGCAGCTGCTGCAGCCAGCAGCTGGGGCCTTCAACAAAAAAAAAAAAAAGAAGAGAAGAGCAGCATGTGCTGCTCAGCTGCTGCTGCTGCTAAGCAGCAGCAGCTGGGCAGCCATAGTTGCTGCGCAAGGCAGCTGCAATGCTGCCTTGCGCAGCCTGCTGCATGCACTGCTGCATGGGCAGCAGCTGTGCAAGCTGCTGCCCAGCAGCAGGTTTAGAAGATCATCAAAAAAAAAAAAAAAAAAAAAAGAAAAGAGGGGCTGGCAGCTGCACTTGCAGCTGCCTTGGCAGCTGCCTTGTGCAGCTGCAAGGCTGGCTGCAGCTGCTGCTGCTGCAAGCATCAGCAGCAGCTGCAGCAGGAGCTGCTGCTTGGGCAGCAGCTATACATGCTGCTGCCCAGCAGCAGGGCACTTTACAAAAAAAAAAGAAGAAAGAATGGAAAGAAAGGAAGAGAAGAAGAAAAGAAAAGAAGAAAAGAAGGAAGATAGGAATTTCTTCTCTTCTCTTTTCTCCGATGAGAAAAATGCAACTCTTGATTTTTGCCAAAAGCAAAATCGGCAAATTGGGGGGAAATAACTCAAATTGAGCTTTTCTCAAATTTTTGAGAGCATTTTGACCCCGGATCGAGTTGAGCAAGTTTCTTTTTGGCAACATGCCATAAGATTATTAATCCCCTCCTATTTTTATGAACCGATAAAAAATTAGCCTTTTGATGGGAAATGACCAAATAGGAATTTTTTCGCTAAGTTGTCAAAAAGGGGATTTTAGTTTTGAAATATTAATGGATTTAGAAACAAATCATGAGAATCAATTGTTCATGATTTTCTTTCCTTACAATTTAGTAAAAAGTCGGAGACCGAAAGAGTGGAACTTGTTTCCTTCAAGGACCGAAAGAACACATCGAGGTGGGGAATTCTGCCGAAATTGGGTGACCTCTCCCCTTGCTCCTTTGCTTTTTGATTTCGAAGCATGATAGTAGCCTGCTAGAGGCGTTAGGTAATTATGATTAAAATTGCATGTTTAGAGGAACACAGATGAAAAGTGCAACTGTTGGTTGCCAATAACAGATGATATATGTGCATGTGTAGAGAAATTTAGAGGAAAAGCAATATTTATGATTTATCCACAATAGGGGATAAACTTGTATGTGTAGATGGACACAGATGGAAAATGCAACTGTCTGTTGCCAAAAAGGAGATAATTCATTTTCATGTGCAAAAGGACTTAGAGGTTAAATATTATTTTTATGATGGATAAGAAATAATTGCATGCGTAGAACTGGATAGTTATGTGATGACTGTGATCATGTTAGGGTACAACCCTAGGAATCATGTGACATAAGGGAACAATACTTGTTGGTAGTAAGACTAGGAGAAAACCTAGTTTAGGGGTTTGACGAGTGACATCAAATTTAGGAGTTACCTAAGATTGAACGAGTGGCATTGTCTTAGGAGATAACCTAAGGACATTGGATAGAATGTGGCATTGTCTTAGGTGATAACCTAAGGACACTGGATAGAGTGATAAACATAAAGTCAAGAAACTCTAGGATGAGTATAATCTGGAACTTAGGTAAAGGGAACCTAAGGTGAACTAGAAGAGTTCAAACTCACAGGCAGGAAAATAGAGTCAAGTTAACTCTAGGGTTCTATAAGGATTCAGGAAAACGGAAAGTAGATCAAGTGTGGAGATATGAAAGGGGAAACAGAAAATTAGAGTCAGTGTAACTCTAAGTTAATAGTGGAACAGGACAATAGAGTTAAATTAACTCTAGGATTCAATGAGGAATCAGGAAAGTGGGATAAGATCCCCAGTTTAAAGAGTTGATCAAATATAACCCTAGAAGGTCATAGGGTGTCTAGGCAAATGGATAATAACTTTAACTTCAACCTGAGTTAAACAAATAAAAGAGAAAGGTTTAAGAGTCCATGAGACTCTCTAGTTATCCTTATGGCGAGACCTAGGATAAGAGGTAAATTGTGTAAAAAGGCAAAGTTTAAAAGCAAGCTAAAAGTGGCTAAAAAGCATAAAGAGAATGTAAATGGCGCCTTCGAATTTGAGACTCGTCAAGTGGAGCAGGACTCCCTGGGCAGTGACCCGTCGGACGAGGTACTTTCGAAGGGTTAAAAGTGAAAGCAAGGAGCTAAATGCTCAAGGAAAAGAGAAAGGGATTTGCCAGTGGCAAAAAAGGGAGCTATAAGCTCGAATAAGAAAGGGAAGCAAGTGATCAAAGGCAAAGAGGCTAAGAACTAAAGTAAAAAGAAAAGAAAGAAAATATAAAAAGATAAAATGGGCGTACCTTCGGGGGTGAAACGTAGATCTTGTCGGAGCTATGGGCAGTGTCCCTCTCCCGGGCAGTGACCCGTATGACAAGTTCCCCGTTGGGCGGGGTAACACTTGCGGGTGTTATCGGCAACCTTAGAAATCTTATCTTATGGTAGCAGGACTACCGGGCTCGGGCCCGTTGGATAAGAATTTCTGAGGGTTAACTTGAACTAAAGCACCTGAATCTAAAGAATAAAGAAAAATAGAGTGGCCAAGGTGGCCGGGTTAGTTTGACCCTGTATATAGCGGCATAGTGGCCGAGTTGGTGCCTAGCAGCCTAGTGTGGCTAGACAGAGTAGTGCTGGGTAGATGGTTATACACAGATAGTGTAGTGATATGTTATATTGCATAGCTGCATTTTGATATTGAGGATTTTAGTTTCCTAGCACTATTATTATTGCTTCCATTGGACCAAGTGGTGTAGGACACTTTCTCTCGGTGGTTGAACCCACTGGGAACTCAGTTGTAGTTCTCACACCCCTTGGGTGACTCCCCCCAACAGGTTCGGGTATGGATGCAGCGATCGTGACGGTTCAGACGCAGACGGCGAGGCATACGACAGGGGCAAGAGCCCAGCAGCATAGAGACCTAGAGGGTCTAGCAGAGGTACCATTTATATATTTCTTGAGTGAACCTTGTATGGTGACGAATTCATGTAAAGGAAATGCAATAATTTTATTTGCAAGTTCAGAGATGTAAAGTGTAATAAATTTAATTCATGGTTCACTCTTGTATGATTTCATTCTGCATTAACTGGTTGTTATTGAATGAAAGTTTTAAATTTGTAGTGATTTTTAGTACTCTGATATTCAGCTTCCGCATACACTGGTTGTGTTATTATGGATGTTACCGTTCCTTTCGGGTAGAAAAAGGTCTTACCCGATTGGCGGGTCTGTTGGCGTGCCCGAACCGTACAAATTGGCGGACTCGGGGCGTGACAGCTGCAGACAACATAATGCTGTGGAACGGGTGACATGCTTTAGACTTTCGCTGGATTGGGTCGAGCGTTGTTTTGTGCTGTTTTGTGGTTTCGTCGTGGCGAGCGGTGTCTCCCCGACGCTGGGTTTTGATCCGTGTGCATCCAGTCATAGCAGTTGAACTTGAGCGGTTGGTTTTGGGCCGGATACCCAAATTGAGGTCAGAGAGTTCCGGACCCAGATGACAGGATCGTCTGAGGCCTATCAGTGGCAGAGTGAGCGAGCAGCTGGTTTTAGTGACACAGTTGTCGGGGTAGCGGGTGTCACGCTCCGGGGTCGAAACTACGACCCGGGCTCGCTAACAGATCCTCCATCTGTACGAAAACTGCCGTACAGACGAAGCGTCTATCCTGCAAATAAATCTATAGCTAACAGATATCAGAGCAAAAGTAACAACATGCTATAGAAAGGAAACTGAACATCTGCACTAAAGTAAATAAAATCCAAAATACAAGCTGTCCTCAGGATACATAAAAACATCTCTCAAAATCTCACTCAACAAAAGTGGAAACTCAAAAGGGTACTGCTACCTCTCTACTAACAGACACGAGTAAGCGACTAGCCGGCCACGCCCTTACCTCGATCTGAAGACTCCGCACGGGAAGGAGTCGGAACAGCCGCTGTCACGCCCCGAGTCCGCCAATTTGTACGGTTCGGGCACGCCAACAGACCCGCCAATCGGGTATGACCTTTCACTACCCGAAAGTAATGGTAACATCCATAATAACACAACAAGTGTAAGCGGAAGCTCAATATCAGAGTACTAAAAATCACTACTAATTTAAATTTTTGCAACAACTAAAGCGGAAATGGAAGCATGCAAGAGTGAACCATAAACTAAAATTTATTACATCTTACATTCTTGAACTTGCAAATAAAATTATTACAATTCTCTTACATAATTTCCTCACCATACAAGGTTCACTCAAGAAATATAAAAATGGTACCTCTGCTAGACCCTCTAGGTCTCTATGCTGCTGAGCTCTTGCCCCTGTCGTATGCCTCGCCGTCTGCATCTGAACCGTCGCGACCGCTGCATCCACTCCCGAACCTGTGTGGGGAGTCACCCAAGGGGTGTGAGAACTACGACCGAGTTCCCAGTGGGTTCAACCACCGAGAAAGAATGTTCTACACCACTTGGTCCAATGGAAGCAGGATAGCAAGATAACTATGCTATAAATAACTGCAGATACTGACTAACATGATCATAACCTGCATGAATAAATCTACACTATCTGTGTATGTTCCCTGACTCACTGCTATCAATCGTGCCTGTCACGCCCCGGGTGTAAACCAGAACCCGGGCCCGCCAACAGATCCGCCGTGCACACAGAATTTTCCATGTACACGAAGCGCTGGTAACCTGCTCAGATATAAGAAATACAATAAAAGAGCAATAAAAACAGAGCTGAACTAAAATCTAATACATCTCAGACTGAAGCTGGAAATAAAATACAATACATCTGTAAAAATGATACATCAGTCTCTCCCAGCTCACCAAAATAAATACAACCTGCTGGCAAAAGCCAGTCCCAAATGTAAAAGTACAACCGTCTGAGGAAACATAGGTACATCAACAGTCCAGCTAACCCGCTCATCCTGCCTCGAGATCTATCTACTCAGTCGTCATCTCTCCTCGACCCGCCGCTGAAAACCCAGCAGCACCCGCAGAAGACACTGCAAAACAAGGAAGAAGAAAAAGAAGAAGGAAGAATGGGGGTGAGAACTACTAGTAAACCAGTAGCCTCCCCTAGTGGGTAAAACCTCAAACTCTGACACACCCACTAGGTCTACCAGAGGCAAAAGGGGAAAGAAGAGTGGTAAGAAATAATGACTGCCGAAGAAATGAAACTACCACTACAATGCCTCTAAAACACAGTCCTAGACTGAAATATCCGTATGCGACAATAACCAACCGTCCCAGATGAACCCAATCTGTACCGTCCTCATCATCGGGCAAGTAAGCCGCGCCGATGTGATAGCAAAGCTCCTGCTGCCGCCCTCATCATCGGGCAAATAAGCCGCGCCGATGTGATAGCAAAACTGTCCATAACCGTCTGGCCCCGGCCTCCGGAGGGGAACTCGAGGGGAGCGACCCACTCGAGGAAAGCACTACCGGGCAATAACCGCGCCGGTAAAATAAGTACCAAAAGCAGGAGTAAATCACAACTGTAAAGCCCCGGTGGAACACACCCTCCACTAAAAAAACACAGATCCCCCAATCTGATGCACAAATGAACATCCGGTCGATCGCCCAAAATTCGCGATCGCCGCAATACCTGTTGGGTTATAACTATATGGATCTAAATAGGGGAAAAAACACCTAGAGGGGGGTGAATAGGTGTAAACAATAAACACTCAAAAAATCATTGCGCAATAAAACCCAATGCGGAAAATAAATGAACACGCAAGATTTTTACGTGGAAAAACTCCAAACCGGAGTAAAAAACCACGGGACCGATAACACGGCGAAATCCACTAGAATTAACACACGTACAAGGTGATATAACGTACTCACAGACGACTCAACCTTTTTCATACGCTCCTAGTAGATCTTCCCGCTCGCTCCACGACGCTTCTCGAATCCACGATCTGCGCCCAACGCTGAATCCACAGCGTCCAACGTCGAGTCCACGACGTCCAACCGAATCCACGGTCTTCACCCAATGGCACGCTTCGAATCCACGAACGTACCTCGCTCCGAATCCACGAGAGCGGTTGCACCTTGAATCCACAAGGCCACGCGAGTCCACGCGCCGATTTGGGGTAAATCGTTGTTTTTGGGTGGTGATGATCCGCCGAATACTTAGATCAAAGATAGATCGGAAATACCATCTAAGTATTCATTATTTGATTCTACTCAAAATGTGAGTATGAAAACCTAGAATCAAACTAATCAATATAGATGAAGAAACATAGAATAAATCTATTGATTTCCTTTCTTCTCTATATGTGGATCAACCGTCCTTTTGGAAATGACGGCTTAAAATTCCCAACCCTAAAAATGAATATAGGGTCTATTTATAGGTTAGAAACCTTGGAAGAATATACGGATCAAAAACAACCTTTTCTGGAAAGTTTTACCGACGGCGATCCGGATTGGATTTGGCGATCCGGATTGCAGAAGCATAAAAGACGGTTTCCAGAAAATAGCTTGTTCGGGATCCGGATCGTAGTCTCCGATCCGGATCGTTCATACAGTTTCACCAAACATCACATTCGGGATCCGGATTGCAAATCCTGATCCGGATTGGAAAAGCAAAAGGTAAAACCAGTGTTCGGGATCCGGATCATAAGATGCTGCGATCCGGATTGAACCAGTGTATGAACAAACACCCTTCGGGATCCGGATTGCAAGCCACGATCCGGATCCTGAACATGTCCCATGTCCAGTTTTTGATGTTTAAGCAATTAAAACCTCTTCCAGGTGTTTCTACACTATAAGAAGTATTCGGATCATCAAAATCTTTAGTTAAACGTACCTGATCCTTTTGAATTCTTCTTTCTTGAGATTGAGGTATATGATCCAAGTTTCTTCATCTTCAATCTTCAAGACTTAACACATTCACGAAATACGCCAACTCAAATTCCGTAACAATCTCCCCCTTTGGCGGTTTCGTGACAAAACACAAATCCACAAAAGAAAATTCAAAAAGATATTTTTGTTGCTATCACCATACAACAAAAATTTACAATGAAGATCCAAAATTAAAAACATGAGATAAACTCCTAAAACAGACTCTAGACTTAGACATCTGTACTCTCTGCACAAAGAAATCATTCTTGACAAAAGAAATCGTTAGATACCTCAAGAATTGAAACATACAAAACCAAGTACAGAGATAGAGTTTATTCTCATCATGACATTTGAGAATTCAGATATGTGAAAGAATCATAGTTAAAAACCAACATATCTTCTAAGCAATCAAAAACCAAATGTCACAAAGTGTTAGTCCAACATCAACTTGTTAGTCATATTACATGCCCAAATAGTTAGTCGAATAGTTAGTAGGAGCATGCACAAATCACAAGATAAAACCAAAGTTGAAGTTGGAGTCATACTTACCTTAATGATCACATATTCACATCATTCATCATTGTATCATTGTTCAAAGTTCTCTCTAACTCTCTCCCCCTTTTTGTCACAAAACAAAGCCAAAACGTAGCAAGAGCTACAATATGTAAGGAGAGCAAAAAAAATCTAGTAATATGCACAAACTGAGAACTAAACTAAAGGTTAGAACACAAACTAAGTCCTGAAAACTAAGAGCCGAAGAACTGTTAACTGTAAGAGAGTGAGATCATAGAAAAAGTGAACAAAAAGTGCTGCTCAGTCTGAAGAATCTGAACTTGTACAACTCAGCTTGCTCAAAATCCCTTTAAGCAATTTCGAAATATTTGAGTACTTTTTCTTGATCTTCTTGTGTTCAGAGGAAATCTGCTGAAGTTCCTTCGACATTCTTTCGTGTGCAGCAGAGAGTTTTCGCTGTTCCTGACGAAGCAGTTCCAATTCATCTGTGTCTGTGGTCCCTCCCTTCGAGTGTGATGGGTGCTGTGTAGATGCAGATGGTGCATTCATTCCCGTAACCCATGGAGATTCAGTTTGTAGAATTCCAGAAAGTGAGCGTGCTCTGGTGAGAGGCCCACTATGATAACTTTCACTTCTTTGGACATTCTTACGTCTTGTATATTGCCTAGTTGTTGATGCAGATTTCATAAGCCTTTTGCCTTTGACAGATTTCCTGTTTTCCTCATCAATCTTCCGTTGAACATCTTTGAAGAATTCATCCCATTCTTCCGTATCGTACTCTGAGCTGTCCTCCTTGCCTTCGGTTGTCTTGTCTCGAGTTGAGACATCCGGTTCCTCTTTAACAGATGTACTCGTGTGCACCATCGTAACCAGTAGCAAGATTAACCAGGAGAATGCCATTGATCTGAGTGCTTTGAGTTTCAAGAAGTGTCCTGTGCAAAACCAACTCAAGAACATATGAAAAATCGTCAATTTTGAAAAATTTGAAAAATTGTACCTAGACAATCATAATCATGTAGAGAAGCCAAGAATCAAACTCGTTTTCCAAAAAGAATTTTAAAAATAGATCAATTCCATGATTTTCAAAAATTCCTCTTTTATGCCCTAAAACCGAATTTTTAGAAATCGAAGCCTAAAAACTCGTTAATCAGATAAAAACCCAGCATAAAAGCAAAACTAATTGACTCAGAGTTCTTATTTCAAAAGAAATTTGATCAAAAACCATTCACAAACGAAAAAGATCCAAGATTTCAACTCACGTTTGATGAAAAACCGTAAAAACCGAGTTTTGATCAATAAAACTTACTTGAATCCGAAGAACTTTGAGTTTGGATGCTCCAAAATGCAAGAAATCTAGAGAGAGAAACTCTAGAGATTTTAGAACAAAAGATTAGGGTAAAAGAAATCAAATCCTCTTTGTTCTTATAAAAACCCTAGCCGTGATCCGGATCGGATCGTGATTGTGATCCGGATCGGCTACCCGCAGGAAGAATCCTGCGTTCGGGATCCGGATCACTTACCCCGATCCGGATCGGCTTCAACTTTTTCTTCAGAAAAATTCAGAAAAATTCCATAAAATCCAGAAAAAGTATGTAAGCACTTTACCATGTCAACTTTAAACAAAAGACATCGTTTCATACAACAAGAAATAGATTATACAAAATCTATCAAAAATATCCAAAAATGAAACGAAAATTTACGAAAGTTAAAACACTTAAAGTTGAACAACTTCAATTACATCTATCCTGATCTTATGTGTAATGCCTTTATCAAATCATCAATTTTGGTAAAGAAAATGAAATACCAAGATCAATAGATGTTTGAAATCCCAGATAAGTTAGATAATATATCTAGACAATCTGTTGAAGGAGTGGCTCTTTGAGCATCTTTTAAAAAATCCCACCTTATACCAACCATGAAATACGACTGAGTCAAGTATTTCAATATGAATTTCATCAACATTTTTAAAACAAAAATTTGCTTTTCATTCATGGAGTATCTTTTTCTTTCTTTCATTTTCTCCATGTGGTGGTAGTTTTCACACTCCTCATTGGGATGTAACTCTTTCCACATCTTTTGAGCATTTTACATTTCATTGACTCCCCCTCAATTGGCTATCAATTATTTAATATATAAGGTATTCAACCAAACCATTGATCTCGAATTCATACTCGACTAAGCAATCAAATATGATAATGACTATACCAAGAGATCATTGAGAGAGAAATTGACTTTGATCACTTAAAAGATGGTTTAATTAACGTAAATGATCATTGCAACATTGAAATATTATGACATCAAAAGCATAATAAATTTCTAAATGCATAAAAGGATGCAATTAAAGTCAATTATGATTTATGCTCAATTAATGTCCTATGTACAAAACATAGATAAAGAACAAAACAAAAACAAAACCTAACCTAAGCAAAGGTTTCAAAAGAGTTTATTTCAAGGAAAGCATGCCAATTGCTTTACGCAAGTGAATAAAACGTTTTTGATCCAAAGGTTTTGTTAAGATATCAGCTAATTGATCCTCAGTTGAAATATATGACAGTTGAAGAATGTTTGATTCAACTAGCTCTCTAAGAAAATGATATCTAAGTTCAATATGTTTTGTTCTAGAGTGCAACACAGGGTTTTTTGAAATGTTAATAGCACTAGTGTTGTCACATAAAATGGTTACCGAAGTTGTTGAAATCCGGAAATCGCTCAACACGCTTTTCATCCAAATCAATTGGGTTGAACAACTTCCTGCAGAAATGTACTCCGCTTCGGCAGTCGAGAGTGCTATGCAATTCTGCTTTTTACTGTGCCATGCAACAAGGCAATGGCCAAGATAGAAGCATGCACCACTCGTGCTTTTCCGGTCATCCACTGATCCAGCCCAATCGGCATCTGAGTATCCAACAATATCCAAAGTTGTTCCCATAGGATACCAAATTCCGAAACTGATTGTACCTTTGATATATCGGATGATCCGTTTCACCGCTTTCAGGTGAACCTCCTTCGGTGCTGATTGATATCTCGCACAAATCCCAACACTGAAGGATATATCCGGGCGACTAGCCGTGAGATATAGTAGACTTCCAATCATACTGCGATACAGTTTCTCGTCTACATTCTCACTATGTGATTCACTTCCAAGTCCCTTATGGCTAGTTCCCATTGGAGTCGGAAAATCCTTAGAATTTTCAAGATCAAACTTTTTGACCAACTCCAGTGCATACTTGGATTGACACAAGTGAATACCTTCATCGTTTTGTTTAACTTGTAATCCAAGAAAATAAGTCAATTCGCCCATCATGGACATCTCAAATTCGCTTTCCATGGTCTCCGCGAATTTAGAAGCATCATTATCTCTTGTTGCTCCAAATACAATGTCATCGACATAGATTTGTGCAACTATGAAATTGTTTTGATAATGCTTCACAAAGAGAGTCCTGTCAGCTCCCCCTCGAGTGTAGCCCTTTTCCAAAAGGTGCTTTGTCAACCTTTCGTACCATGCTCGCGGTGCTTGTTTCAGACCGTAAAGAGCCTTTTTCAGACGAAAAACATGGTTAGGTAGTTTATGATCCACAAAACCTTTCGGTTGAGCCACATAAACTTCCTCATTTAAAAACCCATTTAAAAAGGCGCTCTTAACGTCCATTTGAAATAATTTGATTTTAAAATGACAAGCAATCGCAAACAATATACGAATGGACTCGAGTCTAGCTACAGGGGCGAAAGTTTCATCAAAGTCTATACCTTCTACTTGAGAGTAGCCTTGAGCAACTAACCTTGCTTTGTTCCTGATGATAGTACCTTCTTCATTTTTCTTGTTCTTGAAGATCCATTTGGTACCTATCACATTGTGTTGCTTCGGAGGCTTCGTTAATTCCCAGACTTTGTTTCGCTCGAATTGATGGAGCTCTTCCTGCATTGCTTTAATCCAGTAATCATCTTGGAGAGCTTCATCAACATTCTTTGGTTCGATTTGAGATACATAGCATGCAAATCCGCAAACCAATTGTCTCCGTGTTCTAACTCCTTCTTGTGGATCTCCAATGATGTTCGATTCAGGGTGATCCTTGGAGATGCGTAACGTTTGAGGTAGAGGAGTAGACGGAGGTACACGAGATGATTCCTGCACATCAGATGAACTTGAAGAACCGTTAGATGCATCATTATTATCGAAAGAATTGTTAGAAGAAGATGCATTAGCAGGTGTATCATCATCAAGAGAGATATCGAGGGTAGATTTTTCAGATTCAAAGTGAAAAGCTTCATCTACCTTAACATTTATCGATTCTACGATCGTCTTAGATTCTAAGTTAAAAACTCGATATGCTCTACTGTTTGTAGAATAACCTAAGAAAATCCCTTCGTCACTTCGAGAGTCAAATTTTCCAAGATTCTCACGATCACGTAAAATAAAACACCGACTCCCAAAATACGAAAATATTTGATGTTAGGTTTTCTACAAAACCATAGTTCATATGGTGTATTTAAAGTCCCCGGGCGCAAATACACTCGATTGATAACATAGACAGCCGTGTTCACCGCTTCAGCCCAAAAATATAAAGGAAGGTTCCGGCTATGAAGCATAACACGAGCCATCTCCTGTACGACCCTGTTTTTGCGCTCGACTACACCATTTTGTTGAGGTGTGTAAGGTGCAGAGAATTCATGTTTAATGCCGTTAGAAGAGCAAAAATCAATGAATTTGGAATTTATGAATTCCCCACCTCTATCACTCCTAACTCGAGTAATCCTTTCATTCTTTTCAATCATAATACGATTGCAAATTTCGAGAAAAGAATCAAAGGTATCAGCTTTTTCTTTTAAAAATGCTACCCAAGTATATCTAGAAAAATCATCAACCAATAAGAAAATATACCATTTACCTCCCAGGATGGTTGACGAGTTGGCCCCATTAAGTCCATGTGCAAAAGTTCCAAAGGCCGTTTTGTACCTATGTGGTTCAAGTTCTTGTGTGCAGTCCTAGACTGTTTTCCCTTTTGGCAACCGCCACACACAAGGTTTTGTTCAAAAGAAAGTTTAGGAACCCCCTTGACCACATCTTTGTTCGAAATTCTAGCAAGTTCCTTAAAGTTTATGTGACCTAGCCTTTCATGCCAAAGTGTTTCATTTTTCAAAGATGCTAGGTTACATTTTTCAGAAATCTTATGAGGAACTACATAACAGTTGTTTTCTGATCTAACCCCCTTTAAAAAGAAAGCATGGTTCATGTCAGTTACAGTGCATTTATCAGAAGAAAAATTAACTGAATAACCATTATCACAAAGTTGACTTATGCTTATGAGGTTAGTCTTAAGGCCATGAACAAATAACACATTATTTAGAACCGGGCCATCTGGAATAGCTACCGTTCCCTTTCCAACAATTTTGGAAGACCGACCATCTCCGAAAACAACAAGTCCTCCGGAGTTTTTCTCAAATGTTTGAAAACAGTTTTTATCACCGGTCATATGACGGGAACACCCGCTATCCAGATACCAAGACGAACTATCATATGCATGCAAGGAAACATTGGTAGCAAGACAAGGGAAAATTTCACCTTTGCGCACCCAAACCTTTTTGGAATGCGTCGGTAATGATCGTGAAGTTGATTTCCTAGGTGAAAGCGTCTTGTTGAAGATTGCTGCTCCTTGATGATGTCGTCTTGAGCGGTGAACTACCAAGGCTCTTTTCCTTCAAATGAATTGCATTTGATTTTTGAGGAATCACCCTTTTGGTAGTCATTGCAAGAGGTGCTTGAGGTGTGCGTTTGGCTCCCGTCTTGCAATTTCTCCTTATGTGCCCTGAAATGCCACAACGAAAACATACCTTAGGTCTTGACGATCCCGAGAAGGATGAAGTAGGCTTGTTGTCGTTGCTTGTCGTGAATTCCGGTGTCGGAGGAGGAGATACCGACTGAGGCACAAATACTGTCCCACTCGAACTTGGAATGTCTCCAGTTTGAGTGTATCCGAGGCCGAACTTATTCTTTGACCAAGACCAAGAAGTCTGTCCAACTTACTCCTTCCAGAAGAAAATCTCTTTAAGTCATCCTTCAGTTGGCGTATGGTCTCCGTCATTTCCAATTTTTCCTGTCGAGCCTCGCCGTTGAGCTTCAAGAAGTAATTCGCTTTGTTCACCATATCCATATAATTCTTCTCGAGTTGCTCATTGGACTCTTGAAGGGAAACATTTGTTTTGTCAGATTATCCCTTTCCACTTCAAGATCGGTTGAGAGAGAAGTTACCCTTTTTACTTCTTCTTCGAGATCCTGCAATCTCCCTCTCAACCCCTTGTTTTGCTTAGCCAATTTCTTTGAATCCCTCAAAAGTCTGTGGTAGGCTAGAGCAAAATCTTCACCTTCCGAATCATCTGATTCATCGTCCGTTGCAATCTTTTCAACAGTGGAGTTGGACAATGACTCGGATGTACTTGCCATTAAGCACATGAAGGGTGAAGAGGTGGACGCGTGGAATGCTGTCGCGTTGTCTTCTTCATCACTTGACGATGACTCATTTGACGTGGAGTTGTCATCCCAAGTGACGACTTGCATCGCCTTCTTCTTTGCCGGATTCTTGTTGGGACACTCCGTTGAAATGTGGCCGTAGCCTCGACATTTGAAGCACTGAACTTGTCCCTCTGAACTTTTCTTATCCTTTGAGAAGTTCTCTTGCTTTCTTGACTTGTAACTTGAAGGACCCTTGCCTTTCTTCGACTTTCCGAAGGATGGAGTTTTGCTTGAATTACCCCTTCGAAAGTTGCGGCGAAACTTCCTTGTCAAGAGAGCGAGCTGCTTCTCAAAGTCCTCCATAGAAAGGTTCTCGTCGTCGTCCGAGGAGGATGAATCCGCGTCTTCTTCTTTAGTTGATTTCAATGCGTAACCTGAAGACTTAGAAGAGGATGCTTTTCCAGAAGAATAGTTAGTAGGAAATGTCATTTCATAAGTTTGTAAAGCACCTACTAATTCTTCTACACGCATTTCGTCCGGGTGTTTAATTGTTTCAATGGCTGCAACCTTCGGGCGAAATCGTTCAGGAAGAGTTCTTAGAATTTTTCTTACAACTTTAAATTCTGGAATCTTCTCTCCCAAGTTAGCACATGAGTTTACGATGTCTTGCAATCGTGTGTAATAGTCAGTGAAAGATTCATTCTCTGCCATAGAGATAGAGTCAAACTTGCTCGTAAGCATTTGCAGTTTCTGAATCTTCACTAGGTTAGTTCCCTCATGCGTAACTTGAAGAACATCCCAGATTTCTTTCGCAGTCTCACATGCCGAGACGCGAGAGAACTCAGTTTGTGACAAAGCATTAAATAAAGCATTAATTCCCTTGCCGTTGTAAGAAGAAGAATCTATCTCTTCCTTGGTCCATTTCGACCTAGGTTTTAAGGTGCGAACATCATCTAAAAATTCAGTTGGATTAGACCATCCTAATTCAATTGATTGCCACACCCTTTCGTCGATGGAAATTAAAAAGGCTTTCATCCGCACTTTCCAGTACGCATAATTTGTTCCATCAAAGAAAGGGGGTCGATTGATGTTTCCACCTTCAACCATTGTTTACAACCCTATTCCCGCTCTGATACCACTTGTTGGGTTATAACTATATGGATCTAAATAGGGGAAAAAACACCTAGAGGGGGGTGAATAGGTGTAAACAATAAACACTCAAAAAATCATTGCGCAATAAAACCCAATGCGGAAAATAAATGAACACGCAAGATTTTTACGTGGAAAAACTCCAAACCGGAGTAAAAAACCACGGGACCGATAACACGGCGAAATCCACTAGAATTAACACACGTACAAGGTGATATAACGTACTCACAGACGACTCAACCTTTTACCATACGCTCCTAGTAGATCTTCCCGCTCGCTCCACGACGCTTCTCGAATCCACGATCTGCGCCCAACGCTGAATCCACAGCGTCCAACGTCGAGTCCACGACGTCCAACCGAATCCACGGTCTTCACCCAATGGTACGCTTCGAATCCACGAACGTACCTCGCTCCGAATCCACGAGAGCGGTTGCACCTTGAATCCACAAGGCCACGCGAGTCCACGCGCCGATTTGGGGTAAATCGTTGTTTTTGGGTGGTGATGATCCGCCGAATACTTAGATCAAAGATAGATCGGAAATACCATCTAAGTATTCATTAGTTTGATTCAACTCAAGATGTGAGTATGAAAACCTAGAATCAAACTAATCAATATAGATGAAGAAACATAGAATAAATCTATTGATTTCCTTTCTTCTCTATATGTGGATCAACCGTCCTTTTGGAAATGACGGCTTAAAATTCCGAAACCCTAAAAATGAATATAGGGTCTATTTATAGGTTAGAAACCTTGGAAGAATATACGGATCAAAAACAACCTTTTCTGGAAAGAAATACCGACGGCGATCCGGATTGGATTTGGCGATCCGGATTGCAGAAGCACAAAAGACGGTTTCCAGAAAATAGCTTGTTCGGGATCCGGATCGTAGTCTCCGATCCGGATCGTTCATACAGTTTCACCAAACATCACATTCGGGATCCGGATTGCAAATCCTGATCCGGATTGGAAAAGTGAAAAGGTAAAACCAGTGTTCGGGATCCGGATCATAAGATGCTGTGATCCGGATTGAAACAGTGTATGAACAAAACACCCTTCGGGATCCGGATTGCAAGCCACGATCCGGATCCTGAACATGTCCCATGTCCAGTTTTTGATGTTTAAGCAATTAAAACCTCTTCCAGGTGTTTCTACACTATAAGAAGTATTCGGATCGTCACAAATATTTAGTTAAACATACCTGATCCTTTTGAATTCTTCTTTCTTGAGATTGAGGTATATGATCCAAGCTATCTTCATCTTCAATCTTCAAGACTTAACATATTCACGAAATACGCCAACTCAAATTCCGTAACAATACCCACAATCACAATCATGTCCTACATTCGACATCCGGTCAACCGCCTACTGTCCGCGGTAGCCGCTATAATCCCGCAACCCATAATCAAACACAACCTGTCACCGACCCTCAGGTCCTCGCTACACTATCCCAACCCCTGCTCGAACCCGAGCAACCAGACTCAAGGGTCTAAATAAGAAGGAGAAAAGAAAACAAACATGGTTTCTCCTATGTCAATTCCAGCATGATAGTGTAGCAGAAAAAGGTGGCCTATCTAGGTGACCAAACAAGCATGCATAAGTTCTCAAGAGCGATAAAGAAAGTGTCCCAATAATCCTGTTCCAACATGCTATATCCACCAAATTAATCTCACATAAATCATCCACCTATGCATGTACAACAGATCCTCAAGTGGTGCTCTCCTACAAGTCATTTCATATTATCCCATCATGAAAGTAAATTCCACATGCAAGGTTGAGTGCTAAAATTCTATCCATAACAACATATCTAAGTCCCAACCATTATCAGATATCCACAATAGTACTTTTCATGTGATGGCTCACAATTATATTATTTAAAGCATGCAGGTCCAAATAAAGGAATCACTCTAATATTCCTAGTGAGCATGTCAAAATAGAGGTAAACAACGACCACCCACCTGAAGTGCAAACTGTCCAAGTCCGCACAGCAAGAAAATACCAAAACTCCAAATCCTTGCTCCCACAATATTAGCACATCCGCAATACTCCTGGTACAGTACAAAGCTCACTAATTACACTTAGGCTCCCAATTAGTGCTCTTACAAATACATACAACAACAGTCCCAAAACTGTTAAATTATCACCTGCAGAAAGTGCCCAGAAAATTCCCAGAAAAATATCACGGCGATCCTTGCGTCGATAGCTTCGCAACGGTACCTTGCACGCCCAAATCAGAGTTCGGTAAGTCAAGATAAAAATCCGGCAAGGGGGTACACTCATACAAAAACTGTGCTAAAACTGTACACTGATTACTGAGAAAACAGTAATTTTCACCTCGAAATAAATCTCACAAAAATCCAATAAAAATACGAGCGCGTTCCTTGCGATCCGTAGATGAAAAAGTTGTATAAGCTCGTTTCCGTCTGACGCTCGTGCGCAAAGATATGGCCAATATACCCCGCTGCTGTCAAGAAAGTCCACACAGAAAATGGGGTCACTGTTTGCCTCGGGATCCGTGCCAAAACCTCGAAACGGGAAAGTGCGACCAAAACAAAAGATGAAGTCCTACCTCTTAGGAGTCTGCCGGTGCAAGAATCACAGCAAAATGATCTCGGGGTAGCCCAGGGGAGCAAAAACACTATCGCTGCGCCGAAGAAGAACACTAGAATGCAACGTCGCGCCGCACCGTAAAATGGGGAACCTCGGGATTCGAGCCTCCTAAAATCCTAGAACTTGGCAGGGAGATCAAGCTCGTAGAGATGAAAATCTTTGCTTAAGGGAGCTCGGGCTGAAGGTGAAAGGGTTGAGAGAAAAAGAACAAAGAAAGGGGCTCGGGTTGGGGACTTTATATAGGCAGAAAAACTTTTGAAAAATTCCCTCTGTGTCCCCACTTTCGGGCGCCGGAATATTTTCGGGCTGCTACAGTAACGGGCCGGCCCGTTACTGTTCACGCCCGAAACCTCCTGGGCCGGCCACGTAGCCCAGCCCACCTCTCTCCCGGGCCCCGCTGCACCCGGAGCACCTGCGCCCGCGAATGGCGACGCGCCACGTGTCCCCCGGCGACCGTGCACCGCGCACGTCGCGCCGTGCACCGCGCACGTCGCCGTGCTCCCCGGTCACCTGCCCGCGTACGGCACCTGCCCCGGTCAACTGCCCCACCTGCCGCGTGGACCAGGAGCACAGAACCGCACCAACCACCAACCGCCACGTGGCACCGCCTGGTGCACGCCCGCCGCCGTGGACCGCGCGCCTGCCCGCGCACCCGGGCGCCTGCCCGCGCCCTGCCCGCGCCGCATGCCGCCGCCTGCCGCCTGCCCGAGGCCGCGCCGCCGCCCGCCGGCGCTGCCCGCCGCCGCCAGCCGCCGCCGGCGATCGCCGGAAACACTGTTCCGGCATGAACAGTACCCGCAAGCAACAAAGCGACAAATAAATAGTCCATCTTGACCGTTTTCGCGCGCTGATTCCAAAAACGACGTCCGTTTCGCCAAAATCCGACTCTAAAATTTGCCGGAGGCTCCCGCAAGCAACAAAACTGCCCAAAACTTTCGGGAGTCCGCTTTTGGACATCCGGACTCAGAATTGAGCAAACAAAAAGCCATTTCCAAGCGTTTTTCAGCGCTGAATCCAAATTTGATATTCGTTTCGCGCAAAACCACCTCTAAACATCCGTCGGGATCAGCCGATCACCCACGTGATCCAATAAGGCTCGAGGTCCAACACTTGTGTCCAATCATGCACAACCACTACCCGAAACACAGTACAGGCTCCCCTGAAGTCACCAATGACTCTACCACAGCCCTGCAGAGATCCAGGTCATCACATCCTCCCCCACTAAAAGAAAGTTTCGTCCTCGAAACTAAAGTCGTTCCTCAACACGGAATCTCAACCAAATAGAGGGGGTAATTATACAATCATCCGCCACTCAAGCTCCCAAAGCTGTCAAATACCTCCTCCAGGGACACGATACAATCCTCGGGTCTCTAACAAGAACAAAATAAAGGTGGGCACTCCAGGAATCCGTACTACCCCAACCAAGTACAGCTGGGCTAACCGCTCGAGCTACCAAGTAGTCCGCATCGGTACACGCATCGGCTCCTCCTCAGCCTCAGATAATCCAGCCACAAGTCCATCGGCACACTAGCCCGATCCAAGTACCTCTCTTCTTCCCGCGATATCCAATGTAAGTCCCTCAACCACACCAGCCAAAAAGGCTACTCAACCACTGCGAAACATCCGCCTCTCGCACAAAATCAAAACCATAGAGGCGAAGATAACTCTCAAGCAACCCAGGTACACCAAAACCTCCGGGCCTGGCTTCCCACGAAAACCGTCCTCGCGGCATAATCAACCGCCGCGAAAAGAAGAAAACCGAGCCAGCCCAACCCGTCCTAAGTGCCAAACCAAGTCCCGCCACTAGGTTAAGACCATCAGGTCTACCGGTACTATCGAAGACTCAACTGCACCGGGCAGGACCAACCACACGCCCCTACGTGCCAAAGATCGGGAATATGAACCTCCCGAAACACTAGGTAACCGTCCTACCCCTAACCCAAGCAGAGAAGTACAAGCACAACCCTCTAAGAGGGAAAACTCCCGTATCAAAAAGATACAAACCCAAAAGCCCGGAACAACTCAAACCTACCACCACACCGACTGCTGTAACCTATGCGCTCTGACAGTCTCAGAAATCCACTATCCTGGAAAAGAAATCGGGAATGCCTCATCCGACTGATCTGTCCTCCATCACCCGGCGCCAAGCGCCTCAATCAGAACTCGCCTCAGGCGGCAGATCCCAATCCAAAGGAACTACAATGCCACGCTCCATACCCGGCGCCTACTCCAATGAGGCGTCCTTAATCCGTACTGGAGGGACCCAACAGTTAAAAGGTATCCTGGCGCAATCCACTCTCAGACACTCATATCCTATGCGCCCCGTCCCTCTATACATGGAGCGTGCAGTTCCGCAACTGCGTTAACTCTTGCCATAAAAGGCCTCCAAGGGCTCCATACTCAATCCCACGAATCGGAATGACTCAACCAAAACTGGCTCACTCGATCGTCGCAATCCCACAGCTTACCCGCTGTCAACTATCCACCCTGCCTCGGTGCCCCAACACTAGACGTCGGCACGGAGGGGGCTACTCGCTACTCCGACAACTGTGCCACTGCGCTGATCCGACAACTGTGTCACTGCTCCGCTGATCTGCCTCCGACACACCTACCCTTCGGGTCCGGAGCTCTCAGACTCCAATCTGGGTATCCGGCCCGAAACAACCAGCTCAGACCCAACTGCCGCACCAAGGTGCACCCGGGTCAGGGCCCGCGTCGGGGAGACACCGCTCACCACGACAAAACCGCAAATCAGCACACCCCAAACACTCGACCCAATCTAGCGAAAGTCAAAGACATCCCTCTATTTTTGTAACTTTATGTTGTCTGCAGCCAACATAACTGTCCCACAAAAATAGGATATGTCGATCCCTCTTCACTCACAGGAAGAGTCAAACAAATAAATCACCGACTTTCGCAAAATGTCGCGTCTCTCACGCACTAACATCCTAGGGTCCGCCGAAAAGCCTAGGGTTTCCTAAGTCCCAACTGACCTATCCCTAAGCTCTGATACCACCTAATCTGTCACGCCCCGGGTGTAAACCAGAACCCGGGCCCGCCAACAGATCCGCCGTGCACACAGAATTTTCCATGTACACGAAGCGCTGGTAACCTGCTCAGATATAAGAAATACAATAAAAGAGCAATAAAAACAGAGCTGAACTAAAATCTAATACATCTCAGACTGAAGCTGGAAATAAAATACAATACATCTGTAAAAATGATACATCAGTCTCTCCCAGCTCACCAAAATAAATACAACCTGCTGGCAAAAGCCAGTCCCAAATGTAAAAGTACAACCGTCTGAGGAAACATAGGTACATCAACAGTCCAGCTAACCCGCTCATCCTGCCTCGAGATCTATCTACTCAGTCGTCATCTCTCCTCGACCCGCCGCTGAAAACCCAGCAGCACCCGCAGAAGACACTGCAAAACAAGGAAGAAGAAAAAGAAGAAGGAAGAATGGGGGTGAGAACTACTAGTAAACCAGTAGCCTCCCCTAGTGGGTAAAACCTCAAACTCTGACACACCCACTAGGTCTACCAGAGGCAAAAGGGGAAAGAAGAGTGGTAAGAAATAATGACTGCCGAAGAAATGAAACTACCACTACTATGCCTCTAAAACACAGTCCTAGACTGGAATAACCGTATGCGACAATAACCAACCGTCCCAGATGAACCCAATCTGTACCGCCCTCATCATCGGGCAAGTAAGCCGCGCCGATGTGATAGCAAAGCTCCTGCTGCCGCCCTCATCATCGGGCAAATAAGCCGCGCCGATGTGATAGCAAAACTGTCAATAACTGTCTGGCCCCGGCCTCCGGAGGGGAACTCGAGGGGAGCGACCCACTCGAGGAAAGCACTACCGGGCAATAACCGCGCCGGTAAAATAAGTACCAAAAGCAGGAGTAAATCACAACTGTAAAGCCCCGGTGGAACACACCCTCCACTAAAAAAACACAGATCCCCCAATCTGATGCACAAATGAACATCCGGTCGATCGCCCAAAATTCGCGATCGCCGCAATACCCACAATCACAATCATGTCCTACATTCGACATCCGGTCAACCGCCTACTGTCCGCGGTAGCCGCTATAATCCCGCAACCCATAATCAAACACAACCTGTCACCGACCCTCAGGTCCTCGCTACACTATCCCAAACCCCTGCTCGAACCCGAGCAACCAGACTCAAGGGTCTAAATAAGAAGGAGAAAAGAAAACAAACATGGTTTCTCCTATGTCAATTCCAGCATGATAGTGTAGCAGAAAAAGGTGGCCTATCTAGGTGACCAAACAAGCATGCATAAGTTCTCAAGAGCGATAAAGAAAGTGTCCCAATAATCCTGTTCCAACATGCTATATCCACCAAATTAATCTCACATAAATCATCCACCTATGCATGTACAACAGATCCTCAAGTGGTGCTCTCCTACAAGTCATTTCATATTATCCCATCATGAAAGTAAATTCCACATGCAAGGTTGAGTGCTAAAATTCTATCCATAACAACATATCTAAGTCCCAACCATTATCAGATATCCACAATAGTACTTTTCATGTGATGGCTCACAATTATATTATTTAAAGCATGCAGGTCCAAATAAAGGAATCACTCTAATATTCCTAGTGAGCATGTCAAAATAGAGGTAAACAACGACCACCCACCTGAAGTGCAACTGTCCAAGTCCGCACAGCAAGAAAATACCAAAACTCCAAATCCTTGCTCCCACAATATTAGCACATCCGCAATACTCCTGGTACAGTACAAAGCTCACTAATTACACTTAGGCTCCCAATTAGTGCTCTTACAAATACATACAACAACAGTCCCAAAACTGTTAAATTATCACCTGCAGAAAGTGCCCAGAAAATTCCCAGAAAAATATCACGGCGATCCTTGCGTCGATAGCTTCGTAACGGTACCTTGCACGCCCAAATCAGAGTTCGGTAAGTCAAGATAAAAATCCGGCAAGGGGGTACACTCATACAAAAACTGTGCTAAAACTGTACACTGATTACTGAGAAAACAGTAATTTTCACCTCGAAATAAATCTCACAAAAATCCAATAAAAATACGAGCGCGTTCCTTGCGATCCGTAGATGAAAAAGTTGTATAAGCTCGTTTCCGTCTGACGCTCGTGCGCAAAGATATGGCCAATATACCCCGCTGCTGTCAAGAAAGTCCACACAGAAAATGGGGTCACTGTTTGCCTCGGGATCCGTGCCAAAACCTCGAAACGGGAAAGTGCGACCAAAACGAAAGATGAAGTCCTACCTCTTAGGAGTCTGCCGGTGCAAGAATCACAGCAAAATGATCTCGGGGTAGCCCAGGGGAGCAAAAACACTATCGCTGCGCCGAAGAAGAACACTAGAATGCAACGTCGCGCCGCACCGTAAAATGGGGAACCTCGGGATTCGAGCCTCCTAAAATCCTAGAACTTGGCAGGGAGACCAAGCTCGTAGAGATGAAAATCTTTGCTTAAGGGAGCTCGGGCTGAAGGTGAAAGGGTTGAGAGAAAAAGAACAAAGAAAGGGGCTCGGGTTGGGGACTTTATATAGGCAGAAAAATCTTTTGAAATAATTCCCTCTGTGTCCCCACTTTCGGGCGCCGGAATATTTTCGGGCTGCTACAGTAACGGGCCGGCCCGTTACTGTTCACGCCCGAAACCTCCTGGGTCGGCCACGTAGCCCAGCCCACCTCTCTCCCGGGCCCCGCTGCACCCGGAGCACCTGCGCCCGCGAATGGCGACGCGCCACGTGTCCCCCGGCGACCGTGCACCGCGCACTTCGCGCCGTGCACCGCGCACGTCGCCGTGCTCCCCGGTCACCTGCCCGCGTACGGCACCTGCCCCGGTCAACTGCCCCACCTGCCGCGTGGACCAGGAGCACAGAACCGCACCAACCACCAACCGCCACGTGGCACCGCCTGGTGCACGCCCGCCGCCGTGGACCGCGCGCCTGCCCGCGCACCCGGGCGCCTGCCCGCGCCCTGCCCGCGCCGCATGCCGCCGCCTGCCGCCTGCCCGAGGCCGCGCCGCCGCCCGCCGGCGCTGCCCGCCGCCGCCAGCCGCCGCCGGCGATCGCCGGAAACACTGTTCCGGCATGAACAGTACCCGCAAGCAACAAAGCGACAAGTAAATAGTCCATCTTGACCGTTTTCGCGCGCTGATTCCAAAAACGACGTCCGTTTCGCCAAAATTCGACTCTAAAATTTGCCGGAGGCTCCCGCAAGCAACAAAACTGCCCAAAACTTCTGGGAGTCCGCTTTTGGACATCCGGACTCAGAATTGAGCAAACAAAAAGCCATTTCCAAGCGTTTTTCCGCGCTGAATCCAAATTTGATATTCGTTTCGCGCAAAACCACCTCTAAACATCCGTCGGGATCAGCCGATCACCCACGTGATCCAATAAGGCTCGAGGTCCAACACTTGTGTCCAATCATGCACAACCACTACCCGAAACACAGTACAGGCTCCCCTGAAGTCACCAATGACTCTACCACAGCCCTGCAGAGATCCAGGTCATCACAGTGCCACTCTGGGCTACCATCCATAAGCTCGGCCACTATGCCGCTACAAAAGGGTTATGCTAATCCGGCCACCTAGGCCACTCTATTACCTCTTTATTCTTTTCACATTCTTGTGTTTTAATCTCAAGCTACTCGCCCCTTGGAAAACCTCGCCCCCAACAGGCCCCAGCCCGACAGTCTTGCTACCATAAGGCGAGACAGTCCAAGGTTATCGATAGCTTTTCTTTTTCTCTTTTCTTTTCTCATTGCCTCAAATGAGTTTAAGGCACCTTGGCACTCATTTTCCTCGAGAGTGAAATCTGCTCAACCCTCTCGTCTCGAATGAGTTTAAAGCACCTTGGCACTCATTCACTAGGGAGTGAAATCTGCTCAACCCTCCCATCGGCAACTTGCCCTTTTTACTTTAATTCACTTGGGAGTGACATATGCTCAACCCTCCCAATTAGCCATTTAGACTTTTCTTTACCGGGTCCGGGGGTTCCAAAAGACGGATGCCTACAACCCCAATCAAACAAGAACAGGTTGTGACACTGCCTCCCGTAGTACCCGGCCCAATGTACTTTATTTTTCCTGTTTACCTTTTCTTTAACATTCTCTTTACACTTTTGGTTTCAGATGAGTTTAAAGCACCTTGGCACTCATCTACCCGAGAGTGACATATGCTCAACCCTCCCGTTAGCATTCATGCCTCAATGCTTTCTCTTTTACTTTTCTTTTTTTATCCTAAATTATTTACTCTAGGATAACTTGGGTGTCTCTAACACCATTTTAGATTGAACATCTTGTTTGTTCACATTTTCTCTTAACCTTGCCACTTGGCAATTTCTTAGCTTCTTAGCCCTTTTCAACTCTTCCTACTTGCTTGTTATCATTTTGCAACCCTATGTTCATAATTAAACTTAGGGTTTCACTATGTCACAAGGACATTAATCATCTCGAATATCCTGGCCTAGAGTTATTAACTTTACATTCACTTTACATTGGCCTAGAGTTATTAACTCTACATTTACTTTACATTGGCCTAGAGTTTATTAACTCTAATTGCATTCAACTTATTCCTAGAGTTCATTAACTCATATTTTTAGCTCCTCATCATTTTCACCCTAGAGTTCATTGACTCTAAGTTCCACTTTTCATTATCCCTAGAGTTTATTATCTCTATGATTTTCTCTTTTTCACATTAACCTAGAGTACATTGACCCTATGTTTTTCCATGCTTCACTTGTTCTAGAGTTCATAACTCTATGTTAAATACTCTATATTCAACCTTAGGTTATCTCCTAAGTTGATGCCACTCGTTCTTCTAGGATTAACTCCTAGGTTGACATGCCACTCATTAAATCCTTATTCTAGGTTTTCTCCTAGGTCTTACAACCATCATGCATTTTCTCTATTTTTATCCACATAATATTCTAGGGTTATTTCCTAACATGATCACTCTACACATAAATCCTTTACTTCTTATACTCATGCACAATTTAACCTACAATAGGTTTAATATAATCCGCTCTTAGGGTTAAGCCCCTATTATCACATACATGGTATTAATTCCCTAAATACTTACTAACATGCTTCTTGGTCAGAAAGCAAAGGAAAACGTGGAGAGATCACCCATTTTCGGAAGAATCCCCCACCTCGGTGTGTTCTTTCGGTCCTTGAAGGAAACAAGTTTCACTCTTTCGGTCTCCGACTTTTTCCTAAATTGTAAGGAAAGAAAATCATGAACAATTGATTCTCATGATTTGTTTCTAAATCCATAAACATTTCAAAACTAAAATCCCCTTTTTGACAACTTAGCGGAAAAAAATCCCTATTTGGATATTTTCCCATCAAAAGGCTAAATTTTTATCGATTCATAAAAATAAAAGGAGAATAATCATCCCATGGCATGTTGCCAAAAAGAAACTTGCTCAACTCGATCCGGGGTCAAAATGCTCTCAAAAATTTGAGAAAATCTCAATTTGAGCAATTTCCCTCAATTCATCGATTTTGCATTTTGGCAAGTCGAGAAATTGCATTTTTCATATTGGAGAAAAGAGAAGAATTTTTTTTTTTTTTTTTTTTTTTTTTCTCTTTCCTTCTTTTTTCTTCTTTTCTTCATTTTTTTTTTCTTTTCGTTCTTGTAAAGACTGCTGCTGGGCAGCAGCTGAAAGTTTGTACAGCTGCTGCCCACAGCTCCTGCAGCTGCTAATTGCAGCAGCTGCTGCTGCTGCTGCTTGACAGCCGCAGCAGCTGCCTGCTGCCAGGGGCAGCAGCCCACTCCCCACCTCCTGTGCAGCTGCCTATGGCAGCTGCCAAGAGCACAGCTGCCAGGTGCAGCTGCTGCCCAAGGCAGCAGCTCACCCCCCCCTGCCCCGCAGCCAATGCAGCTGCTGCTGCATGTAACTGCAGCAGCAGCAGCAGCACAGCTGCAGCATGGCAGCTGTTGCTGCACAGCAGCAGCTGCCATGAGGCTGATGCCTGCGCAGCTGCTGCTGCAAGCAGCAGCAGCAGCTGGCATTGCTGCTGCTGGCAGCAGCAATGCCGCAGCCCCAATCCTCTCCCCTTTTTTTTTTTTTTTTTTTCTTTTCTTTTGTTCTTTCTTCCCAAGTGAAATAGGAAAAAAAAATAGAGAGAGAGAGAGAGAGAGAGAGAGAGAGAGAGAGAGAGAGAGAGAGAGAGAGAGCACCCTTTTTGGAGAAAAACTGAGAGGGAAGGTGAGAGAGAAATAGTCTTCTTCTTCTTCTCTTCTTCCTCTTCTTTCCTCTTTCCTCTTCTTCTTCTCTCCTTCTTCTTCTTCCTTCGTTCCCTGCCCAGCTGAGAGAGGGAGAGAGAGAAGGTGGTTTCAAATGAGGGAGAGAGAGAGCATTAAATGCCTCTGCAGGGGTGGTTGGGGAGAAGAGGTGAATTTACTAAAATGCCCCAACTAACAATTAAATTCCCAAAAATTGCCCCTGTTTCCTGCAGTTTTTCCCCTGCAGTGAGCAATTTCGGATACCCACTTTCTTCGCATTTTTCCGTCAACTGGGAAATCAAAATTGTAATTTTTCTTCTCCCCTTTAATCTACAAATTTTTCTTAAACTTCCCACGATTTTTTTAAAATTTTTGGACTACTCTAAGCTCTCGAAAGAGAGCCCCGAAAAAGCTTCGCGATAAACTACACTGTCAAAAACTGCAGTTTCAGAATTTACGAAGCATTTTTCTTCGCTTCGTTCTCCAATTTTTCCTTAATCGCTCACCTAGGTTTTTCACCCCTTTTACTCAAAAAACTTTTGTGAGACACCCCACGATTTCTTTTAAATTTTTGAGCCACTCTAAGCCTTCGAAAGAGAGCCCCGAAAAAGCTTCGCGATAAACTGCACTGTCAAAAACTGCAGTTTCAGAATTTACGAAGCATTTTTCTTCGCTTCGTTCTCCAATTTTTCCTTAATCGCTCACCTAGGTTTTTCACCTCTTTTACTCAGAAAACTTTTGTGAGACACCCCACGATTTCTTTTAAATTTTTGGGACACTCTAAGCCTCCATAACAGGGCTCCGAAAATGCTTCGTGATTACGAATTTCAGAAATTCCAGAATTTGCTAAGTCCTTGGGGTTCAAGTCACTTTTCGACCCGATGCCCTTCGCGTCAGCCGGAAACACACCGAACTCGACTGTAATCATATTTAAAACATGTTACAAGTCTTCTCACCGCATTTTGCCATTTTGCGAATTCGGCGAACGTGGGTCTACCTTTTACAAGCTTGAAGCTTCGATTTCCAACTACAACTCACTTTTCGACTCGATGACTTTTGTATCGATTCGAAATGCTTTCAACTCACTTGTAATTACATTTGAAATGTGTTACAAGTATTCTTGTTGAATTTCGCACTTTTTGCGGAAATCGCCAAACAAGGACCTATGCTTCACAATTGAAGCTTCAATTTCTCAACTCCAACTCACTTTTCGACTCGATGACTTTTGTATCGATTCAAAATGCTTCCAACTCACTTGTAATCACATTTGAAATGTGTTACAAGTATTTTTGCTGAATTTCGTCCTTTTTGCGGAAATCGCCACACAAAATGACCTAAGCTTCACAATTGAAGCTTCAAATTCTCAACTCCAACTCACTTTTCGACTCGATGACTTTTGTATCGATTCGAAATGCTTCCAACTCACTTGTAATCACATTTGAAATATGTTACAAGTATTTTTGCTGAATTTCGTCCTTTTTGCGGAAATCGCCACACAAAATGACCTAAGCTTCACAATTGAAGCTTCAAATTCTCAACTCCAACTCACTTTTCGACTCGATGACTTTTGCATCGATTCGCAATGCTTCCAACTCACTTGTAATTACATTTGAAATGCGTTACAAGTATTTTTGCTGAACTTCGCCTTTTCGCGGAAATCGATGTACTACACTCTCCCCTATTTTGAATAAACCATAATTTAGCACTTTTCTCCGAATCCAATAAAAATAGTATTTCATACCATTTTTATTTATATTATTTATATACCATAAATCTGGTACATTACATTCTACCCCCCTTAAAATAAGTTTCGTCCTCGAAACTTGAATCACATCTCGACTCCTACTTGATCGAGAGGGAGGAATCTTGTCCCACTATTGGGCTCACTATATGTCGTTACTGGGCCTCAAACTGCCCGCTCGCCAGGTCACACGAACAACTCACTAATGAATCCCTCTCTCAATCCAGGGACAAACTCAGACCTGGTATCTCGCCACCTTCACCACATAGGTGAAAGACACAATAGAGCACTTGCTCTCTCGATTGCCACGAATGACTCAGTTTTTACTTGCGAAATTTTCACTTTAATTCTGCCATCATTCTTTTCATAACGAGGTTGCATCTGCAACCAATTACATTTACCGCATATTCCGGTCGCTCCGCTGCCTAATGTGGAGGGCAAGGCCAATCCACGAGTTTCCAGCTATCACATACGCTACTAGTGCTCTAAGTCCACGGGTTATCAGCTAACCCAATATCTCGAACTACTAATAGGTTCACAGACCACGGTCCAATAGGGGCCTATAGCCCAAAACTAATCCCACACTGTGCAATGGCTCTCGCTAGCCCACAGACCCAATCGTCAAACGGGTAGATCCACACTTAGGATTACTACACCAACACTCCCAGATTTGTTGGAATTCAATTAGGAGTTGCACGAATTTTCCGGAGCTACAGTACCACAATCACCACTAGCTCTACGGCCTAGTCATATAACACTCTTAGTGTACTAACAGTCTCATCGCTCATACGTGGCATTCCCCGTTCCCGGGTCATCGCTCGGACTACCGTCCCGACCAAATCTCTATCATGCCCCGCCCTCAGGTCTCGGGCCGCTGTCTCTCACAACCGACTGCGCCTGCCCACTAGGCTACAGGCCCACAGTCCACAAACATGGTCCAGGCACGGATCGTCCCCAAGCGAACCCGCTAATCGTCGCCACGCGACCACTACGCTCCACTGAGCAAAAACCCACTAACTAGTCGTCAATCCACAACCCGAACTCTCTATCAACTCTGGCCACACTGGGCAAAGGCTAATACGCCACCTAATCAGCTCTCTCTGGCTAAACGATACTTGTGCTCCATGAGCACTCAAACAGTTGGGCATCCAGCGCCCCCATGCTAACTCGCAAATATCTAGTGTTAAGCAACTTGCTTATACGCGCGTATGACTCCTGTACACCTCCTCCAACTAGGTTGAGGCACCACGAATAACTGTCCACCAACTCTGGTGATTAACTCGCAAATCCTGCGGTGGCAATCCTTGCCATTACACCGATCCATCAGAACGGGCCACAAAACTCTCGCTCTTTCGAGAGGTTCCCGCATCTTGAAGCCTACTCTAGGCCTCACCAACACTACTATGCGGCAACCCAGCCACAATCTGTTACGGAATTTGAGTTGGCATATTTCGTGGAAAGTGTTAAGTCTTGAAGATTGAAGATGAAAGAACTTTGGATCATATACCTCAATCTCAAGAAAGAAGAATTCAAAAGGATCAGGTATGTTTAACTAAAGATTCATGGTGATCCGAATACTTCTTGTAGTGTAGAAACACCTGGAAGAATGTTTTATTGCATAAACATCAAAAACTGGACATGGGACATGTTCAGGATCCGGATCGGGTCTTGCGATCCGGATCCCGAAGGGTGTTCGCTCATACACTGGTTCAATCCGGATCGCAACATTTCATGATCCGGATCCCGAACACTTGTTTTACCTTGGTACTTGCACGATCCGGATCAGGATTTGCAATCCGGATCCCGAATGTTGATGTTTGGTAAAACTGTATGAACGATCCGGATCGGGACTACGATCCGGATCCCGAACCCTTGGTTTTCTGGAAATCGTCTTTCTTGCTACGCGATCCGGATCGCAGTAATTCCAATCCGGATCGCCGTCCGTAAAATTTCCAGAAAAGTTGTTTTTGATCCTTATCTTCTTCCAATGGTTTCTAACCTATAAATAGACCCTATATTCATTTTTAGGGTAAGGATAATCGGTAAACATAGAAAAATATACCGAAAAGAAAAATCCACATATAGAGAAGAAAGGAAATCAATAGATTAATTCTATGTTTCTTCATCTATATTGATTGATTTGATTCTAGGTTTTCCATACTCAGATTTTGAGTAGAATCAAATCAATGAATACTTAGATGGTATTTCCGATCTATCTTTAATCTAAGTATTCGGCGGATCATCACCACCCAAAAACAACGATTTACCCCAAATCGGCGCGTGGACTCGCGTGGCCTTGTGGATTCAAGGTGCAACCGCTCTCGTGGATTCGGAGCGAGGTACGTTCGTGGATTCGAAGCGTGCTACTGGGTGAAGACCGTGGATTCGGTCGGACGTCGTGGACTCGACGTTGGACGCTGTGGATTCAGCGTTGGGCGCGGATCGTGGATTCGAGAAGCGTCGTGGAGCGAGCGGAGAAGATCTACTAGGAGCGTATGGTAAAAGGTTGAGTCGTCTGTGAGTACGTTATATCACCTTGTACGTGTGTTAATTCTAGTGGATTTCGCCGTGTTATCGGTCCCGTGGTTTTTTACTCCGGTTTGGAGTTTTTCCACGTAAAAATCTTGCGTGTTCATTTATTTTTCCGCATTGGGTTTTATTGCGCAATGATTTTTTGAGTGTTTATTGTTTACACCTATTCACCCCCCTCTAGGTGTTTTTTCCCCTATTTAGATCCAATTACTTATAACCCAACAAGTGGTATCAGAGCGGGAATAGGGTTGTAAACAATGGTTGAAGGTGGAAACATCAATCGACCCCCTTTCTTTGATGGAACAAATTATGCGTACTGGAAAGTACGGATGAAAGCCTTTTTAATTTCCATCGACGAAAGGGTGTGGCAATCAATTGAATTAGGATGGTCTAATCCAACTGAAATTATTTCTGATGTTCGCACCTTAAAACCTAGGTCGAAATGGACCAAGGAAGAGATAGATTCATCTTCTTACAATGGCAAAGGGATTAATGCTCTATTTAATGCTTTGTCACAAACAGAGTTCTCTCGCGTCTCGGCATGTGAGACTGCGAAAGAAATCTGGGATGTTCTTCAAGTTACGCATGAGGGAACTAACCTTGTGAAGATTCAGAAACTGCAAATGCTTACGAGCAAGTTTGACTCTATCTCTATGGCAGAGAATGAATCTTTCACTGACTATTACACACGATTGCAAGACATCGTAAACTCATGTGCTAACTTGGGAGAGAAGATTCCAGAATTTAAAGTTGTAAGAAAAATTTAAGAACTCTTCCTGAACGATTTCGCCCGAAGGTCGCAGCCATTGAAACAATTAAACACCCGGACGAAATGCGTGTAGAAGAATTAGTAGGTGCTTTACAAACTTATGAAATGACATTTCCTACTAACTATTCTTCTGGAAAGGCATCCTCTTCTAAGTCTTCAGGTTACGCATTGAAATCAACTAAAGAAGAAGACGCGGATTCATCCTCCTCGGACGACGACGAGAACCTTTCTATGGAGGACTTTGAGAAGCAGCTCGCTCTCTTGACAAGGAAGTTTCGCCGCAACTTTCGAAGGGGTAATCCAAGCAAAACTCCATCCTTCGGAAAGTCGAAGAAAGGCAAAGGTTCTTCAAGCTACAAGTCAAGAAAGCAAGAGAACTTCTCAAAGGATAAGAAAAGTTCAGAGGGACAAGTTCAGTGCTTCAAATGTCGAGGCTACGGCCACATTGCAACGGAGTGTCCCAACAAGAATCCGGCAAAGAAGAAGGCGATGCAAGTCGTTACTTGGGATGACAACTCCACGTCAAATGAGTCATCCTCAAGTGATGAAGAAGACAACGCGACAGCTTTCCACGCGTCCACTACATCTTCACCCTTCATGTGCTTAATGGCAAGTACATCCGATTCACTGTCCAACTCCACTGTTGAAAAGATTGCAACGGACGATGAATCAGATGATTCGGAAGGTGAAGATTTTGCTCTAGCCTACCACAGACTTTTGAGGGATTCAAAGAAACTGGCTAAGCAAAACAAGGGGTTGAAAGGGAGATTGCAGGATCTCGAAGAAGAAGTAAAAAGGGTAACCTCTCTCTCAACCGATCTTGAAGTGGAAAGGGATAATCTGATTAAAACAAATGTTTCCCTTCAAGAGTCCAATGAGCAACTCGAGAAGAATTATATGGATATGGTGAACAAAGCGAATTACTTCTTGAAGCTCAACGGCGAGGCTCGACAGGAAAAATTGGAAATGACGGAGACCATACGCCAACTGAAGGATGACTTAAAGAGATTTTCTTCTGGAAGGAGTAAGTTGGACAGACTTCTTGGTCTTGGTCAAACAAATAAGTTCGGCCTCGGATACACTCAAACTGGAGACATTCCAAGTTCGAGTGGGACAGTATTTGTGCCTCAGTCGGTATCTCCTCCTCCGACACCGGAATTCACGACAAGCAACGACAACAAGCCTACTTCATCCTCCTCGGGATCGTCAAGATCTAAGGTATGTTTTCGTTGTGGCATTTCAGGGCACATAAGGAGAAATTGCAAGACGGGAGCCAAACGCACACCTCAAGCACCTCTTGCAATGACTACCAAAAGGGTGATTCCTCAGAAATCAATGCAAATCATTTGAAGGAAAAGAGCCTTGGTAGTCACCGCTCAAGACGACATCATCAAGGAGCAGCAATTCTTCAAGCAAGACGCTTTCACCTAGGAGATCAACTTCACGACCATTACCGACGCATTCCAAAAAGGTTTGGGTGCGCAAAGGTGAAATTTTCCCTTGTCTTGTTACCAATGTTTCCTTGCATGCATATGATAGTTCGTCTTGGTATCTGGATAGCGGGTGTTCCCGTCATATGACCGGTGACAAAAACTGTTTTCAAACATTTGAGAAAAACTCCGGAGGACTTGTTGTTTTCGGAGATGGTCGGTCTTCCAAAATTGTTGGAAAGGGAACGGTAGCTATTCCAGATGGCCCGGTTCTAAATAATGTGTTATTTGTTCATGGCCTTAAGACTAACCTCATAAGCATAAGTCAACTTTGTGATAGTGGTTATTCAGTTAATTTTTCATCTGATAAATGCACTGTAACTGACATGAACCATGCTTTCTTTTTAAAAGGGGTTAGATCAGAAAACAATTGTTATGTAGTTCCTCATAAGATTTCTGAAAAATGTAACCTAGCATCTTTGAAAAATGAAACACTTTGGCATGAAAGGCTAGGTCACATAAACTTTAAGGAACTTGCTAGAATTTCGAACAAAGATGTGGTCAAGGGGGTTCCGAAACTTTCTTTTGAACAAAACATTGTGTGTGGCGGTTGCCAAAAGGGAAAACAGTCTAGGACTGCACACAAGAACTTGAACCACATAGGTACAAAACGGCCTTTGGAACTTTTGCATATGGACTTAATGGGGCCAACTCGTCAACCATCTCTGGGAGGTAAATGGTATATTTTCTTATTGGTTGATGATTTTTCTAGATATACTTGGGTAGCATTTTTAAAAGAAAAAGCTGATACCTTTGATTCTTTTCTCGAAATCTGCCATCGTATTATGATTGAAAAGAATGAAAGGATTACTCGAGTTAGAAGTGATAGAGGTGGGGAATTCATAAATTCCAAATTCATTGATTTTTGCACTTCTAACGGCATTAAACATGAATTCTCTGCACCTTATACACCTCAACAAAATGGTGTAGTCGAGCGCAAAAACAGGGTCGTACAGGAAATGGCACGTGTTATGCTTCACAGCCGGAACTTACCTTTTTATTTTTGGGCTGAAGCGGTGAACACTGCTGTTTATGTTATTAATCGCGTGTATTTGCGCCCGGGGACATTGAATACACCATATGAACTTTGGTTTTGTAGAAAACCTAACATCAAATATTTTCGTATCTTTGGGAGTCGGTGTTTTATTTTACGTGATCGCGAAAATCTTGGAAAATTTGACTCTCGAAGTGACGAAGGGATTTTCTTAGGTTATTCTACAAACAGCAGAGCATATCGAGTTTTTAACTTAGAATCTAAGACGATCGTAGAATCGATAAATGTTAAGGTAGATGAAGCTTTTCACTTTGAATCTGAAAAATCTACCCTCGATATCTCTCTTGATGATGATACACCTGCTAATGCATCTTCTTCTAACAATTCTTTCGATAATAATGTTGATGCATCTAACGGTTCTTCAAGTTATCTGATGTGCAGGAATCATCTCGTGTACCTCCGTCTACTCCTCTACCTCAAACGTTACGCATCTCCAAGGATCACCCTGAATCGAACATCATTGGAGATCCACAAGAAGGAGTTAGAACACGGAGACAATTGGTTTGCGGATTTGCATGCTATGTATCTCAAATCGAACCAAAGAATGTTGATGAAGCTCTCCAAGATGACTACTGGATTAAAGCAATGCAGGAAGAGCTCCATCAATTCGAGCGAAACAAAGTCTGGGAATTAACGAAGCCTCCGAAGCAACACAATGTGATAGGTACCAAATGGATCTTCAAGAACAAGAAAAATGAAGAAGGTACTATCATCAGGAACAAAGCAAGGTTAGTTGCTCAAGGCTACTCTCAAGTAGAAGGTATAGACTTTGATGAAACTTTCGCCCCTGTAGCTAGACTCGAGTCCATTCGTATCTTGTTTGCGATTGCTTGTCATTTTAAAATCAAATTATTTCAAATGGACGTTAAGAGCGCCTTTTTAAATGGGTTTTTAAATGAGGAAGTTTATGTGGCTCAACCGAAAGGTTTTGTGGATCATAAACTACCTAACCATGTTTTTCGTCTGAAAAAGGCTCTTTACGGTCTGAAACAAGCACCGCGAGCATGGTACGAAAGGTTGACAAAGCACCTTTTGGAAAAGGGCTACACTCGAGGGGGAGCTGACAGGACTCTCTTTGTGAAGCATTATCAAAACAATTTCATAGTTGCTCAAATCTATGTCGATGACATTGTTTTTGGCGCAACAAGAGATAATGATGCTTCTAAATTCGCGGAGACCATGGAAAGCGAATTTGAGATGTCCATGATGGGCGAATTGACTTATTTTCTTGGATTACAAGTTAAACAAAACGATGAAGGTATTCACTTGTGTCAATCCAAGTATGCACTGGAGTTGGTCAAAAAGTTTGATCTAGAAAATTCTAAGGATTTTCCGACTCCAATGGGAACTAGCCATAAGGGACTTGGAAGTGAATCACATAGTGAGAATGTAGACGAGAAACTGTATCGCAGTATGATTGGAAGTCTACTATATCTCACGGCTAGTCGCCCGGATATATCCTTCAGTGTTGGGATTTGTGCGAGATATCAATCAGCACCGAAGGAGGTTCACCTGAAAGCGGTGAAACGGATCATCCGATATATCAAAGGTACAATCAATTTCGGAATTTGGTATCCTATGGGAACAAGTTTGGATATTGTTGGATACTCAGATGCCGATTGGGCTGGATCAGTGGATGACCGGAAAAGCACGAGTGGTGCATGCTTCTATCTTGGCCATTGCCTTGTTGCATGGCACAGTAAAAAGCAGAATTGCATAGCACTCTCGACTGCCGAAGCGGAGTACATTTCTGCAGGAAGTTGTTCAACCCAATTGATTTGGATGAAAAGCGTGTTGAGCGATTTCCGGATTTCAGCAACTTCGGTAACCATTTTATGTGACAACACTAGTGCTATTAACATTTCAAAAAACCCTGTGTTGCACTCTAGAACAAAACATATTGAACTTAGATATCATTTTCTTAGAGAGCTAGTTGAATCAAATATTCTTCAACTGTCATATATTTCAACTGAGGATCAATTAGCTGATATCTTAACAAAACCTTTGGATCAAAAACGTTTTATTCACTTGCGTAAAGCAATTGGCATGCTTTCCTTGAAATAATCTCTTTTGAAACCTTTGCTTAGGTTAGGTTTTGTTTTTGTTTTTGTTTTGTTCTTTATCTATGTTTTGTACATAGGACATTAATTGAGCATAAATCATAATTGACTTTAATTGCATCCTTTTATGCATTTAGAAATTTATTATGCTTTTGATATCATAATATTTCAATGTTGCAATGATCATTTACGTTAATTAAACCATCTTTTAAGTGATCAAAGTCAATTTCTCTCTCAATGATCTCTTGGTATAGTCATTATCATATTTGATTGCTTAGTCGAGTATGAATGCGAGATCAATTTTTGGTTGAATACCTTATATATTAAATAATTGATAGCCAATTGAGGGGGAGTCAAAGAAATGTAAAATGCTCAAAAGATGTGGAAAGAGTTACATCCCAATGAGGAGTGTGAAAACTACCACCACATGGAGAAAATGAAAGAAAGAAAAAGATACTCCATGAATGCAAAGCAAATTTTTGTTTTAAAAATGTTGATGAAATGCATATTGAAATACTTGACTCAGTCGTATTTCATGGTTGGTATAAGGTGGGATTTTTGATAAAAGATGCTCAAAGAGCCACTCCTTCAACAGATTGTCTAGATATATTATCTAACTTATCTGGGATTTCAAACATCTATTGATCTTGGTATTTCATTTTCTTTACCAAAATTGATGATTTGATAAAGGCATTACACATAAGATCAGGATAGATGTAATTGAAGTTGTTCAACTTTAAGTGTTTTAATTTCGTAAATTTTCGTTTCATTTTTGAGTATTTTTGATAGATTTTGCATAATCTATTTCTTGTTGTATGAAACGATGATTTTTGTTTAAAGTTGATATGGTAAAGTGCTTACATACTTTTTCTGGATTTTATGGAATTTTTCTAAAATTTTCTGGAGAAAAAGTTGAAGCCGATCCGGATCGGGGTAAGTGATCCGGATCCCGAACGCAGGATTCTTCCTGCGGGTAGCCGATCCGGATCACATTCTCGATCCGATCCGGATCACGGCTAGGGTTTTTATAAGAACAAAGAGGATTTGATTTCTTTTACCCTAATCTTTTGTTCTCAAGTCTCTAGAGCTTCTCTCTCTAGATTTCTTGCATCTTGGAGCTTCCAAACTCAAAGTTCTTCGAATCCAAGTAAGTTTTATTGATCAAAATCTCGGTTTTTCACAGTTTTTCTCTTTTTCATCAAACGTGAGTAGAAATCATGGATCTTTTTCGTTTGTGAATGGTTTTTGATCAAATTTCTTTTGAAATAAGAACTCTGGGTCGATTAGTTTTGCTTTTATGCTGGGTTTTTACTGATTAACGAGTTTTTAGGCTTCGATTTCTAAAAATTCGGTTTTAGGGCATAAAAGAGGAATTTTTGAAAATCATGGATTGATCTATTTTTAAAATTCTTTTTGCAAAACTAATTTGATTCTTAGCTTCTCTACATGATTATGATTGTTTGGGTACAATTTTTCAAATTTTTCAAAATTGACGATTTTTCATGTGTTCTTGAGTTGCTCTTCACAGGACTTCAACTTCTTAAAGCACTGTGTTCAATGGCATTCTCCTGGTTCTTTCTTTTGTTGGTCACTATGGTGCACACGAGTACATCTGTTAAAAAGGAACAGAATGATTCCACTCAAGAAAAGACTAAAGAAGCTGGGGAGGACAGCTCAGACTATGATGAGGAGGAATGGGATGAATTTTTCAAAGATGTTCAACGAAAAATTGATGAGGAGAACAGGAAATTTGTCAAAGGAAAAAGGCTTATGAAATCTACCTCAACAACTAAACAGTATACAAGACGGAAAAATGTCCAAAGAAGTGAAATTCAGCGTAGTGGGCCCCTTACCAGAGCACGCTCACTCTCTGGGGTTCTACAAACTGAATCTCCATGGGTTAAAGGACTGGATGCACCATCTGCCTCTACACAGCATCCATCACACTCGAAGACACGGACTACAGACACAGAGGCTTTGGAATTAGTTCGCCAGGAACAACAAAGACTCTCTGCTGAACAAGAAAGAATATCGACAGAACTTCAGCAAATTTCCTCTCAGCACAAGAAGATCAAGAAAAAGTATTCAAGTATTTCGAAAATGCTTAAGGGGATTTTGAGCACGCTGAGCTGTACCAGTTCAGACTCTTCAGACTAAAACAAAATTTCGTGCAGGATTTTCTTTTTGTGCAGGACTTTTAGGACTTAGTTTTTGTTCTAACTTGTAGTTTAGTTCTCAGATTGTGCATATTGATAGAACTTTTTAACTCTCCTTATATTGTGTAGCTTTTGCTACGTTTTTGGCTTTATTTGTGACAAAAAGGGGGAGAGAGTTTAAGAGAGAACTTGGACAATGCAACTTGAACAATGATGATGATGTGAAAACTGTGTGACTATGATGTGAACATCAAGGTAAGTATGATCTCAACTTCAACATCTCAACTTCAACTTTGGTTTGGTTTTTATTTTGTTGATTGGTTGCATGTCCCTACTAACTATTCGACTAACTATTTGGGCATGTATTATTACTAACAAGTTGATGTTGGACTAACATTTTGTGACATTTGGATTTTGAATGCATAGAAGATATGTTGGTTTTTAACTATGATTCTCTTACATATCTGAATTCTTCAAATGTCATGATGAGAATAAACTCTATCTCTGTATTCGGTGTTGTATGTTTCAATTCTTGAGGTATCTAACGATTTCTTTTGTCAAGAATGATTTCTTTGTGCAGAGATTACAGATGTCTAAGTCTAGAGTCTGTTTTAGGAGTTTATCTCATGTTTTTAATTTTTTGGATCTCCATTATAAATTTTTGTTGTATGGTGATAGCAACAAAAATATCTTTTTGAATTTTCTTTTGTGGATCTGTGTTTTGTCACGAAACCGCCAAAGGGGGAGATTGTTACGGAATTTGAGTTGGCGTATTTTGTGGAAAGTGTTAAGTCTTGAAGATTGAAGATGAAAGAACTTTGGATCATATACCTCAATCTCAAGAAAGAAGAATTCAAAAGGATCAGGTATGTTTAACTAAAGATTTTGGTGATCCGAATACTTCTTGTAGTGTAGAAACACCTGGAAGAATGTTTTATTGCATAAACATCAAAAACTGGACATGGGACATGTTCAGGATCCGGATCGGGTCTTGCAATCCGGATCCCGAAGGGTGTTCGCTCATACACTGGTTCAATCCGGATCGCAGCATTTCATGATCCGGATCCCGAACACTAGTTTTACCTTGGTACTTGCACGATCCGGATCAGGATTTGCAATCCGGATCCCGAATGTTGATGTTTGGTAAAACTGTATGAACGATCCGGATCGGGGACTACGATCCGGATCCCGAACCCTTGGATTTCTGGAATCGTCTTTCTTGCTTCTGCGATCCGGATCGCAGTAATTCCAATCCGGATCGCCGTCGGTAAAATTTCCAGAAAAGGCAGTTTTTGATCCTTATCTTCTTCCAATGGTTTCTAACCTATAAATAGACCCTATATTCATTTTTAGGGTTAAGGATTTAATCGGTAAAACATAGAAAAATATACCGAAAAGAAAGATCCACATATAGAGAAGAAAGGAAATCAATAGATTTATTCTATGTTTCTTCATCTATATTGATTGATTTGATTCTAGGTTTTCCATACTCACATTTTGAGTAGAATCAAATCAATGAATACTTAGATGGTATTTCCGATCTATCTTTGATCTAAGTATTCGGCGGATCATCACCACCCAAAAACAACGATTTACTCCAAATCGGCGCGTGGACTCGCGTGGCCTTGTGGACTCAAGGTGCAACCGCTCTCGTGGATTCGGAGCGAGGTACGTTCGTGGATTCGAAGCGTGCTACTGGGTGAAGACCGTGGATTCGGTCGGACGTCGTGGACTCGACGTTGGACGCTGAGGACTCAGCGTTGGGCGTGGATCGTGGATTCGAGAAGCGTCGAGGAACGAGCGAAGAAGATCTACTAGGAGCGTATGAAAAAGGTTGAGTCGTCTGTGAGTACGTTATATCACCTTGTACGTGTGTTAATTCTAGTGGATTTCGCCGTGTTATCGGTCCCGTGGTTTTTTACTCCGATTTGGAGTTTTTCCACGTAAAAATCTTGCGTGTTCATTTATTTTTCCGCATTGGGTTTTATAGCGCAATGATTTTTGAGTGTTTATTGTTTACACCTATTCACCCCCCTCTAGGTATTTTTTTCCCCTATTTAGATCCAATTACTTATAACCCAACACAATCAACACGCCACACGGTCACTACCGTCATCAGGGGCGAACTCACGCCGCCTAGCCCGTAAATCTTTCTTGCCCTGACCCTCAGGGAACATTAACTTGGTTCTCGCAACATAGCGATCACCAATTACCTCGTGAGTGGGTCTCTCACTAGACCTCTTCATCCACACTTTGCCAACAACTGGCTGACCCAAGCTTACGACACCCCTTACTGAGGGTGCAGGGCGCGCCAACATAAGCTCGGCGGCCACCACCATCCTCTCTACTGTCGCCCCAACATGCGGCGACACCGTACGCTCATGCGTCATTTATGCAGCCTCAGCTTGCCGCGCTATCAGCCACTGAAGCCTATCGATCTGCTCCGACTGTGTGACACCCCCGGAATTTGGATTAGTCCTCTATATAAATGATATAATAGGACTAAATCTCTAACCCGGCTATAGCATTTTGGATGGTAGCAAGATCCAAGAGGAACATGAGAGTTAAGCGTGCTAGAGCTAGAGTAGTTCTAGGATGGGTGACCCCCTGGGAAGTGGGGCGTCACAGTTGGTATCAGAGCCATTCACCAGCCGGAAATGTGAGATGAGTCTCGGCTGAGCCAGGGTTATATAGCGGGTAGAGCGAGGCTCCCCGGCTAATGACCGTTGTGAGTGGAGTGCAGCTCCTCACAAGGTCGGCTAAGGCTAGCGAGACGAGTTTCACATCGCCTGGTGCTTGTGAGTGTGCTTGAGCCTGACGTGGACGTCAGCGCTTAAAGGGGGGAAGAATGTGACACCCCCGGAATTTGGATTAGTCCTCTATATAAATGATATAATAGGACTAAATCTCTAACCCGGCTATAGCATTTTGGATGGTAGCAAGATCCAAGAGGAACATGAGAGTTAAGCGTGCTAGAGCTAGAGTAGTTCTAGGATGGGTGACCCCCTGGGAAGTGGGGCGTCACAGACTGTCACCTTGACGCCACCCTTAGGCGTCGGAATCTGTCTTCCTGTCGGCGGGGAGTTCCCGCTTAACGGCAAGAAGCTTGATCTGCTGCTGGATCACACCAACAAGTGCAGCCACCTGCTATCGCAGCACGTGTACCTTGTTCGACCCGGAGCCCTCTCATGGCTCGAGTCGAGACAAGCGCGTCTCCCTACGTGGTGTTATCGCTGATATGCACACCACAACGAAACGATTAGCCCAAATTCAGCCATTTGAGCAATGCGCAATCTATACACCGACAAAAAGGCTCGTCGACCCAATCATGCGAAAGTATAAGAGGGTACTCCTTTTCATCTTCAACATTACGTTGTCGGCCGCCAACGTAATATCCGAAGAATGAAAGCTCGTCGCCCTCGATCAGTCCCAACATCCTTTTTGGGAACGATAATAACCAATCAAATACTTTCGCCCAATAATCCACACACTCTCTCGTGCTAATCCCTAGGGTCTCCCTAAGGTTCACTAACCACCTAGGACTATTCCTAGGCTCTGATACCACTCTTATCTGTCACGCCCCGAGTCCGCCAATTTGTACGGTTCGGGCACGCCAACAGACCCGCCAATCGGGTATGACCTTTCACTACCCGAAAGGAACGGTAACATCCATAATAACACAAGAAGTGTAAGCGGAAGCTCAATATCAGAGTACTAAAAATCACTACTAATTTAAATTTTTGCAACAACTAAAGCGGAAATGGAAGCATGCAAGAGTGAACCATAAACTAAAATTTATTACATCTTACATTCTTGAACTTGCAAATAAAATTATTACAATTCTCTTACATAATTTCCTCACCATACAAGGTTCACTCAAGAAATATAAAAATGGTACCTCTGCTAGACACTCTAGGTCTCTATGCTGCTGGGCTCTTGCCCCTGTCGTATGCCTCGCCGTCTGCATCTGAACCGTCGCGACCGCTGCATCCACTCCCGAACCTGTGGGGGGAGTCACCCAAGGGGTGTGAGAACTACGACCGAGTTCCCAGTGGGTTCAACCACCGAGAAAGAATGTTCTACACCACTTGGTCCAATGGAAGCAGGATAGCAAGATAACTATGCTATAAATAACTGCAGATACTGACTAACATGATCATAACCTGTATGAATAAATCTACACTATCTGTGTATGTTCCCTGACTCACTGCTATCAATCGTGCCACTCTGGGCTACCATCCATAAGCTCGGCCACTATGCCGCTACAAAAGGGTTATGCTAATCCGGCCACCTAGGCCACTCTATTACCTCTTTATTCTTTTCACATTCTTGTGTTTTAATCTCAAGCTACTCGCCCCTTGGAAAACCTCGCCCCCAACAGGCCCCAGCCCGGCAGTCATGCTACCATAAGGCGAGACAGTCCAAGGTTATCGATAGCTTTTCTTTTTCTCTTTTCTTTTCTCATTGCCTCAAATGAGTTTAAGGCACCTTGGCACTCATTTTCCTCGAGAGTGAAATCTGCTCAACCCTCTCGTCTCGAATGAGTTTAAAGCACCTTGGCACTCATTCACTAGGGAGTGAAATCTGCTCAACCCTCCCATCGGCAACTTGCCCTTTTTACTTTAATTCACTTGGGAGTGACATATGCTCAACCCTCCCAATTAGCCATTTAGACTTTTCTTTACCGGGGCCGGGGGTTCCAAAAGACGGATGCCTACAACCCCAATCAAACAAGAACAGGTTGTGGCACCGCCTCCCGTAGTACCCGGCCCAATGTACTTTATTTTTCCTGTTTACCTTTTCTTTAACATTCTCTTTACACTTTTGGTTTCAGATGAGTTTAAAGCACCTTGGCACTCATCTACCCGAGAGTGACATATACTCAACCCTCCCGTTAGCATTCATGCCTCAATGCTTTCTCTTTTACTTTTCTTTCTTTATCCTAAATTCTTTACTCTAGGATAACTTGGGTGTCTCTAACACCATTTTAGATTGAACATCTTGTTTGTTCACATTTTCTCTTAACCTTGCCACTTGGCAATTTCTTAGCTTCTTAGCCCTTTTCAACTCTTCCTACTTGCTTGTTATCATTTTGCAACCCTATGTTCATAATTAAACTTAGGGTTTCACTATGTCACAAGGACATTAATCATCTCGAATATCCTGGCCTAGAGTTATTAACTTTACATTCACTTTACATTAGCCTAGAGTTATTAACTCTACATTTACTTTACATTGGCCTAGAGTTTATTAACTCTAATTGCATTCGCTTATTCCTAGAGTTCATTAACTCATATTTTTAGCTCCTCATCATTTTCACCCTAGAGTTCATTGACTCTAAGTTCCACTTTTCATTATCCCTAGAGTTTATTATCTCTATGATTTTCTCTTTTTCACATTAACCTAGAGTACATTGACCCTATGTTTTTCCATGCTTCACTTGTCCTAGAGTTCATAACTCTATGTTAAATACTCTATATTCAATCTTAGGTTATCTCCTAAGTTGATGCCACTCGTTCTTCTAGGATTAACTCCTAGGTTGACATGCCACTCATTAAATCCTTATTCTAGGTTTTCTCCTAGGTCTTACAACCATCATGCATTTTCTCTATTTTTATCCACATAATATTCTAGGGTTATTTCCTAACATGATCACTCTACACATAAATCCTTTACTTCTTATACTCATGCACAATTTAACCTACAATAGGTTTAATATATTCCGCTCTTAGGGTTAAGCCCCTATTATCACATACATGGTATTAATTCCCTAAATACTTACTAACATGCTTCTAGGTTAGAAAGCAAAGAAAAAAGTGGAGAGATCACCCTTTTTCGGAAGAATCCCCCACCTCGGTGTGTTCTTTCGGTCCTTGAAGGAAACAAGTTCCACTCTTTCGGTCTCCGACTTTTTCCTAAATTGTAAGGAAAGAAAATCATGAACAATTGATTCTCATGATTTGTTTCTAAATCCATAAACATTTCAAAACTAAAATCCCCTTTTTGACAACTTAGCGGAAAAAAATCATCCCATGGCATGTTGCCAAAAAGAAACTTGCTCAACTCGATCCGGGGTCAAAATGCTCTCAAAAATTTGAGAAAAGCTCAATTTGAGCAATTTCCCTCAATTCATCGATTTTGCATTTTGGCAAGTCGAGAAATTGTATTTTTCATATTGGAGAAAAGAGAAGAATTTTTTTTTTTTTTTTTTTTTTTTTTTTTCTTCTTTTCTTCTTTTCTTTTCTTTCTCCTTCCTTCTCTTTTCTTCTTTTCTTCTTTTTTTTTTTTCTTTTCGTTCTTGTAAAGACTGCTGCTCGGCAGCAGCTGAAAGTTTGTACAGCTGCTGCCCACAGCTCCTGCAGCTGCTAATTGCAGCTGCTGCTGCTGCTAATTGCAGCTGCTGCTGCTGCTTGACAGCCGCAGCAGCTGCCTGCTGCCAGGGGCAGCAGCCCACTCCCCACCTCCTGTGCAGCTGCCTAAGGCAGCTGCCAAGAGCACAGCTGCCAGGTGCAGCTGCTGCCCAAGGCAGCAGCTCACCCCCCCTGCCCCGCAGCCAATGCAGCTGCTGCTGCATGTAACTGCAGCAGCAGCAGCAGCACAGCTGCAGCATGGCAGCTGTTGCTGCACAGCAGCAGCTGCCATGAGGCTGATGCCTGCGCAGCTGCTGCTGCAAGCAGCAGCAGCAGCTGGCAATGCTGCTGCTGGCAGCAGCAATGCCGCAGCCCCAATCCTCTCCCCTTTTTTTTTTTTTTTTTTTCTTTTCTTTTGTTCTTTCTTCCCAAGTGAAATAGGAAAAAAAATTGAGAGAGAGAGAGAGAGAGAGAGAGAGAGAGCACCCTTTTTGGAGAAAAACTGAGAGGGAAGGTGAGAGAGAAATAGTCTTCTTCTTCTTCTCTTCTTCCTCTTCTTTCCTCTTTCCTCTTCTTCTTCTCTCCTTCTTCTTCTTCCTTCGTTCCCTGCCCAGCTGAGAGAGGGAGAGAGAGAAGGTGGTTTCAAATGAGGGAGAGAGAGAGCATTAAATGCCTCTGCAGGGGTGGTTGGGGAGAAGAGGTGAATTTACTAAAATGCCCCAACTAACAATTAAATTCCCAAAAATTGCCCCTGTTTCCTGCATTTTTTCCCCTGCAGTGAGCAATTTCGGATACCCACTTTCTTCGCATTTTTCCGTCAACTGGGAAATCAAAATTGTAATTTTTCTTCTCCCCTTTAATCTACAAATTTTTCTTAAACTTTCCACGATTTTGTTTAAATTTTTGGACTACTCTAAGCTCTCGAAAGAGAGCCCCGAAAAAGCTTCGCGATAAACTACACCGTCAAAAACTGCAGTTTCAGAATTTACGAAGCATTTTTCTTCGCTTCGTTCTCCAATTTTTCTTTAATCGCTCACCTAGGTTTTTCACCCCTTTTACTCAGAAAACTTTTGTGAGACACCCCACGATTTCTTTTAAATTTTTGAGCCACTCTAAGCCTTCGAAAGAGAGCCCCGAAAAAGCTTCGCGATAAACTGCACTGTCAAAAACTGCAGTTTCAGAATTTACGAAGCATTTTTCTTCGCTTCGTTCTCCAATTTTTCCTTAATCGCTCACCTAGGTTTTTCACCTTTTTTACTCAGAAAACTTTTGTGAGACACCCCACGATTTCTTTTAAATTTTTGGGCCACTCTAAGCCTCCGAAACAGGGCTCCGAAAATGCTTCGTGATTACGAATTTCAGAAATTCCAGAATTTGCTAAGTCCTTGGGGTTCAAGTCACTTTTCGACCCGATGCCCTTCGCGTCAGCCCGAAACACACCGAACTCGACTGTAATCATATTTAAAACATGTTACAAGTCTTCTCGCCGCATTTCGCCATTTTGTGAATTCGGCGAACGTGGGTCTACCTTTTACAAGCTTGAAGCTTCGATTTCCAACTACAACTCACTTTTCGACTCGATGACTTTTGTATCGATTCGAAATGCTTTCAACTCACTTGTAATTACATTTGAAATGTGTTACAAGTATTCTTGTTGAATTTCGCACTTTTTGCGGAAATCGCCAAACAAGGACCTATGCTTCACAATTGAAGCTTCAATTTCTCAACTCCAACTCACTTTTCGACTCGATGACTTTTGTATCGATTCGAAATGCTTCCAACTCACTTGTAATCACATTTGAAATGTGTTACAAGTATTTTTGCTGAATTTCGTCCTTTTTGCGGAAATCGCCACACAAAATGACCTAAGCTTCACAATTGAAGCTTCAAATTCTCAACTCCAACTCACTTTTCGACTCGATGACTTTTGTATCGATTCGAAATGCTTCCAACTCACTTGTAATCACATTTAAAATGTGTTACAAGTATTTTTGCTGAATTTCGTCCTTTTTGCGGAAATCGCCACACAAAATGACCTAAGCTTCACAATTGAAGCTTCAAATTCTCAACTCCAACTCACTTTTCGACTCGATGACTTTTGCATCGATTCGCAATGCTTCCAACTCACTTGTAATTACATTTGAAATGCGTTACAAGTATTTTTGCTGAACTTCGCCTTTTCGCGGAAATCGATGTACTACACTCTCCCCTATTTTGAATAAACCATAATTTAGCACTTTTCTCCGAATCCAATAAAAATAGTATTTCATACCATTTTTATTTATATTATTTATATACCATAAATCTGGTACATTACAACCGCCTCAGGAAAACCTGCACCACAGCGGGTGTGAGAACTACTGCAAAGGTAGTCCTCAGTGGGTACCGTCCTCAAAGCACACGGTATGCCCACTAAGTCTACCGGAGGCACAAGTAAGGTAAACAAATAGATAAGTAGATAGATAAGGAAAGCTGGAAAATCTACAGCTATATGCCTCTACATATGCTCAAAGAAAAACCCACAATGAATGTGCAATGAAACTCGCTCACCTCGAACACCCAATCCCAAAGACTGTCCCTCTGTGGACCAGTCAAAGAAGCCTGCGCTCATCTACTGCCGCACATCCCGGAGGAACGGACTTACATAGGGTGTCCCTCAAGGACTAACTCAGTAACCACATCGCAGCCTCGTCAGGCTCGGTATCATCATCGCATCCAGAGCGTAGCTCGCGGGGAGCGACCCCACGAACTCAAATATCTCAGAACTGGAATAAAATCCCATGCTCAGCAGGCTATAATCCACGATCAAAAAGATCGGAAACACAGTGAACAGACGACACACTCTCATGTCAATGTCGGAGTAAACTCTACGACTAATCTGAAGTGCTCGAATAGAACCCCCAACGACACTAGCAAATCTCAAAAATATCACATAATGGCTCTAATAATCAACAAATATCTTCTCGGCCCCCCGGCACGAGAGAACATGCACCCCGAACCCATACAGCATCACTAAAATCCACAGACATTTTAAAACCATTTTTTAAAAGTCGATTTTTCAATAAAACGGGCATTCGGATTTTTAAAATGGTTCAGGTGCTTAAATGAAGCCAACTAAGCATGTAGTCTAGTGTCATATAGTTCCAAGAGTCTACTAAAAATAATCCGGGGTTCAAATAATTTTTCTATAATTTTCTAGGCAACTATCAGATCATTTTACAGCTAAAATGCACAGTTTTGACATGATCAAAGTGCGAACTGAAGCATTAGAAGGCATTCCATGATTTTTGGAGAAAATCCAATCCACCTCAAATGCTTTCCGAAGGCCGTGCCGAAGTCGGTGAAGAAACGGGCGAAAATCTAAAGAAAATCCGCACTGCGCCTCTCGCGCGCGCGCGCACTGTGCGCGTCCCGGAAAATCCACGAAGCTCCAAACGATCCCCTAGCACACTCCTCGAAGTCCCAGCATACCTCTGCTCAGCTCAGAAGGGTCTCCCACACGTGCGCATGAAGCATGCAAAGTCCACGGATTTGCGCAGTAACTCCCCTGCTTGCACCCGAGAGCACAGGGAGAGAGGGAGAGAAAGGATGGAAATTAGCTCAAATATCCAATCAATTCCATCCAAAAATTCCATGAGGAAAACCAACAAGTCCAAATCTGAAATCTCCAACAAATAAGTTACCTCAATTGCTCCTCGCGCGCGCACGTTGACTCGGTCAACTCCCACAATGCACTCACCTTCCTCTTCTCCTTCTACTTCCTCTTCTCCTTCTTCTCTGGCAGCAAGAAAGAAAGAGGATGATGGAAAAGATGAAATGAAGAGTGGGTGAGGAAGTAGGTGGTGAGGGGTATAAAATAAGTCTGGAGTGGTTGGAATAGTGAACAAGCAACCATACCTCGCTACTGTGCAAATCCGAGCCTTTTCGGGCACTTTCTGCACTTGTGTACCGGTACCAACATGCGGGTACCGGTACACACCCCTTGGTTCCGGAACTGAGGGGCTGGTTCCGGAACCAAGCCACCAAAACCCCACAACTCTAGCCTGAAGCTTCCAACTTCGCGCCGTCAACTCACTTTCTCGCCTCGGGGCCTCCGCATCACCCCGAAACCAACCGAACACCTCTGTAAAATCACAATACACATGTCCCAAGTGATCAACTCACAACAAATTCATCCATGAAGCCGACGCTCGATCCGCAAGCTCTCAAACCGATGCCAACTCACTTTTCTACAAAAATACTTCCGCGTCGCTCCAGGACCACCCGAACCTCTTTGTAAATATAAACAAAACCTGCTGAAGGCATTTTCACAATACCAAGCTACCACGTGGAGTCGGCACACTGCCCGAAGCTCCAGTACTCTACAGCGGGCAGCTCGACAGTGCTTCCTTCTGAGACCACCCGGTTGCAGTATCCTCAGGGGCGGGGATTTCTGTGGCACCGATGGAGTGAGTAGCCCCCTCTGTGCCAATGTTCAGTGCCGAGGCACCGAGGCAGGGTGGATAGTTGACAGCTGGTGAGCTGAGGGGACATGATCGATCTATTGGGCCAGATTTGGTAGATGAACCACCCCGACTCGTAAGATTGAGTTTGGAGCATTTGGAGGCAGAGTCGTGGTTGGTGGTGATGGAGTGATCAATTGAAGAGCCTCTCTATGCTTGAGAGTTTTTGCAGTTGTTGAACTGCGCGCTCCAGACTTCGAGGGACGAGGCACATAGGATACGTGTGGCTGGGAGTGGATTGCGCCAGGATACCTTTCAGTTTATTCGGTCCCTCCGTTATAGGTTTTGACGCCTCGTCGGAGTAGGCATTGTGTATGGAGCGTGGCGCTGCAGTTCCTTTGGATAGGGATCTGCCGCCACGGGCGAGTTTTGGATATTGGCGCTTAGAGCCGGGTGATGGAGGACAGATCGACCGGTAGAGGCATTTCTGATTTCTTCTTCCAGGATAACGGGTTTCCGAGATGCCAGAGATCGGGTGGACCCCGATGGTAGCATCAGCATCTATATCAGAGTGGCGCAGCGGTAGCGTGGATTTATTATCTGCGGAGGACCTTATTTGTCGCCTCAGCGAGAGTAGAGACAGAGGTCGTGCTCCCTATGTGGATAGTCCAGATTTTCCTTGCAGATTGAGCGACAAACGCCAGCATCGAATGGATGAATCTGTGCCGCCCGGTTGGAGGGCGCCATGGCAGTGGATGGAGTTGTTGTAAGCGTGATTTCATCACAGCAGCTGGAATTAGAGCATGTTGCATTCCTGCATGGACTAGAGACAGAATTATTACCACGTGCACTAGAGGTACAGCTTTCTGTTGTTGTTGTGCATGTGGAGGGGACTTTTGGATCTTGTCCAGTGCAGCTGAGACTGCGAGTTACCGGCAGACTTAATGGTAATTGTGGCAGTTCGGTATCTTGACCATGTGCTTGAGAGTGATTGGCACAACGCCACAGGATGTTTTGGCTGAGGTGTGAGAGGTGCTTTTGGCGGCACCGGGATTCAAGGATATCTCTGTTGCCCACGAGATCCCGGGTGTGATTTCACTTGAGCTGTTGACGATGCCGCCGGTAAGATAGAGATTGCGTTTGACGTGATTCGGGGAACCGCGCCACCCTTGATAGCACCTCATTGGATATCGCCTGTAGAGCTGAGAGAGCTGATGGCGCAGTTGTAGGATCTGATGGATCGAGGGGTCTGTTTAACCTAGTGCCACGCCGTTGATATACGGTGGTGATGCCACGCCGTTGGTACACGGTGGTGATGCCACGTCGTTGATACACGACTGTGAGGGTCCTTTTATGGTCCGAGTGTAGACAGGTCCGGGTGGTATCTAGGATCTTTTGATGGAGCTATATGCAGGCAGTTATTGTATGATGCGAGTACCTACTCAAAATCAGACAGCCGAGGATCTTGTCTAGATGGCGTTCAGGACACGGTAGGGCATCTCGAGCTCACAGTGAGGCCAAGTGGATTGATTAATGCCCTGCCACTCTTATGATTTGAAGAATTGTGCTCCAGCTATACTTGATTGGATTAGTAATAAGATCCTCCAGGGATATTTTGATTTACTCCCAGAGCGATGTGGAGCACGAGGAGCACTTGTGGATGTGCTACCATGCCTGTGTGGATGAAGTGGTATTCCAAGTTATTGAGGTACAAGTTGTAGCTCCAGAAGCATACCTTCTTGGGTCACTTTGTTCGAGCCGTAGGAGCGGCGGTGGAAATCCGGCCAGTATGGATACTAATTGGAGATTGGTTGAGACCAACATTTATTCTTGAGGTGAGGAACTTCTGGGACTTGACAGTGCCAGGAGAGTATGGCTAATGGATAATGAAACTGATACCAGCGCCGAGGCTAGTATTACCAGTGTTGGGAGAAGGATCTACGAGTTATAGTGACTGTGGAGTTACCGATTGGGTTATTGTTGAGCATTCTGGATTACCCCGACAAGGCCACTGTGATGGCAGATACCTGGAGCAGGAGAGCTGTCTGGGGTGGAGTTTGTTGATTCCACAGCTGGCGCTGTGTGGACTGTTGAGGCAAACATGGCTTGTGGGGGTGTCCTTGAGGGTTCCTTTGGATGATAGACCGCGGCTGAGTAGTTCACTCGGATGGCCAAGAGTTGGGAGTGACCGAGTGAGGACCCCTCCTAGTTAGGGCTCTTCTCCTTATTGGATAATCGTGTGGGTGTGCTTCGGGTTGCCTTGGTTGAGTTGACACAGGTTGTGGGTTGGTGCGTGTTGCACTGGAGGTTATTTTGTTTCCCCCAGTTTTTTTGATGGAGCCCCTGTGGTGTTTCGCGTCTCAGCTCAGGAGTGTTTTAATTTTGGATCCCTCGCCCGTGATTGACTCGCTCCATTTTGAGAGCTGGAGATGATGATGATGAGTACTTACCCATGGTGTTTGTGACTCCTGGTGGAATTGAGCTAGTTTCGAGGGCGAAACTTTCTTTAGTGGGGGAGGATGTGAGGACCTGGATCCCCACGATGAGATTACTGGTTAATCTGCAGCTCCTGGAGGCCCATGTGGCATGTCGGTGGCGTTCGTACACCAATTGGACACTAGTGATGGACTCGGTGTGTTAAATGGATCACGAGAGTAGTCAGATGACCTCGTCGAATGCTTAGAAGTGGTTTTGCGCGCAATGGATATTAAAATTGGGCTCAGCGCGAAGTTTGGACAAAAGAACATCTTTTCGGATGCCTTTGGCAATTTTTAGAGTTGGAATTTGGCAAAACGGACTTCGAATTTGGATTCAGAGCGCGAAAACGATGAAAATGGACTATTCACTTGCATTTTTTGGAGCCCGAATGATGCGCACAATTTTCGAGGCACCTTGACACTGTTCCGGCGGCTAGGGTAGTGCCGACGATGGCGGCGGGTGGCGGCGCAGGCTCGGGCAGGCACAGGCGCGGCGGCGGGCAGGCACGGGCAACGTGCGGTGCGCGGGCAGGCGCGCGGGCGTGCGGGCAGGAGCGCGATCCACTGGGCCGGCGTGCACCGGATGGCAGGATGCGTGGCGGTTGGTAGTTGGTCGGTGCAGCGCACCGGGACCACGGTGCAGGTGGGGGACCGCCTCGGGAAGCGTGCCTGGCAGGGGCGCAGACCCGCGCGGGGAAGGCGCGTGGGCCCTGGCACGGCGTCAGCGGCGGCAAGCCACGTGTCGGCCTCCCATTCGCGGGTCAGCGCGACGTGACGCGCGACGCGACGCGACACTGCGGCCGGCGTCAGCGCGGGGCGCTAGTGCAGTCCACGTGGCAGCCTCTGATTGGCTGTCACTGGTCGGTGGTCGCAGTGCACGGGTCCAGGGACACGTGTCGTCCTCTGGTTGGCCGAGCGATGGTGAGGTGGCGCCTCGCTGGCGCGGCGCGGGCGCGTGAACCGCGGCTGGGCGGTTACTGCAGCCGCCCGAAACTTTTCGGGCGCCCGGAAGGTGGGCCCGAAAGTTGTTTTTTGGCCTATAAGGGCCCGAATGGCCCATTTTTTCCTCCTTTTTCCCTTTTTGGCTTCGCCCGAGCGTACCAGGAGAGGGAGAGGGCGATTCGGGGCGGGGTATTCGAGGTTGAACTGTCACGCCCCGGGGCCGAAACTGCAACCCCGGGCTCGCCAACAGATCCGCCGCCCATACGGTGAACCCCGTATAGACGAAGCGTCTACCCTGTAAAAAGAAAGATACTATAGCTATACAGATATCAGAGCTGAAAGTAAACTATTGAAATAAATAATACAACCCAAGTCCTCACACAAATACAAAGTCTCTCAACTAAAAAGAAAAGTACAAGTGAACCTCACTACAAAGGTCTCTCAAAGTGTAACTCTCAAAATAGTAAGGGGTACATCTACTCTCTGGACGACGACTCGTAGGGATCTATCTCGCGACTCCCTTACCTCGATCAGCCGTAGCAGCAACAGGAGTAGCAGGAACAGGAGTAGAAGTCCCTGGGGAAAAATACACCACGGCGGGTGTGAGAACTACATCCCACAGTAGTTCTCAGTGGGTGCCGCCAACAAGCCCGACGGTCTGCCCACTAAGTCTACTAGAGGCATAAAGTAACAATGTGATACTGAAAGAAAGGGGCTGGAAAAGAATAACTCTACAGCTACTATGCCTCTATCTAAATCTCAAAAAGTGGAACAGATGTAAAACATGATGCATCTACTAACACTCAAGTATAGTCACCCAATCTATACTGACTGCCGCATAGGGTCCAGTCAAACCTGCGCCCACCTACTGCCGCACATCCTCAACAGGACGGGTCTACCGTAGGGTGTCCGTGACTGCCAAAACTGGGCCAGCCAGAGGGACTGCGTCGACAAGTCGCGATAGCAAAGTAACAGGCCCAACTCCGGAGTGGCACTCGAGGGGCGCGACCCCACCGAGGAAAGTATCCGCGCATCTCTGTCGAGCTCAATATGGCTCATGCAGGCTGTAGTCCAAATCCACGATCAACAAGGCCGACAGTAACTAACATCACCTCTCAACTCACTGGCTGGAAATACTCACAGCTGTGACCACCGTCAAACCAACGGTTCCCACATCAAAACACTAAACTCACAAATAACACAGAAAGGACCGACACCATAAGGGTTCGAAAACCCTGATAGGTCGGCGCCTAGAACCCCAATCAAACAAGAACAGACTCCAGGCTCCGCCTATCGAGGTTCCCGACCCCCTTACAGTTCGGGAACACGACAACCTCGGTACAACATGCGGAAGACACCAACCAGGGTCCGAAAGTTTCGGGAGACCAACACCTACAACCCTATCAAACAAGAACAGGTTCCAGGCACGGCCCCCGTAGCTTTCGTCCCGACAGAGGAACGGCCCCTAGAACCCAGATCACCCAAACTCTCTCGGGTGAGGAAGTGGTAATAAAAAGATGACTGTTATTACTGAAAACTATTTTAAATCTGAGAAACCCGATTTAATATATTTTAGTTCTTTTAAGAAAATTCGTTTAAATAAGTATTATTTTTCAAACTCCGAAGGGCTATTGCCATCCCCCAAATCAAACAAGAACAGGCTCCAGCGACCCCTCGAGATTTGGAAGAAAAATATTAATTTACAGAAATCATGTGTGTCTAAAAGCAGTCTGGGTCCTAGGTCCTACTAACAAGGATATACAACTGTCGCTAACACAGTGGCGACGAATAAAATAATGAAACAAGACATCTCGGGACCGCCGTTTACCCAAACAACTCCCGCCACAGTTACAACACCAACTACAACTACCAGACTCCTGTGACACCCCCGGAATTTGGATTAGTCCTATATATAAATGATATAATAGGACTAAAATCTCTAACCCGGCTATAGCATTTTGGATGGTAGCAAGATCCAAGAGGAACATGAGAGTTAAGCGTGCTAGAGCTAGAGTAGTTCTAGGATGGGTGACCCCCTGGGAAGTGGGGCGGTTACAGTTAGATTTATGCATTGCTTTAGGTCTCCCACTTTGCTTGTTGCACCTGTCACTCTGGACATAGTAGTTTTCCCCTGAGTCATGGGTTGGGAGGTCTAGTAGCTGTGGATGCATTGTACTCGCGTTTGGGGACCGAGTAGAGTTGGTAGCAGTCTGTAGATTGTTTATCATTGAGATAGTGACATGTTGGATCTGGGATCTTTGGGAGATGATCATAGAGACAGTGTGGATTCTTAGTTAGTGAGTGAGACAGAGATTGGATCATAGCCTGCAGGAGCCATACTTGAGATCGACAGAGATGCGCGGATACTTTGCTCGGTGGGGTCGCTACCCACGAGTGCCACTCCGGAGTTGGGCTTGCTACTTCTATCGCGGCTTGTCGATGTTGGTGTCCCTCTGGCTGAGCCAGTTTTGGCAGTCATGGACATCGTCCCTCTGGCTGAGCCAGTTTTGGCAGCTACGGACATACCTACAGCAGTAGGTAGGCGCAGGTTTGCCTGGACCGTTGAGGCAGTCAGTCTGGATTGGGTGTTTTGAGTCGAGTAGCAGTAGAGACATATTGATCTTCGGTCCTTTTCCTTGAGCATTTGGTTAGAGGCATAGTTGTGACGCCCCACTTCCCAGGGGGTCACCCATCCTAGAACTACTCTAGCTCTAGCACGCTTAACTCTCATGTTCCTCTTGGATCTTGCTACCATCCAAAATGCTATAGCCGGGTTAGAGATTTAGTCCTATTATATCATTTATATAGAGGACTAATCCAAATTCCGGGGGTGTCACATTCTTCCCCCCTTTAAGCCCTGACGTCCACGTCAGGCTCAAGCACACTCACAAGCACCAGGCGATGTGAGACTAGTCTCGCTAGCCTTAGCCGACCTTGTGGGGAGCTGCACTCCACCCACAACGGTCATTAGCCGGGGAGCCTCGCTCTACCCGCTATATAACCCTGGCTCAGCCGAGACTCATCTCACATTTCCGGCTGGTGAATGGCTCTGATACCAACTGTGACGCCCCACTTCCCAGGGGGTCACCCATCCTAGAACTACTCTAGCTCTAGCACGCTTAACTCTCATGTTCCTCTTGGATCTTGCTATCATCCAAAATGCTATAGCCGGGTTAGAGATTTAGTCCTATTATATCATTTATATAGAGGACTAATTCAAATTCCGGGGGTGTCACAATAGTAGCAGTAGATGTTTTACTTTCTATACTGCATTTCCCTTTTGTTGCTTTATGCCTCTTGTAGACTTAGTGGGCAGGCCGTCGGGCTTGTTGGCGGCACCCACTGAGAACTACTGTGGGAGGTAGTTCTCACACCCGTTGTGGTGTCTTTTCCCCAGGGACTTCAGCTCCAGTTCCTGCGGTGCCTGTTGCTGATCCAGCTCCTACAGACCGAGGTAAGGGAATCGCGAGATAGATCCCTTTTCCCCTTTCATCATCAGCGAGAGATAGAGGTACCTGGTGTTACTTTTGGTTGTGCCTATGTTTGAGCGATCTTGTAGTGAGGGATCGAGTTGTACTCTTTTATTTTCTTTTGAGTGACTCCTGTATTCAGGTGAGGACTTTATGTATATTTTATGGGAGAGGTTGTTCTATTTCTTGTAGTAGTTAGCTTTCTTTACCGCTCTGATATCAGGGCTTAAAGGGGGGAAGAATGTGACACCCCCAGAATTTGGATTAGTCCTATATATAAATGATATAATAGGACTAAAATCTCTAACCCGGCTATAGCATTTTGGATGGTAGCAAGATCCAAGAGGAACATGAGAGTTAAGCGTGCTAGAGCTAGAGTAGTTCTAGGATGGGTGACCCCTTGGGAAGTGGGGCGATTACAACTCCACTCTGCTCCCAAGCACGAGTGTAACATGCATCCCACACTAAAAGAATCCCGATCACTCGGCCCACTATCTGGGCGAGTATAACACTATGTCCAGGGAAGAATAAGAAGTGTGGATGTCTAAAGCAAAATAAACCTAGCCCAAGTCGGAGTTTTCTACTGGTCTGGTTACACATGCAGCATATGACGGGGTGCTAAGTCAAGTTCCAAGATAACAATAATTTAACCGGTGGTAGGAAGCAAAAGATCACATGCTAGATAAATAACACTAGGAATATCAATTCTCACAATCATGCATGGTCCTACTATAATAGAATTAATGTCCAGTCTATCAATCTTGAAGACAAGGCCACCCACCTGATGGTGCTAACTATCCAAGATACCACAGCTGAGAATACCCAAAAACAGGTATCACTCCTCACACACCAATCCAACCGTATAGGAACACTGATCAACACTCCCTGGGTACAAAAATATAATCCAAAGTTACACTTAATTCCATAAAATCCAAGTTTTATAATTCTGCTGTGAACAGTCCTATTCATCTAAAATTTTTACCAGTAAAATAATTTCCAAAAATTCTAGTAAAAATATGACAGCGATCCTCGCGAAGAGTAGATGTCGATAGAGTCCTTAATCGTCGAATTCCGATGTCCGGTTGCGAAGATAAAAATCCGACAAGGGGCTGCAGTCCAAAAACTCCACCAGCAAAATAGTGGCTTAGAAATGTCTCGAAAACTATGCCATAAACTTTGAATCAAGCAAGGTGGTCACACGGAAAACGAAGACATACCTCTTATGAATCCAGCGCCCCAAAAATCGTCCAAAAATACTGTCGGAGCAGCTCTGTGGACCTCTCAGACCGAAACGCGACGATAACGGGCCTCCGATGAAAGATCGTCGCTCTGCGCTACGATGCTGAAATCGTCGACGCCGCGGCTTCCAAAATTCTGGGCCTCTGCCAGAAGATGCGCAACACGAGGATCTCCAACTTTGCTAAAGGGTCCAAGGGCAAGAGAGTTCGAGAAAAGGGTTAAAAAGCCCAAGCAAAGGGCCTATTTATAGGCCCACACATGAAGAGGAGTCAAATGGGCTTTTGGGCCCAAAACTGGGCGCCCGAATTATTTTGGGCTGCTACAGTAACGGGCCGGCCCGTTACTGTGCGCGCCCAGAATAACAGGAATGCGCCACGTGTCCCCGCGTTCAGCTCTCCGCACACCGCGCGCACGTGGACGGCGTGAGCCCGCCACTGAGATGGTGCCACGTGTCCCCACGTGGTTCACGCGGCGCACGCGGCCGGCCCACGCGTCGGGTCTTCCGGAACGTGTCCACCAATCGGGAGCCACCACGTGTCACAGACCAGCCGCCTTCCTTGACGCCGCCCAGCCAATGACGGAATGCCACGTGGCACGACCAGCATTCCATGCTCCCGGTGCACGCCTCGCCTGTGAACCAGCCCGCCTGCGCGCCTGCCCGCGCTGCCCGCGGCCCTGCTCCGCCGCTGCGCCGCTGCGCTCCGCCGTGCTCCGCCGCCGCGCCGCCGCTGCGCCACCGCCCGCCAGTTGCCGGAGTTACTGTTCCGGCGTGAACAGTAACTTTTGGCTAAAAATTCAAGTAAATAGTCCGTTTTGATCGTTTTCGCGCGCTGAGTCCAAATCCGCTGTCCGTTTTGCCAAATTCTCATCCGAAATTTTGCCGAAAGCCCCCGAAAAAGCCCATTTGATTCGATTTTCGCGCCGGGTTCATTTCTGAGGTCCGATTTCGATCCTATAAGCTCCATTACACCGTGTAAGCTTCCAGAAGTCATTTTAATGCTGCGAAAGTTTCTGTAGAAATTCGGGTCCTCACATCCTCCCCTACTAAAAAAAAGTTTGGTCCTCGAAACGAGACCAGACTAAACAACTCCAGTCTACGCCTCGAGCAAATAAGGGTAGGTGTCCATCAACTCCGGCTCTAACTCCCCAGTCGCTACCCACTCTCCGCAAAGCAAGTCCAAAAGCTGGAAAAACCTCAGGAACTCCAAAAAGATAGAGGACAGAAGAACAACCAACTCTACTCATCCTAAAAGTACACGAAGTACGCCATCACAACCAACAAGAAGGGTAAAGGTCCCACCAGCAGGAAAGTCGTCAACCCCAACTCTCTATTTAGAAAACAGCTGAAATTAACGAAAAGTCCAAAAATTCTGAAAGGACCAGTGCCTTCGCCCCAATCAAACAAGAACAGGTTCGGGCACCGTCTCCATTTCTGGAGCAGTCTTTCGAAGTTTTCGTCCTGTTCGTAAATTTCAGTACAAGGCAAGAAAAGTGAGAGAAGTGTCGAAGTCATTCCTGCTGTGGTTACAAAAACGAAAGCTACGATCTAATCGTGTCCCCTAAGGACACAACCTCTAGTCCTAATCGTCACCTACGCTTGAAACGTAGCACCTAACCCAGAATCACTGAAGCCACTGCTACAGGAAGAATACCCGGGTGACCTATAAAAATAAACTCCTGTTGTCCTACTCGTGGGAAGTCACCGTTCTCATTCCACAATCAGTCGTTGCACGATACCGCACCAGCTGATCCATCCCGTGTGCTCAATCTGAGTCGTGGAGCTGTCACACCTGCCGGTATAATTCTAAGTCTCAACTGTCCTGATCATGCCCCACAATTCTCCTCTGCTCGTAGGACACTGTGAAGAATCCAATCGCTAATGCATGTAACAAGATTTCCTAGCCCTTATCCATGCAAAGATGCAAATGTCCTACTATAATATATGCAGAAGGATATAGCGGTACCGAACTACTCAACTCAGCTGACCGAAAATAAAATCATACCTGCGGCAACACGATCTGCTGCCGGGGTGTCCTCCACCAGGGCTGCATAAACCCGTCCACTGGGTGCTGAAGATCGTTGTCCCGTCTGTCCCAACGTCGTACCCCACTCCGTCTGACGGTGTACCGGAGGGGCTTCCGCTTCCTGAACAGGCAGGGGAGATGCTGTAGCAAGGGGTCGCACTGACAGGATGGCTCGGGGACAAGTTGCTCAAAAATGCCCCAACTCTCCACATAGAAAACACCGTCCCTGTCTCTGGTCACACTGCGACGATGGATGAGGCCCGCCACAGATGACACACCGCTCCTGTCGCGGCTGCCGATAATGCCGCTGCCGGGGGTATTGCTGCTGAAACTGCTGTCGCTGATGATGCTGTGGCTGCTGCGGGGGTCCACCAGATCTCTGGCGCCTCTGAAACCCACGACCCTCAGGGTGAGATCGTGGAGGTCTTGGAGGTGCCTGCCGACTCGTCTGTCCCTCATCAACCGGTGCTGGGCGCTTCGCCCCTAGAATCACTGTGGGAGCTGAAACCACCTCATCCATCACCGCCTCTCCGCACTCAACGTAAAGTGCCTGCTCCATAGATGCATCCAACGTCTGCAATCTACGCGAACGGACGAACTGATAAATCTCCCGGCGCAAACCCCGCTCAAACATATAAATTCGATGTGCCTCGTCCCTCGCCGCGTGTGGTACACAGGCTAACAACTGGTTGAGGTTCGCGATGTACTCATGCACTGGCCGATCTCCCTGTCGGAGATTCTTCAGCTGTTCCTCCAACCTCTGCCTGACGCTTTCCGGGAAAAAGGCTCCAAGAAGTAGACTGCGGAACTCCGCCCAGGTAAGAAGCTGGGTCCCAGGTGGACCAACCGGTCGAACTCGCTGCCACCAGGTCTCGGCGTTGTGCTCCAAGAAGTTCGTCGCCAATAGAACCTGAAATCGCTCCTCAATAAACAGGCTCTCGAAATGTCGCTCCATCGCCGTGATCCACGACTCCGCCTCCCACGGCTCCAAACTCTGCCCCGAGAAACGAGGCGGGTCAAACTAACGAAATTTCATCAACAACTCCACCACTTCTCGCCACTCCGCAGGGGTTAACTGTCCTGCCATCCCGGACGGCTGTCTGCTGGTAGTTGGCGCAATAGGGGCTGCTGGTGCTGCTGGCACAATAGGGGGTGCCACGGCTGGGGAAGAAGGTGCAGGAAAACTCTCAAGGGGTGCTGTGACAGGGTGCGCCCTCTGTTCAAACACGCGTATCATCCGGTCCATGACCTCCTCCTGGCGTCGAGAAGTCTCCTCCTGACGTCGGACAGCCTCCGACAACTGGGTCATCTGAGCCCGAAGCTCCTGTACCTCACTCTGTTGACCCTGTGCTGACTCCTCCTGCTCAGGCTCATCGGAGGAGGAAGGCTGAGAACGCGTCCGCATCCTACGTCGGGGTGGCATCGTGCTCACCTGCAGCAACATTCAAACATCAGGACAAAACCAAAACAACACTCGACCCAATCTAGCGAAAGTCTAGGGCATGTCATCCATTCCACAGCATTATGTTGTCTGCAGCCAACATAATCACTTAGGAGAATAAACATGCCAATCACTCATCCCATCCCTTGGGAGAGGTATAAAACCCAATCAGGACTCTCGCTAGAAAGTCACGTCTCTCACGTAGTCATCCTAATGTCCAACCACAAGCCTAGGGTTTCTAAGTCCATAATGACCTACAACCTAGGCTCTGATACCACTCTAATCTGTCACGCCCTGAGGCCGAAACTGCAACCCCGGGCTCGCCAACAGATCCGCCGCCCATACGGTGAACCCCGTATAGACGAAGCGTCTACTCTGTAAAAAGAAAGATACTATAGCTATACAGATATCAGAGCTGAAAGTAAACTACTGAAATAAATAATACAACCCAAGTCCTCACACAAATACAAAGTCTCTCAACTAAAAAGAAAAGTACAAGTGAACCTCACTACAAAGGTCTCTCAAAGTGTAACTCTCAAAATAGTAAGGGGTACATCTACTCTCTGGACGATGACAGGTAGGGATCTATCTCGCGACTCCCTTACCTCAATTAGCCAGAGCAGCAACAGGAGTAGCAGGAACAGAAGTAGAAGTCCCTGGGGAAAAATACACCACGACGGGCGTGAGAACTACATCCCACAGTAGTTCTCAGTGGGTGCCGCCAACAAGCCCGACGGTCTGCCCACTAAGTCTACTAGAGGCATAAAGTAACTGTCACGCCCCCGGGGGTTTTTGAGTAAATCAAAGTGGAAAATGCGTGTCTATTTTTTTTTTCTCAATAAAGTAACTTAAACCTCATCCCCGGTGCGTGCCAGACCGCCACATACACAAATTCTCTCTGCCCACGGACAGAGTCTCCTTTGTATATGCATGGCGTCTCATTTACAACATCAATCATCAAACAATAAACATCAACCATCAACCATATAGTAGACATACAACACCGGACAAAACAAGTTTATAAAGCGGCGTCAACGTTTGGAAAGGATAAATCCCAGCATTTGTAAAACCCGTGCCCACACGGCACTTCGTTTTGAGAAAACATTTTCGCAATCAATCGGTTTATCGTGAAAACGTGCCGCGTAAGAAAACACCACTAACAATATCAAAAGCATAAAGGTACACCTCATCCACTGAGCTAACTAATACATGTCCACAACTAAAGTGATCCACAAGCAAAAGACTATTTAAAGTAAAAGGGGAAATGAGATGGAAACCAAGTGTCCTGACTACGTTCCTCACGACGCAGTCTCACCGCCATCCCGGCTAACGCACCTAGTAGCACCTGTCACGGAGTGGGTAAAGTCAGTGACAAACAAAGTAGATGTCTAATAAGAACAAAGAAGGGAAACAAACCGATTACACCGAAACCTTTCGCTAAAACCCTGTATATAACTAAGCTGGGCACCAACCCCAGATTTATTAATTAAGTTGGGCACCAACCCCAGAGTACCTGTCGGAGAGACTGAAGTCTCCCCTCGTGCGCAATCACCTTTGATGCTTTTACCTCTTCACGGTGCTGGTGCGTCACCTTCAGCTGGCGCGAAGCGGTCCCCACTCGCACCTATACCTTCGTGGGGCACACGGGTCAAAAAGACCACTTTTCCGGAAAAGTACACCATGCGGTGGCCCTATCCGCCGGTGTACGTGCAGCATCCGAATACGGATTTGCCGAGATCGGCGTGTAGTGAGCACCGCGACCGCAGCCGCTTCAATTGTTAGATGAGATACAATATTGCGAAAGGTTAAACTGTCCATCTACTTTGTTAGACAAATTAAGAGCACTTTAATGATGAGAGATGCACTTACTGCACTCGTTGCACTTATAGCAACCGTACCCACCTTGTTGAAGAGAAATCGGAACACCTGAATCCTTCGCGCACCCCCGCTGCGTACCTGGACCTAAAGAAAGTCCGCAAGGATAACTATAGTCACAAACGTGTACTAACATCCCAAAACAAAAGACCCAATTTACTCTTTTTGACGGAAAAGTCCAACACCGTCCGGTTCGCCGAAAACCGGAACCCCGCGCGGCACCCAACATAGTAAAATAGTGACCAAGAAGATCCCAAGTGGCCATGCCAAGGGAACCACGGAAATAACGATCCCAACAGCGAAAACGACGCTCGAAACGGTGGAAAAACTGACCCAAACGGAGCCACCGAACTTTGGGCTGTCGGGTGGTGCACAGGGGCAACCGTGGACCAGGTTCACGGCGTCAGGCGGCGGCGGCATGCGCCGGGTGCACGCAGGAGGCGTGCACCGCGCATCTCGGGCCGGGCCGGTGCACGATCCGAGCGTGCACCGGGCCCTTGCTCTTCGGCCGCAAGCGCGTGCGCCGGGTGCACGCAGGAGGCGTGCACCGCGCGCCGTGGGCCGGGCCGGTGCACGAAACCGTGCACCGGGTCTGGTGCTTCCGACGCTGCGGGCGTGCACCGAGTGCACGCCTGGACCCGTGGACCGCGCTGTACGGGCAAGCACAGTAAACCCTAATTTCTCCATTTTCGTCGCCGTTTTCGCTCCCGTTTCGCGATTTCTTCTCCGTTTTCGCTCCCGTGCGACTCCGGTGAAGACCCCGCGACCATGGTAACGACGGCGGCGGCCTCCCGTTAAAAAAAACGGCGGCGGCGGCCTCCCGTTAACCCACTATGTTCCAACGAAACATCCCCAAAAAATTCCGAATAAATTCTCGGTAAATCTAATAACTAAACCAACGATCGACGAACAACCAAAATGTCGATCGGAGGTCCGATAACAAGAAACCGATTAAAAACCATTAATTAAAATCCGATAAAAATCCTCGATCACACCCGATCAAGAACAAGGATAAAATATGGATCAAAACCCGACGAAAATCCGCGATCAATGTTCCGATTAAAACAACCTTACAAGAACACGGAAAACCCCCGATTAATTTAATAACCGAACGATGTTCACTAACCTTAATTTATCGAAATTAAAGAACCGATCTTGTTTCCTTTCGGCGTTGGAGACCTGGATCCGCTCCCCGTAGACGATGGCGTCTCGTTCTCCGATCTCCGGCACGTGAATCAGGGCGATCGGGTTCCTCCGCTTCCTCCTTCTTTTCCTCTTTTCTCCTCCGGTTAGGGTTTTCCTCTTTCTTTTCTAACTAGGGTTTCGTTTGGTTTTCGGTACGCACGAAAGAGGAGGGTTTGAGGAGGCGGTATTTTAAATTAGGATTTTTCTTCCGATAACCGGGATTACTTATATAATCCCTATTATTTAATTATTTAATTAATTTCCTCTTTATTTTACACGTACGTAACAGGAAAAACCCACAAATATCCGGTTTTTATTTCTCAAATAAATATCTGACTTACGAGATAAAATCCCCACCCTTTTAATTCGTTCGTAAGAGAATTCTAATTTCCGTCATCGGATAATTAATTAATTAATTAATTAATTATCCCCTACGAGATAACCCACCTTATCTCCAACGGGTGCAAGATATTTTGCACGGATTCCGATGCGTGACTAATCACCGCGTCACTAAGGGTTCCGTTCCGGGAGATCCCGACATCGGATTTCGGATCTGATCGCACCGTCGGTCATCATTTTCCGCGCTCTATCGCGGAAAAATACCCGCACCACCCACCGGCCGACTTTTGAAAATTAAATAATTTTATTTCACTTAAGGCTTAAGTAATTACATGTGAGTTCAAAAATACCCCTAAGGGTCGGATCACTACACCACTCACACTTTATAAAAAGTTTCGTCCCGAAACTTAAGTACAAACCTCACCAAACAATTCGGGAAAACATTCCCTCATTTTCGACTCCAGTTCCCATGTCGCCTCGCGCTCTTCGTGGTTGCTCCACTGGACCTTCACATAGGGGATAGTTCGATTGCGCAACTTCTTGTCCTCTCTTGCCATAATCTGCACCGGCGTCTCCTCGACGCTTAAATCCTCCCGCAACTCGATGGTGGAGGCATCCAAGGCATGAGAGGGGTCAGCCAGGTACTTCCGGAGCATTGAGACATGGAACACGTTGTGGACTCGTTCGAGGTTCGGTGGCAGGGCTAATCGGTACGCCACCAGTCCTACGCGTTCCAGGATTTCGAACGGTCCCACGTACCTCGGGCTTAGCTTTCCCTTTATGCCGAAACGTCGGTTCCCCTTGGAGGGCGAAACTCGGAGTAACACATGCTCACCCACCATGAACTCTAAGTCTCGGCGTTTGTTGTCCGCGTAGCTTTTCTGTCTGCTCTGGGCGGTCAGTAGCCTTTGCCTAATCAATCGCACCTTTGCTTCGGTCTTCTCCACCAAATCTGGACCCAGAAACTTACGCTCACCCAAGCCGTCCCAGCATATTGGAGACCGACAGCGGCGCCCGTGCAAGGCCTCGTACGGTGCGATCTGAATGCTAGCCTGGTAACTGTTATTGTAGGCAAATTCCACCAGGGGCAAACACCGTGCCCACCCTTCGCCCAAGTCCAAAACACATGCTCGAAGCATGTCCTCCACGATCTGTATCACCTGCTCTGACTGTCCATCGGTCTGTGGGTGAAATGCCGTACTGATGTGCAACTTGGTCCCCATTGCTCGTTGCAGGCTTTGCCAAAAGTTTGACACGAATCGCGTGTCCCTGTCCGACGTGATAGATGTCGGCACCCCATGCAACCTTACTATCTCGTCGATGTATGTTTGTGCCAGTCGTTCCCGCGTCCACGTTGTGTGTATGGGCAGGAAGTGGGCCGATTTCGTCGAACGGTCCACAATCACCCATATTGCATCGTGTCCCTGTGGCGACCTCGGGAATCCAGTCACAAAATCCATGGTAATCATGTCCCACTTCCACTCGGGCACCGGTAAAGGTTGCAATTTTCCTGCCGGGCGCTGATGCTCGGCCTTCACCTGTTGGCACACCAGGCAGTGTGCTACGAATCAAGTCACGTCTTCCTTCATCTTGGGCCACCAGCAGGCCTGCTTGACGTCCTTGTACATCTTCGTTTCCCCCGGGATGCGCCGCATACGGGGCGGTATGCGCCTCCCGCAGGATTTCCTCTTTGAGTTCCGGTAGATCCGGCACGCATATTCGTCCCCGAAATCGTATTGTGCCGTCGGATTTTACTGTGAAATCACCTTCCTGGTTGGCGGTTATCCTACTTCGCACCAGCTGGAGTTGATCATCAGTCGATCGTCCTTCGAGAATTCTGTCCAGCAAGGTAGGTCTAACCACTAGTGTCAGAAGTTGTGTGACTGTACCTGCCGGTACTACTTCTAGTCTCAATCACGAAAATTCCGCAATTAGACCATCTTGCTGGGTGATGGCGCTTACACCTGCCTCCTCGGCCTGCCCCTTGCGACTCAGGGCGTCGGCCACCACATTTGCCTTTTCCGGGTGGTAGTGGATCGTCAAATCGTAGTCCTTCAGTAGCTCGAGCCACCGCCTTTGTCGTAAATTTAACTCCTTTTGGGTGAAAAGGTACTTAAGACTTTTATGATCTGAGTACACATTGCAGTGCGCCCCATACAGGTAGTGTCTCCAAAGCTTGAGGACAAACACCACCGCTGCAAGTTCCAAATCGTGCACGGGGTAATTTCGCTCGTACTCCTTGAGCTGCCTTGACGCGTAGGCTATAACCTTTCCCCGTTGCATGAGCACTCCACCAAGTCCATTTCGCGACGCATCACAATACACTTCATAATCCTCCCCTGGTTCTGGCAGGGCGAGAATCGGGGCTCGCGTCAATCTATCCTTGAGCTCCTCGAAGCTCTTCTGACATTTGTCCGTCCAGATGAACTTTTCCCCCTTTCTAGTCAAACGGTTTAAGGGGGTGGCTATCTTGGAGAAACCCTCCACGAAGCGCCGGTAATACCCGGCTAATCCCAGGAAGCTTCGAATCTCCGTCACCGTCGTCGGTTGGGGCCAGTCCGTCACCGAATCTATCTTCTTCGGATCCACCGCGACTCCAGCCGCCGAGATTACGTGCCCCAAGAAACCGACCTCACGGAGCCAAAACTCACACTTTTTGAGTTTGGCGTAGAGTTTCTGTTCCCGTAGGGTCTGGAGGACTGTGCGCAGATGTTCTTCATGTTCCTCGTCTGTACGGGAGTAGATGAGGATATCGTCGATGAAGACCACCATGAATAAGTCCAGGAAGGGTTTGAATACCCTGTTCATCATATCCATGAACACCGCCGGGGCATTTGTGAGCCCGAACGGCATTACTGTAAATTCGTAATGGCCATAGCGAGTTCGGAAGGCCGTTTTGGGGATGTCCTCCCCCTTAACCCGGACCTGATGATAGCCCGACTGCAGGTCAATCTTTGAAAACACCGTCACCCCCTGTAATTGGTCGAAGAGGTCGTCGATCCTTGGCAGGGGGTACTTGTTCTTCTTGTGTCAAAATCCATACGGTACTTATGAACGCTACTGGGCTGCCTTCTACCAAGCTCCTTGCCCGCAACAAAGGAAAAGCGAGCAGAAGGCGTTCCTACAAGCTAAGTTTACAAGTTCCAGTAAGTCCGGTTCCCGAAGACACGCTTGGAACTTCAAGCAGTCATCCACCGCTTAAGGATTGCCTCAACTGTCGGCCCCAAGCGCTACACCAATAACCTTTAACGGAAACCTCATTAGTTCTTAGTGACTAAGAACCCACCTCACCCTCGCTGGGCAGGAAGGGGTACAGCCGCCTGCCTCGAGGGGTAGCCAGAGGATCCGACCGAACTTATTTCTACGATGGGAATTTCTTCTAATAACTAAGGTAGGGCGAAAACATGAAGCGAGCTGAAAGAGTGGGATGCTTAGGTGTCGACACAAAAGTTCTAGCACGATGGTCTGAAACTTGAGCATTACTTGTTACATCGTGCTCTATGGGTCCGTCCCATGGTGGGTCATCGTATAGACTCTCCCTCCTCCCGGTTGCTGAGACGAAGGTGGAGACGCTGCTACGGATGATGTCCTCGTTTCCGAGGGGCAGTTGCAACAACAGTGCTCCGGTTTGCCGCCTCGAAAACAATGGTCTTACTTCTGGGGACACTCGGTCGCTTGGTGTATTCCGTCACAAATAATGCAAGACTTGTCCACCGGCCATTGTCCTCCTGTCGGCGCATTCTTGGTTCCTTATTGCAATCTCGAGTATTTAGGAGGCCGGCTCCTCTTGGTATGCCCTCTTCCGAAGTTTGGCCGGGTTCGTTTCTTATCCCTGCTGTGTCCTGAGCTCTCCCGTCGGGCTTGAGACATCGTAATTCGCGCTCCACCGCGGTGGCTCTATCGTCCACCTCCTGGAAGGTGTGCAAACCCGCCGTTTGCACTACGTTGAAGATGTCGCTCCACAAGGGTTGCTAACTGCCCGGCCATCTCTTGTAGCCGTTGTCGAAGAAGCTGACACTCCGCCGCTGTTCGCACCGTACTTTTTGCCCCTGCGTTCTCCGCTGATAACCCATTTCGGGCCATCGTCCGCTTGTAAACAAAGAAACCACGTTAACCCTAAGGTTATCACCCTAGCACCCTATCTTACGATTACACCTATGTTAAATCCCCTTTTTCCCCGTACTCTCACGTACTACCACACCTATACCTTGGTCATCTCATCATGTCCAATTTGCTTGTGGCACCTTACACTGTGGATGTAGATCACGTCTACTATGGTTATGGTTGTTTTTCTCTGATACCATTTTATCTGTCACGCCCCCGGGGGTTTTTGAGTAAATCAAAGCGGAAAATGCATGTCTATTTTTTTTTTCTCAATAAAGTAACTTAAACCTCATCCCCGGTGCGTGCCAGACCGCCACATACACAAATTCTCTCTGCCCACGGACAGAGTCTCCTTTGTATATGCACGGCGTCTCATTTACAACATCAATCATCAAACAATAAACATCAACCATCAACCATATAGTAGACATACAACACCGGACAAAACAAGTTTATAAAGCGGCGTCAACGTTTGGAAAGGATAAATCCCAGCATTTGTAAAACCCGTGCCCACACGGCACTTCGTTTTGAGAAAACATTTTCGCAATCAATCGGTTTATCGTGAAAACGTGCCGCGTAAGAAAACACCACTAACAATATCAAAAGCATAAAGGTACACCTCATCCACAGAGCTAACTAATACATGTCCACAACTAAAGTGATCCACAAGCAAAAGACTATTTAAAGTAAAAGGGGAAATGAGATGGAAACCAAGTGTCCTGACTACGTTCCTCACCACGCAGTCTCACCGCCATCCCGGCTAACGCACCTAGTAGCACCTGTCACGGAGTGGGTAAAGTCAGTGACAAACAAAGTAGATGTCTAATAAGAACAAAGAAGGAAAACAAACCGATTACACCGAAACCTTTCGCTAAAACCCTGTACTTAACTAAGCTGGGCACCAACCCCAGATTTATTAATTAAGTTGGGCACCAACCCCAGAGTACCTGTCGGAGAGACTGAAGTCTCCCCTCGTGCGCAATCACCTTTGATGCTTTTACCTCTTCACGGTGCTGGTGCGTCACCTTCAGCTGGCGCGAAGAGGTCCCCACTCACACCTATACCTTCGTGGGGCACACGGGTCAAAAAGACCACTTTTCCGGAAAAGTACACCATGCGGTGGCCCTATCCGCCGGTGTACGTGCAGCATCCGAATACGGATTTGCCGAGATCGGCGTGTAGTGAGCACCGCGACCGCAGCCGCTTCAATTGTTAGATGAGATACAATATTGCGAAAGGTTAAACTGTCCATCTACTTTGTTAGACAAATTAAGAGCACTTTAATGATGAGAGATGCACTTACTGCACTCGTTGCACTTATAGCAACCGTACCCACCTTGTTGAAGAGAAATCGAAACACCTGAATCCTTCGCGCACCCCCGCTGCGCACCTGGACCTAAAGAAAGTCCGCAAGGATAACTATAGTCACAAACGTGTACTAACATCCCAAAACAAAAGACCCAATTTACTCTTTTTGACGGAAAAGTCCAACACCATCCGGTTCGCCGAAAACCAGAACCCCGCGCGGCACCCAACATAATAAAATAGTGACCAAGAAGATCCCAAGTGGCCATGCCAAGGGAACCACGGAAATAACGATCCCAACGGCGAAAACGATGCCCGAAACGGTGGAAAAACGGACCCAAACGGAGCCACCGGACTTTGGGCTGTCGGGTGGTGCACAGGGGCAACCATGGACCAGGTTCACAGCGTCAGGCGGCGGCGGCATGCGCCGGGTGCACGCAGGATGTCACGCCCCGAGGTTTTTCATTTAACGAAAGCGGTTCACATTCAATAAGCATTAGTGGACACATTTTTTTTTTTTTGAAAGTGTTTCCCCGGCGCGTGCCTAGACCCGCCGCATGTACAGGATCACTCTGCACACGGACAGAGTCTCCCCTGTACATGCACGGCGTCGCAGCTAGTACAGAGTCTATATACAACCAACAGATCAATCACAACAGTTCCACGCATTCATATATATATACCATATGTACAAAACCTCACGGCCATTCCATTTGAAAGGATAAATCCACAGTTTTATAAAACGACGCCCACACGGCGTCTAGATTTTTAAATCCGGTTTCGAAAACAACATAAATCCACAGAGTTTTGAAAACAGTGCCCACACGACACTTAGGTTTTGAAATCCCTTTTTCAAAATCCATAAATCCACAAGGTTTTGAAAACTGTGCCCACACGACACTTAGGTTTTGAAAACGGTTTTCGAAATTCTTTTAAGTTTGTCTCTTTTTTTTTCAAAGGTGGCCAACATAAAGAGAAAATAAGTTTAACCAATAAGTAAAGCAAGGGTTGCCGACATCCACACCGACCCCACGAGGGTATCGCGAACCACACACATAAGTCTACAGTAGTAAATGGAAAGCGACAATAAAGGAGAAATAAATGATACTAATGCGGGGTCTCCGAAGACCCGACACCTCCAGCCTCGGCCTCACCGTCGCCCATCACTCCCCCGAAAGGACCCTGTCACAAAGTGGGAAGTCAGCGACAAAGTAGAATAATAAGGAAAGCAGGAAAAAGAAGTGCGCCAACCGTAAACTATCCGGAGCAACCACTCCCCCCACACGGGGACGAAACCTCGCACACCTGCACAACCTAGTCCGGGCACCTACCCCGGCATCCAACCGAGCACCTACCTCGGTAAACCACGTCGAGCACCTACCCCGACGGGTCGCACCGCTCGCACCTCGGCGCACAAACCCCCCACCTGCGGGGGCCCCCACTACGTCACCTCGTGGGTTTACACGGGTCATAGACCACTTTTCCGGAAAAGCGCACCCTTAGCGGTGGCCAAACCGCGGGTGCGCGTGCTGCAGCCTCGAGCCAAGTAACCAAATAATAATAATAATATACCAGATAAGAGTGACCATCAGGACTATCAGATTAGTATCAACAAGTACCTTGCAGTTTTATTTAGTTTAACATAAATTGACATATCATAAATCGATTAAAGTTGAAGTACAGCTGTCGGGAACCCGACGTTTGATCCCAAAGTAAAACCCACCTCAACGCAATAGAGAAGACGTGTGGAACTCCAACTAGAACGCCCTCGCTGTGTGCCCAGACAGCTACAATAAAATTTATACTTGTTAAAAATATCTTCGTGGTTAAAAACACTAAGAAACGGCGCGAAACGGGCTAAAAAGGAGCTTCTGGGCTCTTTTCTGGAAAAGGGGTGCACGGGTCCAGGCGTGGACCGGGTCCACGACGACGGGCGGCAGCGGCGCGGGCCGGGAGCACGCAGCGGCGGTGGACCAGGGCGTCTTGGGCCGGGCCGTGCACGCATGCGGGCGCGCACCGGGTCCATGGCCCCGCTGCTGCTGTGACGAACGCCGGGTGTACGCCCGGGCGTGCACCGCGCGGCCTGGCGCACCGCCCCGTGCACCGGGTCCGCGCCCCCGAGCCGCGAGGGTGTGCGCCGGGTGCACGCCGGCCCGGTGGACCGCGCGGCCTGGCGCACAACTTTGTGCGCCGGGTCTGCGGCCCCGGGCCGGAACAACGTGCGCCGGGTGCACCCGGGCGTGTGGACCGCGGCCAGAAAACCCTCACAGTAACCTCGTTTTCGGCTCCGATCGCGACCCCGCGATCACGGCGGCTCCGGCGATGACCCCGTGAACACGGTGACGGCGGCGGCGGCCTCCCGTTTGGTCGCCAAATTCGCCTCGCACGCGTCCCGAGGCGAAGGAAAACCCACCCCGAAACTCAAAAGATTTCCCCTCACCTATGCCCGAAACAAGAAATAGAAAGAAATAAATTCACCGTTTACCTTGGTCGCGGCGTCGGGGTTGGAAGAAGAGGGATCGTCCCGGGGGGTGTGCGATCGTTCCTCCTCTCCTCGATCGCTTCGCCGTAGATCCCCGCACCGATCGATCGCAGGAAGAAGAGGAAGAGGAAGGGGAAGGGGAAACAGTTCTGTCCGCGATCGTGTGCGATACGTACGAGGTGGGTAAGAGGGGTAAGGGGGGCCGAAACCTAAAATTTCCAAAAACCAAATTAATTAGCTGATTTGGTACAATAGGGGACTTAACCCAAAATCCCCAAATTACCAAAACTAAAGGATCGGTGAACAGGGTTTGGGAGACAATTAAACCCAAGCCCCGGGTCAACCGGGGTGAGGATTTGGGTTCGAACCTGGGTCCGTCGTGCCTCGAAAGTCGTGCTGGTTGCCGGCGTTACTAACGAACTTCCGGAATTTATTCTGGGAGAATCCGGAGTCGGAAAAATAAACCGGTCGCACCGCCGCGCTCCGTTTCGCGAGCTCTACCGCCTAAAAATACCCGCGAGCCCCGGCGGTCTGCCTAAAAGGGAAGAAAAAAGTCACGCAACGGACCCTTCAAGCGCACAACAAAAGCGAAAAAAAACCAATTAATGCGCACCAAGACAACACTGAACCAATGGTTACTACACAGGAGGCGTGCACCGCGCATCTCGGGCCGGGCCGGTGCACGATCCGAGCGTGCACTGGGCCCTTGCTCTTCGGCCGCAAGCGCGTGCGCCGGGTGCACGCAGGAGGCGTGCACCGCGCGCCTTGGGCCGGGCCGGTGCACGAAACCGTGCACCGGGTCTGGTGCTTCCGACGCTGCGGGCGTGCACCGAGTGCACGCCTGGACCCGTGGACCGCGCTGTACGGGCAAGCACAGTAAACCCTAATTTCTCCGTTTTCGTCGCCGTTTTCGCTCCCGTTTCGCGATTTCTTCTCCGTTTTCGCTCCCGTGCGACTCCGGTGAAGACCCCGCGACCATGGTAACGACGGCAGGGGCCTCCCGTTAAAAAAAACAGCGGCGGCGGCCTCCCGTTAACCCACTATGTTCCAACGAAACATCCCCAAAAAATTCCGAATAAATTCTCGATAAATCTAATAACTAAACCAACGATCGACGAACAACCAAAACGTCGATCGGAGGTCCGATAACAAGAAACCGATTAAAAACCATTAATTAAAATCCGATAAAAATCCTCGATCACACCCGATCAAGAACGAGGATAAAATATGGATCAAAACCCGACGAAAATCCGCGATCGATGTTCCGATTAAAACAACCTTACAAGAACACGGAAAACCCCCGATTAATTTAATAACCGAACGATGTTCACTAACCTTAATTTATCGAAATTAAAGAACCGATCTTGTTTCCTTTCGGCGTTGGAGACCCGGATCCGCTCCCCGTAGACGATGGCGTCTCGTTCTCCGATCTCCGGCACGTGAATCAGGGCGATCGGGTTCCTCCGCTTCCTCCTTCTTTTCCTCTTTTCTCCTCCGGTTAGGGTTTTCCTCTTTCTTTTCTAACTAGGGTTTCGTTTGGTTTTCGGTACGCACGAAAGAGGAGGGTTTGAGGAGGCGGTATTTTAAATTAGGGTTTTTCTTCCGATAACCGGGATTACTTATATAATCCCTATTATTTAATTATTTAATTAATTTCCTCTTTATTTTACACGTACGTAACAGGAAAAATCCACAAATATCCGGTTTTTATTTCTCAAATAAATATCTGACTTACGATATAAAATCCTCACCCTTTTAATTCGTTCGTAAGAGAATTCTAATTTCCGTCATCGGATAATTAATTAATTAATTAATTAATTATCCCCTACGAGATAACCCACCTTATCTCCAACGGGTGCAAGATATTTTGCACGGATTCCGATGCGTGACTAATCACCGCGTCACTAAGGGTTCCGTTCCGGGAGATCCCGACATCGGATTTCGGATCTGATCGCACCGTCGGTCATCATTTTCCGCGCTCTATCGCGGAAAAATACCCGCACCACCCACCGGCCGACTTTATAAAATTTAATAATTTCATTTCACTTAAGGCTTAAGTAATTACATGTGAGTTCAAAAATACCCCTAAGGGTCGGATCACTACAGTAACAATGTGATACTGAAAGAAAGGGGCTGGAAAAGAATAACTGTACAGCTACTATGCCTCTATCTAATTGTTCAAAAAGTGGAACAGATGTAAAACATGATGCATCTACTAGCACTCAAGTATAGTCACCCAATCTATACTGACTGCCGCATAGGGTCCAGTCAAACCTGCGCCCACCTACTGCCGCACATCCTCAACAGGACGGGTCTACCGTAGGGTGTCCGTGACTGCCAAAACTAGGCCAGCCAGAGGGACTGCGTCGACAAGTCGCGATAGCAAAGTAACAGGCCCAACTCCGGAGTGGCACTCGAGGGGCGCGACCCCACCGAGGAAAGTATCCGCGCATCTCTGTCGAGCTCAATATGGCTCATGCAGGCTGTAGTCCAAATCCACGATCAACAAGGACGACAGTAACTAACATCAACTCTCAACTCACTGGCTGGAAATACTCACAGCCGGGACCACCGTCAACCCAACGGTTCCCACATCAAAATACTAAACTCACAAATAACACAGAAAGGACCGACACCATAAGGATTCGAAAACCCTGATAGGTCGGCGCCTAGAACCCTAATCAAATAAGAACAGACTCCAGGCTCCGCCTATCGAGGTTCCCGACCCCCTTACAGGTCGGGAACACGACAACCTCGGTACAACATGTGGAAGACACCAACCAGGGTCCGAAAGTTCCGGGAGACCAACACCTGCAACCCTATCAAGCAAGAACAGGTTCTAGGCACGGCCCAAGTAGCTTTCGTCCCGACAAAGGAACGGCCCTTAGAACCCAGATCACCCAAACTCTCTCGGGTGAGGAAGTGGTAATAAAAAGATGACTGTTATTACTGAAAACTATTTTAAATCTGAGAAACCCAATTTAATATATTTTAGTTCTTTTAAGAAAATTCGTTTAAATAAGTATTATTTTTCAAACTCCGAAGGGCTATTGCCATCCGCCAAATCAAATAAGAACAGGCTCCGGCGACCCCTCGAGATTTGGAAGAAAAATATTAATTTACAGAAATCATGTGTGTCTAAAAGCAGTCTGGGTCCAAGGTCCTACTAACACGGATATACAACTGTCGCTAACACAGTGGGGACGAATAAAATAATGAAACAAGATATCTCGGGACCGCCGTTTACCCAAACGACTCCCGCCACAGATACAACACCAACTACAACTACCAGACTCCACTCTGCTCCCAAGCACGAGTGTAACATGCATCCCACACTAAAAGAATCCCGACCACTCGGCCCACTATCTGGGCGAGTATAACACTATGTCCAGGGAAGAATAAGAAGTGTGGATGTCTAAAGCAAAATAAACCTAACCCAAGTCGGAGTTTTCTACTGGTTTGGTTACACATGCAGCATATGACGGGGTGCTAAGTCAAGTTCCAAGATAAGAATAATTTAACCGGTGGTAGGAAGCAAAAGATCACACGCTAGATAAATAACACTAGGAATATCAATTCTCACAATCATGCATGGTCCTACTATAATAGAATTAATGTCCAGTCCACCAATCTTGACGACAAGGCCACCCACCTGATGGTGCTAACTGTCCAAGATACCACAGCTGAGAATACCCAAAAACAGGTATCACTCCTCACACACCAATCAAACCGTATAGGAACACTGATCAACACTCCCTGGGTACAAAAATATAATCCAAAGTTACACTTAATTCCATAAAATCCAAGTTTTATAATTCTGCTGTGAACAGTGCTCTTCATCTGAAATTTTCAACTATAAAGTAATTTCCAAAAATTCCAGTAAAAATATGACGGCGATCCTCGCGAAGAGTAGATGTCGATAGAGTCCTTAATCGTCGAATTCCGATGTCCGGTTGTGAAGATAAAAATCCGACAAGGGGCTGCTGTCCAAAAACTCCACCAGCAAAATAGTGGCTTAGAAATGTCTCGAAAACCATGCCATAAACTCTGAATCAAGCAAGGTGGTCAACGGAAAACGAAGACATACCTCTCATGAATCCAGCGCTGCAAAAATCGTCCAAAAATACTGTCGGAGTAGCTCTGTGGACCTCTCAGACCGAAACGTGACGATAATGGGCCACCGATGAAAGATCGTCGCTCTGCACTACGATGCCGAAATCGTCGACGCCGTGGCTTCCAAAATTTCTGGGCCTCTGCCAAAAGATGCGCAACGAGGATCTCCAACTTTGTTTAAGGGTCCAAGGGCAAGAGAGTTCGAGAAAAGGGTTAAAAAACCCAAGCAAAGGGCCTATTTATAGGCCCACACATGAAGAGGAGTCAAATGGGCTTTTGGGCCCAAAACCGGGTGCCCGAATTATTTCGGGCTGCTACAGTAACGGGCCGGCCCGTTACTGTGCGCGCCCGGAATCACAGGAATGCGCCATGTGTCCCCGCGGTCAGCGCTCCGCACACCGCGCGCACGTGGGCGGCGTGAGCCCGCCACTGAGATGGTGCCACGTGTCCCCACGTGGTTCACGCGGCGCACGCGGCCGGCCCACGCGCCGGGTCTTCCAGAACGTGTCCACCAATCAGGAGCCGCCACGTGTCACAGACCAGCCGCCTACCTTGACGCCGCCCAGCCAATGACGGAATGCCACGTGGCACGACCAGCATTCCATGCTTCCGGTGCACGCCTCGCCTGTGGACCAGCCCACCTGCGCGCCTGCCCGCGCCTGCCCGCGCTGCGCGCGGTCCTGCTCCGCCGCTGCACTCCACCGTGCTCCGCCGCCGCCCGCCAGTTGCCGGAGTTACTGTTCCGGCTTGAACAGTAACTTTTGGCTAAAAATTCAAGTAAACAGTCCGTTTTGATCGTTTTCACGTGCTGAGTCCAAATTCGCTGTCCGTTTTGCCAAATTCTCATCCGAAATTTTGCCGAAAGCCTCCGAAAAAGCCCACTTGATCCGATTTTCGCGCCGGGTTCATTTCTGAGGTTCGATTTCGATCCTATAAGCTCTATTACACCGTGTAAGCTTCCAGAAGTCATTTTAATGTTGCAAAAGTTTCTGTAGAAATCTGGGTCCTCACACGCACGAGCGCGCCGTGGACCTCGTGGAGCGCACAAAGTGTTCCAAGGAGCCGGTTTGGCGCGTTGGTCGGCGCGACGGGTCGAGGTAGGTCCCGTTTGTGGTTTTGCGGTATTTTGGCACAGTTTTGAGTTTTGCTTTTTGGATTTTGGTTTTGACCCCACGCCCTCATGCGTGTTAGGGATCGTGTTTTACTGTGTCGTTTTACTGCGCGGACTGTTGCTGGCATTTTGGACGCGCCTCATTTTGCGTGCAACCTTAAGGGAAGCATGCTCCGTTTTGCGTGCAGGTCGTGTTGGCGTGCACCGTTTTGCGTGCATTTTTTAATAACGTGCACCGTTTTGCGTGCAGGTTTGGTGACTGCGCATTGTTTTGTGCGCGGACTCGTTGTGTGCACCATTTTCCGTGCAACTTGTAGGACTGTCACGCCCCGGGGGTTTCATTCAGCAGAAACAGTCAGCGAAAAGAGGATTTGTTTTGCGTGTAAATTTTTTTTGAAATTTCCTTCTTCCTCGGCGCGTGCCTAGACCCGCCGCATACACAGATTTGCTCTGCAAACGGACAGAGTCTCCTCTGTATATGCACGGCGTCGCGGCTAATACAACATCCAATCACAGTCGTTTATTCAATCACAACAGTTTCTAAACATACATACTGTCACGCCCCGGGTGTAAACCGGAACCCGGACCCATCTACAGATCCGCCGTGCATGCGGTATTTCCCGCGTACACGAAGCGTCGGTAACCTGCTCAGATATAAGAGGTAATGATAAAAGAGCATAATAATCAGAGCTAAACTAAAACTACTGTATCTCAGACAGAAACAGAAAGTAAAAAGTACAACTGTAAAAATAAATACAACATCTCTCCCAGCTCACCAAAAAATACAAACAGCTGGCAAAAGCCAGACCCAAAAGAAAGAGTAAAAAGCTGTCTGAGAAAAACCGGGTACACCAAAAACTCCAGCTACATCTCTCGGGTGGCACGCTATCTAGTCCGCAATCCTCTTACCTCGATCAGCTGCTGACGGCCCAGCAACTCCCGCAGAGGACTCTGCAAAACAAGGGGAAAGAAAGAAACAAGAAAAGACAATGGGGGTAAGTACTACTATAAACAGTAGCCTCTCCTATTGGGTAAAGCCTCAGCTCAGACATGCCCACCAGGTGATCAGAGGCAAAAAGGGAAAAGAAAAGAAAGGGGGTGAAGACAAATATGACAACTGATAAAATGCTATCCCTGATATGCCTCTACATGTTAACCCAACAAAGATGGAAAAAGAATGCATCAGTATCAAGAAGCCTGTCAAAAACGACCCAATCTGACCGCCAGTGGACACTGGCACTGCCTGCTCTGCCGCGATGGGTATGCCAGCCTACGCATAACACCGAAGCAAAAGGAGTCCCCAGGACTCAAAGTCTGTCTGCCGCGCACTCCGGAGTGGCACTCGTGGGGAGCGACCCACACGAGGAAAGTAAGTAACCACAAGTAACCTGATATAGCAGGACTAGATCAAGACTCAATGAAGTGGGAAAACCCTCCACCAAAGAAAGCCCGATCCCTATCACCCAATCTGATGCAATAGCATAACCCGGTCAACCACCCAAGATCCGTGGTCGCCGCAACACCCTGTCAAAAGCCCAACCTGTCCCAAATTCCCAGCACCTGACCACACTATCCAACTCCCGCTCGAACCCGAGCAACTATATCTCAAGTCTAGAATAATAGGAAAAAGAAGGAAAACGAGAGCATGGTTTCTCCTAAGTCAAGTCCCAATGAAAGTGTAGCAGTAAAAGATGACTTAGATAAGTGACCAGTTTAAACATGCATTTGTCCCAGTATTTTAGTCTATTTTGCAAGAGTAATCAGTTTAGAGCAACTAAAGTTAATGTGACAGTCTCATTGAATAATCATCAATTTTTCAGTCCTCAATTATTATTCTGCCCCTAAACATGCAGTCCAGAATGAATGAGCGACTAAATAAATAATCATGCTACCAGCAATTTCAACAAGGATCATTTAACCATTAACTAGTTCCCTAGAGCATGCAAGGCTACCAACAAATAGTTTAACATCAATAACATGGGGACACTCTGATGTTCCTAGTGGGCATATCAAAGGAGAGGAGTACAACAAACACCCACCTGAAGTGCAAGTGTCCAAATCCGTACAGCTCAAAATACCAAAAACTCCAATCCCTTGCTCCAATAAGTTCAGCACACCCGTAACACTCCTGGTACAATACAAAGTCCACTAAAACACTTTAGTTCCCAAATACTGCTCATACAGTTCACATACAACAACAGTCCCAAAACTGCTAAATTTTCACCTGCAGAAAGTGCCCAGAAAATTCCCAGAAAAATATCACGGCGATCCTCGCGTCGATACCTTCGAAACGGCTACTTGCACGCCCAAATCTGAGTTCGGTAAGTCAAGATATAAATTCGGCAAGGGGGTACACTCATACAAAAAATCTGTGCTAAAAACTGTACACTGTTCACAGAGAAAACAGGGATTTTCACCTCGAAATAAATCTCAGGAAATTCCTTGCGATCTGTAGATGAAAAAGTTGTATAAGCACGTTTCCGTCTGACGCTCGTGCGCGAAGATATGGCCGAAATACCCTGCCGCTGTCTCAAAAATCCACACAGAAAATGGGTCACTGTTTTGCCTCAGGATCCATGCCAAACGTTCAAAATGGGAAAGCGCGATCTATATGAAAGATGAAGCCCTACCTCTCGAGAGTTTGTCGGCGCAAGAATCACAGAAAAAGGACCTCGGGGTAGCCCAGGGGAGTCAAAACACTGCCGCTGCGATGAAGAAGAACACAGGAAATGCAACGTCGCGCCGCGCCGTAAAATCCAGAACCTCGGGATGAGTGCACCCAAAAATCTCAAAATGCTGCAAGATGATCAAGAACTTAGAGAGGAACAAATCATCAAAAGGGAGCTCGGGGAGATCTTGCAAGGGCTGAGAGGAAAAAGCCCGAAAAGAGGGCTCGGGCTGCCTTTAAATAGGCTGAAGAAAACAATTGCCAAAATTTCGGATTTGTCCGGTTTTTCAGGCGCCCGAAAATTTTCGGGCGCGCACAGTGCGGCCCGGCCCGCGACTTTCGGGCGCGCACAGTGCGGCCCAGCCCAATACGCGCGGTCGGACGGGATCCCAGCTTCGTCCGACCCGCCCCGGCGCCCGCCACGTGTCGCCCGAACAGGCGGCAGCCGTGCAAGCCGCCGCGGAGAGCGCGACGTGTCCCTGCCAGCGTCAACGTGGTAGGTGGCGCCCGCGAATCAGCGGGCGCCACGTGGCGCTGCCCACATCGCCCATACCTGCCCCGCGTACGGCGCCTGCCCCCGACACCTGCCCCGCGCGCTGCGTGGACCGCGCGCTCATGCGCCCGCCAATCCGGAGCTGCCACGTGGCGCGCCCCCGGTCCACGACTCCCCGCGCGCTCCCGTGGACCGAGCGCGCGTGGGCCGCCCAATCCGGCGCTGCCACGTGTAATCCCGCCGGTCCACGCCTCCAGCGGTGCACCCAGACCGCTCCCCCGATGCTCCGTGGAGCCGGCGGTGTGCGCCGGCCAATCAGAGCCTGCCACGTGGCACCCCCGCCGGTCCACGGCTCCCCCATGCACCAGAAACACAGAAAAACTTTCGGGAGTCCTTTTTGGGCATCCGGACTCAGAATTTAGCAAACAAAAAGTCATTTCCAAGCATTTTTCCATGCTGAATCCAAATCCACCCTCCTTTTGGCCTAAATCCTTTTCTTAAATTCGGCAAAAGCAGCCGAAGGCCAAAACAGCTAACCAAAGCTCACAGGGTCCATCTATGGCATCCCTTTGATGCACTATGGGCCAGATACACCATCAACAGGTCTTTGCACAGTGGATTCACGGGAAAAAGCTGCATGGGGTTCAGGGGCCCTACATCCTCCCCCACTAAAAAAAGTTTCGTCCCCGAAACAAGGAAGAACAGAACAGACGTACCTCAACCAGAAGCCTCGAACAAGAAGGGGTAGGTATCTCTCATCTCTGTCTCCAGCTCCCATGTAGCCTCTCGCTCCTCATGATTGCTCCACAAGATCTTCACATATGGAATGGCCCGATTGCGCAATTCCCTCACCTCACGAGCAAGAATCCACAACGGGCGCTCCTCGTAGACCAAGTCCTCGCCGATCTCCAACGAAGTGAAGTCAATCACGTGCGACGGGTCAAAAACATATCTCCTCAGAGCTGAGACGTGGAAGACATCATGAACTCCGGCCAGGCATGGGGGTAAGGCAACTCTGTATGCCACAGGACCAACTCTACCAAGTACCTCGAAGGGTCCAATATAGCGGGGACTGAGCTTCCCCGCACTCCAAATCTCCGGACCCCTTTCGAGGGTGAGACCTTCAAGAAGACATGATCACCAACCTGAAACTCCAGGTCTCGCCGTCGACTGTCAGCGTAGCTCCTCTGACAACTCTGGGCTGTCTCAAGATGTTGGCGAATGACTCTGACTTTTTCCTCAGCCTCCAAAAGCAAATACGGTCCCAAACTCCTCCTCTCACGCACGTCACTCCAATACAAGGGAGACCGACACTTGCGTCCATACAACGCCTCAAACGGAGCCATCTGGATGCTCGCCTGATAGCTGTTGTTGTACGCGAACTCAACCAAAGATAAGTGTCGGTACCACCCTCCTCCAAAATCCATAACTCACGCTCTCAACATATCCTCGAGGGTCTGTATGGTGCGTTCTGACTATCCATCGGTCTGTGGGTGGAAAGCGGTGCTAAACCTGAGCTGAGTCCCCAATGCTGTCTGTAAACTCCCCCAAAAGCGCGACACGAATCTCGGGTCCCTGTCTGAAACAATCGAAGCCGGTATACCGTGAAGCCTTACTACCTCATCCAAATATAACTGCGCCAGACGCTCCAGTGGCCAAGTCATCTGAACCGGTAAGAAGTGTGCCGACTTGGTGAGTCTATCCACAACAACCCAAATCGCATCTACCCCGCTCTGTGCCCTCGGCAATCCAGTGACGAAATCCATAGTGACGTGGTCCTATTTCCACTCGGGAATTGGAAGACTCTGCAACTTGCCAGCAGGAACCCGATGCTCTGCCTTCACTTGCTGGCAAGTTAAACAATGAGCTACAAATCTCCCAATGTCCCGCTTCATCCCGGGCCACCAAAAATGTGCCTTGAGGTCCTTATACATCTTAGTACCACCAGGATGAATGGTATAAGGTGTATAATGGGCCTTCCTCAAAATCTGATCTCTAATCTCCTGATCCATAGGCACACACACTCGGTCCCTGTACCGCAGTACTCCCGAGCTATCCACAGCAAAATCCCCTGCCTAATCCGCCTGAAGCTGCGTCCTGATCCTCGTCAAGTGGGGGTCCTCACTCTGAGTGTCCCTGATCCTCTCCAACAGAGTGGGCTGCAAGACCATAGACATGAGTCTAGCAGAGACCCCAGGGGATACCACCTCCAACTGTAACCGCCTCATCTGCTCGACCAACGGCGCCTGCTGCGAGATCATCAGACTCAGACTCGTCCTCCTACTCAAAGCATCTGCCACAACATTGGCCTTGCCGGGATGATAAAGGATACTCAGATACTCAGATCATAATCCTTTAACAATTCCAACCACCGGCGTTGCCTCAAATTCAGCTCCTTCTGAGTGAACAAATACTTCAAGCTTTTATGGTCGGTGTATATCTCGCAATGCTCTCCATATAAGTAATGCCGCCACAGCTTCAGAGCAAACACCACCGCTGCCAGCTCAAGATCATGAGTAGGGTAATTTTTCTCATAGTCCTTTAATTGCCGTGAAGCATAGGCAATCACCCTACCATGCTGCATCAACACACACCCCAGACCACTATGTGAGGCATCACTGTAAATCACAAATCCTTCCCCCATAACTGGGAGGGCAAGGATTGGGGCGGTCATCAATCTCTGCTTCAGCTCCTCAAAACAGCTCTGGCACGTCTCACTCCAAACAAACTTAACCCCTTTCCTGGTCAGACTTGTGAGGGGAGAGGAAAGCTTCGCAAAGCCTTCCACAAAACACCGATAGTAGCCCGCCAATCCAAGAAAGCTCCGCACCTCGGTGATAGTCGTCGGCCTCGGCCAGTTTCGAATAGCATCCACCTTGGCCGGATCCACCGCCACTCCAGCAGCTGAAACAACATGACCCAGAAAGGCGACCTCCCGGAGCCAAAATTCGCACTTTTTGAACTTGGCATACAGCTTCTTCTCTCGCAGAAGCTGTAGCACAGTCCTCAAGTGCTCCTCGTGCTCCAGATCACTCTGGGAATAGATCAGGATATCATCAATAAACACCACCACAAACCGGTCCAAAAACGACTGAAATATCCTGTTCATCAAGTCCATGAATGCGGCACGGGCATTAGTCAACCCGAAAGGCATCACCGTAAACTCATAATGCCCGTACCGCGATCTGAAAGCCGTTTTGGAGATGTCCTCGGCCCTCACCCTCAGCTGGTGGTAACCGGACTGTAGATCAATCTTCGAGAACACCGATGCTCCCTGCAACTGATCAAATAAATCATCTATCCGGGGGAGGGGATACTTGTTTCGGATGGTCACTTTATTCAATTCCCTATAATCCACACACAATCGAAGTGACCCATCCTTCTTCTTCACAAACAACACAGGCGCTCCCCACGGAGATACACTGGGTCTGATAAAGCCCCTATCTAAAAGATCCTGAAGCTGGGCTTTCAACTCCCTCAACTCAGCTGGCGCCATCCTATAGGGTGCCTTTGGGATTGGTGCAGTCCTAGGGACCACATCAATCACAAACTCAATCTCCCTTTCCGGCGGCATCGTCGTCAACTCTGGGGGAAACACATCTGGGAACTCTTGGACAATAGGGATATCCTCGAGTCCCAGTGCCGCCGTAGGCACCTCCACCACAGTGGCCAAAAAGGCACTGCAACCCCTGCTCATCATCTTCTTAACTCTCACCGAGGAAATGGTCGCTGCGAACAGCGTGCTCTAGCAGCCTCTGAAGATGAACTCCTCCTGTCCAGGCTCACGAAGAGTCACCGTCCTCTCTCTGTAGTCGATAGTGGCGGAATACCGTGACAGCCAATCCATCCCTAGCACCAAGTCAAAATCCTGGAGCTGCTGCAAAACAAGCAAGTCTGCAGGCAAAATCCAAGGCCCCAACTGTACCGGGCAAGCCACACAACGCTCCTCGACAAGCAAAACGTGATCAGGAATCCGCACCTCTAATGCATGTGACAAGGACTCTATCTCTAGACCATGAAGGGATGCAAATGCTCGACTAATGAAAGAATGCGAAGCTCCAGTATCAAATAAAGTGCGAGTCCGAATACCAAAGAGTAAAATAATACCTGCCACCACCTGATCTGCCGCTGAAGAATCTGCTAACTGGGCGGCATACACCCGCCCGCTCGGTGCTGGAGGTCGGGAATCTGTAGGATAGGAGGTGGACGGCCTGCTCGCTGGAGCATAAGGCCGCTGAGCTGGTGGCCGCTGCTGCTGAGGGGAATATGGAGCCGATGCCGAAGAAGGTGCCGAGGAAGTAGTAAGGGGGCAGGTAGCTCGCACATGCCCCGGCTGTCCACAACGAAAGCATCGACCCCATCTCTGATCACAAGTGACGGCGGCATGCTGACCCCCGCAGAAGATACATCGGTCAGAAGATCGGGGCTGTCTCGGCTGCTGCTGCTGCTGCCTCGAGGACTGCTGCTGAGATCTCTGCTGCCTCGGCTGCGATCTCTGCTGCTGGTGCTGCTGCGGTCTCTAGGGTCCACCAGGCCCTCTCCTCTCAGATTGCCCACGGCTAGGACTGGGACTGCGGCGGCCGTGGCGGTCTCCATGAGCTGGCCTGTCCCCCGTCTTCTGGGGCTGGTCGCTTCCTGTCGGAACTCTGCGCGACCGCGGCCCTCCGTCTGGCCACCACCTGATCTCCTCTCTCCACCCACTGTGCATGCTCTGCGGCCGCCTCAAGGGTCTGAAATCTCTGGGCATGCACAAGTGTGTAAATCTCTGGACGGAGGCCTGCCTCGAACAACTCTACCTGGTGCGGACCGTCACGAGCGACAAAGGGCACACAGTTCAGCAACTCCATGAACTCCTGGAAATAGGTATGAGCCGATCGATCGCCCTGCTGCAGATTCTTCAAGTCGTCCTCCAACTTCCTCTTCACACTGGTCGAAAAATAGGTGTCCAACACCATCCGCCGGAACTCCTCCCAAGGCAGCTGTCGGGTAACCCGAAACTCCAGTGGCTCTACCCGCTGCCACCAAGCATCTGCATCTCCGTCTAGACAGTGCACTGCCATGTGCACTCAGTACCTCGGATCGATGAAAAAGTCCCGGAAAAGCTTCTCCATCGCAGAAAGCCATCTCCCAACATCCAAGGCTGAGCATCCCGCCCTGAGAATCTAGGTGGTCCCCGCTGAACAAACTTGGAGAGTTTGTCAGCAATGTCCTGCTCCTCCTCCGCAGTCAAAGGCTGAATGGCTCCAGGAGCCCCGCTACTAGAAGATGGCGCCGACGGCACAGAAGGTGCAACAGGAGGCACAGGGGCCTCAGGAACAGCCGGGGGTGGTGCCTCTCTCTGGGCAAGCAGCTGGTCAATCCTCTGCTCCTGGCGGCGCTGTCCCTCCGCCAACTGGGCCACCAAGGCCCTCAACTCGGTAAGCTCAGAGGGTCTGGACTGCTCTGGCTCGTCAGGGGGTGAAGGAGTACCCCGAGTAGGCATCCGGCGTCGAGGAGGCATCCTGCCACAATAAACCAAACATCAGCAACGAAACTCCACTCGACCCAATCTGGCGAAAGTCAAAAGACATCCTCCTATTTCTGTAACCTTATGTTGTCTGCAGCCAACATAATGGTCCAACAAAAATAGGCTATGTCGATCCCTCTTCACTCACAGGAAGAGTTAACTATAAAAATCACCGACTTTCGCAAAATGTCACGCCACTCACGCCCTATCATCCTAGGGTCTGTCCAAAAGCCTAGGGTTTCCTAAGTCCCAACTGACCTATCCCTAAGCTCTGATACCAACTTAATCTGTCACGCCCCGGGTGTAAACCGGAACCCGGGCCCGTCTACAGATCCGCCGTGCATACGGTATTTCCTGCGTACACGAAGCGTTGGTAACCTGCTCAGATATAAGAGGTAATGATAAAAGAGCATAATAATCAGAGCTAAACTAAAACTACTGTATCTCAGACAGAAACAGGAAGTAAAAAGTATAACTATAAAAATAAATACAACATCTCTCCCAGCTCACCAAAAAATACAAACAGCTGGCAAAAGCCAGACCCAAAAGAAAGAGTAAAAAGCTGTCTGAGAAAAATCGGGTACACCAAAAACTCCAGCTACATTTCTCGGGTGGCACGCTATCTAGTCCGCAATCCTCTTACCTCGATCAGCTGCTGACGGCCCAGCAACTCCCGCAGTGGACTCTCCATGTAGTGATTCGGCCCTTAGGTGTATTTTTGACTCACATGTAAATTATTTAAGCCTTTAAGTAGAATAAAATTATTTAATATTTAAAAGTCGGTCGGTGCGTGGTGCGGGTATTTTTCTGGCAAAGGGCCCGAAAAATGAAGACCTACGGTGCGATCGGATCGGGAATCCTATGTATGGATCTCCCGGAATGGGGTTTCTAAGATCGCGGTGACTTAAGGTGCGCATCGGAATTCGTGTAAAATATCCGACACGCTTTCTGAGGAAGTTTGGATATTCCGTGAGATTAATTAATTAAGAAATTAATTAATCGGTGACGATAAATTAAATCGGAAATTTATTTCCCATGATTATTTAATTAAATAAATTAAATAATCGGTGACTGGGATTTAAAAGGTGGGATTTCTTATCTCTTGGGTCAGATATTTATTAAGAGATAAAATTCGAATATTTGTGGGTTTTTCCTTTTTACGTACGTGTAAAATAAAGAGGAAATTAATTAAATAAATTATTAAATAAAGGGGATTATATAAGTATCCCGGTTATCGGAAGAAAAGAAAGAAAAATAAAAACCCTAACCGGTGAGGAGAGAAAGGAAGAGAAAAAGGAAAAGACGGAACCCTAGCCGGAAGGAAGGAAAAGGAGAAAGAGAAAGAGCCCGATCTTCCTGAACGCCGAACCGAAGGCAAGAACGCGACCGGGCGACCTTCTCGTCGATCTTCGGTGAGTAGAATATTTTTTGGAATTTTTCGGGATTTTTCCGTCGTCCTTTTGTTGAGTTTTCGGGCTTCTCCGTCGTCTCTGTCACCGTCGCCGTCATCGTCGTCGCGCTAGGGTGCGGAACGGATGACGGAGATGCGCGATACCGCTAGGGCATCGCGCGGAAGGGTCACGCGGACGGCCGGTCGCCGCCACGAGCGACGACCGAGAAGACCGCGCGGGCTCCGCTTGGGCCGCACCTGCGCGGGCGCCGCGCGGTTGCCGCGCGGGCGGCACCCGCGCGGGCCCGCAACCGTGCGGGCACCGCGCGGGGCCCCGCTGGGGCACCGCGCGGGGCGCCGCCCGGGGCACCGCGTGGGGCGCCGCTCGGGCGCCGCCCGGGGCACCGCGCGGGGCGCCGCGCGGGCGCCGCGCGGGGCCGCAACCGCGCGGGCGCCCGCGCGGCCGCTGCGTGGGCAGCACCCGCGCGGGCGCCACGCGGCGCGCGCGCCGCGCCGCGCCGCGTGGGCCGAAACCCACGCGGGCGTCGCCGCGGAGCCACGCCGCGCAGTTTCGAGCCGCGCGGGGCTCCGACGGGCGGCGACAGCGGCGCGGGGTTTCGGTTTTCGGCGAACCGGACGGTGTTGGACTTTTCTGTCAAAATAAGTAAATTGGGGTTTTCCGTTTTGAGATGTTAGTATGTGTTTTTGACCATAGCTTATCCTTGCAGACTTTTCATAGGTCCGGGTGCGCAGCGGGAGTGTGTGAAAGATCCAGGTGCTCCGATCTTCCCGCAACAAGGTGGGTACAGTTGCTATAAGTGCAACAAGTGCAATAAGTGCATCTATCATCATAAAAAGTGTTCTTAATATGTATAACAAAGTAGATGGACTGTTTAACCTTTCGCATGAATGTATTTTATCTTATATAATAATTGTTGCGGCTGCGGTTGCGGTGCTAATAAATGATGCGGCTGCGGTCGCGGTGCTAAATACACGCCGATCTCGGCAAGGTGTTTCCAGATGCTGCACGTACACAGGCGGAATGGCCCCCGCATGGTTGTACTTTTCCGGAGAAGTGGTCTAACTGACCCGTGTGCCCCACGTGTGTAGGGTGGGGACCTCTTCACGCCAGCTGAAAGTGACGCACCAGCACCGTGAAGAGGTTAAAAGCATCAAAAGGTGATTGTGCACGAGGGGAGACTTCTGTCTCTCCGACAGGTACTCTGGGATTGGTGCCCAACTTAATTATATACAAAGTTTAGCGAAAGGTTCCGGTGTAATCGGTTTGCTCTTTATTCCTTGTTGTTATTTAGGCATCTACTTTGTTTGTCACTGACTTTACCCACTCCGTGACTGGTGTTACTAGGTGCGTTAGCCGGGATGGCGGTGAGACTGCGTCGCGAGGACCGTAGTCAGGATTCTTGGATTTATCTCATTTTCCTTTATGCTTTTATTAGTTAATTTGCTTGTGGATTATATTAGTTGTGGACATGTATTAGTTAGCACTGTGGGTGAGATGTACTTTTACGTTTGAGATACTTTTAGTGATGTTTTCATATGCGGCACGTTTTCATCAAAAAAACCAAATGATTTCGAGAACGTTTTCTCAAAACGGAGTGCCGTGTGGGCACGGGTTTTGCAACCGCTGGTTTTATCCTTTCCAAACGGTGACGCCGCTTTAATAAATTGCTTGAAAAAAATAAGGTGTCTGGTGGACACCGGTCTTTTAAAACAGTAGTTAAATGAGTGTACTCTGATTGGTGATGTATGACTACTGTATGGTTGATGGTTGATGGTTGATGGATGATGTTGTAAGTGAGACGCCGTACATATACAAAGGAGACTCTGCCCGTTGGTAGAGTGAATTTGTGTATGTGGCGGTCTGGCACGCACTGGGGATGAGGTTTATGTTACTTTATTAAGAAAAAAAAAAAAATTATACACGCATTTTCCGCTTGGCTCGACTTAAAAACCCCCGGGGGCGTGACAGATTAAATGGTATCAGAGCAAACAACCATAACCACAGTAGACGGTGATCCACATCCACAGTGCAAGGTGCCACAAGCAAATTGGACATGAGATAACCAAGGTGTAGGTACGATAGTACGTGAGAGTACGGGGAAAAAGGGGATTTAAAATAGGTGTAATCGTAAGACAGGGTGCTAGGGTGATAACCTTAGGGTTAACGTGGTTTCTTTGTTTACAGCGGACGATGGCCCGGACTAGATCGTCCACCGAGAATGCGGACGCAGACGGGGTGACCCCGGCCGCCGCAGAGAACCAGCTCCTCCGGCGACAACTACGGGAAATGGCCGGGCAGTTAGCGACACTAACGGAGCAGGTTCGTCAACTGACGCAGCGACAGGCAACCGCGCCAGCTGAGAGCGATCCGACCCCTCCGCCCGAAACCACCGCCCCCACTACGGAACCGAACGGGGCGGGTGGCATGACGACTGCTGCACCCCGTCAGACCTCGGCAATAGGTGCGACAACGGAACGGCCCCCAGCCCCAAGGGATGTACCTACCCGGCGACCTCAGGGCCTGTATTGGGAGCGACAGCGGGGGAGGCAGGAACGACCCCTACTCTTGGGGGGTCCGCCACTGTAGGAGGGACCCCGGAGCAGCGAGCGACGCGAGAAAGGGTCAGGACGAATTTGACCGAGTTCAAGAAGCATGACCCTCCCACTTTCGAGGGAGAGACGACCGACCCATGGGTCGTCGAGAAATGGGTGGATACCATGGAAAAACTCTTCGAGGACCTATTGATGGAGGAACACGAGCGGGTTCCACTAGCGGTCCACTTCCTGGAGGGGAATGCTCGCATCTGGTGGAAGACGGTACGCCCGGATCCGTCTACAAATGATCCACTACCGACATGGTCGGCCTTTAGAGAGGAACTTTTTGGCGCTTTCTTCTCCGATAGCGTCAAGCGGCAATTGGAAGACGACCTGAAGAATATTAGACAAGGGAACCGCTCGGTCATGGAATATCAAAAGGAGTTTGTGAGATTGGCTAACTGCGTCCCATTTGTTATACGGGATGAACCCCACAAGGCCCGACTTTTTGTGGACGGGCTACGGAGCGACATCTTCGAGATGGTTCAGGCAGCGGACTTGCGCACGTTCTGGGAAGTGGTGGACAGGGCCACTATCGTGGAGCGGGGATTCGCCATCACCGAGCTCGATGTGAGGGATCAGAAAATAACCGGGAAAAGAAGCGGACACAAACTTACCCGGGAGGGGGCCCATCTGGTGGGAGCCAACCCCCAAAGTACCCCAAGACGCAACAAGGAAGCAAGAGTGCGCCTACCGGAAAACCGCGACCAGCGAACAAGCCATGTGTTATTTGCGGAGCATCGCATCCAGTGACGGAATGCCCTAAGAGACAAGATCACTGTTACCGCTGCGGCAAACAGGGGCATTTTCGATTCAACTGTCCCCTGAACACTGGAGCGGCATCTTCCGCAGCTTCCACCGCGCCGGCGCAGCCACCAGGACGGGGTAGAGCGTCAACGAGAATGCCCCCACACCCCCGGCGCCAAGAACAGAAGGAGAATCGCGACCACAACCAGGAGGGAGGCTCTACTCCATGGGCCAGCATGGAGCGGTACTGCCAGAGGAGGTGGTCGCAGGTATTACCCCCATTTCTAATTTTCGAGCTCGAACCCTGTTTGACACCGGAGCGACTCGCTCCTTCATTTCCCGCACTTTTGCACAAACACATCTGCTAGAAAGTAGCCCCCTTGATGTTAGGATGACCGTCCAGACTCCTCGGGGGCCAATCGAAGCGACCGGTCTGGTGCCCTCATGTACAATAAGACTGGGAAGGTTGTCGTGCCCCTGGGATCTGGTGGTTATACCGCTAAAAGAATACGACGTGGTGTTGGGCATGGACTGGCTTACCGAGTATCAGGCGGTGATCGACTGCGAGAAGCGCCAGGTGCAACTGCAGAAGCCGGGATTCCCGGAAAATGTGTACTTGGCGTGTAAAAGTACTTCCTTTTTGGCTGTCATCTCCGCGTCGCGGGCTAGGAAGCTGATAGAGGGTAGGTGCGTGGCCTATCTAGCCTCGGTAGATTTAGCCACCCGACCCGTTCCCTCGCCTTCCGAAATTCCAGTGGTAAGTGTTGGGTTGTATGTAATATGGATCTAAATAGGGGAAAAAACACCTAGAGGGGGGTGAATAGGTGTAAACAATAAACACTCAAAAATCATTGCGCAATAAAACCCAATGCGGAAAAATAAATGAACACGCAAGATTTTTACGTGGAAAAACTCCAAACCGGAGTAAAAAACCACGGGACCGATAACACGGTGAAATCCACTAGAATTAACACACGTACAAGGTGATATAACGTACTCACAGACGACTCAACCTTTTACCATACGCTCCTTGTAGATCTTCTCCGCTCGCTCCACAACGCGTCTCGAATCCACGATCTGCGTCCAACGCCGAATCCACGGCGTCCAACGTCGAGTCCACGACGTCCGACCGAATCCACGGTCTTCACCCAGTAGCACGCTTCGAATCCAAGAACGTACCTCACTCCGAATCCACGAGAGCGGTTGCACCTTGAATCCACAAGGCCACACGAGTCCACGTGCCGATTTAGGGTAAATCGTTATTTTGGGTGGTGATGATCCGCCGAATACTTAGATTAGAAATAGATCGGAAATACCATCTAAGTATTCATTGATTTGATTCTACTCAAAATCTGAGTTTGGAAAACCTAGAATCAAATTAATCAATATAGATGAAGAAACATAGAATTAAATCTATTGATTTCCTTTCTTCTCTATATGTGGATTTTCTCTTTCGGTCGTATTTTCTATTATTTTCCGTCTTTTTCCTCGATGCTTACCCTAAAAATGAATCATAGGGTCTATTTATAGGTTAGAAACCATTGGAAGAAGATAAGGATCAAAAACTGCCGTTTCTGGAAATTTTCAGGACGGCGATCCGGATCGGATTTACTGTGATCCGGATCGTCGTAGCGTGATAGACAATTCCAGAAAACAGGGTTCGGGATCCGGATCGAAGCCCGATCCGGATCGTTCATACAATCAGCAAAATCCATGTTCGGGATCCGGATCGAAAATGGCCTTTGATCCGGATTGGATTTGCCAATGAACAACACCCTTCGGGATCCGGATTGGACTATCTAATCCGGATCCTAAACATGTCCCATGTCCAGTTTTTGATTTTTATGCAATAAAAAATTCTTCCAAGTGTTTCTACACTACAAGAAGTATTCGGATCACCAAAAATCTTTAGTTAAACATACCTGATCCTTTTGAATTCTTCTTTCTTGAGATTGAGGTATATGATCCAAACTTCTTTCATCTTCAATCTTCAAGACTTAATACTTTCACGAAATACGCCAACTCAAATTCCGTAACAATCTCCCCCTTTGGCGGTTTCGTGACAAAACGCAAATCCACAAAAGAAAATTCAAAAAGGATATTTTTGTTGCTATCACCATACAACAAAAATTTACAATGGAGATCCAAAAATTTAAATACATGAGATAAACTCCTAAAACAGACTCTAGACTTAGACATCTGTACTCTCTGCAAAAGAAATCATTCTTGACAAAAAGAATCGTTAGATACCTCAAGAATTCTAACATTCAAAACCTAGCAGAGATAGAGTTTTCTCATCATGACATTTAGAATTCAGATATGTAAGAGATCACAATCAACATTGACATATCTTCTAAGCGATAAGATTCAAATGTCATAACTTTGCTTTTAGTAATCAAACAACTTGTTAGTAATAATACATGTCCAAATAGTTAGTCGAATAGTTAGTAGGGACATGCAACAAATCACAAGATAACTAGAAGTTGTGATACTTACCTTTCACCAAAGTCAAAGTTTGTTCAAAGTTCTCACATCTCATCTCTAAACTCTCTCCCCCTTTTTGTCACAAACTAAGCCAAAATTACAAAACTTTAAGGAAAGGTAAGAAGTCCAAAATCAAGAAAAACCTGAGAACTAAAACAAACTAAAAACAGAACATTAACAAACTAAGGACTGAAAATCTGCAAAAGATGTTTAATCCGAGGTGTCTGAACTGGTGCAACTGAGCTTGCTTAAAATTCCTTTAAGCATTTTAGAGATATTTGAATATTTCTTTCTAATTTTCTTATGTTCAGAGGAAATGAGTTGAAGTACTTTGGACAGCCTTTCTTGTTCAACCGAGAGTCTCCTTTGTTCGTTACGAATGGATGCCAATTCAGTGGGTCCTGCAGGGATTCTCTTAGAGGTTGATGGATTCAGGGCAGGTGCTGATGGTGCCTGTTGACTTTCTATCCAGGGAGAATCTCTAGGCAGGGAGTGAGACCTGACAAGGGGTTCATTTATCTGAATCCCAGTACTCCTTGAACTTTTTCGTCTTGAGTATTGTCTTGTGGTCGTAGAGACGATTTCACAGTTTTTCTTTTTCCAATACTGTCTGTCTTCTTCATCAATCTTCTCCTGATTTAGCCTCAGGAATTCTTCCCAGTCTTCCTTGTCTGATTCAGAGCTGTTTTCATCATCAATTTTTCTTTCTTCTTGAAACGAGTCATCTTGCTCTTTCTTGACAGATGCACGCGTGTGAACCATTGAGATTAACAGAAAAATGATCCATGAGAATGCCATTGATCCAAGTGCTTAATGAAGAAAGAAGTCCTGTGAAGAATCAACTCAAGAACACGAAAATTTTCAGTTTTCAAAAATTTGCAAAATTGTACCCAAACAATCATAATCATGTAGAGAGACTAAGAATCAAATTAGTTTTGCAAAAAGAATTTTAAAAATAGATCAATTGCATGATTTTCAAAAATTCCTATTATATGCCCTAAAACCGAATTTTTAGAAATCGAAGCCCAAAAATTCGTTAATCAAGAGAATACCCAGCATATAATCAAAACTAATCTACCTAGAGTCCTTATTTCAAAAGAAATTTGACCAAAAACCATTCACAAACGAAAAAGTTCCATGATTTCTACTCACGTTTTGAGCAAACAAGGAAAAACAGTGAAGAACAGAGATTTTGATCAATAAAACTTACTTGGAATCGAAGAACTCGAGTTAGGAAGGCTCCAAGATGGAAGAAATCTAGAGAGAGAAACTCTAGAGACTTAAGAACAAAAGATTGGGTAAAAGAAATCAAAACCCTCTTGTTCTATTAAAACCCTAGCCGTGATCCGGATCGGATCGAGAGTTCGATCCGGATCGGCTAGCCTCAGGAAATACCTGCGTTCGGGATCCGGATCACTTAGTCCGATCCGGATCGGCTCCAACTTTTTCATCAGAAAAATTCAGAAAAATTCCATAAACTCCAGAAAAAGTATGTAAGCACTTTTGTGTATCAACTTTAAACAAAAATTATCGTTTCATACAACAAGAAATAGATTATACCAATTCTATCAAAAATACTCAAAAATGAAACGAAAATTTATGAAAATTAAAACTCTTAAAGTTGAACAACTTCAATCACATCTAACATGATCTTATGCGTAATGCCTTTATCAAATCATCAATTTGGTAAAGAAAATGAAATACCAAGATCAATAGATGTTTGAAATCCCAGATAAGTTAGATAATATATTTAGACAATCTATTGAGGAGAGTGGCTCTTTGAGCATCTTTCATCAAAAATCCCACCTTATACCAACCTTGAAATTTGACAGAGTCAAGTATTTCAATATGCATTTCATCATCAATTTTTAAAACAAAAAATTTGCTTTGCACACATCGGACGACCGAGGTGGTAGCTCTTTCTCCATGTGGTGGTAGTTTTCACACTCCTCATTGGGATGTAACTCTTTCCACATCTTTTGAGCATATTACATTTCTTTGACTCCCCCTCAATTGGCTATCAATTATTTAATATATAAGGTATTCAACCAAAAATTGATCTCGCATTCATACTCGACTAAACAGTCAAATAAGATAATGACTATACCAAGAGATCATTGAGAGAGAAATTGACTTTGATCACTTAAAAGATGACTTAATTAACATAAATGATCATTGCAACATTGAAATATTATGATATCAAAAGCATAATAAATTTCTAAATGTGTGAAAAGATGCAATTAAAGTCAATTATGATTTATGCTCAATTAATGTCCTATGTACAAACATAGATAAAGAACAAAAACACAAAAACAAAACCTAACCTAAGCAAAGGTTTCAAAAGAGATTATTTCAAGGAAAGCATTCCAATTGCTTTACGCAAGTGAATAAAACGTTTTTGATCCAAAGGTTTTGTTAAAATATCAGCTAATTGATCCTCAGTTGAAATATATGAAAGTTGAAGAATATTTGATTCAACTAGCTCTCTAAGAAAATGATATCTAAGTTCAATGTGTTTTGTTCTAGAGTGCAACACAGGGTTTTTGAAATGTTTATAGCACTAGTGTTGTCACAAAGAATTGTTACCGAAGTTGCTGAAATTCGGAAGTCGCTCAACACACTTTTCATCCAAATGAGTTGGGTTGAACAACTTCCTGCTGAAATATACTCCGCTTCGGCAGTCGAGAGTGCTATGCAATTCTGCTTTTTACTATGCCATGCAACAAGGCAATGGCCAAGATAAAAACATGCACCACTCGTGCTTTCCGATCATCCACTGATCCGTGACATCGGCATCTGATATCCAACTTTCCAGACTTGTTCCCATAGGATACCAAATTTCGACAATTTATTGTACCTTTGATGTACGGATGACCGTTTCACCGCTTTTCAGGTGAACCTCCTTTGGTGCTGATTGTATCTCGCG
>CM054932.1:12986050-13120080 GCA_029168755.2 Tillandsia fasciculata | reverse complement strand
CCGGCAGGAAAATTGCAACCTTTACCGTGCCCGAGTGGAAGTGGGACATGATTACCATGGATTTTGTGACCGGATTCCCGAGATCGCCACAGGGACACGATGCAATATGGGTGATTGTGGACCGTTTGACGAAATCGGCCCACTTTCTGCCCATACACACGACGTGGACTCGGGAACGACTGGCACAAACTTACATCAACGAGATAGTAAGGTTGCATGGGGTACCGACATCTATCACGTCGGACAGGGACACGCGATTTGTGTCAAACTTTTGGCAAAGCCTGCAGCGGGCAATGGGGACCAAGTTGCACTTCAGTACGGCATTTCACCCGCAGACCGATGGACAATCAGAGCGGGTGATACAGATTGTGGAGGACATGCTTCGAGCATGCGTTTTGGACTTGGGCGAAGGGTGGGCACGGTGTTTGCCCCTAGTGGAATTTGCCTATAATAACAGTTACCAGGCCAGCATTCAGATGGCACCATACGAGGCCCTGTACGGGCGCCGCTGTCGGTCTCCAATATGCTGGGACGACTTGGGTGAGCGTAAGTTTCTGGGCCCAGATTTGGTGGAGGAGACCGAAGCAAAGGTGCGATTGATTAGGCAAAGGCTACTGACTGCCCAGAGCAGACAGAAAAGCTACGCGGACAACAGACGCCGAGACTTAGAGTTCATGGTGGGTGAGCATGTGTTACTCCGAGTTTCGCCCTCCAAGGGGAACCGACTTTTCGGCATAAAGGGAAAGTTAAGCCCAAGGTACGTGGGACCGTTCGAGATCCTAGAACGCGTAGGACCGGTGGCGTACCGGTTAGCCTTGCCGCCGAACCTCGAACGAGTCCACAACGTGTTCCATGTCTCAATGCTCCGGAAATACCTCGTTGACCCCTCTCATGCCTTGGATGCCTCCACCATCGAGTTGCGAGAGGATTTGAGCGTCGAGGAGACGCCGGTGCGGATTTTGGCAAGAGAGGACAAGAAGTTGCGCAATCGAACTATTTCCTATGTAAAGGTCCAGTGGAGCAACCACGAAGAGCGTGAGGCGACATGGGAACTGGAATCGAAAATGAGGGAATGTTTTCCCGAATTGTTTAGTGAGGTTTGTACTTAAGTTTCGGGACGAAACTTCTTATAAAGTGTGAGTGGTGTAGTGATTCGGCCCTTAGGTGTATTTTTGACTCACATGTAAATTATTTAAGCCTTTAAGTGGAATAAAATTATTTAATATTTAAAAGTCGGTCGGTGCGTGGTGCGGATATTTTTCTGGCAAAGGGTCCGAAAAATGAAGACCGACGGTGCGATCGGATCGGGAATCCGATGTACGGATCTCCCGGAATGGGGTTTCTAAGATCGCGGTGACTTAAGGTGCGCATCGGAATTCGTGTAAAATATCCGACACGCTTTCTGAGGAAGTTTGGATATTCCGTGTGATTAATTAATTAAGAAATTAATTAATCGGTGACGATAAATTAAATCGGGAATTTATTTTCCATGATTATTTAATTAAATAAATTAAATAATCGGTGACTGGAATTTAAAAGGTGGGATTTCTTATCTCTTGGGGTCAGATATTTATTAAGAGATAAAATTCGGATATTTGTGGATTTTTCCTTTTTACGTATGTGTAAAATAAAGAGGAAATTAATTAAATAAATTATTAAATAAAGGGGATTATATAAGTATCCCGGTTATCGGAAGAAAAGAAAGAAAAATAAAAACCCTAACCGGTGAGGAGAGAAAGAAAGAGAAAAAGGAAAAGACGGAACCCTAGCCGGAAGGAAGGAGAAGGAGAAAAAGAAAGAGCCCGATCTTCCCGAACGCCGAACCGAAGGCAAGAACGCGACCGGGCGACCTTCCCGTCGATCTTCGGTGAGTAGAATATTTTTTAGAATTTTTCGGGATTTTTCCGTCGTCCTTTTGTTGAGTTTTCGGGCTTCTCCGTAGTCTCTGTCACCGTCGCCGTCATCGTCGTTGCGCTAGGGCGCGGAACGGACGACGGAGACGCGCGATGCCGCTAGGGCATCGCGCGGAAGGGTCACGCGGACGGCCGGTCGCCGCCACGAGCGACGACGGAGAAGACCGCGCGGGCTCCGCGCGGGCCGCACCCGCGCGGGGGCCGCGCGGTTGCCGCGCAGGCGGCACCCGCGCGGGCCCGCAACCGCGCGGGCACCGCGCTGGGCGCCGCGCGGGCGCCGTGCGGGCGGCACCCGCGCGGGCCCGCAACCGCGCGGGCGCCGCGCGGGCACCGCGCGGGCGCCGCACGGGCGCCGCGCGGGCACCGCGCGGGCCCGCAACCGCGCGGCCGCCGCACGGGCCCGCACCCGCGCGGCCGCCGCGCAGGGCACCTCGCGGGCCCGCACCCGCGCGGGCGCCGCGCGGGGCGCCGCGCGGGCGCCTCGCAGGCAGCACCCGCGCGGCCGCCGCGCGGCCGCCGCGTGGGCAGCACCCGCGCGGGCGCCGCGCGAGGCGCCGCGCCGTGCCGCGCCGCGTGGGCCGAAACCCACGCGGGCGTCACTGCGGAGCCACGCCGCGCGGTTTCGAGCCGCGCGGGGCTCCGACGGGCGGCGACGGCGGCGCGGGGTTCCGGTTTTCGGCGAACCGGACGGTGTTGGACTTTTCTGTCAAAATAAGTAAATTGGGGTTTTCCGTTTTGAGATGTTAGTATGTGTTTTTGACCATAGCTTATCCTTGCGGACTTTTCATAGGTCCGGGTGCGCAGCGGGAGCGTGTGAAAGATCCAGGTGCTCCGATCTTCCCGCAACAAGGTGGGTACAGTTGCTATAAGTGCAACAAGTGCAGTAAGTGCATCTATCATCATAAAAAGTGTTCTTAATATGTCTAACAAAGTAGATGGACTGTTTAACCTTTCGCATGAATGTATTTTATCTTATATAATAATTGTTGCGGCTGCGGTCGCGGTGCTAATAAATGATGCGGCTGCGGTCGCGGTGCTAAATACACGCCGATCTCGGGAAGGTGTTTCCAGATGCTGCACGTACACAGGCGGAATGGCCCCCGCATGGGTGTACTTTTCCGGAGAAGTGGTCTAAATGACCCGTGTGCCCCACGTGTGTAGGGTGGGGACCTCTTCACGCCAGCTGAAAGTGACGCACCAGCACCGTGAAGAGGTTAAAAGCATCAAAAGGTGATTGTGCACGAGGGGAGACTTCTGTCTCTCCGACAGGTACTCTGGGATTGGTGCCCAACTTAATTATATACAAAGTTTAGCGAAAGGTTCCGGTGTAATCGGTTTGCTCTTTATTCCTTGTTGTTATTTAGACATCTATTTTGTTTGTCACTGACTTTACCCACTCCGTGACAGGTGTTACTAGGTGCGTTAGCCGGGATGGCGGTGAGACTGCGTCGCGAGGACCGTAGTCAGGATTCTTGGATTTATCTCATTTTTCTTTATGCTTTTATTAGTTAATTTGCTTGTGGATTATATTAGTTGTGGACATGTATTAGTTAGCACTGTGGGTGAGATGTACTTTTACGTTTGAGATACTTTTAGTGATGTTTTCATATGCGGCACGTTTTCATGAAAAAAACCAAATGATTTCGAAAACGTTTTCTCAAAACGGAGTGCCGTGTGGGCACGAGTTTTGCAACCGCTGGTTTTATCCTTTCCAAACGGTGACGCCGCTTTAATAAATTGCTTGAAAAAAATAAGGTGTCTGGTGGACACCGGTCTTTTAAAACCCTAAACACCCAATCTGACCGCCAGTGGACACTGGCACTGCCTGCTCTGCCGCGACGGGTATGCCAGCCTACGCATAACACCGAAGCAAAAGGAGTCCCCAGGACTCAAAGTTTGTCTGCCGCGCACTCCGGAGTGGCACTCGTGGGGGGCGACCCACACGAGGAAAGTAAGTAACCACAAGTAACCTAGTATAGCAGGACTGGATCAAGACTCAATGAAGTGGGAAAACCCTCCACCAAAGAAAGCCCGATCCCCATCACCCAATCTGATGCAATAGCATAACCCGGTCAACCACCCAAGATCCGTGGTCGCCGCAACACCCTGTCAAAAGCCCAACCTGTCCCAAATTCCCAGCACCTGACCACACTATCCAACTCCCGCTCGAACCCGAGCAACTATATCTCAAGTCTAGAATAATAGGAAAAAGAAGGAAAACGAGAGCATGGTTTCTCCTAAGTCAAGTCCCAATGAAAGTGTAGCAGTAAAAGATGACTTAGATAAGTGACCAGTTTAAACATGCATTTGTCCCAGTATTTTAGTCTATTTTGCAAGAGTAATTAGTTTAGAGCAACTAAAGTTAATGTGACAGTCTCATTGAATAATCATCAATTTTTCAGTCCTCAATTATTATTCTGCCCCTAAACATGCAGTCTAGAATGAATGAGCGACTAAATAAATAATTATGCTACCAGCAATTTCAACAAGGATCATTTAACCATTAACTAGTTCCCTAGAGCATGCAAGGCTACCAACAAATAGTTTAACATCAATAACATGGGGACACTCTGATGTTCCTAGTGGGCATATCAAAGGAGAGGAGTACAACAACCACCCACCTGAAGTGCAACTGTCCAAATCCGTACAGCTGAAAATACCAAAAACTCCAATCCCTTGCTCCAATAAGTTCAGCACACCCGTAACACTCCTGGTACAATACAAAGTCCACTAAAACACTTAAGTTCCCAAATACTGCTCATACAGTTCACATACAACAATAGTCCCAAAACTGCTAAATTTTCACCTGCAGAAAGTGCCCAGAAAATTCCCAGAAAAATATCACGGCGATCCTCGCGTCGATACCTTCGAAACGGCTGCTTGCACGCCCAAATCTGAGTTCGGTAAGTCAAGATATAAATTCGGCAAGGTGGTACACTCATACAAAAAATCTGTGCTAAAACATGTACACTGTTCACAGAGAAAATAGGGATTTTCACCTCGAAACAAATCTTAGGAAATTCCAAGAAAAATACGGGCGCGTTCCTTGCGATCTGTAGATGAAAAAGTTGTATAAGCACATTTCCGTCTGACGCTCGTGCGCGAAGATATGGCCGAAATACCCTGCCGCTGTCTCAAAAATCCACACAGAAAATAGGTCACTGTTTTGCCTCGGGATCCGTGCCAAACACTCAAAATGGGAAAGCGCGATCAATATGAAAGATGAAGCCCTACCTCTCAAGAGTTCGTCGGCGCAAGAATCACAGAAAAATGACCTCGGGGTAGCCCAGGGGAGTCAAAACACTGCCGCTGTGACGAAGAAGAACACAGGAAATGCAACGTCGCGCCGCGCCGTAAAATCCAGAACCTCGGGATGCGTGCACCCAAAAATCTCAAAATGCTGCAAGATGATCAAGAACTTAGAGAGGAACAAATCATCAGTAGGGAGCTCGGGGAGATCTTGCAAGGGCTGAGAGGAAAAAGCCCGAAAAGAGGGCTCAGGCTGCCTTTAAATAGGCTGAAGAAAACAATTGCCAAAATTCCGGATTTGTCCGGTTTTTCGGGCGCCCGAAAATTTTCGGGCGCGCACAGTGCCGCCCGGCCCGCGACTTTCGGGCGTGCACAGTGCGGCCCAGCCCAATACGCGCTGTCGGACGGGATCCCAGCTTCGTCCGACCCGCCCCGGCGCCCGCCACGTGTCGCCCGAACAGGCGGCAGCCGTGCAAGCCGCCGCGGAGAGCGCCACGTGTACCTGCCCGCGTCAACGCGGTAGGTGGCGCCCGCGAATCAGCGGGCGCCACGTGGCGCTGCCCACGTCGCCCATACCTGCCCCGCGTATGGCGCCTGCCCCCGACACCTGCCCCGCGCACTGCGTGGACCGCGCGCTCATGCGCCCGCCTATCCGGATTTGCCACATGGCGCGCCCCCTGTCCACGACTCCCCGCGCGCTCCCGTGGACCGAGCGCGCGTGGGCCGCCCAATCCGACGCTGCCACGTGTAATCCCACCGATCCATGCCTCCAGCGGTGCACCCAGACCGCTCCCCCGATGCTCCGTGGACCCGGCGGTGTGCGCCGGCCAATCAGAGCCTGCCACGTGGCACCCCCGCCGGTCCACGGCTCCCCCATGCACCAGAAACACAGAAAAACTTCCGGGAGTCCGTTTTTGGGCATCCGGACTCAGAATTTAGCAAACAAAAAGCCATTTTCAAGCGTTTTTCCGCGCTGAATCCAAATCCACCCTCCGTTTGGCCTAAATCCTTTTCTAAAATTCGGCAAAAGCAGCTGAAGGCCAAAACAGCTAACCAAAGCTCACAGGGTCCATCTGTGGCATCCCTTTGATGCACTATGGGCCAGATACACCATCAACAGGTGTTTTCACAGTGGATTCACGGAAAAAAAGCTGCATGGGGTTCAGGGGCCCTACACATACACATACAGAACTGAATAACTCTCAAGGCCGATCAAGTTGAAAGGATAAATCCACAGTTTTGAAAGCGGTGCCCACCCGGCACCCAGTTTTCTAAATCAGTTTCGAAAACCATAAATCCACAGAGTTTTTAAAACAGAGCCCACACGACACTCAGGTTTTGAAATCCGTTTTTAGAAATCCATAAATTCACAAGATTTTGAAAACGGTGCCCACACGACACCCAGATTTTGAAAACGATTTTCACAATTCTTTTTCTTTGTTTTTCTTTTTGAAAACGGCCAAACAACGAAAGGAAATAGAATCCAACATCCTCATAACTAGAGAGTAATATGCCGACATCCACACCGACCCCACGAGGGTATCGAGAACCACACAATAGCCTACTAATAGCAAATGAAATGCGAAGTAAAGGAGTAAATACAGTCTAGGGCCTCCATGGACCCAAAAGCTCCTGTCTCGGCCTCACCGTCGCCTAGCCCTCACCCCTGAAGGAACCTGTCACGGAGTGGGAAGTCAGCGACACGATAATAATAAGGAAAGCAGGAAAAGTAATAAAGTCCAACCGTAAAACGATCCGGAGCAACCACCCTCCCAAGAAGGAACAATAAAACACAGACCCCTGCATAACCAAATCCGGGCACATGCATAACCAAATCCGGGCACCTGCCCCGGCACCCCAACCGAGCACCTACCTCGGTAACCTGCATAACCAAATCCGGGCACCTGCCCCGGCACCCCAACCGAGCACCTACCTCGGTAACCCACGTCGAGCACCTACCCCGACGGGTCACACCACTCACACCTTGGCGCCTCAAACCCCCTACCTACGGGGGCCCCCACTACGTCACCTCGTGGGTTTACACCGGTCATAGACCACTTCTCCGGAAAAGCGCACCCTTTGCGGTGGCCAAACCGCGGGTGCGCGTGCTGCAGCGTCGAGCATAGTAACCAAGTACACGAGATAAAACCTGATAGTAACAACCATAGAGATTACCAGATATTAGCACAGTTAGACGAGTAATTAAAAATGTTCACAGTTTTCGAAAAGCCCCACACTAAGCCTCAGAACGTAAACCCACCTCGAAGTCAGTCGAACGAACCCCCCGAATGTGGGCCGATCCCAAACTCCCGCTAGACTAGACTGGTGCTGAACTGCTGGGCCCTGAACAGAAACTATAATCAGTAATAGACTCACACATACCCATCTCGACAACACTACAGCAATACAATGCTAACACGGGGTAATATAGCCGATTTACAGAACAAGATCCGATTCCCGCTCAGCGAGAGCCCACGGAATTCTAACAAAATGCCCAGTAAGTATGGGAATACTGTCTAAAGACAGCCAGCGTGTCCTAATTACATTTAGGTCCATAATACATCTTAACTTTGCATAGAAACACTAAGTTGATTACTTGTTTCGACCCGTTCTCGCGATTCGGGAAACCAAAGACAGCACTGTAAATTCTATCGCGTCCGTTTCGACGAGACGAAGCTCGTGCTCACAGGCTTGGGCCAGCACGAGGTCCATTTACCAAGTTGGCCCAATAAAACTAAGTCCCCGAAACCTAACTTAGCCAACCAACCTTACAACTCGATCTAACCAACAAATAGCATGAGCATAATGTATAGAGGAGTGAACAAGGTCGAGGGCTCACCTGAAACTTGCCGGGAACTGGCCGGAGAGATCGCCGGAGCAACACCCAAAAATAGCTAGGAGCTCGGTTTGCCCGCGGTCCAGTGCAACCCTGCTCTGACTGCAACAAGGGGGAGCACCAGTTAGAGATAGGTCTCAGAAACAGGTTAGTCCATGCTGGGTCAAGCGGCGGCGGCCGGAGACAAAGCCCGATTTGGACATTTCGGGTGCAATGTTAGAGCTCAGTTACAGGGATCTCTCGGCCCAAAGTAAAAAGCTGGGAAACTCAGAACAGGTATTTAGATCCTACCTGGGTAGATGGCCGGAGCCCAGAGGTGCCGGAGGTGGCCGGAGGTGGTGCTCGGCTGGCACAAGGGTGTAACTACACAGATTATCAACCCGACGTCAACAACCCCATGCAACTCCATAATCTACCATAAAATGATTAGCTGAGCTTACCTGTACGGTTGGCCGACGTCTGGAGGCGATGGCGACGCGCGGCGGCGGAGCTCGGCCGGGCTTGATGGCCTCTAATGGCGGATTCCGGCCGGCAGCTTCTGGGTCGGCGCAACTTGGACTAAAAGCTTCCCCCCAGCCCCACGAAGCTTGCTGAGGTGGTGGCCGGCGACGGGGGCGAGCGGCGGCGCCGGGCGGCGAAGATCGGCCAACGGGAAGAAAAACCCGATTCTAGGGCTGACCCGTGCGGCGCGGATCTTCAACCGATGGCGACCAAACTTGTTGGGCTTCTTGCAGTCACCGAGAGGATGAGGTCCACCGGTTCTGATCTCAAGTTCAACGGTCGGATGAAGGTGGCGCCCAAGATCGGCCAAGAAATAAAAAATCCGGCAACAGAAGCTCCCGCCAGCGACAGGGTCGACGGCGGCGGCTCAGGCTGCACCAGGATGGTCCCCTCGGTGTTAGTAACACGATGCTAGGGTCCTAGGGCCAATTTAAAATGAAAACTTCCAAGAACTCACCTCGCCGAAAAAGTTGAAAGAGGAAGGATGCTCCCGCGGCGGCGCACGGCGGCGGCTGACGTCGGCGCCACTCGGGCTCGGCCTCTCAGTCACAGGGGAGTCCTCCGCTGCAGCTCGGAGCCACCCTGGGTCTCTGGGAGCTGACCACCAATCTTCCAACCGAGATGAAGGAGATATTTAGTTTTCTTTCTTCTCCGGCGACGAGGCGGCGGCGGCCGGTGCGCTACCTCCGGGGAGTGCGGCAAAGGGAGTGGGTGCAGTTGAGCTGGCGGCTGCTGGGCTGAGGCTACAGGGTTTTAAAAGAACCCTAACTGAGTTGTATATACATATAGTGTATGTTGCACAATTGCAATTTGATCCTTCATCTCTTGATATTTTGTGCCTAGTCCTAACAGCAATTCTTGTCTCGTACTTAAGTCCCTCTCCAAGGAGCAGCACGCAAAACGGAGCATAGCATATAGGGTGTATTGTGCAAAATACCGCATTTTCTACCGTATTTCACGCTTTTCGAGGCAGTCGAATCGCCAAACGAAAAACGGACTTCACCACGACGTCCGGCTTGACGAAACCTATCAGGTAGCGATTTTTGTTCGTCGACTAAAAATCCTGATAAATTGCAGATCCACAAAATACTGCGATATCTGCAGTTCAGCATGCTTTTCGAGGCTCTAGGGTCATCAAATGTAGATTTCGTCTGCGCCATTGCGCTCGGATCGACAACACCATTTAAATTGACTACCTGGATCGTCAGATTCGGACTCCAGACAGTCGATCGGCGACATTGGCCAACGCGAAAAACAAAAAAACAAGGTGTTACTATTCAAAACACTATTCAGATAAGTCGCGGGCCCCACTAGTTTTCTTGCTGATTTTCGGACGATCCGACCGTCGGATCTGCAAACGTTCTATACCATTTCCACTCGATTCGATGAGATGGTCGCACTGGCGACCTCAGATTTCCGAGATCAGACTCGGATTGGAAAGGCGGAATTAGTGCATCGGAAACTGTGCAATTCGTGCACCGGTATGCAAATCACTAAGGTTTAGATCTGCTTCTTCGCCTGCAAACACCCTTGAATTTCTCGAGTGCTACAAGTACAAGCTCGGATTGAGGCGTTCCTTTTTCCTCTTTGGATCTACGCGTCGCAAGGATTACCGTCGTGTTTTCGGGGAATTTTCTTAGATTCGCCCGAAGGTATACTTCTTTCCCCTTTACTGTGAAGGGTATTACAGTTGTGTTTGTTGTGGACTTTCGCGTTCACCGTGTTGTGGAATTTGTAACTCAGCCACCGGGACTCGAATTTTGACATGCAGGTACTCGTTTCGAAGGGCTCGACGCGACGATCGCGTTCGTATTTTTGGTGGATTTTTTAGAGTCCGTTCTGCAGGTGAAAATTGCACATCTTCGGGACTGGTTTCAGTAGATGGTGTATACTTGGATATTTTAGCATAAAGTGTAACTTTGGACCTTTTGTTGTACCCAGGAGGGTTCGCGAGTGTTTTTGGAACACTGCTAGGAGCCGAGGTTGCGCAACATGTACCGTGGATACGGGTTCAGCGGATTGTGCGTGCAAGTGGCCACGCTCTTCACCGACCCCAGGTTTGCCTTGGATTGAGCACTTCATGTGGGTAACCTTATTATTGATAAGGTTTTTATGTTACGGTGAATGTAAGTGCACTTGTGGGGATGTCACCCTCTATGACTGATAGCAGGCATATTTGATGTACAACCGATATGAGCGAGAGGTAAGCAAGGAATGGCCTACTTGGGTGAGATTGGTATACCATAGTAGGAATACTTTAGCATGCTTTGCTAATATGTGTTACACCCACTTTTATCGTTTCCGAGGACAAAAGCATGCTTGTTTGGACATGTAGCTAGGCCATCTTTTACTGCTGCACTACATATTGGAGCTTGACTTAGGAGAAACCATGCTTTTCCTTTCAAGTGGCCAGTGTTGCTCGGGTTCGAGCAGGGGTTCAGGGTAGTGTAGTCGGGACTTGGTGTCTAGGACAAGTTGTATTAGTTGTGGGGCTTTGCGACAACCACGGATATTGGGCGGTTGACCGGATATTTATTTATGCACCAGATTGGGTATCTGAATTCTCTAGTGGACAGAGTTTCCCACTATTTGAGTACTTTTGCATCTGATTGCGGACCGAGGCTTTCTTTAGTGGTTGGGCTTTCCCGCTTTGATCAGAGTCATGATCCAGTCCTGCTTTGGTTACTTATCACACCGGCGCGGTTATTGCCCGGTGATGCTTTCCTCGTGTGGGTCGCTCCCCTCGAGTGCCACTCCGGAATGTGCGATCGGACGGTAAGAGTTGCCGATCTGTTACTTACTTTTGTGTGCGATCGGACGGTAAGAGTTGCCAATCTGTTACTTAGTTTTGTGTGCGATCGGACGGTAAGAGTTACCGATCTGTTACTTACTTTTGTGGGCGATCGGACGGTAAGAGTTGCCGATCTGTTACTTACTTTTGTTTGCGATCGGACGGTTAGAGTTGCCGATCTGTTACTTACTTTTGTTTCCGATCGGACGGTAATAGTTGCCGATCTGTTACTTACTTTTGTTTGCAATCGGACGGTTAGAGTTGCCGATCTGTTACTTTTGTTTCCGATCGGACGGTAATAGTTGTCGATCTGTTACTTACTTTTGTTTGCGATCGGACGATAATAGTTGCCGATCTGTTACTTACTTTGAGTACTTGAGACTCCTATCCCTTATCAGTGTTATGCATTGGCTAGCATACCCGATTCGTCAAGCACCTTTGAGTCATTGAGACTCCTATCCCTTATCGGTGTTATGCATTGGCCAGCATACCCGAAACGTCAGGCACCTTTGAGTCCTTGAGACTCCTATCCCTATCAGTGTTATGCGTTGGCCCGCATACCCGATTTGGCAGGCATGGCAGGCATAGTAGGCATGGCAGGCATAGCAGGCATAGCGGCATAGCAAGCATGGCAAGCATGGCAGGCATAGCAGGCATAGTAGGCAGGGCAGGCATAGCAAGCATAGCAAGTAGTGCCAGTGATTACTGGTCTATCGATTGGGTCGATTGTGCACCTCATGTGCTAGTGGTTGCATACCATTCTTTGGTTCTCCCCTTTTGGGCTTTTAGATAGAGGTACGATAGCTTTTGAGAGTCTTCAGCTTCCTTATTACAGTCTTTACGATTTTGGTTGGTTTTTGTCTCTTGAGGACTTAGTGGGCAGACCGTTGGATCTGGCGGTGGTACCCACTGAGAACTCCCTTTTTGGTGTAGTTCTCACACCCTCTGGGGGTTTTCTCCCTCCTTTTCCCTTCCTCTCCTTTGTTTTGCAGAGTCTTAGCGGGTGTTGCTGATTCTGCGGTTGTTGATCGGGTGGAGAGAGTCGCGAGCTAGATCCCTACCCGTCGTTGGAGAGTAGCGGTACCCCCATTCCGAGGAGATCTTCTTTAGATTAGTTATTTTATTTTCCTCTTTTGAGAGACTGTTGTAGTGAGGATGATATGTATTGAGAGACTGGACACTGATGTATTTATTGGAGATATCTCCCTGTTGAGTTTTGAGCTTAGTATATGAGGATATTGTATGATTATCATTTTTGGGAGATAGACATTGTTGTATTATTTCCAGTTGTACAGTGGTTGATTTTAGTTATTTAGCAGATTTTCATTTATAGCTCTGATATCTGTTAGCTGTAGTACTTTTCTTGCAGGTAGGACGCTTCGCCTATGCGGGGTTTGGCATAGGTGGCGGATCTGTTGATGAGCCCGGATCGCAGTTTCGACCCCGGAGCGCTGGGGATTTATCCTTTCAAAGTTAGTCGGTCTCTTTGTTGCTTATGAGATATTGTTGTATGTACTCGACTCTTGAACTAGTGTGGTTAAAGTGATGATTGTATGGTAATTGTAGTCAGGACGCCGTGCATATACAAAGGAGACTCCGCCCGTTTGCAGAGTGAATTTGTATATGCGGCGGGTCTGGGCACGCACTGGGGGGAAAGGGTTTCAATATATATATATATATATATATATATATATATATATATATATATATATATATATATATATATACAAATTTAAGATCTCATCGGTGGTTGTCTTCCGCTTGTTTAAACCCCCGGGGCGTGACACTGGCTGTGCTGTTGGTGCTGAAGCTGATGCTGAAGATCGCTTGCCTCGAGGAGGTGTTGGTGTTTCATCTAGTTTCTTGGGAAGTGACTTCACAACAGTTGAATCATTAATGGTTCCCAAACTATGCAAATAGCTTGACGATCGGATGTCGACGTCAAATTTTCTAAAGATCCGCATAATAATCATAGGGAACGAAAGTCGCTCCGTCTGATGAGGATGCTCCACATATTGAGCCATCATATTCCAGATGATATATAGAATGTTGATATTTAATCCTCGAGCTGCTGTGGGATGTCCTAGAAGATATAAAAATATCATCCTATCCCATCGAAGCACCTTTGTTTGCATATTTGGCAAAATATTGTAGCAAACGATGAAATTGAGAAATCGGTATTCTGGACGAAGCTCTTTTGATAATATCGAATTTCCTGCTAATCGAGTTTCCGGCATGCAGATGCCATCCACAACTCGTTGCCAATCCAAGCTGTTCATAGGACAACCCTTCAAATAGTGTGTCTCGACCATGCTTGAAGACATGCCTAACACCTCTCCAATCAATTGAGAAGTAATGACAGGTTTCTTGTTCCGGACGGAAGTGTTAAACTTCATAGTGTCACGCCCCAAGCCCGTCAATTTGTACGGTTCGGGCACGCCAACAGACCCGCCAATCGGGTATGACCTTTCACTACCCGAAAGGAACGGTAACATCCATAACAACACAACAGTGTATGCGGAAGCTCAATATCAGAGTACTAAAAATCACTCCAAATTTAAAACTTTCATTCAGTAACAAACAGTTAAAGCGGGAATGAAAGCATACAAGAGTGAACCATGAATTAAATTTATTACACTTTACATTTCTGAACTTACAAATAAAATTATTACAATTCTTTTACATAAATTCCTCACCATACAAGGTTCACTCAAGAAATATATATAAAAAGGGATACCTCTGCTAGACCTTCTAGGTCTCTATGCTGCTGGGCCCTCGCCCCCTGTCGTATGCCTCGCCGTCTGCACCTGAACCGTCTCGTCTGCTGTATCCATACCCGAACCTGTGGGGAGGTCACCCAAGGGGTGTGAGAACTACAACTGAGTTCCCAGTGGGTTCAACCACCGATAAAAAGTGTCCTACACCACTTGGTCCAATGGAAGCAATAATAATAGAGTGCTAGGAACTAAAATCCTCAACATCAATATGTGGCTATGCAATATAATATATCACTACACTATCTGTGTATACTCATCGACCCAGCACTACTCTGTCTAGCCACACTAGGCTGCTAAGCACCAACTCGGCCACTATGCCGCTGTATACAGGGTCAAACTAACTCGGCCACCTTGGCCACTCTGTTTTTCTTATTCTTTAAATTTTGGTGCTTTAGTTCAAGTTAACCCTCAGAAATTCTTATCCGACGGGCCCCAGCCCGGTAGTCCTGCTACCATAAGATAAGATTTCTAAGGTTGCCGATAACACTAGAAAGTGTTACCCCGTCCTACGGAAGAAACGTCCCGAACGGGTCTCTACCCGGGAGAGGGGCACTGCCTGCAACTCCAACATGGGCCGCGTTTCTCGCCGTAGGTCCGCCCGTTTTATCTTTATATTTTCTTTCTTTTCTTTTCTTTTACTTTTTACTTTAGCACTTAGACTCTTTGCTCTTAAGCACTTGCTTTACTTTTTATTCGAGCTTATAGCTCCCTTTGCCACTGGCAATCTCTTTCTCTTTCCTTTAAGCATTTAGCTCTTTACTCTCACTTTTAGCCTTTCGAAAGTACCTCGCCCCACGGGTCACTGCCCAAGAAGTCCTGCTCCACAAATGACGAGTCTCAAATTCGAAGGCGCCATTTACATTCTCTTTATGCTTTTTAGCCACTTTTAGCTTGCTTTTTAACTTTGCCTTTGCAACAATTTACCTCTTATCCTAGGTCTCGCCATAAGGATAACTAGAGAGTCTCTTGGACTCTTATCATTTCTCCTTCATTCATTTAACTCAAATTGAAGTTAAAGTGATTATCCATTTACCCGGACACCCTATGACCCACTCTAGGGTTGTATTATTTAGCTTTCTGACTTTGTGATCACATATACTCATCCTTAGAATTTGACTCTAAGTTAAATTACCTTGCTATCTGTCTAATTCCTTAAACTTTGTGGCCACATACTCATTTCCTTTTCCCCTGTTGAAACTGGAGTTATATTAACTCTATTTACCTGTTCCACTTTGCATTTAGGGTCACATTAACTCTAATTCATTATCTGTGAGTTTATACTCCACTAGCTCACCTTAGATTTCCCTTACCTAAGTTTCACGTCATACCCATCCTAGAGTTCCTTTTTCCTCATTCATAATCACAATTAAAATTACACTACACTAGCATGCTCACTATAATGCTTCAAGATCAAAAGCAGAGGAAAAAGTGGAGAGGTCACCCATTTTCGGTAGAATCCCCCACCTCGATGTGCTTTCTGGGTTCCTGGAGGAGACAGTTCTAGCTCTTTTTGCCTCTGAGGTTTCCCTACGTTGTAAGGAAGGAAAGATAAAGCGATTGCTTTTACGTGATTCACTAAATTTAACAAAGAGGTAAAATTAACCCCTTTTTGGCAAGAAAAGGGGAACAACCCTTATTAGATCACTTTTCCCCACAAAAAGGAAACTTGCTCAACTCGATCCGGGGTCAAAATGCCCTCAAAATTTTTAGAAAAGCTCAATTTGAGCAATTTCCCCTAATTTGCCAATTTTGCATTTGGCAAAACCCGATAGTTGCAAATTTTTTTTTTTTCTCATTGGAGAAAAGGGAAGAGAAGAATTTTCTATCTTTCTTCTTTTCCTCTTTTCTCTTCTTTCTTTTTCCTTCTCTTTTCTTCTTCACTTCCTTCCTTTCTTCTTTTTTTTTTTTTTTTTGTGTAAGGTGCCCTGCTGCTGGGCAGCAGCATGTATAGCTGCTGCCCAAGCAGCAGTATATGCAGCTGCCAAGGCAGCTGCCAATGCAGCTGCCCTGACTCTCTCTTTTCTTTTTTTTTTTTTTTTGTCTCAAGCTAGCAGCCGCAGCAGCTAGCTGCAAGGTGCAGCTGCTGCTGCATAAGCAGCAGCAAGCTGCAAGCTTGCACCTGGTGCTGCTGCTTAATGCAGCAGCAGCAGGCTGCAGCCCAGCTGCATAAGGCAGCAGCCGCAGGCTGCAGCCAACACTCTCCTCTATTTTTTTTTTTTGTTTCTTGTTTTTTTCTACTTCCCTGCCAAGAGAGAGGAGGAAAGAGAGGGGGAGGGAACTCATACCAGTCCTAGAGGAAGAGTGTTCTTCTTCTTCTCCTTCTTTTTCTTCTTCTTCTTCTTCTTCTTTTTCTTCTTCTCTTTCTCTTCTTCTGCTCCTTTTTCTTTCGTTTCTTGCTCCAGCAGGAAAGAGAGAGAAAGGGAGAGAGAGAGAGAGAGAGAGAGAGAGAGAGAGAGAGAATTAATTCCTGCAGGTGGGTGGTTGGGGGGAAATGGTGAATTTACTAAAATGCCCCAACTAACAATTAAATTCCCAAAATTGCCCCTATTTCCTGCAGTTTTTTCCCTGCAGTGAGCAATTTCGGATACCCCACTTTCTCCGCGTTTTCCCGTCAACTGGGAAATCGAAATTGTAATTTTTCTTCTCCCCTTTAATCTATAAATTTTTCTTGAACTTTTCACGATTTTATTTAAATTTTTGGACTACTCTAAGCCCTCGAAAGAGAGCCCCGAAAAAGCTTCGCGATCAACTGCACTCAAAAACTGCAGTTTCAGAATTCACGAAGCATTTTTCTTTGCTTCGTTCTCCAATTTTCCTTTAATCGCTCACCTCGGTTTTTCACCCCGTTTAATCAGAAAACTTTTGTGAGACACCCCATCATTTCTTTTAAATTTTTTGACTATTCTAAGTCTCCGAAACAGGGCTCCGAAAATGCTTCGTGATCACAGATTTCAGAAATTCCAGAATTTGCTAAGTCCTCCGGGGTTCAAGTCACTTTTCGACCCGATGCCCTTCGCGTCGGTCCGAAACGCACCGAACTCGACTGTAATTATATTTAAAATATATTACAAGTCTTTTTGCCGCATTTCGTCATTTTGTGAATTCGGCGAACAGGGACTTAAGTTTTGCCAACTTGAAGCTTCAAACTCTCAACTACAACTCACTTTTCGACTCAACGGCCTTTGCGTCGATTCGAAATGCTTCCAACCCACTTGTAATTGCATTTGAAATGTGTTACAATTATTTTTGCTGAGTTTCGCCACTTCGCAGAAATCGGCGAACTTAAGCTTTCGAATTTGAAACTTTAAATTGTCAACTATAACTCACTTTTCGACTCAACGGTCTTTGCGTCGATTCGAAATGCTTACAACTCACTTGTAATTACATTTGAAATATGTTACAAGTATTTTTGCTGAGTTTCGCCACTTCGCAGAAATCGGCGAACTTAAGCTTTAGAATTCGAAACTTCAAATTCTCAACTACAACTCACTTTTCGACTCAACGGCCTTTGCGTCGATTCGAAATGCTTACAACTCATTTGTAATTACATTTGAAATGTGTTACAAGTATTTTTGGTGAGTTTCGTCATTCTGCGAAAATCGGTGTACTACATTCTCCCCTATTTTGAATAAATCATAATTTAGCACTTTTCTCTTAATTCAATAAAAATAGTATTTCATACCATTTTTATTTATATTTATTTATATACCATAAATCTGGTACATTACATTCTACCCCCTTTAAAATAAGTTTCGTCCTCGAAACTTGAATCACATCTCGACTCAAATCTTGATCGAGAAGGAGGAATCTTGCCCTCACTACTGGGCTCACTGTATATCGTGACCCGGCATCATATTGTCTGCTCACCGAAACCACATGAGCAACTCATTCTTGAATCCCTATCTCAATCCAGAGACAAACTCGGACCTGTCTGCCCACTTTCACCAAGTAGGTGAAAGACACAATTGAGCACTTGCTCTCTCATTTGCCACGAATTGCCCCGTCTTTTCTTGCGAAATTTCCACTTTAATTCCGCTATCATCTTTTCATAATGAGGCTGCATTTGCAACCAATTACATTTACCGTATATTCCGGTCGCTCCACTGCCTAATGTGGAGGGCAAGGCCAATCCACGAGTTTCCAGCTATCACATACGCTACTAGTACTCTAAGTCCACGGGTTATCAGCTAACCCGATATCTCGGACTACTAATAGGTTCACAGACCACGGTCCAATAGGGGCCTATAGCCCAAAACTAATCCCACACTGTGCAATGGCTCTCGCTAGCCCACAGACCCAATCGTCAAACGGGTAGATCCACACTTTGGATTACTACACCAACACTCCCACTAGGAGCTACAGTACCACAATCACCACTAGCTCTACGGCCTGGTCATATAACACTCTCAGTGTACTAACAGTCTCAACGCTCATACGTGGCATTCCACGTTCCCGGGTCATCGCTCGGACTACCGTCCCGACCAAATCTCTATCATGCCCCGCCCTCAGGTCTCGGGCCGCTGTCTCTCACAGCCGACTGCGCCTGCCCACTGGGCTACAGGCCCACAGTCCACAAACATGGTCCAGGCACGGATCGTCCCGAAGCGAACCCGCTAATCGTCGCCACGCGACCACTATACTCACTGAGCAAAACCAACCAACTAGTCGTCAATCCACGAACCGAACTCTTTATCAACTCTGGCCACACTAGGCAAAGGCTAATACGCCACCTAATCAGCTCTCTCTGGCTAATCGATACTTGTGCTCCATGAGCACCCAAACAGTTGGGCATCCTTTGCCCCACGCTAACTCGCAAATATCAGTGTTAAGCGATTTGCTTAAGCACCCCAACGGCTCTTGTGCAACTCTCCCATCTGGTTGAGGCACCACAATAATCATTCACCAACTCTGGTGATTTACCCGCGAACCCTGCGGTGGCAATCCTTGCCGTTTCACCAATTCATCAGAACGGCGCCACAAAACTCTCGCTCTTTGGAGAGATTCCCGCATCTTGAAGCCTACTCTAGGCCCCACTAACACTACTACGTGGCAACCTAGCCACAATCGTCACGCCACACGGTTACTACCGTCATCAGGGGCGAATCTCCGCTGCCTGGGCTGTAAACTTATCTTGCCCTAACCCTTAGGACATATTAACTTGGCTCTCGCAACATAGCGATCACCATCGTTCTGTGAGTTGGTCCCTCACTGGACCTTACTAACCACACTTTGCCGGCAGACTAGCTGACACCGGCTTATAGCACCCTTGCTAAAGGTGCAGGGTGCGCCGACAAAAGCTCGGCGGCCACTGCCACCCACCCTACTGCCGCCCCTACATGCGGCGACGCCGTATGCTCACGTGTCATTTATGCAGCCTCAGCTTGCTGCGCTATCAGCCACTGAAGCCTATCGATCTGCTCTGACTGTCACCTTGACGCCACCCTTAGGCGTCGGAATCTGTCTTCCTGTCGGCGGGGAGTTCCCGCTTAACGGCAAGAAGCTTGATCTGCTGCTGGATCACACCAACAAGTGCAGCCACCTGCTATCGCAGCACGTGTACCTTGTTCGACCCGGAGCCCTCTCATGGCTCGAGTCGAGACAAGCGCGTCTCCCTACGTGGTGTTATCGCTGATATGCACACCACAACGAAATGATTAGCCCAAATTCAGCCATTTGAGCAATGCGCAATCTATACACCGACAAAAAGGCTCGTCGACCCAATCATGCGAAAGTATAAGAGGGTACTCCTTTTCATCTTCAACATTACGTTGTCGGCCGCCAACGTAATATCCGAAGAATGAAAGCTCGTCGCCCTCGATCAGTCCCAACATCCTTTTTGGGAACAATAATAACCAATCAAATACTTTCGCCCAATAATCCACACACTCTCTCGTGCTAATCCCTAGGGTCTCCCTAAGGTTCACTAACCACCTAGGACTATTCCTAGGCTCTGATACCACTCTAATCTGTCACGCCCCAACCCCGCCAATTTGTACGGTTCGGGCACGCCAACAGACCCGCCGATCGGGTATGACCTTTCACTACCCGAAAGGAACGGTAACATCCGTAACAACACAACAGTGTATGCGAAAGCTCAATATCAGAGTACTAAAAATCACTCCAAATTTAAAACTTTCATTCAGTAACAAACAGTTAAAGCGGGAATGAAAGCATACAAGAGTGAACCATGAATTAAATTTATTACACTTTACATTTCTGAACTTGCAAATAAAATTATTGCAATTCTTTTACATAAATTCCTCACCATACAAGGTTCACTCAAGAAATATATATAAAAAGGGATACCTCTGCTAGACCCTCTAGGTCTCTATGCTGCTGGGCCCTCGCCCCGTGTCGTATGCCTCGCCGTCTGCACCTGAACCGTCTCGTCCGCTGTATCCATACCCGAACCTGTGGGGAGGTCACCCAAGGGGTGTGAGAACTACAACTGAGTTCCCAGTGGGTTCAACCACCGATAAAAAGTGTCCTACACCACTTGGTCCAATGGAAGCAATAATAATAGAGTGCTAGGAACTAAAATCCTCAACATCAATATGCGGCTATGCAATATAATATATCACTACACTATCTGTGTATACTCATCGACCCAGCACTACTCTGTCTAGCCACACTAGGCTGCTAAGCACCAACTCGGCCACTATGCCGCTGTATACAGGGTCAAACTAACCCGGCCACCTTGGCCACTCTGTTTTTCTTATTCTTTAAATTCTGGTGCTTTAGTTCAAGTTAACCCTCAGAAATTCTTATCCGACGGGCCCCAGCCCGGTAGTCCTGTGTGACACCCCCGGAATTTGGGTTAGTCCTCTATATAAATGATATAATAGGACTAAATCTCTAACCCGGCTATAGCATTTTGGATGGTAGCAAGATCCAAGAGGAACATGAGAGTTAAGCGTGCTAGAGCTAGAGTAGTTCTTGGATGGGTGACCCCCTGGGAAGTGGGGGCGTCACAGTTGGTATCAGAGCCATTCACCAGCCGGAAATGTGAGATGAGTCTCGGCTGAGCCAGGGTTATATAGCGGGTAGAGCGAGGCTCCCCGGCTAATGACCGTTGTGAGTGGAGTGCAGCTCCTCACAAGGTCGGCTAAGGCTAGCGAGACGAGTCTCACATCGCCTGGTGCTTGTGAGTGTGCTTGAGCCTGACGTGGACGTCAGGACTTAAAGGGGGGAAGAATATGACACCCCCGGAATTTGGGTTAGTCCTCTATATAAATGATATAATAGGACTAAATCTCTAACCCGGCTATAGCATTTTGTATGGAAGCAAGATCCAAGAGGAACATGAGAGTTAAGCGTGCTAGAGCTAGAGTAGTTCTAGGATGGGTGACCCCTGGGAAGTAGGGCGTCACATCCTGCTACCATAAGATAAGATTTCTAAGGTTGCCGATAACACCCGCAAGTGTTACCCCGTCCTACGGAAGAAACGTCCCGAACGGGTCTCTACCCGGGAGAGGGGCACTGCCTGCAACTCCAACATGGGCCGCGTTTCTCGCCGTAGGTCCACCCGTTTTATCTTTATATTTTCTTTCTTTTCTTTTCTTTTACTTTTTACTTTAGCACTTAGACTCTTTGCTCTTAAGCACTTGCTTTACTTTTTATTCGAGCTTATAGCTCCCTTTGCCACTGGCAATCTCTTTCTCTTTCCTTTAAGCATTTAGCTCTTTACTCTCACTTTTAGCCTTTCGAAAGTACCTCGCCCCACGGGTCACTGCCCAAGAAGTCCTGCTCCACAAATGACGAGTCTCAAATTCGAAGGCGCCATTTACATTCTCTTTATGCTTTTTAGCCACTTTTAGCTTGCTTTTTAACTTTGCCTTTGCAACAATTTACCTCTTATCCTAGGTCTCGCCATAAGGATAACTAGAGAGTCTCTTGGACTCTTATCATTTCTCTTTCATTCATTTAACTCAAATTGAAGTTAAAGTGATTATCCATTTACCCGGACACCCTATGACCCACTCTAGGGTTGTATTATTTAGCTTTCTGACTTTGTGATCACATATACTCATCCTTAGAGTTTGACTCTAAGTTAAATTACCTTGCTATCTGTCTAATTCTTTAAACTTTGTGGCCACATACTCATTTCCTTTTCCCCCGTTGAAACTGGAGTTATATTAACTCTATTTACCTGTTCCACTTTGCATTTAGGGTCACATTAACTCTAATTCATTATCTGTGAGTTTAAACTCCACTAGCTCACCTTAGATTTCTCTTACCTAAGTTTCACGTCATACCCATCCTAGAGTTCCTTTTTCCTCATTCATAATCACAATTAAAATTACACTACACTAGCATGCTCACTATAATGCTTCAAGATCAAAAGCAGAGGAAAAAGTGGAGAGGTCACCCATTTTCGGTAGAATCCCCCACCTCGATGTGCTTTCTGGGTTCCTGGAGGAGACAGTTCTAGCTCTTTTTGCCTCTGAGGTTTCCCTACGTAGTAAGGAAGGAAAGATAAAGCAATTGCTTTTACGTGATTCACTAAATTTAACAAAGAGGTAAAATTAACCCCTTTTTGGCAAGAAAAGGGGAACAACCCTTATTAGATCACTTTTCCCCACAAAAAGGCTACTTTTTGATTGGTTTACAGAAATAGGAGAAAGATGATCATCCCATGGCATGTTGCCAAAAGGAAACTTGCTCAACTCGATACGGGGTCAAAATGCCCTCAAAATTTTTAGAAAAGCTCAATTTGAGCAATTTCTCCTAATTTGCCAATTTGGCATTTGGCAAAACTCGATAGTTGCAAATTTTTTTTTTTTCTCATTGGAGAAAAGGGAAGAGAAGAATTTTCTATCTTTCTTCTTTTCCTCTTTTCACTTCTTTCTTTTTCCTTCTCTTTTCTTCTTCACTTCCTTCCTTTCTTCTTTTTTTTTTTTTTTTGTGTAAGGTGCCCTGCTGCTGGGCAGCAGCATGCATAGCTGCTGCCCAAGCAGCAGTATATGCAGCTGCCAAGGCAGCTGCCAATGCAGCTGCCTGGCAGCTGCCCTGACTCTCTCTTTTTTTTTTTTTTTTTTTGTCTCAAGCTAGCAGCCGCAGCAGCTAGCTGCAAGGTGCAGCTGCTGCTGCATAAGCAGCAGCAAGCTGCAAGCTTGCACCTGCTGCTGCTGCTGCAGCAGGCTGCAGCCCAGCTGCATAAGGCAGCAGCCGCAGGCTGCAGCCAACACTCTCCTCTATTTTTTTTTTGTTTCTTGTTTTCTTCTACTTCCCTGCCAAGAGAGAGGAGGAAAGAGAGGGAGAGGGAACTCATAGCAGTCCCAGAGGAAGAGTGTTCTTCTTCTTCTCCTTCTTTTTCTTCTTCTTCTTCTTCTTCTTCTTTTTCTTCTTCTCTTTCTCTTCTTCTTCTCCTTCTTTTTCTTTCATTTCTTGCTCCAGCAGGAAAGAGAGAGAAAGGGAGAGAGAGAGAGAGAGAGAGAGAGAGAGAGAGAGAATTAATTCCTGCAGGTGGGTGGTTGGGGGGAAATGGTGAATTTACTAAAATGCCCCAACTAACAATTAAATTCCCAAAATTGCCCCTGTTTCCTGCAGTTTTTTCCCTGCAGTTTTTTCCCTACAGTGAGCAATTTCGGATACCCCACTTTCTCTGCGTTTTCCCGTCAACTGGGAAATCGAAATTGTAATTTTTCTTCTCCCCTTTAATCTATAAATTTTTCTTGAACTTTCCACGATTTTGTTTAAATTTTTGGACTACTCTAAGCCCTCGAAAGAGAGCCCCGAAAAAGCTTCGCGATCAACTGCACTGTCAAAAACTGCAGTTTCAGAATTCACGAAGCATTTTTCTTTGCTTCGTTCTCCAATTTTCCTTTAATAGCTCAGCTCGGTTTTTCACCACTTTTAATAAGAAAACTTTTCTAAGACACCCCACGATTTCTTTTAAATTTTTTGACTATTCTAAGTCTCCGAAACAGGGCTCCGAAAATGCTTCGTGATCACAGATTTCAGAAATTCCAGAATTTGCTAAGTCCTCCGGGTTCAAGTCACTTTTCGACCCGATGCCCTTCGCGTCGGTCCGAAACGCACCGAACTCGACTGTAATTATATTTAAAATATGTTACAAGTCTTTTTGTCGCATTTCGTCATTTTGTGAATTCGGCGAACAGGGACTTAAGTTTCGCCAACTTGAAGCTTCAAACTCTCAACTACAACTCACTTTTCGACTCAACGGCCTTTGCGTCGATTCGAAATGCTTCTAACCCACTTGTAATTGCATTTGAAATGTGTTACATGTATTTTTGCTGAGTTTCGCCACTTCGCAGAAATCGGCGAACTTAAGCTTTCGAATTTGAAACTTTAAATTCTCAACTACAACTCACTTTTCGACTCAACGGTCTTTGCGTCGATTCGAAATGCTTACAACTCACTTGTAATTACATTTGAAATGTGTTACAAGTATTTTTGCTGAGTTTCGCCACTTCGCAGAAATCGGCGAACTTAAGCTTTAGAATTCGAAACTTCAAATTCTCAACTACAACTCACTTTTCGACTCAACGACCTTTGCGTCGATTTGAAATAATTACAACTCACTTGTAATTACATTTGAAATGTGTTACAAGTATTTTTGGTGAGTTTCGCCATTCTGCGAAAATCGGTGTACTACATTCTCCCCTATTTTGAATAAATCATAATTTAGCACTTTTCTCTGAATTCAATAAAAATAGTATTTCATACCATTTTTATTTATATTTATTTATATACCATAAATCTGGTACATTACATTCTACCCCCCTTAAAATAAGTTTCGTCCTAGAAACTTGAATCACATCTCGACTCAAATCTTGATCGAGAGGGAGGAATCTTGCCCTCACTACTGGGCTCACTGTATATCGTGACCCAGCATCATATTGTCTGCTCGCCGAAACCACATGAGCAACTCATTCTTGAATCCCTATCTCAATCCAGAGACAAACTCGGACCTGGTGTCTGCCCACTTTCACCAAGTAGGTGAAAGACACAGTTGAGCACTTGCTCTCTCCATTGCCACGAATTGCCCCGTCTTTTCTTGCGAAATTTTCACTTTAATTCCGCTATCATCTTTTCATAATGAGGCTGCATCTGCAACCAATTACATTTACCGCATATTCCGGTCGCTCCACTGCCTAATGTGGAGGGCAAGACCAATCCACGAGTTTCCAGCTATCACATACGCTACTAGTACTCTAAGTCCACGGGTTATCAGCTAACCCGATATCTCGGACTACTAATAGGTTCACAGACCACGGTCCAATAGGGGCCTATAGCCCAAAACTAATCCCACACTGTGCAATGGCTCTCGCTAGCCCACAGACCCAATCGTCAAACGGGTAGATCCACACTTAGGATTACTACACCAACACTCCCACTAGGAGCTACAGTACCACAATCACCACTAGCTCTACGGCCTGGTCATATAACACTCTCAGTGTACTAACAGTCTCAACGCTCATACGTGGCATTCCACGTTCCCAGGTCATCGCTCGGACTACCGTTCCGACCAAATCTCTATCATGCCCCGCCCTCAGGTCTCGGGCCGCTGTCTCTCACAGCCGACTGCGCCTGCCCACTGGGCTACAGGCCCACAGTCCACAAACATGGTCCAGGCACGGATCGTCCCCAAGCGAACCCGCTAATCGTCGCCACGCGACCACTATACTCACTGAGCAAAACCAACCAACTAGTCGTCAATCCACGACCCGAACTCTTTATCAACTCTGGCCACACTGGGCAAAGGCTAATACGCCACCTAATCAGCTCTCTCTGGCTAATCGATACTTGTGCTCCATGAGCACCCAAACCGTTGGGCATCCTTTGCCCCACGCTAACTCGCAAATATCAGTGTTAAGCGATTTGCTTAAGCACCCCAACGGCTCTTGTGCAACTCTCCCATCTGGTTGAGGCACCACAATAATCATTCACTAACTCTGGTGATTTACCCGCGAACCCTGCGGTGGCAATCCTTGCCGTTTCACCAATTCATCAGAACGGCGCCACAAAACTCTCGCTCTTTGGAGAGATTCCCGCATCTTGAAGCCTACTCTAGGCCCCACTAACACTACTACGTGGCAACCTAGCCACAATCGTCACGCCACACGGTTACTACCGTCATCAGGGGCGAATCTCCCCTGCCTGGGCTGTAAACCTATCTTGCACTAACCCTTAGGACATATTAACTTGGCTCTCGCAACATAGCGATCACCATCGTTCTGTGAGTCGGTCCCTCACTGGACCTTACTAACCACACTTTGCCGGCAGACTAGCTGACACCGGCTTATAGCACCCTTGCTAAAGGTGCAGGGTGCGCCGACAAAAGCTCGGCGGCCACTGCCACCCACCCTACTGCCGCCCCTACATGCGGCGACGCCGTATGCTCACGTGTCATTTATGCAGACTCAGCTTGCTGCGCTATCAGCCACAGAAGCCTATCGATCTGCTCCGACTGTCACCTTGACGCCACCCTTAGGCGTCGGAATCTGTCTTCCTGTCGGCTGGGAGTTCCCGCTTAACGGCAAGAAGCTTGATCTGCTGCTGGATCACACGAACAAGTGCAACCACCTGCTATCGCAGCACGTGTACCTTGTTCGACCCGTAGCCCTCTCATGGCTCGAGTCGAGACAAGCGCGTCTCCCTACGTGGTGTTATCGCTGATATGCACACCACAACGAAACGATTAGCCCAAATTCAACCATTTGAGCAATGCGCAATCTATACACCGACAAAAAGGCTCGTCGACCCAATCATGCGAAAGTATAAGAGGGCACTCCTTTTCATCTTCAACATTACGTTGTCGGCCGCCAACGTAATATCCGAAAAATGAAAGCTCGTCGCCCTCGATCAGTCCCAACATCCTTTTTGGGAACAATAATAACCAATCAAATACTTTTGCCCAATAATCCACACACTCTCTCGTGCTAATCCCTAGGGTCTCCCCAAGGTTCACTAACCACCTAGGACTATTCCTTGGCTCTGATACCACTCTAATCTGTCACGCCCCAAGCCCGCCAATTTGTACGGTTCGGGCACGCCAACAGACCCGCCAATCGGGTATGACCTTTCACTACCCGAAAGGAACGGTAACATCCATAACAACACAACAGTGTATGCGAAAGCTCAATATCAGAGTACTAAAAATCACTCCAAATTTAAAACTTTCATTCAGTAACAAACAGTTAAAGCGGGAATGAAAGCATACAAGAGTGAACCATGAATTAAATTTATTACACTTTACATTTCTAAACTTGCAAATAAAATTATTGCAATTCTTTTACATAAATTCCTCACCATACAAGGTTCACTCAAGAAATATATATAAAAAGGGATACCTCTGCTAGACCCTCTAGGTCTCTATGCTGCTGGGCCCTCGCCCCCTGTCGTATGCCTCGCCGTCTGCACCTGAACCGTCTCGTCCGCTGTATCCATACCCGAACCTGTGGGGAGGTCACCCAAGGGGTGTGAGAACTACAACTGAGTTCCCAGTGGGTTCAACCACCGATAAAAAGTGTCCTACACCACTTGGTCCAATGGAAGCAATAATAATAGAGTGCTAGGAACTAAAATCCTCAACATCAATATGCGGCTATGCAATATAATATATCACTACACTATCTGTGTATACTCATCGACCCAGCACTACTCTGTCTAGCCACACTAGGCTACTAAGCACCAACTCGGCCACTATGCCGCTGTATACAGGGTCAAACTAACTCGGCCACCTTGGCCGCTCTGTTTTTCTTATTCTTTAAATTCTGGTGCTTTAGTTCAAGTTAACCCTCAGAAATTCTTATCCGACGGGCCCCAGCCCGGTAGTCCTACTACCATAAGATAAGATTTCTAAGGTTGCCGATAAGACCCGCAAGTGTTACCCCGTCCTACGGAAGAAACGTCCCGAACGGGTCTCTACCCGGGAGAGGGGCACTACCTGCAACTCCAACATGGGCCGCGTTTCTCGCCGTAGGTCCGCCCGTTTTATCTTTATATTTTCTTTCTTTTCTTTTCTTTTACTTTTTACTTTAGCACTTAGCCTCTTTGCTCTTAAGCACTTGCTTTACTTTTTATTCGAGCTTATAGCTCCCTTTGCCACTGGCAATCTCTTTCTCTTTCCTTTAAGAATTTAGCTCTTTACTCTCACTTTTAGCCTTTCGAAAGTATCTCGCCCGACGAGTCACTGTGTCACGCCCCGGGGTCAGAACTGTACCCCGGGCTCGCCAACAGATCCGCCGCCCCTACGGGAAGCCCCGTAAGGACGTAGCGTCTAACTCGCAAGAAAAGATCAACTATAATAACAGATATCAGAGCTGTAATAGTAAACTAACTATGAACATAAAGTAGTACAGTCACTCATACAATATACAAAAATATCCTCACCAGAAAACAGAAGTCTCACCAAAGAAACCAAAAGAGTACAACTCGATCCCTCACTACAAGAACTCTCAAACATCACACCACCAAAATATAAGGGTACCTCTACAACACTGGAGCTGAAGGGGGAAGGGATCTATCTCGCGACTCCCTTACCTCGATCTAGAAGAGCAGGATCAGCAACTGGCACCGCAGGAACTGGAGCTGAAGTCCCTGGGGAAAAAGACACCACGACGGGTGTGAGAACTACCTCCCACAGTAGTTCTCAGTGGGTGCCGCCAACAAGCCCGACGGCCTGCCCACTAAGTCTACTAGAGGCATAAAGCAACAAAAGGGAAATGCAGTATAGAAAAGCTGGAAAGTAAAACATCTACTGCTATTATGCCTCTATCTAAAAATGCTCAAAAAGCGGGACAGAATGAATATGATGCCACGACCAACTCTCTCTCAACTCAGATCACCCAATCCAAACTGACTGCCCCATAGGGTCCCGTCAAGCCTGCGCCTACCTACTGCCGTACATCCCAGAGGACCGGACTTACGTAGGACGTCCATGACTGCCAAAACTGGCTCAGCCAGAGGGACGGCGTCCATGACTGCCAAAACTGGCTCAGCCAGAGGGACGGTGTCCGTGACTGCCAAAACTGGCTCAGCCAGAGGGACACGTATCAAACCCAACTCCGGAGTGGTACTCGTGGGTAGCGACCCCACCGAGCAAAGTATCTGCACATCTCTGTCGATCTCAAGTATGGCTCATGCAGGCTATGATCCAATCACTGTCTCACTCACTGGCTAAAAATCCACACTGTCACTATGACCATGTCCCAAAGATCCCAGATCCACTGTCACTATCACTATCACTATCACTATCTCAATGATGAATAATCTACAGACTGCTACCAACACTACTCGGTCTCCAGACACGAGTACAATGCATCATAGCTACCAAACCTCCCAACCCGCGACCCGGGGAAAAATCACAATGTCAGAACGACAAGGGTACAACCACTGGGGGAAAGCTAAGGTGATGAGCAAATCTAAATACATGTTCACATTTTCTGTAGTCTAATTGTGCATGAATAAATAATTAACTGACAATAAAGCTAGGTTGAGTTTTCATGATGTAAGAGTTCAAATACTGCAAGTGGTTCAATGAGGTCATCAGATTTAACAACTATCAACTGTGGGTACTATCATACAGTTTGCACAGATTAAACAGCTCATATACTATCATGCATGCACTTATGATCATAGAATTAGAGTGCAGTCCATAGGTATTGATAGCAGGATCACCCACCTGAACACGCTAACTGTCCGAGCCGGTACAGATAAACAGTCCAGGAATCGACAATTTTCCAGATCCACAGAGCCAGGAGCACAGAAAAAGTGCTCTTACAGTCCTGGGTACAACAACAACTCACAAATACAACCAATTTACACATAACAATCACATTCCAAAAATCTGCATACATAGTTACTGTTCACACGCGATTCTCACCTGAAAATAAATTTTATAAAATTCCAATAAAAATATCACGACGATCCTCGCGAAGTGTAGATGTCGATAGGCTCTTGAATCGTCGAATTCCGATGTCCGGATGAGGAGATAAAAATCCGCGAAGTGAGTGCTGTCCAGAAATCTCACAACAAAACAGCGGCTCAGAAATGCCTCGAAATCCGTGCCAAAAACCCAAATCCAGGCAAAACACTCAACACGAAAGTCGAAGATTTACCTCTCGTGAATCCAACGCCGCAAAAATCGCTGAAATCGGAGGTCGGGGTAGCTCTGTGGAAATTTTAGACCGAAATGCGACGATAATGGGCCTTCAACAGAAATCCGTCGCTCCGCACTTCGAGGTAGAAGACACAGTCGTCGCGGCTTCCAAAAGTTCTGAAATTTCACCAAGAGATTCCCAAGAGGAAGAGGAAGAAATTTGGTAAAGGGAGCAATGGCTAAATCCTCTCCGAAAGGGCTCAAAATCGCGGCCCAAGTGGCCTATTTATAGGCCCACAAGGAAAAGCAGCCCAAAAGCCAAGTTGACCAGAATTCGGGCCCATTTCCGGGCGCCCGAAAACTTTCGGGCGGCTACAGTAACGGGCCGGCCCGTTACTGTGCGCGCCCGAAACATCCAGAGGCCGACACGTGTCCCTCCTTTCCGCCTCCTGCACCCGGCGCACGACCCGACGAATCCAGAAATGCCACGTGTCCCGACCGTGGTTCGTGCACCCGCGCACCCGACCAATCACGGGGCGCCACGTGGCGCCCCCCACGCCGACCCGGTCAACGCGCACGTCGCGCGACGTGCGCGGCCGCGCCGCCGACGGACCCGGGTCGGGCACGCGCCCCGAGGCACCGCCTCAGCCGCTGCCGCCGTGTGGACCGGGTGCACCAGAACCCGCCAACCACACAACGCCACGTGTCCCCGGTCCACCGTGCACCAGAGCCAAAAGTTCGTGGACCGCGTGCACAACGCCGCACCAACCACAGAATGCCACGTGGCCAACCCTCGGTCCACCGTACACCCCGCCAAGTCCTGTGGACCGCGCCCGCTGCGCCGGCCAACCGCAGCGCGCCACGTGGCCCGCGCCCGGTGCACGCGCCCCGCGGTGGACCGCGCGCCAGCGCCGCCCTCCGCCGCCGCGCTCCGCCGCGCTCCGCCGCCGCCGGCGCTCCTCCGGCCGCCGGAACAGTACCCTTTACCTCGGTTTCCGTGTTTTCGCGTCCGGGCTCCGAAAAATTCAAGTAAATAGTCCATTTCGCTCGTTTTCGCGCGCTGAATCCAAATCCGAGGTCCGTTCTGCCAAATTCCACTTCTAAAATTTCCCAAAAAATTCCCGGAAGAGTAGACTTGATCCAATTTCCGTTCCGGGTCACATCCTTGGCTCCAATAAGCGCGCAAACACCTCACACACCCAAAATGGCTTCCAGAAAAGAAAACAAGCTCTAAATTCCTCAGAAACTCAAATCTGGGGCCCGGCACGCACACACGCACTCCCAGAAGCCTCCAAACCAACAGTAAACCACAGTGTGGGGATTCGGGTCCTCACATCCTCCCCCACTAAAAGAAAGTTTCGTCCTCGAAACAAACACAGCTCAAAAGGGAGTCTCCAAGCCCAAAGGTAAGCCTCCAATACACAACTCCAACTCCCGAGTCGCTACAACCTCTCCACAAAGCGAGTCCAACCGCTGGATAAAGCTCGGGAATTCCCAAACACTGGGGACGAGGTAGAACAGCCAACTCTACGCGTCCAAACTATTCGAATTACGCCACAAACTTATCAGAAAAGAAAGGGGCCCACCAGCAGAAGAGTCATCAACCCCCTACTCTCCAATTTAGCAAATAACTGAAATTAGCGAAAAAAATTTCGAAGCTCCGAAAGACCAGTGCCCTAGCCCCCAATCAAACAGGTTCGAGCACCGTCCCCAATTCCGGAGTAGTCTTTCGTATCTTTCATTCCTGTTCGCAAATTTCAGCACAAGAGTGAGAAAAATAAGGGAGAGAAGGGTTGATGCCGTTCCTACCGCGGCAACAAAACGAAAGCTACGGGCTATCCGTGCCCCTAAAAGAAACGCCACTCTAACCCAGACCCCTAGAGACAAACCCTCTAGTCCTAGGCGTTACCTACGCTCGACAAGTCGCACCTAGCCCAAAGCTGCTGAAGCCACTGCTGCAGGAAGGATGCCTCGGTAACCAGTAGAAATGATCTCCTATCGTCCAACTCGCGGGAAGGCCACCGTTCTCCATTCGCAATCAAACGTTGCACGATACCGCACCAGCGGGTCCACCCCATGTACTCCAACCAATTCTTGGAGCTATAGCAAGATCGTCACACCTGCTGGCGCACTTCTTCAAGTCTCAGCTGTCTCGATCATGCCCCAAAATACACCTCTGCTCGTAGGATACAGGGAAGAATACAGACACTCATGCAAGCAACAAAATTCCTATCCCGTAATCATGTCGAGATGCAATGCTCTACTAACGTGAGCGGAAAGATGCAGCGGTGTCCAAAAACCCACTTAACTCTACTGAAAATAAAGTCGTACCTGCGGCGATAGGATCTGCTACTGGGGTGCTCTCTACCATGGCTGCATAATCTTGTCCACTAGGCGCTGAAGACCGTCGTCCCGTCTGTCCCGACGTCGTACCCCAGTCTGTCTGATGGTGCCATGGGGGAGTGGCTTCTGCTTCCTGAACTGGTAAGAGAGGCGCTGTAGCCAGGGGTTGCACTGACGGAACGGCTCGGCGACAAACTGATCGAAAATGTCCCAACTCTCCACATCGGAAACACCGTCCCCGCCTCTGGTCACACTGCGACGGTGGATGAGAGCCGCCACAGATGACGCACTCACGTCGCTGCTGCCTGAGCTGCTGTCTAGGCTGGTGCTGCTGATACCGTGGCTGCTGCCGGGAACCACCTGACCTCGAGCTCCTCCGAAACTCGCGACCCTGAGGATGAGATCGTGGGGGTCTCCGAGGTCCCTGCCGACTCGTCTGTCCCTCAACATCCTGTGCCGAGCGCTTTGCCCCCACAATCTCTGCAGAAGTTGGAGCCATCTCGGCCAACACCGCCTCTCTGTGCTCCGAACTCTGCCCCGAAAAACGATGTGGATCAGTCTGACGAAATCTCATCAACAAATCAAACACCTCTCGCTGCTCTGCCGGGGTCAACTGTCCTACCGTCCCGGACGCCTGACCACTGGTAACCGGTGCAATAGGGGTTGCCTGTGCTGCTGGCACAACTGGGGGTGCCACCGCTGGCGAGGAAGATACAGGGAAACTCTCTAGAGGTGCTACCACTGGCTGTACTCTTTGTTCCATCATGCGTGTCATCCGATCCATGATCTCCTCCTGGCGCCGTAAAATCTCCACCTGGCGTCGGAGAGTCTCAGACAAATGGGCCATCTGAGCCCGAAACTCCTGCCCCTCACTCTGCTGTCCCTGAGGTGACTCCTCCTGCTCAGGCTCATGGGAGGAGGAAGACTGAGAACGTGTCTGCATCCTGCGTCGAGGAGGCATCGTGCCCACCTGCAATCCACAAGCAAACATCAAGACAACACCAAACAGCACTCGACCCAATCAAGCGGAAGTCTAACGGCATGTCCCCCTTCCTGAAGTACTATGTTGTCTGCAGCCAACATAGTTGCCACAGAAGGAAGACATGTCAATCACTCTTCCCGATCCGCTCGGAAGAGTTAGAAACCCAATCAGGACTCCCGCTAGAATCACGGCTCTCACGTGAGTCATCCTAGGGTCCAACCACAAGCCTAGGGTTCCTAAGTCCTCAATGACCTAAAACCTAGGCTCTGATACCACTCTAATCTGTCACGCCCCGGGGTCAGAACTGTACCCCGGGCTCGCCAACAGATCCGCCGCCCCTACGGGAAGCCCCGTAAGGACGTAGCGTCTAACTCGCAAGAAAAGATCAACTATAATAACAGATATCAGAGCTGTAATAGTAAACTAACTATGAACATAAAGTAGTACAGTCACTCATACAATATACAAAAATATCCTCACCAGAAAACAGAAGTCTCACCAAAGAAACCAAAAGAGTACAACTCGATCCCTCACTACAAGAACTCTCAAACATCACACCACCAAAATATAAGGGTACCTCTACAACACTGGAGCTGAAGGGGGAAGGGATCTATCTCGCGACTCCCTTACCTCGGTCTAGAAGAGCAGGATCAGCAACTGGCACCGCAGGAACTGGAGCTGAAGTCCCTGGGGAAAAAGACACCACGACGGGTGTGAGAACTACCTCCCACAGTAGTTCTCAGTGGGTGCCGCCAACAAGCCCGACGGCCTGCCCACTAAGTCTACTAGAGGCATAAAGCAACAAAAGAAATGCAGTATAGAAAAGCTGGAAAGTAAAACATCTACTGCTACTATGCCTCTATCTAAAAATGCTCAAAAAGCGGGACAGAATGAATATGATGCCACGACCAACTCTCTCTCAACTCAGATCACCCAATCCAAACTGACTGCCCATAGGGTCCAGTCAAGCCTGCGCCTACCTACTGCCGTACATCCCAGAGGACCGGACTTACGTAGGACGTCCATGACTGCCAAAACTAACTCAGCCAGAGGGACGGCGTCCATGACTGCCAAAACTGGCTCAGCCAGAGGGACGGTGTCCGTGACTGCCAAAACTGGCTCAGCCAGAGGGACACGTATCAAACCCAACTCCGGAGTGGTACTCGTGGGTAGCGACCCCACCGAGCAAAGTATCTGCACATCTCTGTCGATCTCAAGTATGGCTCATGCAGGCTATGATCCAATCACTGTCTCACTCACTGGCTAAAAATCCACACTGTCACTATGACCATGTCCCAAAGATCCCAGATCCACTGTCACTATCACTATCACTATCACTATCTCAATGATGAATAATCTACAGACTGCTACCAACACTACTCGGTCTCCAGACACGAGTACAATGCATCATAGCTACCAAACCTCCCAACCCGCGACCCGGGGAAAAATCACAATGTCAGAACGACAAGGGTACAACCACTGGGGGAAAGCTAAGGTGATGAGCAAATCTAAATACATGTTCACATTTTCTGTAGTCTAATTGTGCATGAATAAATAATTAACTGACAATAAAGCTAGGTTGAGTTTTCATGATGTAAGAGTTCAAATACTGCAAGTGGTTCAATGAGGTCATCAGATTTAACAACTATCAACTGTGGGTACTATCATACAGTTTGCACAGATTAAACAGCTCATATACTATCATGCATGCACTTATGATCATAGAATTAGAGTGCAGTCCATAGGTATTGATAGCAGGATCACCCACCTGAACACGCTAACTGTCCGAGCCGGTACAGATAAACAGTCCAGGAATCGACAATTTTCCAGATCCACAGAGCCAGGAGCACAGAAAAAGTGCTCTTACAGTCCTGGGTACAACAACAACTCACAAATACAACCAATTTACACATAACAATCACATTCCAAAAATCTGCATACATAGTTACTGTTCACACGCGATTCTCACCTGAAAATAAATTTTATAAAATTCCAATAAAAATATCACGACGATCCTCGCGAAGTGTAGATGTCGATAGGCTCTTGAATCGTCGAATTCCGATGTCCGGATGAGGAGATAAAAATCCGCGAAGTGAGTGCTGTCCAGAAATCTCACAACAAAACAGCGGCTCAGAAATGCCTCGAAATCCGTGCCAAAAACCCAAATCCAGGCAAAACACTCAACACGAAAGTCGAAGATTTACCTCTCGTGAATCCAACGCCGTAAAAATTGCTGAAATCGGAGGTCGGGGTAGCTCTGTGGAAATTTTAGACCGAAATGCGACGATAATGGGCCTTCAACAGAAATCCGTCGCTCCGCACTTCGAGGTAGAAGACACAGTCGTCGCGGCTTCCAAAAGTTCTGAAATTTCACCAAGAGATTCCCAAGAGGAAGAGGAAGAAATTTGGTAAAGGGAGCAATGGCTAAATCCTCTCCGAAAGGGCTCAAAATCGCGGCCCAAGTGGCCTATTTATAGGCCCACAAGGAAAAGCAGCCCAAAAGCCAAGTTGACCAGAATTCGGGCCCATTTCCGGGCGCCCGAAAACTTTCGGGCGGCTACAGTAACGGGCCGGCCCGTTACTGTGCGCGCCCGAAACATCCAGAGGCCGACACGTGTCCCTCCTTTCCGCCTCCTGCACCCGGCGCACGACCCCGACGAATCCAGAAATGCCACGTGTCCCGACCGTGGTTCGTGCACCCGCGCACCCGACCAATCACGGGGCGCCACGTGGCGCCCCCCACGCCGACCCGGTCAACGCGCACGTCGCGCGACGTGCGCGGCCGCGCCGCCGACGGACCCGGGTCGGGCACGCGCCCCGAGGCACCGCCTCAGCCGCTGCCGCCGTGTGGACCGGGTGCACCAGAACCCGCCAACCACACAACGCCACGTGTCCCCGGTCCACCGTGCACCAGAGCCAAAAGTTCGTGGACCGCGTGCACAACGCCGCACCAACCACAGAATGCCACGTGGCCAACCCTCGGTCCACCGTACACCCCGCCAAGTCCTGTGGACCGCGCCCGCTGCGCCGGCCAACCGCAGCGCGCCACGTGGCCCGCGCCCGGTGCACGCGCCCCGCGGTGGATCGCGCGCCAGCGCCGCCCTCCGCCGCCGCGCTCCGCCGCGCTCCGCCGCCGCCGGCGCTCCTCCGGCCGCCGGAACAGTACCCTTTACCTCGGTTTCCGTGTTTTCGCGTCCGGGCTCCGAAAAATTCAAGTAAATAGTCCATTTCGCTCGTTTTCGCGCGCTGAATCCAAATCCGAGGTCCGTTCTGCCAAATTCCACTTCTAAAATTTCCCAAAAAATTCCCGGAAGAGTAGACTTGATCGAATTTCCGTTCCGGGTCACATCCTTGGCTCCAATAAGCGCGCAAACACCTCACACACCCAAAATAGGCTTCCAGAAAAGAAAACAAGCTCTAAATTCCTCAGAAACTCAAATCTGGGGCCCGGCACGCACACACGCACTCCCAGAAGCCTCCAAACCAATAGTAAACCACAGTGTGGGGATTCGGGTCCTCACACACTGCCCAAGAAGTCCTGCTCCACAAATGATGAGTCTCAAATTCGAAGGCGCCATTTACATTCTCTTTATGCTTTTTAGCCACTTTTAGCTTGCTTTTTAACTTTGCCTTTGCAACAATTTACCTCTTATCCTAGGTCTCGCCATAAGATAACTAGAGAGTCTCTTGGACTCTTATCATTTCTCTTTTATTCATTTAACTCAAATTGAAGTTAAAGTGATTATCCATTTACCCGGACACCCTATGACCCACTCTAGGGTTGTATTATTTAGCTTTCTGACTTTGTGATCACATATACTCATCCTTAGAGTTTGACTCTAAGTTAAATTACCTTGCTATCTGTCTAATTCTTTAAACTTTGTGGCCACATACTCATTTCCTTTTCCCCCGTTGAAACTGGAGTTATATTAACTCTATTTACCTGTTCCACTTTGCATTTAGGGTCACATTAACTCTAATTCATTATCTATGAGTTTAAACTCCACTAGCTCACCTTAGATTTCTCTTACCTAAGTTTCACGTCATACCCATCCTAGAGTTCCTTTTTCCTCATTCATAATCACAATTAAAATTACACTACACTAGCATGCTCACTATAATGCTTCAAGATCAAAAGCAGAGGAAAAAGTGGAGAGGTCACCCATTTTCGGTAGAATCCCCCACCTCGATGTGCTTTCTGGGTTCCTGGAGGAGACAGTTCTAGCTCTTTTTGCCTCTGAGGTTTCCCTACGTTGTAAGGTAGGAAAGATAAAGCAATTGCTTTTACGTGATTCACTAAATTTAACAAAGAGGTAAAATTAACCCCTTTTTGGCAAGAAAAGGGGAACAACCCTTATTAGATCACTTTTCCCCACAAAAAGGCTACTTTTTGATTGGTTTACAGAAATGGGAGAAAGATGATCATCCCATGGCATGTTGCCAAAAGGAAACTTGCTCAACTCGATCCGGGGTCAAAATGCCCTCAAAATTTTTAGAAAAGCTCAATTTGAGAAATTTTTAGAAAAGCTCAATTTCCCCTAATTTGCCAATTTTGCATTTGGCAAAACACGATAGTTGCAAAAAAAAAAATTTTCTCATTGGAGAAAAGGGAAGAGAAGAATTTTCTATCTTTCTTCTTTTCCTCTTTCCACTTCTTTCTTTTTCCTTCTCTTTTCTTCTTCACTTCCTTCCTTTCTTCTTTTCTTTTTTTTTTTGTGTAAGGTGCCCTGCTGCTGGGCAGCAGCATGCATAGCTGCTGCCTAAGCAGCAGTATATGCAGCTGCCAAGGCAGCTGCCAATGCAGCTGCCTGGCAGCTGCCCTGACTCTCTCTTTTCTTTTTCTTTTTTTTTTTTGTCTCAAGCTAGCAGCCGCAGCAGCTAGCTGCAAGGTGCAGCTGCTGCTGCATAAGCAGCAGCAAGCTTTAAGCTTGCACCTGCTGCTGCTGCTTAATGCAGCAGCAGCAGGCTGCAGCCCAGCTGCATAAGGCAGCAGCCGCAGGCTGCAGCCAACACTCTCCTCTATTTTTTTTTTGTTTCTTGTTTTCTTCTACTTCCCTGCCAAGAGAGAGGAGGAAAGAGAGGGAGAGGGAACTCATACCAGTCCCAGAGGAAGAGTGTTCTTCTTCTTCTCCTTCTTTTTCTTCTTCTTCTTCTTCTTCTTCTTTTTCTTCTTCTCTTTCTCTTCTTCTGCTCCTTTTTCTTTCGTTTCTTGCTCCAGCAGGAAAGAGAGAGAAAGGGAGAGAGAGAGAGAGAGAGAGAGAGAGAGATAAAATTAATTCCTGCAGGTGGGTAGTTGGGGGGAAATGGTGAATTTACTAAAATGCCCCAAATAACAATTAAATTCCCAAAATTGCCCCTGTTTCCTGCAGTTTTTTCCCTGCAGTGAGCAATTTCGGATACCCCACTTTCTCCGCGTTTTCCCGTCAACTGGGAAATCGAAATTATAATTTTTCTTCTCCCCTTTAATCTATAAATTTTTTCTTGAACTTTCCACGATTTTGTTTAAATTTTTGGACTACTCTAAGCCTCTAAAGAGAGCCCTGAAAAAACTTCGCGATCAACTGCACTGTCAAAAACTGCAGTTTCAGAATTCACGAAGCATTTTTCTTTGCTTCGTTCTCCAATTTTCCTTTAATCTCTCACCTCGGTTTTTCATCCCTTTTAATCAGAAAACTTTTGTGAGACACCCCACGATTTCTTTTAAATTTTTTGACTATTCTAAGTCTCCGAAACAGGGCTCCGAAAATGCTTCGTGATCACAGATTTCAGAAATTCCAGAATTTGCTAAGTCCTCCGGGTTCAAGTCACTTTTCGACCCGATGCCCTTCGCGTCGGTCCGAAACGCACCGAACTCGACTTTAATTATATTTAAAATATGTTACAAGTCTTTTTGCCGCATTTCGCCATTTTGTGAATTCGGCGAACGGGGACTTAAGTTTTGCCAACTTGAAGCTTCAAACTCTCAACTACAACTCACTTTTCGACTCAACGGCCTTTGCGTCGATTCGAAATGCTTCCAACCCACTTGTAATTGCATTTGAAATGTGTTACAAGTATTTTTGCTGAGTTTCGCCACTTCGCAGAAATCGGCGAACTTAAGCTTTCGAATTTGAAACTTTAAATTCTCAACTACAACTCACTTTTCGACTCAACGGTCTTTGCGTCGATTCGAAATGCTTACAAATCACTTGTAATTACATTTGAAATGTGTTGCAAGTATTTTTGCTGAGTTTCGCCACTTCGCAGAAATCGGCGAACTTAAGCTTTAGAATTCGAAACTTCAAATTCTCAACTACAACTCACTTTTCGACTCAACGGCCTTTGCGTCGATTCGAAATGCTTACAACTCACTTGTAATTACATTTGAAATGTGTTACAAGTATTTTTGGTGAGTTTCGTCATTCTGCGAAAATCGGTGTACCACATTCTCCCCTATTTTGAATAAATCATAATTTAGCACTTTTCTCTGAATTCAATAAAAATAGTATTTCATACCATTTTTATTTATATTTATTTATATACCATAAATCTGGTACATTACACATAGGTCCACCTTCATTCTCTTGAAGCTGCTACGCACAAGAGTAAAATGTCCGTACCAGATGCAGACAATATCCAGAAGACTCTGGAAAGTGGCAAATTTGAGAGAAATTGGCTTGATCAATCAAATTTTCGAAAGCTGTAAAATGATCTCGATGAGCCGCGACATTGACATGTCGTTCTCCAATGCACTCTCGGTTCTCAAATGCCTTCATCCTGTCCGTGCTAATATGAACAAAACCTTCCTCCAATGGGGATTGCTCGTGTGCAATTGGTTCTTGGATTTCAATCCCACGAGCTGTCCCTTTCTTCCTTGCAACACTTTTTCGTTTCATTGGAGTTGGTTGCATTAGAGATTTTCCTTTTTCGTCAGCAGAAGGCGGAGTCTTCGCCTTTGAAGAAGCAGGGGCTTTCCCCTTTGATGCTGTCGAAACCTTGGTTGTGGCTTCGGCTTCTTCACAAAACTTCTCCTAGTCTTCGGATTCAGTTTTCGAATCATCATCCAGGGAAATATACTCCCCTTCCTCTTGAGTTCGCTTTGCTCTCTTGAGCTTGTTGGTTGCACGCGTACCAACCATTGCAACAATGAGCACTAATATCCAACCAAATACCATCTTGGTTGAGGTTTGAAAAAATCTCCTGTGAGCAAAAAATCAAGAACACGAAAAAAAATTGTTTAATTTCAAAAGGATCAGGTGCGGTCCGGATTGTTAAGGAATTTGTCTTGGCGTATTTCGTGAAAGTGGTTAAGTCTTGAAGATTGAAGATGAAGAAGCTTGGATCATATACCTCAATCTCAAGAAAGAAGAATTCAAAAGGATCAGGTACGTTTAACTAAATAAGTTTGGTGATCCGAATATTTCTTATAGTGTAGAAACACTTGGAAGAATTTTTAATTGCATAAAAATCAAAAACTGGACATGGGACATGTTCAGGATCCGGATCAGGTACTACAATCCGGATCCCGAACATAGGTTAGTTCATGCGCAAATCCAGTCCGGAACACACCTACTTCAGTCCGGATCCCGAACGTGGATTTTGCTGAAATTGCATGAACGATCCGGATCGTGGTTACTTCAGTCCGGATCCCGAACGTGGTTTTCTGGAAAAGTCTGTTTATTGACGACAGTCCGGATCGCACTTATTCCAGTCCGGATCGTCGTCCCAAAAATTTCCAGAAAAGCAGTTTTTGATATCTTCTTCCAATGGTTTCTAACCTATAAATAGACCCTATGATTCATTTTTAGGGTAATCCAAAAACAGCCGAAAAAGAGAAAAATCCACATATAGAGAAGAAAGGAAATCAATAGATTTAATTCTATGTTTCTTCATCTATATTGATTAATTTGATTCTAGGTTTTCAAACTCAGATTTTGAGTAGAATCAAATTAATGAATACTTAGATGGTATTTCCGATCTATTCTTGATCTAAGTATTCGGCGGATCATCACCACCCAAAAACAACGATTTACCAAAAATCGGCGCGTGGACTCGCGTGGCCTTGTGGATTCAAGGTGCAACCGCTCTCGTGGATTCGGAGCGAGGTACGTTCGTGGATTCGAAGCGTGCTACTTGGTGAAGACCGTGGATTCGGTCGGACGTCGTGGACTCGACGTTGGACGCTGTGGATTCGGCGTTGGACGCAGATCGTGGATTCGAGAAGCGTTGTGGAGCGAGCGGAGAAGATCTACTAGGAGCGTATGGTAAAAGGTTGAGTCGTCTGTGAGTACGTTATATCACCTTGTACGTGTTTAATTCTAGTGGATTTCGCCGTGTTATCGGTCCCGTGGTTTTTTACTCCGGTTTGGAGTTTTTCCACGTAAAAATCTTGCGTGTTATTTATTTTCCGCATTGGGTTTTATTGCGCAATGATTTTTGAGTGTTTATTGTTTACACCTATTCACCCCCCTCTAGGTGTTTTTTCCCTATTTAGATCCATATTAGATATAACCCAACAAGTGGTATCAGAGCGGGAATAGGGTTGTAAACAATGGTTGAAGGTGGAAACATCAACAGACCCCCTTTCTTCGATGGAACAAATTATGCGTACTGGAAAGTACGGATGAAAGCCTTTTTAATTTCCATCGACGAACGGGTGTGGCAATCAATTGAATTAGGATGGTCTAATCCAACTGAAATTATTGCTGATGTTCGCACCATCAAACCTAGGTCGAAATGGACCAAGGAAGAGATTGATTCATCTTCTTACAATGGCAAAGGAATTAATGCTCTTATTTAATGCTTTGTCACAAACTGAGTTCTCTCGCGTCTCGGCATGTGAGACTGCGAAAGAAATCTGGGATGTTCTTCAAGTTACACATGAGGGAACTAACCTTGTGAAGATTCAGAAACTGCAAATGCTTACGAGCAAGTTTGACTCTATTTTTATGGCAGAAAATGAATCTTTCACAGATTATTATACACGATTGCAAGACATCGTGAACTCATGTGCTAACTTGGGAGAAAAGATTCCAGAATTTAAAGTTGTAAGAAAGATTTTAAGAACTCTTCCTGAACGATTTCGCCCAAAGGTTGCAGCCATTGAAACAATTAAACACCCGGACGAAATGCGTGTAGAAGAATTAGTTGGTGCACTTCAAACTTATGAAATGACATTTCCTACTAACTATTCTTCTAGAAAAGCATCCTCTTCTAGGTCTTCAGGTTTTGCATTGAAATCAACAAAAGAAGAAGACGCGGATTCATCCTCCTCAGACGATGACGAGAACCTATCAATGGAGGATTTCGAGAAGCAACTTGCGCTCTTGACAAGGAAATTTCGTCGAAACTTTCGAAGGGGTAATTCAAGTAAAACTTTATCCTTCGCAAAGTCAAAGAAAGGCAAAGGTTCTTTAAGCTTTAAGTCAAGAAAGCAAGAGAGTTTTTCAAAGGATAAGAAAAACTCGGAGGGACAAGTCCAATGTTTCAAGTGCCGAGGCTACGGTCACATCTCAACGGAGTGTCCTAATAAGAATCTGTCAAAGAAGAAGGCGATGCAAGCCGTCTCTTGGGATGACACCTCAACGTCCAATGAGTCATCTTCTAGTGATGAAGAAAACAACGCAATGGCATTCCACGCGTCCACATCTTCACCTTACGTGTGCTTTATGGCAAGTACATCCGATTCACTGTCCAACTCCTCCCAAGTTGAAAAGAATGCAATGGACGACGAATCGAGTAATTCCGAAGGTGAAGACTTTGCTCTTGCCTACCATAAACTCTTAAGGGATTCAAAAAAATTGGCAAAGCAAAATAAGAGTTTGAGAGGGAGATTGCAGGATCTGAAAGAAGAAGCAAAAAGAGCAATTTCTCTCTCAAATGCTCTTGAAGTGTAAAGAGATAACCTGATCAAAGTAAATGTTTCCCTTCAAGAGAAAAATGAGCATTTCGAGAAGGAACATGTCAAACTGGTAGAGAAAGCAAATTACTTCTTGAAGCTCTACTCCGAGGCTCATCAAGAAAAAATGGAAATGACGAAGACCATTTTCCAACTTAAGGATGATTTGAAGCGATTTTCTTCTGGAATGAGTAAGTTGGATAAGATGCTTGGTCTTGGTCAAACAAATTGTTTGGGCCTTGGATACAGTCAAACTAGAGTTAGTCCTAGTTCGAGTGGAACAGTTTTTGTGCCCTAGTCGGTATCTCCTCCTCCGACGATGGAATTCACTGCATACAACAACAACAAGCCTACCTCACCTACTTCGGGATCGTCAAGTACAAAGGTATGTTTTCGTTGTGGTTTTGTAGGGCACATACGAAGAAATTGCAAGATTGGAGCGAAACGATCACATCAAGCGCCCCTTGCAACAACTACCAACAAGGTCATTCCCCAGAAATCAAAGGAGAATTTTTCAAAAGAAAATAACCTTGGTAGTTCACCTCACAAGACGACAACGTCAAGGAAAAACGATGAATAAAACAAGACGCTTTCACCAAGGAGAATAACTTCACGAACATTGCCGACGCAGTCCAAAAAGGTTTGGGTGCGCTAAGGTGAAATCTTCCCTTGTCTTGTTGTTCATATTTCTTTGCATGCTTATGACAACTCGTCTTGGTATTTGGATAGTGGATGTTCTCGTCACATGACCGGTAACAAAAACAGTTTTCAAACTTTAGAGGAAATCTCCGGAGGAATTGTAGTTTTCGGAGACGGTCGTTCTTCTAAAATTATTGGAAAAGGAACAATCGCTATTCCAGAAGGCCCGATTTTGAACAATGTCTTATTTGTTGAAGGCCTTAAGACTAACCTCATTAGCATAAGTCAACTTTGTGATAATAGTTTTTCAGTTAAATTTTCTTCTGCAGAATGTATTGTAACTGATAAGGACCATGTATTCTTTTTAAAAGGGGTTAGGTCTGAAAATAATTGCTATGTTGTTCCAGATAAAATTTCTGAACATTGTAACCTAATTTCTTTAGATAATGAAACTCTTTGGCATGAAAGACTAGGTCACATAAATTTTAAGGAACTAGCAAGGATTTCAAATAAAGACGTGGTCAAGGGGGTTCCTAAACTTTCTTTTAAGAAAAACATTGTGTGTGGAGGTTGTCAAAAGGGAAAACAATCTAGGGCTGCACACAAGAACTTGAAACACGTGGGTACCAAACGGCCTTTAGAATTACTGTACATGGACTTCATGGGGCCAACTCGTCAACCAAGTTTGGGAGGTAAATGGTACATTTTTTTTTTGGTTGATAATTTCTCTAGATATTCATGGGTAACATTTTTAAAAGAGAAAGCGGATATTTTCGATTCTTTACATGAGATTTGTCATCGTATTATGATTGAAAGAAATGAAAAGATCGTTCATGTTCGAAGTGATAGATGTGGAGAATTCATAAATTCTAAATTCATTGATTTTTGCACTTCCACCGGCATAAAACATAAATTCTCAGCACCCTATACACCTTAATAGTGTGAAGACCAAAATCCTTGTGAGTTGGGTTACTAGTGGATTGGTAGCTCGTCGGCACATTTTGGGTGTGTTAGAGTTGTTGGTGCGCGAAAAGGACGCGAAACTCAGATTCGGTGCGAAAAACCGCATAAAGGGATGTACGGAAGTGCGGTGATTGTATAGTTATGATTTGGAGAGCTTTGAGTATACTTTTTCGGTGTGTCGAAATCCTCGGTTCGCCAAATGGACGAGAAAAACGGACTCAGCGCGGAAAACTGTGCGAAATATACTATTTCTGGATATTTTTGGGCTTAAAATAGAGTTTGGGTGCATACTGTAGTTGTGAACCGGGCTCACAGGGGTCGGCGTACGGGCTGTACACCGGCAGGTGCAGCGCTGGTGCAGAGGGTGGCGCGTGCACCGGGTCCACGGCAGGCGGGCGCACGGGCGTGCGCCAGCGCGGTGCGCCGCGGGGGAGCACGAGGCGCTGGACCGGGCTCGCGACGCAGGCTGGGGTGACCGGTGCACCGCGCGTGCACCGGAGGCTGCAGCGCCGCCAGCGCTACGCACGCGTGTCGCAGCGTGGGCGCCCGGTTGGACGCATGGTCCGACCCGCCTTGCGCGGGATCCGGTGCAAGGGAGTGTAAGTGTGTGTGTGTGTGTGTGTGTGTGTGTGTGTGTGTGTGTGTGTGTGTGGATGGACCTTTGGTGCATTTTAAGGGGATTTTGAGGCTATAAATTGCACCATTAGATAGCAAATTGGTTCTTTTACACTCCTAGCCTATCTCTACTCTGTTGTGAAGGAAATTAAGGGGTTTTCCATCATCTTCTTCCCCCAAGAACTCCATGAATGGAACTTGAAGTTCACTATTGGAGTGGACCACTTCATCGTATTTTCTTCCAGGAGGTCTCCAGAACTATAGGAGTGGAATTTTTGGGTGATTCTTGAGGGGTTCTCTTCACAACTTCAAGATCTACAACTTTTGTCACGAAGATGGGACCTAATTGGAGCTCTAAACCAGGTAAATATAGCAATCTTTGAGACACTATTTTTCTGTGGAGGATTCTGAGCAGAGGTTAGTGTTTTTACTCCCCTGGGATGTACAAGTGGAATTTTAAGTTGGTTTTTGATGGAAAATTTTCAGGATTTAAATATCTACAACTTTTGTATTGCTGGATCCTCAGATTTGGACATTAAAATAGGTAAATTGAGCCATTTCTGAGACTTTTGTGCACAGCTGAGATTCTGGTTGTGGTTTTGATCAATGTTTAGTGTTTTTGCTCCCTAGGACTGAAGAAGTGGAATTTTAGGCTAATTTTTGTGTTGAATTTACCAGGACTCAGAGACCCACAATTTTCATGTTGAAGAGGAAGGCTAAATCTTGCTTCTAGCCTAGTAAATTTCATCATCTTTGAAGCCCTTTGCTCAGATTGCAGTTTTGGATAGCATGTGGTAATCTTGGAATATCTTTTTCTCCTCTTTATGAAATGGTGAATTTCAAGTTGGGTAATTTTCTAGACTTCAAGAGGAACAATTTGATACCTTACTCTTGAAATTTGGATAAGAATTGATATACCATCTTTAGTCCTCTTTGTAGTACATTGTTGCTGAAAATCTGCATGTAAGTTGGGAATGACTTATGTACCTAATTGAGTGTTGGTTTTAATTTCATGGTTAGTACTTGTTGTAAGAGTTAACTCAAATGGATATTTGTAAACTCACAAGCATGATGGACAATTTTCCTTTTGGTTTCAACTTGTAATTATGTCTAAATTGGGAGGTATATCAAGTTGAGTTTTAGTTTAAGATTATGTTGGAATTTGGGACAGCATTGATGTATTTGTCAGATGAGTTTATTTGAAAGACTTATGTTTGGCTTTTTGTAATCCTAATGGAATTTCTATGTTAATTGGGAACTTAGAAATCAAGTTTGGGCTGTGGCATTAGAGATTCATGAGACATAAATAGCAGATTTTGAGTTCTTTCACTATCGGTTCGAGTTGCTGAAATTCTGCGTAATTAGTAATGTTTTTGCTATAACTTTTATCCGACAAGAGTTTTGAGGCGATTTCAGGTTTGTTGGAAAGCTGAGAATGTAAGGAGTGTGCTCGTCAAAATTTAGATCAATCGGACTTCAAAGCAGCGAGTAAACAGGTGGGTTGTTGAGCACATCGAAACTGCGGCCTACAAGTCGACTCAACCAAAAGTGCAACCTTGTGTGATGCTTGCTATCTATATGGGTTTAATCATGCTTATATCTAAGTTTCTTGTGAGAACTATATTGATCATGTGTGAGAACTATTCCTTGACATCTGGACATATAGATAGGCCATATCTCTTTTATTCATGCTATACTATTCATGTTGGAATCAAACTTAGGAGAAAACCTTTTCTTTTCTCTTATACTTTTATTGCTCGGGTTGGAGAGCAGGGATGGGGATAGTATAGCTATTTTGTTGAGTCAGGTGGGATAGCACCAGATTATCGACTCGGGTTTTGTTTCGGCAACCGCAGATTGTGGGCGATTGGACCGATTAGTGTTATGCATCGGATTAGGGATGACAGGTCGGGTTTGATTTGGGAGATTTGAGGGATATTGCGGCGACCGCGGACTTTGGGCGGCCGACCGGGTATTTACAGTTGCATCAGATTGGGGGCATCGGGCTTTCTTTAGTGGATGGTTTTTTCTACTTGATTAGAGTCATGATCCAGTCCTACTATATCAGGTTATTTATGGCTACTTACTTTACTCGTGTGGGTCGCTCCCCTCGAGTACCACTCCGGAGTGTGTGTGACCGTGCCGGTCAGGAGCCGGTCTACTGCTTTTCGGGATGCGACCATGCCGGTCAGGAGCCGGTCTGCATCCCGCAGCTGAGTTTGAGTTTGGTAGGCAGAGCAGGCAGTACCAGTGTTTACTGGTGGTTAGATTGGGTGTATTCAAACAGTCACCTTATTGGTTACATCATCGTTGTTACTCCTCATAGCATTGCATGTAGAGGCATTTTAGTGGTAGCGTTTTCATCGGCAGTTGTATACCGGTGAGAGAGATTGATACTTGAGTATGATTCCACGCCGTTGATACACGGTGGTGATGCCACGCCGTTGATACATAGTATGATGCCACGTCGTTGATACACGACGGTGAGGGGTTCTATTGAGATGTGAGAGCAGGCAAGTCTGGCCCTATCCAGGACCATCTGATTGGGTTATACATTGACAGTTACCTTTCGCGATGCATACATATGTAGTTATACATTTGAGATCACATATCTGTTGATATTACATAGCTTAGTAGTGATTTTCTATGAGTTATGCAGGTGTCTATTTGAGATCATACAGTTGGAGACATTATTGGTACACGAGGGTCGTGATATATTCATTCATGCATACTCTTGACATTATTCAGTTGGTTTTGGGCATAGTAGAGTAGTTTCCTTTTTAGCTATTACTGTTATTCTTCTTACTATCACCTACTTTGCCTTTATGGTAGACTCGGTGGGTAGGTCGGAGGTTCGATGATTTACCCACTGAGGACTACTGTTAGTAGTTCTCACACCCGTTGTTGCTCCCCAGTGATCTCTTCTGGAGCAGCGATACAGGCAGAGCGCGGTAAGGGAGTCGCGGACTAGATAGAGCTCCACCCCGATGGTTCTGATAGAGGTCGCCCTTTAGTTTATCTATTTCTTTCAGCTTTTTTTTATGTACCCCGACTACGGTATATTTGGTCTGGCTGGAGCCAGCTTTATGTATTATGTCAGTCCTCGAGTTGTATTCATATGGGAGTTACATTTGTTGTATTTTGTGGGGAATACTGATTGTGTATGGGATATTGTAGTAGACTTGTATTATGATGATTTTGGAGTTGTATATGTTGGAGTTGATTTATGTAGTAGTGTTGGTGGAGTGGTATTATTGATGTTTTTGAGTATTGTGGAATTTATGTATTTAGTTTCATTACAAGTTGAGCTATACCTCTATTATGGATTTGGATTGGTTGATCTTGGTTGGAAACTTGTTCACTGTTGGAGGATGTTTTGCATATGGCGGTGTTGATGTGGTTGAGGCTTTGGAGTTTTGGTGTTGGTTGTGTGTGGTTTTATAGTAGTCTATGTTCATTTCTCGCTCTGTGCCACTTTCTGTGGCTATACATTCTCTTTTACACTACACTTGGTTGCTTGAGTTATTGTATCGCTTTGTATATGTGGGAAATACTGCATATACGGCGGATCTGTTGTCGCACTCGAGTTCTGGTTTACACTCGGGGCGTGACAGATTCAGTTGGTATCAGAGCTTAGGGAATAGGTCATTTGGGACTCAGGAAACCCTAGGCTATTGGCTGACCCTAGGATAATAGCACGTGAGAGACGTGATTATGCGAAAGTCAGTGATTTGGTTTATTAACTTTCTGATGGAGTAAAGAGAGGAATTTGACATACCCTTCTTCTGTTGGGCAATTATGTTGGCTGCACACAACATAAGGCTACAGAAGTGGGGCGATGTCTTGGACTTTCGCTAGATTGGGTCGAGCGACGGTTTGATTTTGAGTGTGGTGTTAGCTGTATTTTAGCGTGTTCACTTGTGCGATCTATTCTACGCATTCCAATTCGATACCCTGTGAGGGTAGGGCAGGAGAGATCTGCCATGATGGATGAGTTGAGAGTTCAGATGATCCATCGAGAAAAGAGGAACCGTAGACAGAAGGAGCTTTGGCGCAGCTGTCAGCACAGTGAGCTCTGAAGCCCTCGGTGGTATCTTTGAGCAGTGTCAAAGCATGGAAATTCAGTGATTTCAGTTTCGAGATCATGAATCTCAGGGAGGACGGAGCTTAGGAGAACTTCGACTGTCAAGACGGCCACAGCAGCAGAGATAGCCATGCAGCAAGGACAACAGCAGTACTAGAGAGGTTCTGACAGGTGTGTTATTGGTGGCAGACATCATGCACCTCATCAGTGTGAGCAGTGACAGGGCTGGTGCTATGGATGTGGCCAGTTGGGACCTTTACACCGACGTCTACATCGACTCCCCTTGTGCCATTGTAGATGGCGGGGCCTTCTCGGAGTAAGTGAGTGTTGTAGATCCTGCTAGGTGCAGTTAGGATCTTGGATTTTACCCATTGAGTTGTTGGTTCTATATTAGCTCCAGATTTTCAATGTGGTATTTGGTATGGATTGGTTATCTCGATACTATGCCACGATCCATTACAGAGAGAGGACAGTGATCCTTGGAGAGTCGGGTCAGGAGGAGTTTGTTTATAGAGGATGCCACAACACGCTGTTCGTAGCGACTATATATCTGTTGCCAGGGCACGACATGTGGTGAGTAGAGGATGTGTTGCATTGTTGGTGACGATGGTGGAGGTGCCTACGGCGGCACTGGAGATTGAAGACATTCTTGTTGTCCACGAGTACCCAGTGGTTTTCCCTACTGAGCTTTTATTGATGCCGCCGGATAGGGAGGTTGAGTTTGTTATTGATGTAGTTCCGAGGAACTGCACCAATTCTAAGGCACCCTCTAGGATGACTTCCGCTGTGTTAAGAGAACTAAAGGCGCAGCTGCAAGACTTGATAAAGATAGGTTTTATCAGACCCAGTATTTCATCGTGGGAGCGCCGGTATTGTTGGGTAGCAGAAGGATGGGTCACTCATGTCACGCCCCGGGGTCGAAACTGCGACCCAGGCTCGCCAACAGATCCGCCGTCGACACGGGAAGCCCCGCACCGACGAAGCGTCTAACCTGCAAAAGATAGAACTACAGCTACACAGATATCAGAGCGGGAAAATAAAAGCTGTAATATAAAAATCAAACTACTATAAAGCTGAAATAAATACAAAGTCCATCTCCCCAGATACCTGAATAATGCAAGGTCAGATACAAATAAAAATCCACCTGTACAACATCTACGAATCCAAAAAGGGAGATAACTAAAAACTAGAAATACAACAAAATTCAACAGTCCGGGATGGTACATCTACCTCACTCTAAAGAAACTGTGCTGGTAGGGAACTATCTCGCGACTCCCTCTCCTCGGTCCGTCGAGCCAGCTCGGGCAGGAACAGAAGAAAAAGCCTCAGCAACCTGTCACCGACAGAGGGTGTGAGAACTACATCCTACAGTAGTTCTCAGTGGGTACCGTCTCCAAGACCCACGGTCTGCACACTAAGTCTACTAGAGGCATAAGATAACAGAAAAAGACTGTGATAATGAAAAGTAAGCTGGAAAAGTATCTACAGCTATGATGCCTCTATCTACTATGCTCAATAGGAAAAAGAACACAGATGATGGTATGCATCGACTCACTGCTGACAATATGTCATAAGTACTATGCTCAAAGGAAAACTCAACTAAGACACATGATATGCATACTCTCTCACATAACACCCAATCTCTATGACTGCCTCATAGGGTCCAGTCAAAGTCAAGCCTGCGCTCCTCTACTGCCACTACGCCCAAACAGGACTTGGTCTTACGTAGGGTGTCCCACACGGACTATCTCAATCTCAAGCGAACTCTAGTGTATCAACTAGTCGCATCATCGCAGCCTCGTCAGGCTCGGTATCATCATCGAACCCGGGGCGTAGCTCGAGGGGAGCGACCCCAACGAACTCAAGTATCACAAGTATCTCATAACTGGCATGAAATGCCAGGCTCAGCAGGCTATAATCCACGATCAAACAGATCGGTAACACGAGCTCAAAAGCACAACTCAGTCGGAAAAGAACCTCGACTCAAATATGAATAGCCTAAACACTCTCACAGCTAGGTCGGAGAACCCTCTACGACTCAAGCTCACAACACTAACTCACCAAAGGAAAGTACTACCCAACTGGGACCGCCGTCACTCCAAGCGGCTCCCACAACGACACCCCACTCATAGGCGAGAAGAACCGACTGACGCGGCAAAGGTCCGAGAATCCCGTTAGACTGGTGCCTAGAACCCCAATCAAACAAAAACAGACTCTAGGCTCAGCCTATCGAAGTTTCTCGATCCTTTACCGTTTAGGGATTCGGCCCCTCTCGGTTAAAGTGGGAAACTATCTCAACAGACAAACTCACGGGCTGGAGATGCTCCACAGCCAGAATCGCAAAGGGTCCGAAAACCCCGGGAAACTAATACCTACGACCCCAATCAAACAAGAACAGGCTATAGGCGTAGCCTCTCGTTGTTTTCGGCCCAAGAATGAAATCAGCCCTTAGAACCCATATCACTCACCCCGGTCGGGTGAGGAAATTTAGAAAAAAGATGTCCTTTATTATAAAATATCATTTCCACTCAACCCCCTTATGGCGAGGATAAAATTGCCCCTTTTTGAAAACCGTCTTGAATTGAGAAAACCAACTTTTATAGATTTTTAGTTCTTGAAAAATCAGTTAAAAACAAGTTTATTTTCCGAACTCCCAAGGATTGATACCGACGCCCAATCAAACAAGAACAGGCTCCGACGCCCCTAGAAGTTCGGAAGAAAAAATACTAGTTTTTACTAAAATCATGAGTGTCCAAAAACATTCTGGGTTCAAGGTCCCAATAACTCACGCTCACCACGATCACAATATGGTGGTGACGACCAAAACAGAGAAATACCCAAAGATCCGGGGTCCACCGTTTACCCAAAACGGTTCCCAAAACACTAACACTGGCCTAACACAGCTACCAAACCCCACTCAGCCCCCAGGCCCGAGTGCAACACCCGTCCCACAAAACTCTGACCACTCGGCCCACTACCCGGGCGAGGAACTCTATGTCCAGAAGAAATGCAATGTGTGGGATGTCTAAAGCATAAAAGAACCTAGCCCAAATTAAGGTTCTCTATTGGTCTGGTTTAAACACATGCAACATATGACGGGGGTGCTAGTCAAAGTTCCAATGAAACACTTAAACTAGCATGCAAAATCCTATCATAATAGAATTGAAGGAAGTCCGTAGACTTGGAGAGAAAAACTAACCCACCTCGGTTTGCCACTAATTGCTCGTAGACACTTGCAATTGGCCTCCACACGATTACCTTGCCTCCACGCAAAACGATACCCGCTGCCGGAGTCCGCACGCAAAACGGAGCACGCCGCCGAAGTCCGCACGCAAAACGGAGCACGCCGCCGGAGTCCGCATGCAAAATAGAGTCCGCACGCAAAACGAAGTACGGTGCCAGAGTCCGCACGCAAAACGAAGCACGGTGCCGAAATCCGCAGGCAAAACGGAGTCCGCACGCAAAACGGAGAATGGTGCCGGAGTCCGCACGCAAAACGAAGCATGGTGTCGAAATCCGCACGCAAAATGAAGTACGTACGCAAAATAGAGCACGGTGCCGGAGTCCGCACGCAAAACGGAGCAGGGTGCCAAAATTCGGGCGCAAAACGGAGTCCACACGCAAAACGGAGCACGTCCTCGGGGTCCGCACGCAAAACGGTGCAGGGAAAATATGGTCCCTAACACAGATAAGAGCAAGGGGTCAAATCCAATGTCCAAAAGAAAGCTCCAAAACTGTGCCAAAAATACCGCAAAAATAATATGCGGGACCTACCTCGACTGCGTCGCGCCGCTCAATCGGATCTTTGGAATACCTCGCGCATTCCACGGGATCGCCGACGCGCCGCCGCACCCTACGAACTTCCCTCTCTCACTCTCCCTCTCGCGCTCGGTTGGAGAAGAAAAGGAAAAGAAGAAGAGAAATGGCGCGGGGGAGAAAGAAGAAGAAGAAGAGAAAGAGGAGGAGGGAGGGTGGTCCACGGACCCGGTCCACGGCGGCCACCCAATAGGGAGCCACAAAGCGCGGTCCACCAAGCCGGGGCGCATGCACCGGGTCCACGCACGCGCCCCGCGCGCCACACGGCGCGCACCCAAGCGCGCCACGCGGGCGCGCAGCCCACGCGCCACACGGGCGCGTGACACCGTGCCCGCGCAGGCGCGGGACACCCAGCGCACCACACGGGCGCGCGTCACCCGCGCCCGCGCGGACGCGAGTGGGGGCCCGCCACGTGGCGGCCCCCGCGCGATCCACGTCGAAGCGCGCTTCCCCAGCGCGCGCCAGCGCGCCTGCTGCGTGCCTCGCGCAGCGTGCCGCCGCGCTCCGAGCGACGCGCCGATGCCTCGATTTCCATGTCGTCTCGAAAAACGCGCACTTGCCTCGAAAAATGCGCGCATCATCCGGGCTCCGAAAAAAGCAAGTAAATAGTCCAATCTCAACGATTTCGCGAGCTGAATCCAAAAACGATGTCCGTTTCTCCAAATTCCAACTCTAAAAAAATTCCGAAGGCATCGAAGAGGTGATCTTTTATCCAAACTTCGCCCTGAGTCCAAATTTGACATCCGTGTCGCGCGAAATCACTTCTAAACACTCGACGGGTCCTCCAATTACCCACGTGATCCCTTTTTAAGCCCGAAGTCCAACACTTGTGTCCAAATTGCGCACAAACACCACCGACGCACCACGCAGGCCTCCAGTGATGCAAACTAAATCCCAAATTGCACCACAAATCCATTTCTCGGGCCCGACACGCGCACAAACACTCCCAAATGCCACTAATCTGACAGTAATCTCTTAAGTGGGGATTCAGGTCCTTACACTCTCCCCCACTAAAAGAAAGTTTCGTCCTCGAAACTAACACGGCTCAAAAGGGGTGTTCCAAGGCCAAAGGTAAGTATCCATCAACACCGTCTCCAGCTCCCCAGTCGCTACGCACACTCCGCGAAGCGAGTCCACACGGCTAGGAGTCCAAAATCTGGAAAAACCTCAAGAATTCCAAAGGACAGAGGACAAGGAAGAACGATCAACTCTACTCGTCCAAAACTACACGGATTACGCCAACACAGCCAATAAGAAGGGTAAAGGCCCCACCAGCAGGAAAGTCGTCAACCATAACTCTCAATTTAGAAAATGGCTGAAATTAACGAAAAGTCCGAAAATTTCGAAAGGACCAGTGTCACGCCCCGGCGTCGAAACTGCGACCCGGGCTCGCCAACAGATCCGCCGCCCATACGGGAAGCCCCGTATAGACGAAGCGACTAACCTGCAAAAGATCAACTATACTATACAGATATCAGAGCTGAAAGTAAAACTGCTAGAAATAAAAACTAAGTTAACAACTACAACTCTCAAATAATACAATCCAACCTCACCAAAATACAGAAATCTCTCGAGCAGTAAAATAAATACAACTCTATACCTCACTACAAAGTTCTCTCAACATGAACTCTCAAAAGTAATAAGGGTACATCTACTCTCAGGACGACGACTGGTAGGGATCTAGCTCGCGACTCCCTTACCTCGATCAGAAGAAGCAGCAACAGGAGCAACTGGAACAGGAGTAGAAGTCCCGGTGGGAAAAGACACCACGACGGGTGTGAGAACTACGTCCCAAGTAGTTCTCAGTGGGTGCTGCCAACAAGCCCGACGGTCTGCCCACTAAGTCTACTATAGGCATAAAGTAACAATAATAATACTGAAATGAAAGGGCTGGAAAAGTAACTCTAAAGCTACTATGCCTCTATCTAGATGCTCAAGAAAATGAAACAGATGGAAACATGATGCATCTACTAACCCACACAGTACAGTCACCCAATCTACACTGACTGCCGCATAGGGTCCAGTCAAACCTGCGCCTACCTACTGCCGTGACATCCCGGAGGACCGGACTTACGTAGGGCGTCCGTGGCTGCCACTAACTGGCCCAGCCAGAGGGACTGCGTCCGTAACTGCCACTAACTGGCCCAGTCAGAGGGACGGCGTCGACAAGTCGCGATACAAAAGTAACAAATCCACCCCGGGCGTGGCTTTCGAGGGGAGCGACCCCATCGAGGAAGAAGGTATCCGCGCACTCTGTCGAGCTCAAAGTGGCACTGCAGGCTATAGTCAAAATCCACGCTCACGCACTGAACGGAAAGACTCAATCCTCTAACATCTCGCACAACAGTCGGAGCACTCTCGACGACTCAGCTGATCAGCTCACGCGAAACACGAGACACAAGCCTCTCCAATAACTCACAGCACAAGACGCACTGGCTGGAGATACTCCACAGCCAGGATCGACCCACAACAGAACACTAAACTCACAGGAAAGGCCGACACCATAAGGGTTCGAAACCCGGTAGGCCGGTGCTTAGAACCCTATCAAACAAGAACAGACTCTAGGCTCCGCCTATCGAAGTTCCCGCCCCCTTATAGTTCGGGGACACAACAACCTCGATACAACACGCAGAAGACACCAACTAGGGCCCGAAAGTCCCGGGAGACCTACACCTACAACCCTATCGAACAAGAACAGGTTCCAGGCTCGGCCCCCGCGGCTTCCGTCCCGACAAAGGAACGGCCCCTAGAACCCAGACCACTCGAATCCTTTCGAGTGGGGAGATTACAGGAAACATGTGACATTTGTTATTGAAAACCATTTTGATCTGGAAGAAATCCATATTTAATGATTTTAGTTCTTTTTAGAAAAACAGTTAGAAAACAAGTATTTTCCCCAAACCCCGAAGGGCTGATGCCTTTGTCCAATCAAACAAGAACAGACTCCAGCGGCCCTTCGATGCTTGGGAGAAAGCATTGGTAGACTAAAATCATGTGTATGTCGAAAAGGGTTCTAGGTTCTAGGTCCGGCTAACACAAGTAAACTACTGCCACTAACACAGTGGCGACAACCCAACAGGGGGAAAAACAAGACCTCCCGGGACCACCGTTTGCCCCAACGGTTCCCGGTACAGACAAGCGATCCACTACATCTACCAGACTCCACTCTGCTCCCAAGCACGAGTGCAAATGCATCCCACACTAAAAAGAAGTCCCGACCGCTCGGCCCACTACCCGGGCGAGGATAACACTAAGTCCAGGAATGGAACAAAAAGTGTGGATGTCTAAACATAAAGAACCCTAGCCCGAGTGAGGGTTTTCTACTGGTCTGGTTACACATGCAACATATGGCGGGGGTGCTAGGTCAGGTTCCAAGATAATAAATATTTAACAGGTAGAAGGAAGCAGAAGAGATCATCAGATAATTACAAAGAATATTAACATTCACATTCTAGCATGCTACCCAGTCCAAACACTATCATGCATGATTCTATATCAATAGAATTAGAGCACAGTCCATAGATCCTGAAAGCAAAGCCACCCACCTGAAGGCGCTAACTGTCCGGAGTCGTGCAGCTGAGAAAACCAGGAAAACAGCAACTCACAATCCAATAGGTCCAGTATAGTCGAAAATCCCACCTGGGTACAACATAGGGCTACAGTTATACACAATTTCCAAAAATCTGCCCAAAAACACACGCTGAATTTTTAGCTGCAAAGAAGCCAATATTTCACCTGCTGAAAGTGCTCAATAAATTCCAAATAAAATATCCCTGCGTTCTACGTGTCGATAGCTTCGAAACAAGTACCTGCACGCCCAAATCGGAGCCCCGTAGGTCAAGTTATAAATTCCACAATACGGGCGCGCGAAAACATACAACCACACAACTGTAAAATCTTGCACAGATAAAGAGAAAGATGTATACCTCCGGGAAGGCCTCAAGAAATTCCAAAAAAAATACCAAGATGATCCTCGCGTCGAGTAGATGAAAAAAGTCTACAAGAGAGTCTCAATCCGATGCCCGGTTGCGGAGATAAAATTCCATCAATCTGCTGCCCTCAAAAATCCACATAGCAAACAAGGTCCTCAGAGAGCAAGGTAGAACTCCTCGAAAAATGAGAAACCAGAAAATGTGCGAGGAACCAAAATCGTAGCCTCACCTGTTACGAATCCAACGGCGAAGAAATCGCTCAAAAAGATGGTCGGGGTAGGCCGGGGGAGCTCGTGTACCGAAGAGCGACGGAAGAAGCACCGAAGAAAGAGCGTCGCGCCGCGCCAAGAAAATGAGAATCCCGAAAAGCGTGCCCCCAAAAATCCCCAAACTCTGCAGAAGGAAGCTACACTGCGAGAGGAACAACTTTGCTGAAGACCTCCCGTCGGTTTGAAGCTCGGAAGTGGCGGAAAGAGGAGGAAGAAGCAGCTCGGATCGTTTAAATAGGCCCAGAAAACAAATCAAATAATGACGGATAAGTCCTATTTTCCGGGCGCCCGGAAGATTCGGGCTGCTACAGTGTTGGGCCCGGCCCAACACTGTGCAGGCCCGAATCCCCCACGGGCCTCCACGTCGCCCACAAAACAGCGGACAGCCGTGCGGGGCCACCCAGCGGGCGACACGTGGCCCAACGAGGAGTCGAAACGTGGCGGCTCTCCCGGTCAACGCGCGCCTGACGCGCCCACGTGCGCGCGCCAGCGCCGCCTGCGCACTATGTCAGGCACGCGCCCCGAGGTGCTCTCCAGTCTGCTCCGTGGACCGAGCGTGCAACACCGGACCAACCACACGCCGCCACGTGTCACCCTCCGGTCCACCGTACACCGCGCTTTTTCCCGTGGACCGCGCCTGCTGCGCCGGCCAACCGGGAGCCGCCACGTGGCCCTCGCCCGGTGCACGCCTCCGCGGTGGACCGCGCACCTGCCCGCGCCTGCCCGCACGCCTGCACCGCCGCGCTCCGCCGCTGCCCGCCGCCGCCGCCGCCTCCCGCCGGCGGCCGGAACAGTAACACTTGCCTCGAAAAGCGTGCGTGACATCCGGGCTCCGAAAAATGCAAGTAAATAGTCCATTTTCATCGTTTTCGTGCGCTGAATCCAAATCTGATGTCCGTTTCTCCAAATTCTCAACCGAAATTTTGCCGAAGGCCCCCGGAAATCCCACTTGATCCGATTTTCGCGCCGGGTCCATTCCAAAAATCCGGTTTGCCAAATTCCATCTCTAAAAATTCCCGAAGGCATCCGGAGAGGTGATCTTTTATCCAAACTTCGCCCTGAGTCCAAATTTGACATCCGCATCGCGCAAAATCACTTCTAAACACTCGACGGGTCCTCCAAATACTCCCGTGATCCATAATTAAGCCCGAAGTCCACCACTTGTGTCCAAATTGCGCACAAACACCACCACACAAGCCTTCGAACGCTGCCAAACAACCAGAAAACTCCCCCGCGGGGAAACCAGGTCCTCACAACCAGTGCCCTTGCCCCAATCAAACAAGAACAGGTTCGGGCACTGTCTCCATTTCTGGAGAAGTCTTTCGAAATTTTCGTCCTGTTCGAAAATTTCAGCACACAGGCGAGAAAAAGGAAGAGAAATGTTGAAGTCGTTCCTGCCGTGTCTACAAAACGAAAGCTACGATCTAACCGTGACCCCTAAGGACACAACCTCTAGTTCTAAACGTCACCAACGATCCAAAAGTAGCGCCAAGTCCCAAACCACTGAAGCCACAGCTGCAGAAAGGATACCCCGGTGATCTGTGAAAATGAACTCCTCTAGTCCAACTCGCGGAAGGGTAACAGATCTCATTCCACAATCAACCGTTGCACGATACCGCACCAACTGGTCCATCTTGTGTGCTCAAACTGAGTCGTGGGGCTGCCACTGAACCGTAGCACCTGCCGATATAATTCCAAGTCTCAACTATACTGGACACGATCCACAAGGCTCCCCCACATGCACAACACCAACAGGAACCTGTACCTCTAGTGCACGTGGTAACAACTCTGCCTCCAGTCCAGACAGGAAAGCCAAAAACACTCAACTCAACTACTGTAAGGAAATCACGCCCACGACAACTAGGTCCACTGCCGTAGCGCCCTCCAACCGGGCGGTACAAACTCATCCGCTCGATGTAGGTGGTCGTCGCTCAGTCTGCCCCGACGTCGTGTCCCTATCTGCCTGGCGGTAAATCGGAGGAGCTCCTTTATCCCGAAGAGGTAGCGGGGGTGCCGTCGCAAGCGGTATTGCCGTAAGCACTGCTCGAAGGCATGCTGTCTGAAAACGTCCCGACTGTCCACACGAAAACATCGCCCCTCCTGTGGTGACACTGCGGCGCAGAATGCGGCCCACCACAAATGACATAGTCATCCCGCTGCTGCTGTTGATAAATCGGCTGTGGAGAACCTCCTGATCTCTGTCTTCTCTGAGACTCACGATCCTCAGACTGGGATCGTGGCGGCCCCGGGGGTCTCGATCTACACAACTGTCCAAACTCAGGCGGCACTGGATGCCTATCCCCGGAGCTGGTCCCTGGCGTCCGTCTCTCTCTTACATGATCACTGATCCTCGGTCAACCCACCGAGCATGCCCAATCGCTGCATCTAACGTCGGCGCTCGCCGAGAATACACCGAGTGATAGATATTCTGATGTAGTCCTCTCTCAACTAACTCAACCTTCTAGGCTTCATCCTGGCGACATGGGGTACACCGCTCAACAATCGCAAAAACTCGCGAACATACTCCAGAAGAGGTCGACTCCCCTGCTGCAGGCGTCTAAGATCCCCTTCCAGTTTTCTACTTACACTGTCAGGAAAGAAGGCCCTGAGCAGTAAAGCACGAAACTGGTTCCAAGTCAACAACTGCGCTCCCGGTTGTCCAACAGGACGAACTCGACGCCACCAAATCTCGGCGTCCTTTTCCCAAAAAGTGCGTAGACAAGTGCACATAATGCTTCTCCTGGATGAGTAAATTCTCAAATAGCTTCTCCATTGTTGCTATCCAGTTTTCAGCCTCCCACGGCTCCAAGCTCAAACCTGCAAATCGGGGTGGATCAGACTGCCGGGACTGGCTCTATCGACCGATGATGTCCCAAAGCTCATCTACTATCCGCCATCCACCCTACCTCGGTGCCTCGGCACTACTCGTCGACACGAAGGTGGTTGCTCGCTCCATTGGTGCCACTAGTACAACTGAATATGCCACTGCATAGGAAAAGTGCTGGAGGACTCTCAAGCGATACTGCAACTAGTTGTGCTCTCTGCTCCAACAAGCACATCAAACGTTCCATGGCTTCCTCCTAGCACCGAACAGCCTCCGACATCGGTGCCATCTGGATCCATAACTCCTGGGTCTCGCTCTGCTCTGATACGCTGCTCGGGTACTCATCAGATGCGGGGTGTGCCCTCTTCACAACACGACGTCTCAGGGGTATCGTAGTCCACTGCACAATAACAAACATCAGGACACAACAAACATACGACCCAATCCAGCGAAAGTCTAAGACATGCCATCCATTCTATAGCATTATGTTGAATGCAGCCAACATAATCGCTTAGGAGAATAAACATGCCAACCACTCATCCCGTCTCTTGGAAGAGATATAAAACTCAATCAGGACTCTCGCTAAAAGTCACGACTCTCACGTAGTCATCCTAATGTCCAACCACAAGCCTAGGGTTTCTAAGTCCACCACGACCTACAACCTAGGCTCTGATACCACTCTAATCTGTCACGCTCCGGGGTCGAAACTGCGACCCGGGCTCGCCAACAGATCCGCCGTCGACACGGGAAGCCCCGCACCGACGAAGCGTCTAACCTGCAAAAGATAGAACTACAGCTACACAGATATCAGAGCGAGAAAATAAAAGCTGTAATATAAAAATCAAACTACTATAAAGCTGAAATAAATACAAAGTCCATCTCCCCAGATACCTGAATAATAAAAGGTCAGATACAAATAAAAATCCACCTATACAACATCTACGAATCCAAAAAGGGAGATAACTAAAAACTAGAAATACAACAAAATCCCACAGTCCGGGATGGTACATCTACCTCACTCTAAAGAAACTGTGCTGGTAGGGAACTATCTCGCGACTCCCTGTCCTCGGTCCGTCGAGCCAGCTCGGGCAGGAACAGAAGAAAAAGCCTCAGCAACCTGTCACCGACAGAGGGTGTGAGAACTACATCCTACAGTAGTTCTCAGTGGGTACCGTCTCCAAGACCCACGGTCTGCACACTAAGTCTACTAGAGGCATAAGATAACAGAAAAAGACTGTGATAATGAAAAGTAAGCTGGAAAAGTATCTACAGCTATGATACCTCTATCTACTATGCTTAATAGGAAAAAGAACACAGATGATGGTATACATCCACTCACTGCTGACAATATGTCATAAGTACTATGCTCAAAGGAAAACTCAACTAAGACACATGATATGCATACTCTCTCACATAACACCCAATCTCTATGACTGCCTCATAGGGTCCAGTCAAAGTCAAGCCTGCGCTCCTCTACTGCCACTACGCCCAAACAGGACTTGGTCTTACGTAGGGTGTCCCACACGGACTATCTCAATCTCAAGCGAACTCTAGTGTATCAACTAGTCGCATCATCGCAGCCTCATCAGGCTCGGTATCATCATCGCACCCGGGGCGTAGCTCGAGGGGAGCGACCCCAACGAACTCAAGTATCACAAGTATCTCATAACTGGCATGAAATGCCAGGCTCAGCAGGCTATAATCCACGATCAAACAGATCGGTAACACGAGCTCAAAAGAACAACTCAGTCGGAAAAGAACCTCGACTCAAATATGAATAGCCTAAACACTCTCACAGCTAGGTCGGAGAACCCTCTACGACTCAAGCTCACAACACTAACTCACCAAAGGAAAGTACTACCCAGCTGGGACCGCCGTCACTCCAAGCGGCTCCCACAACGACACCCCACTCATAGGCGAGAAGAACCGACTGACGCGGCAAAGGTTCGAGAATCCCGTTAGACCGGTGCGTAGAACCCCAATCAAACAAAAACAGACTCTAGGCTCAGCCTATCGAAGTTTCTCGATCCTTTACCGTTCAGGAATTCGGCCCCTCTCGGTTAAAGTGGGAAACAATCTCAACACACAAACTCACGGGCTGGAGATGCTCCACAGCCAGAACCGCAAAGGGTTCGAAAACCCCGGGAAACTAATACCTACGACCCCAATCAAACAAGAACAGAGAACAGGCTATAGGCGTAGCCTCTCGTTGTTTTCGGCCCAAGAATGAAATCAGCCCTTAGAACCCAGATCACTCACCCCGGTAGGAAATTTAGAAAAAAGATGACCTTTATTATAAAATATCATTTCCACTCAACCCCCTTGGGATGAGGATAAAATTGCCCCTTTTTGAAAACCGCCTTGAATTGAGAAAACCAACTTTTATAGAGTTTTAGTTCTTGAAAAATCAGTTAAAAACAAGTTTATTTTCCGAACTCCCAAGGATTGATGCCGACGCCCAATCAAACAAGAACAGGCTCCGACGCCCCTAGAAGTTCGGAAGGAAAAATACTAGTTTTTACTGAAATCATGAGTGTCCAAAAATATTCTGGGTTCAAGGTCCTGATAACACACGCTCACCACGATCACAATGTGGTGGTGACGACCAAAACAGAGAAATACCCAAAGATCCGGGTCCACCGTTTACCCAAAACGGTTCCCAAAACACTAACACTGGCCTAACACAGCTACCAAACCCCACTCAGCCCCCAGGCCCGAGTGCAACACCCGTCCCACAAAACTCTGACCACTCGGCCCACTACCCGTGTAGAGTACCGGGTTTTCGGATGGCGCGCCGACCGCACATGATGGCGTGGAGCAGAGAGTTTGCCTCGGGCATGTTGTGTTTGTGATTACTGTTGATGTCGGGTTGATTCGGATCAACGCAGAAGCTCCAACTCGATTCGGGGTTTTTCCAGGCATTGTACGCCGGTTGAAGACTAGAATTGGAAATTACCGACTTCACAGTGGAGTGCCGAAATTCGGTAACACTTGGAACAGTTATATTCTCAGATTACAGAGGAGTTCGGGTCGATTCGGACTGACGCGGAAGACCCGAGGGCAAAAAGTGAGTCGAAACTGTCAATTCCGGGCGTAGTGGCGGAGTAGACCCCGCTCGCCGTGCTGTCCGTACGCGAGGGAGGTCCCCGTGTGGTGTTGGATCGGCCCGGGCACCTCCTCCGAAACGGCCCCGCGCGGCGCTCGGGGCCCGAACGGGCACCCAGCCCGCACGCGCGGGCGGCCACGCGCAGCACCAAGGGCCCCGCGCGGCGCCCCGCCCAGCGCCCAGGGCCCCGCGCGGTGCCCCGCTCGCACGCGCGGGCGGCCCCGCGCGGCACCCAGCCCGCACGTGCGGGCGGCCCCGCGCGGCGCCCAGGGCCCCGCGCGGGTGCTCAACCCGCACGCGCGGGTGGCCCCGCACGGCGCCCAGGCCGCGCGGGTGGCCCCGCACGGCGCCCAGGCCGCGCGCGCGGCGGCGCCCCCTCCCTTCTCGCGCGCGTCCGGCGTCCTGCGGCGGTGGTGGTATGGCCGACCGAGAAACCCCCACATTCTCCCCCTTCCCCGCCTCATCCGGCGACGAAACCAAAAAAACTATCCTAATGTAAAAATTTAAACCCTCACCTTTCTTTGCGCCTTCAATCCGCCAATCAAGGAGGAGGGAGGGAAGGATCGTCGCGCGTTCGCTTGCTGACTTTGCCGGGAGGGCGAGGGTCCTCACTGTCTTTGATCAACACCGCCCGGTTCTCCACGCCGCCTGGTAGAGGAAGGGAGGGTTTGGGGAGAGGGTTTCGCGTCTATGCTCCGCGGTGACTTCTACACAGGACAAGAGGAGTGGAAAATAATCCCCAAACCCCAAAACGCATAATAAAGCGATCGAGCGAATAGCAGAGTGGGAATTAAACCAAACTTCAAACAGAAGGGCTAGGTCAAATGGGTGCGAACCAGGGTCCGATCTGCCTCGACAGTCGTGTTAGTCGCCTGAGCTGCTACCAATCTTCCGAAATTTTTTCCCTGGGAGATTCCGGGGTCGGAAAACAAAACCGATCGCGCCACTGTTCTCTGTTTCGCGAGCTTTATCGCCTAAAAATACCCGTGAGCCCTGACGGTCTGCCCAGAAAAAGAGAAAAATAAGACACACTCCGGACCCCTTAAGCGCACCGCAGTGCAATTAGCACTAGTGCAATTAGCACTAAAATAAAAATCACAGTAAATTAAAAACTAGCGACTACTACAGACGGAGGCTGGTTTTCGCCGACGGAGGCTGGTTTTCGCGACGCGCACTGTTTTTTGCCGACGGAGGCTGTTTTTCGCGACGCGCGCTGTTTTTCGCCAACGGAGCCTGTTTTTCGCCGCCGGATGCTCGATTTTCGGCCGTTTGACTGATTTTTGCGATCTCTGCTTTCCTGGCAGCTTTCAGTGCAGTTTTAGCTTCTATCGTGGGTGGTTGAGTGTTCTCCGTCACGAGGTGCCACGGACTTGCTTCAGGACATCCGTTTGGGGCGCGATCTTGTGACCCCATTTTGCGTGCGAATTTCGGCATCGTGCTTCGTTTTGCGTGCGGACCACGTGGAGGCAAGGTAATCCCGCTGAGCCCAATTGCAAGTGTCGACAAGCATTTGGTGGCGATCTGAGGTGGGTTGGTTTTTCTCTCCAAGTCTACGGACTTCCTTCTAATTCTATTATGATAGGATTTTGCATGCTAGTTTAAGTGTTTCATTGGAACTTTGACTAGCACCCCCGTCATATGTTGCATGAGTTTAAACCATACCAGCAGAGAACCTTAATCTGGGCTAGGTTCTTTTATGCTTTAGACATCCCACACATTGCATTTCTTCTGGATATAGAGTTCCTCACCCGGGTAGCGGGCCGAGCGGTCAGAGTTTTGTGGGACGGGTGTTGCACTCGGGCCTGGGGGCCGAGTGGGGTCTGGTGGTTGGGATAGGCCAGTGTTAGTGTTTTGGGAACCGTTTGGGTAACGGTGGTCCCGGGTCTCAGGTTAATTATTCTCCGTTTTGCTCGAAACCACCGTGTTGTGTTCGTGGTGCACGTGTGCTATCAGGACCTTGAACCCAGAATGTTTTTGGACACTCATGATTTTAGTAAACTAGAGTTTTCCTTCCGAATTCCTAGCGGTAGCCGGAGCTTGTTCTTGTTTGATTGGGCGAAGGCGCCACCCTTGGGAGTTCGGGAAACAAACATGTTTTCAACTGATTTTCTCAAGAATTAAAATCTATAAAGGTTGGTTTTCTCAATTCAAACGGCTTTCAAAATGAAGGAGTAATTTATCCTCACCCCAAGGGGGTTGAGTGGAAATGTTATTTTATAATAAAGGTCATCTTTTTCTTAAAATTTCCTCACCCGACCGGGGTGAGTGATCTGGGTTCTAAGGGTTGATTTCATTCTTGGGTCAAAAACAACGGGAGGCTATGCCTATAGCCTGTTCTTGTTTGATTGTGGTCGTAGGTACTAGTCTCCCGGGGTTTTCGGACTCTTTGCGGTTCGGGCTGTGGAGCATCTTCAGCCCGTGAGTTTGTGGCTTGAGTTGGTTTCCTACTTTAACCGAGAGGGGCCGAATCCCTGAACGGTAAAAGATCGAGGACTTCGATAGGCTGAGTCTAGAGTCTGTTCTTGTTTGATTGGGGTTCTAGGCACCGGCCTAACGGGGTTCTCGAACCTTTGCTGCGTCAGTCGGTTCTTCTCGCCTATGAGTGGGGTGTCCTTTTGGGAACCGCTTGGAGTGACGGCGGCCCTAGCTGTGTAGTACTTTCTTTTAGTGAGTTAGTGTGGTGAGTTTGAGTCGTTGAGGGTTTTCCGACCAAGTTTGAGCTTTGAGCATTAAGTTGCCGATCTGTTTGATCGTGGATTATAGCCTGCTGAGCCTGGCTTTTTGCCAGTTATGAGATATTTGTGATACTTGAGTTCGTTGGGGTTGCTCCCCTCGAGCTACGCCCTGGGTGCGATGATGATTGTGACACTCCTAGAATTTGAAATAGTCCTATATATAAATAATATAATAGAACTAAAAGGAATGTGACACCCCTAGAATTTGAAATAGTCCTATATATAAATAATATAATAGGACTAAAACTCTTAACCCGGCTATAGCATTTGGATGGTAGCAATATCCAAGAGGTTATGAGAGTTAAGCGTGCTAGAGCTAGAGTAGTTCTAGGATGGGTGACCCCCTGGGAAGTTAGGGCGTCACAGATTAACTTGTAATCGGCTAGCCGTTACTCTTGTAACCCCATTCTAATAAATATAAATTCCTAATCGGCTTCTTAGCTGTGTCAAATCTTTGTCTGTCACGCCCCGGAGGTCTCAAGATAAGCGAAAAATGTGTATTATTTTTTTTTTGAAATCCATTAATTAAACGACCCCGCCTAACGGTGCGTGTCAGACCCGCCACATATACAAATTCACTCTGTAAACGGACAGAGTCTCCTTTGTATATGCACGGCGTCTCGACTACATTTACAAAAATAACATTACACGACATTGACCACACAGTCACAGTGACTAAGTACAAACACGTATCATCATTCAACAACATTGGAAAGAACCTATGAGTTTGCAAACGGTGTCCACTCGACACCCAATCCTTTAGAAACGTCTAACATTCACATTCAGGCGGCTATATAGTTTTGAAAGGATAAATCCCCAGGGTTTTCAAAATGGTGTCCACACAACACCCTATTTTTGAAAAGCATTTTCGAAATCCTTTTGACATCGTAAAACGGCCGCAAGGTCAACATAAAACATAACCATATCCAAACAGTTAATTACATGTCCAACTATCCAGCATGATCCACATCCACACCACATAACTAAAGAGGAAAGAGAGAGAGAGAGAGAGAGAGAGAGAGAGAGAGAGAGATAACCAAAAGAGAGTTTAACAAAGGGCCTCATACGGTCAAACACAGGGTCCGCGTTGCCTCACCACCGTCCCGTTGTACTTACTTTATTGGACTTGTCACGGAGTGGGTAAAGTCAGTGATAAACAAAGTAGATGTTATAACATTATCAAACAGGAGATTAGAATGAGTTACACTGCACTGGAACCTTTCGCTATCCTTCGTCCTGAAACTTACTTTACTCACTTATTTTACTTTAGTGACACCGTCCCGTTAGGGTAGTCGATGATCTCCCCACGGGACATTTGATGCTCTTACCCCTTCACGATGCGTGGGCGACACGCTTATCCATCGTGAAGAGGTCCCCAAACAACACACGTGGGGCACACGGGTCATTCAGACCACTTCTCCGGAAAAGTACACCCATGCGGGGGCCATTCCGCCTATGTACGTGCAGCATTCAAAATTGGGATGCCGAGGTCGGCGTAAATTAATTATTGCGACACTTGGTCGCCTTAAACATTAACAAAGAGCGTTACACATAATGCGAAGGGTTAAAACATTAGAACATCACATCTACTTTATTAACCCGGTTAGTATTAGATACTTTAGTGATACGTTGCACATAATGCACTTACAGCACTTGATGCAAAAGAACCCACCTGGTCGCGGGAAGATCGGGGTACTAGGAGTCTCTGACACTCTCCCACTGTACACCTGGACCTAAAGAAATCCCCAAAAACAACAGTCAATAACTTATACATTTACCGGAAAAGACAACCCAATTAACTCTGCGCCGTATCCCCAAAACAGCGTCAAGAACCATACTTGCCGACTCCCGCGCGCCCGCAAATCCCCCTCCCCGCAAGCGTTGTCGCCCGCGCGGAGATTGCCCGCGCTGAGACTGCCCGAGCGGTGCCCGCACTATGCGGGTACGAGCCGCGCAGCGCCCGTGCGGGTGCGGGGCCGGGCCGCGCGGCGCCCGTGCGGCGCCCGCGCGGGCGCGGGCCGCGTGGTGCCCGTGCGGCGCTCGCGCGGGGCCGGGCCGCGCGGCGCCCGTGCGGCGCCCGCGCGGGCGCGGGCCGCGTGGTGCCCGTGCGGCGCGGGGCCGGGCACCACGCGGCCCGCGCCCGCGCGGCGCCGCACGGGCGCCGCGCGGCCCGGCCCCGCACCGCACGGGCGCTGCGCGGCTCGTACCCGCATAGTGCGGCGCTCGCGCGGGCCGGGCCGCGCGGCGCCCGCGCGGTGCCCGCGCGGCGCCCGCTCGGGCCGGCCGCGCGGCGCCCGCGCGGCGCCCGCGCGGCACCCGCGCGGCACCCGCGCGGCGCCCGTGCGGGGCCGGGCCGCGCGGCGCCAGCGCGGCGCCCGCCCGGGTGAAGGCCGCGCGGTGCCCGCGCGGGTGAAGGGCATCCGTCCGCGCGGTGCCCTAGCGGGACCGCGCGTCTCCTTCGTTCGCACGGTGCCCTAGCGGTACGGCGCGTCGTCCGCCCGCGCGCGCACCGTGCCCTAATCCGCGCGGTGACGGCGGCGGGCGGTGGAGACGAAGGAAACGGAGACGGGGGAGACACCAAAAACTATACCAAAAGGAATCCGAAAAGATACTACGAAATAAACACTTACAGGATTATGCGACGGGGTACAACAGATGACGCTCTAGGTTCCGGTACGCGTTTCGGGGTGATCGGATCCGTCGTCTTCTTCCTTTTCCTTTCTTCCGGTTAGGGTTCTGCCTTTTCCCCTTTTTCTTCTCTTTCCGCTCTCACGGCTAGGGTTTCGTATTTTCTCTTTTTAACTCTTCTTAACGAGGGGGAAATTATTTATATTATTATTATTTTTTTTTTTATTTATTTATTTTCTTTCCTACTCGTGCGTAAAAGAAAAATCCTTTTTCCGTCACCGGATAATTAATTAAATAATTAATTTCCCCTACGAGATAACCCATATTATCCCAGACGGGTGCAAGATATTTTGCACGGGTTTCGATGCACGACTAATCACCGCATCTGTAGTGGCCCTAGTTCCCATGCAGTGTTTTTCCGATGAATCCACGGTTGGAACACCTAGTATTGGTGTATCTGGCCCACGGTGCATCAATCGGATGCTACTGATGGACCCTGTGTGATTCTATTTGCTGTATTGGCCTTCGGCTGGGTTTGTCGAAATTTCTGTATGGAATTAGGCCAAACAGAGTTCGTAAATGGATTCAACACGGAAAAACGCTTGAAAACGACTATTTGTTTGTTTAATTTGGAGTCCGGATGCCCAAAAACAGACCCCCGGAAGTTTTCTGTGATTTTTGGTGCATGGGAGGGGCCGTAGACCGCCGGGATGCCACGTGGCGGCCTGTCATTGGCCGGTTCAGGATGCGCGGTCCACAGAGCAGCGCGGCGGGGTGCACAGACCCGGCGCATGGACACGTGGCACCGCCTGATTGGCGGGCCCAGGGCGCGCGGTCTACCGGGTGTGCGCGGCGGTGCATGGACCAGGCGGGGGGACACGTGGCAGCCTCCGGTTGGTCGGTGCACGCGGCGCGGTCCACGGAATTCTTGCGGAAAGCGTGGACCGGGTGCAGGGGACACGTGTCACTCCCTCATTGGCGGGTGCAGCACGCGCGGTGCACGGGGCGCGGGGTTGGTGCCTCGGGAAGCGTGCGCATGTGCGGCCCACGTCGCGCGGCAGACGCGCACGTCGCGCGGTCGGCGGTCAATGGGAGGACACGTGGCGCCCGCTCATTGGCGGGCGCCACCGCCTTACTGTGCGAGCGTGTGGACACGTGGCGTGTTCTTAGTGGTCCGCACCGGTGTTCCCTGTTCGGCGGGACACGTGGCGGCTTCTGAGTGGCCCTGCACCGGTGTTTCCTGTTCGGTGGGACACGTGGCAGCACGGGGCGGTTTCGGGCGTGAACAGTGTTGGGCGGGGCCCAACACTGTAGCCGCCCGAAAACTTTCGGGCGCCCGAAAGTTGGGCCCGAAAGTGGTTAACTTGGCTTTTTGGGCTGCTTTTCGGGGTGAGGCTATAAATAGGCCCTTTGGACCCTGATTTTGGAGCCTTTTTCGTGGGATTTAGCTCTTGAGCCTTTTATAAAAGTTCTTCCTCTCCCTCTTGTGCATCTTCCGGTGAAGTTTCAGATTTTTTGGAAGCCGCGACGACAGCTTTTTCTGCCTCGTAGTGCGGAGCGACGGTATACTGTTGGAGGCCCACTTCCGTCGCATTTTAGTCTGGGACACCTATAGAGCTACCCCGACCTTATTTTTGGACAATTTCTTCAACAGCGGTTTCACAAGAGGTATATCTACGTTTTCCGTGTTGATCATTTTTCCTGGAAATGAGCTTATGTAGGGGTTTGGGGTACATTTTTACACCCCTTTGAAACTGTTTGGATTCCTAACAGCAGCAGCTTCACGGATTTTTATCTCCACTTCTGGGTATTGGATTTCGACGATTCAAGAGCCTATCGATATCTACACTTCGCGAGGATCGTCGTGATATTTTTATTGGAATTTATTGAGGATTATTTTCAGGTGAAATTTTCATGTGAACAGGGACTATGCATGCAGATTTTTGAACATAGATTTTTGTGTGGAATATTGTGTAATTGAGAATTGTGGTTGTACCAGGACTTTAGGGGCACCACTATTGTGCTCTTTGCTTAGCGGATTCGGAGAATTGTCGATTACTGGATTTTTTATCTGTACCGTCCCGGACAGTTAGCGCGATCAAGTGGGTGATCCTGCTTTCAAAATCTATGGACTGCACTTTAATTCTATAAGTATAGCAACATGCATGTTTGTAAATGAGCTATTTAAACTATGAAAATTGTATGCTGAACCCACCGTTGCTAATTGCTAAATCTGATGACATCTTTGTTAGTTTTGTATCATGAAACTTAACTTAGCACACAGTTATTTATTTATTTATACATCATGCTTTCCCGGATTATAGTAAACTTAAACCTGAATTGGATTTAGTCATTGCTTTAGTTTGCCCACATTGGTCGTTACTCTTGTCATTCTGGACATAGTGATTTTTCCCCGAGTCGTGGGCTGGGAGGCTTATTAGCTGGGGTTGCATTTGCACTCGCGTCTGGGGACCGAGTGGAGTATGTAGCAGTCTGTAGACCAGTTTGCATTATGATAGTGATAGTGGATCTGGGATCTTTGGGACATGGTCATAGTGACAGTGTGGATTCTTAGCCAGTGAGTGAGACAGTGATTAGATCATAGCCTGCAGGAGCCACATTTTAGCTCGACAGAGATGCGCTGACACTTTGCTCGGTGGGGTCGCTACCCACGAGTGCCACTCCAGAGTTGGGCTTGATACTTCTATCGCGGCTTGTCGATGCTGGTGTCCCTCTGGCTGAGCCAGTTTTGGCAGTCACGGACACCGTCCCTCTGGCTGAGCCAGTTTTGGCAGCTACGGACATACCTACAGCAGTAGGTAGGCGCAGGTTTGACTGGACCCGTTGTGGCAGTCACGTTGGATTGGGTGATTTGAGATGAGTCCCAGTAGTGGCATATTGTCCTTCTATCCTATTCCTTGAGCATTTTAGATAGAGGCATAGTAGCAGTAGATGTTTTACTCTCCAGCTTTTCTATACTGCATTTCTTTTGTTACTTTATGCCTCTAGTAGACTTAGTGGGCAGACCGTCGGGCTTGTTGGCGGCACCCACTGAGAACTACTGTGGGAGGTAGTTCTCACACCCGTCGTGGTGTCTTTTTCCCCAGGGACTTCAGCTCCAGTTCCTGCGGTACCAGTTGCTGATCCAGCTCCTACAGACCGAGGTAAGGGAGTCGCGAGATAGATCCCTTTCCCCCTTCAGCTTCAGCGAGTGATAGAGGTACCCTGATGTTCTTTTTGGTTGTGTTATGTTTGAGAGATCTTGTAGTGAGGGATCGAGTTGTACTCTTTTGTTTCTTTGGAGAGACTTCTGTATTCTGGTGAGGATATTATGTATATTATGTGAGAGACTGTTCTACTTTCTGTTCATAGTTAGTTTTTTTTTACAGCTCTGATATCTGTTAGTATAGTTGTTCTATTTTTGCAGGTTAGACGCTACGTCTCTACGGGGCTTCCCGTAGGGGCGGCGGATCTGTTGGCGAGCCCAGGGTACAGTTCCGACCCCGGGGCGTGACAGCATCACTAGGAATTCTGTTCCGGGAGATCACGACATCGGATTTTGGATCCGATCGCACCGTCGGTCATTATTTTTCACGCTCTTTTGCAGGAAAATATATGCACCACACACACCGACCGACTAACCAAATGTAATATTCCCGGAGTACTAAAAGAACATTATACTAGAAGGAGGGTTAATTATATCTGAAAACCGTGTCATTACATTGTCTCCACATTCCGGTTTGACTATTCTAAGCCGAGCTCTCTCTACCTCCACCCTCCGATTCGGCTAATCTAAGTCGGACGGTCGCGAAAGTTGATTGAAAAGAATCCGGCCGAGCGGATCCCTCATCGGCCCAATCACTTGATCCATTGGCACACGGCGCATCACATCTCGAGGGTCACCCCACGGGGTCGATCGACGACCGAGCCCGGTCAACGGTCAGCATGATATTTTCGACCCCAACAACTGCTCATCGATTATTTCTTATTGTGGTAAAGTTTGTTATTTAAATTTTGATTATTGTGAAAATTTTGTATAAATTTTGATTTTTTTTCACTTATAAAATAATGCTCGGTGTATGTCAGGTTAAAGACGGTGGATCATACACCGTCTTCTACTTTTCAGGTTAAAAGCGGTGAATGGTTCACCGCTTTCTGCTTTTCTCTTAAAGGCGATGAGGAACGCGGTGAACGATGAACGATAAACGATTCACTGCTTTTTGAATACTCGTTTTACCTTGCATTGAGTTGACGAAAATAGAATTATTTTGCAAAATAAAAATTTTTAATTGTTATTTCTCAAATTATACATTTTTTTTGAAAATTATTTTGAAAAAAAAGTTTCCACCATCATGTCGGCACATGTGTGCGACACGATCACCGTCCGTCCATCGCAAGCAGTCAGACGAATCAGAAATGGCCACGCGTTCCTCACATTAATTATTATGCACTGTGGAGGGCCGAGCATTCCGACGTATCAGAAATAGCCACGCGTCACGCCTTTTAAGAAAGTCAATCGTGCGTCTTCCCGGTCGTAGCTACCAAATCCGTCGAGGACAGAGGAGTCACCAAATCCCCATCGTCACCAGCGGAAGAAAGAGGAGAAAGGGAGAGGAAGAAAAAGGAGGAGCGCCTGGCGTGGGATTAGAGAGGATGAGGGGGAAGAAGAGAGCGCTTCTGGTGGGATGCAACTACCCGGGGACGAAAGCAGAGCTGAAGGGATGCATCAACGACGTAAAGCGGATGCAGCGATGCCTGATCGAGCGGTACGGGTTCGCGGAGGAGGACATCGTGGTGCTGATCGACACGGACCCCTCCTACCCGCAGCCCACGGGGGCCAACATACGCAGGGCCATCTCTGACCTCGTCGCCTCCGCCCGCCCTGGGGACTACCTTTTCGTCCACTACAGCGGCCATGGCACCCGCCTCCCCGCCGAGACCGGTGACAACGACGACACCGGATACGACGAGTGCATCGTCCCCTGCGACATGAACCTCATAACCGGTACGATCTCTTTCCTACTTCTTGATTTCTCTAATTGCTTCACATCAATTACTTTATTTTGTCCCGATCCGGCTGATATGTTGATCTGGAGAAATGTAGGAAGATTTCATCTCTCGCAAACGGTAAAGTTTGCAAATTGCTTGATATTTGGTTTTAATTTGAGGGAATTTGATCTCGCAGCTCACAGAGAGGAATTAATTAACAATTGCTCGCAACTCAGTAAATTCACTACTTCGAAAGAACATTTAAGCCAATTTTCCACAAGAAATTAATACACTTATAAAACAACAAAATTTTACTAAGAAAAAGTAAGATTGACACCAAATGCAAACTTAGTGAGGAAAATACATTCAGGAGAAAAAGAAAAGGGGGAGACGACACTTCCCCAGAAAAATCTGAGTCCCTACGTGTCCACTAAGGGTACGTTTGGCTCAAAATAGGAGTCAATATTCGAATAGGAATGTGAATGGATCAGGAATCGAAAACAGAATGATGAAAACTCTCAACTTGTTTGGTTCGTGAAAGGAATCAGAATCATAATCACATTCAAATTAATATTTTAAAATTTTAAATTCTAATTAAAATTTATACTTACTATCCAATTTCATAATCAAAATTTGAATTTATAATAATTTAAATTCTAGTTCAAACTTCAAAGTCAAAATTTAAATTTATAACTAAATTCATATATTAAACTTATATTGGAATTTAAAATTGAACTTAAGAAATAAAAATTAAATTATGCGTCCATAATTTAAAATTCAAATTTAAAAATATAATTTTTAAAAATTTAAATATAGATTAATATTTGAATTCTTGTTTATGAAAAAGAAAAAATGAGTTCTCATCTCAATCCCTTCTAGAATTAAAAATGATTCCCACCACCCATGGCGGGATCATTTGGGAGTATTCTATTCCTCCTGAAATAGGAATTGAAATGCCAATCTCTCAAAACAAACACCAACAATAGAAATGGATCATTCCGATTTCCATTCCAAGTCTCAAATCCTTCAAACCAAACATGTCCTAAATGGGCTGGAGATTGGGAATGGAAAATTCTCCCCACTTTAAGTGGAGGATTTTCTCCCTACTAGAAGATGGCATGAAATGCTACTCCCCACCTTTGGGAGTTCATGATTCATGACTCATAGGGTTTGCTTATATATGATGATGTATCAATCCACACGTACAATACATTTATCTTTATTTATATATATGATAAGATTTTGATCTCCTTGATAATTATCAAATTTTATGAACTTTAATTGAACTTTTTAGTACATTTATATAATTTATTACATGTTTTTGATTTGGATAAACTTTAATTACCATTCTTGGGGTTTAGCTCAGTTATACTTAGTCATCCTAGAGAAAAAGGATGCACATTGCTACATTGTGTTTTTATTTTTGTTTCATTGTAAATATCTGCCGTTAAATAGAGTAGCAGAGTTTGTTACCTTACAAAGAAGTGTTACACTTTACATGCCACATGGTGGTACAATTTGGCAATTTGCATTCTTAATTTTCACTTTACTACTGTATTATTTGTAAAATATGGCGTTTTGTTGCCTATTTAATGACAAGTCTTTATGGTGAAACAAAACCAAAATCGCAAGGTAGTTAGTTCAACTTCTTAAACCACATTGTGACAATACAAATGGGCTAAATTATATGGGGCCTAATTGAAGTTTACCTTTTTGATTTCTGTGCCTTGACAACTTCATATATTAATTAATTAATAGTTTAGCAATTGATAAAAAAGTTACTTATTATGGAAAATTGAAAAGATTCTAATTGAAATTGAATTTTGGACTGTAGACAATGATTTGTTTTTCTTTTTATTTTATGCTTTATGTTGTGGGGATCCCCGTGGGGTAGCCTGCTGAGGATGGTTATTGGGAAGATTTCATCACTGTAGTCAAAAGCTAGGTAGGGATAGGGATTAGGCTCCCGAATTGCTGTAAAGACAAAAATAAGGGGAACACTTCCTATCCTTACCCAACTCTATTCCTACCATTACTAGCAGTTGTAAACTTACCTGCCATATAATTCCAAATCGTCTTCTTGGCATTGGTAGAGTTTTTTCTCATGTTGAGCAAATCATAATATACTCATGGCTTACTTTTTCTCCAAGAATAATCATTCTATACAATACTATGATATCATGCTATCCCTATAAATAGCCAACCGTTCATGTAATTGCTAATATTGCTAACCAAATAGAATGTGTAGAACAGTTTGAACTGGAGCTCTCAGCCTCCCACCAATAATTTGTATTGCAATCCATCTGATAAATACCCTCCAAAAAAACACTTCTTGTTGGTGTAATTGGGCCTTTGAATTTGTTGAACAGCTAAATACTTAGGGCCTTTGGTTTGATGCAGTTTTAAAAAAATGTAACTATGGAGGTATGCAATGGAGATATTGCAGTTGCATTTGCATCTTGCCTGTTTGGTGGTGTATTGTGGCAGTTGGCGCAACTAAAGATCTTTTTTGGTTGCTTGTAGTTGGAAGCTTCATTTGTGGAGTTCGTTATTTAATATGTGAGGTGTTGAGATCACCCCTTAAGGATAGAAGTTTCTTTTCTTTTTTTTGGAGGAGAAAAAAAAGTGGTAACTAGTTAAGGTAAGGTTACACTTTGTGAACAATTACTCTTTCCAACTGCTGCATTTCCAATTATATCTGATTTGGGCATATTTAGAAATGTAGGAGCCAGGCCATCTATAGGTCCAACTATCAATATATAGATGCAATTACTCTAAACCAAATAGGGGATTACCAATAGTTGTACTTGCAATGGTGGTTAGTTTGTAAGCAACCAAACAGCCCCATAGCATTGTACTAAATCCTATCTTGGAAACCACTAACATCCCCAACAGTAAGGCATAAGGTGGGGATGGTTGAAGGTGATGGTTTGTGATGCAACCCAGAATTATAGCAGTATTGTATTCGCAGTTATTGTAGAGTTGTAGTGCGGCACAGAGAACAAGAAGAGAGAGGGACGAAAAGAATGAAGGTAGAAAAGGGGGAAAAGATGAAGTTCACTACGCTAGCTATAGATACATGGGCTAAAAATGGGGACATCAAGAACGTTTAATTCATTAATTTTTAAGCACCTACTTCAAAAGAGCCTAGTTGGATTTATTTATAGTAAGGACCCAATCCCTAACAAAGATTACTAAAATTTAGGAATTTGTTCTAATCTGTTACTCTAAATTTACCACTAAGAATTATCCCTTATTTCTAGGAATTTATTCTCATTCTAAAACTCCTTGTAAAGATTAGAGTTAAACCCTAAATTTTCTCAACCTGAATCACTGAAAAATGTTGATAAAACCCTAACTTTTCTCAACCTAAACCACTGAAAAATGTTGATAAAATACAAAAGTGAATATTAACAAAATTGATATAGAAATATAGTTGAACTTTGGATTATGCTCACATTGTTCTGCATGACTTCACTTTCGTTGTGAAGATCTCATCTTGAGATGAATGTTTGTTTTGACTCGTCTAGCTCTAACTAGAAATTGGTGGTTTGATTTTGACACCTTGTACGGATTGATTTATTATTGCCTTTATATCTCAAATATGGTCAGTGATATCAGGTATGTAGTTGATCAGGTGCATTATTTTCAATTCACCCTTAGGAAATATGTCGACAAAAACATGTGTAGGCCTTTTGTGCAACTTTTCAATAATGTAAGTAAATATTGAATCCCATCCGGCCAATTTGCAGTGAAAACATCTTGATTCGCTTTGACAGTTGCAGGGCTTTCTCAACAATTGGAGACTCATTTAAGGAACTATTTTCTTGAGATGGTGGAAGACAATTATTTTCTTGACTCGTCTGAAAATGTATATGTATTTATCGGCAGATTATTTTTCATGCTTCATTTCTCAATCTATGGTATCCCTAGCAATAAATTTTCTCTTTAGTCGTTCCATATTAATAACATCGTTGTGTACGGTCAAAGAAAGCTATATAGTCGAAGAAAGATAATGTAATTTCAATGAGACAAGCTGTTGATAATATACCATAACTTCTTAGCATCTCTTAGGAATATAGTTGCCACGCCCTGGGGCACTTTTGTAAGTTATTTTATCAGAAAAACAACAAAAAACGTATAATTATTTTTTTTCTACTGAATCCAAAACCAAAGATGCCCCGAAACGTGCTAAGACCAGCCACATGAACAGAATCTCCTCTGTACAAATAGACAGCCTTTCCTATACATGCACAACGTAGAAACCAAAGTACAATCTCAACCAAGACAATCAACCACAACAAGAATAACAACCACAATAACAACAAGAACGGATACAATAAAAACTATACATAAAACTGTAATATATGGAGGAGAACACCAGAAATGCTAAATTACATCTACATGCAAATGCTAACTAAACAATAGAAAGAAACTAAAGTATAGGGTAACAGGAACACAATGCTAGTGCAACAGGGACACATCTATCTAACTGCACTCTCACGCACAGTCCTGAATCTCTACTCCAATGACACCTATAAAAATAATGGGGTGAGAAACATATAAGTATATTTTCCAGTGGAGGCCATGTGTCGCCGAGGGCAAGTCGCACTCATTGGTCAACAGAAAAGAGAAGCAAGATATCGATACAATAATCAATCATAGTAGTATAAGAATAAATGGAATAGAAGGATGTTAGTCATCAACTATGAAATGTCGCTACAGTAAACAATATGAGATACAAGTATCCTATGTGTCAATCGGACAAACAGTCCAATACATATAACCCAATCCACAACAAGAGAGATAGTGTAATTTGACAGGTATGAAACAGTAAATCAGGTACAGTAACAACTAGCAACAATATTCTGGAAGGGAAATAAACAGCTATCAATATATATATATATATATATATATATATATATATATATATCCTCTACTGTTACATGAATAAAGAAGCAAGTATGTATCAACCGGATGTATATCAACCGGATGTACAGTCCAAATAATCAACCCAATCTATATACCGCCATGTTGGTCTAAAGACCTCAGGCAATGCCACACTTTGCTCAATCACCGGGCATATCGCCCACTGCAAAACATATCACACAGGGCTCACGGGTTGATACACATCAACTTTTCTAAAAAAGAACACTGTTGTAGTGGCCAAACTGCTAGTGTACGCGAATTTCTCTATGAGCTGTGGCGATCGATGCTATATACTCAAATAACCGAACCGCGGCAGGAAGCCGCAAAGCTCATGAGTAATCAAGTAATTGAACTGCGGCAAGAAGTCGCGAAGCTCACAAGGACTCTTCTACCGACCACGATTCAAACTCATATAGAATAAAGCCGACGGCCGACCACAAGGTCACACGTATGTCCTTTCCATAATCGAGTGCAACCGACCGATAAGATCAACATTAACGAAGTAGTCATGTGTCATTCAAATCCTACTTTATATGTCATATGTCCAACACGATAGGCTACATAGAAGATAATCATGAAGCATATGAAGAGGAGTTCAACAGCCGACATGTAGAGTAATCAAGCATGTATGATGTCGTAACAATCTATATAAGCGCTCTACCAACCAATGATCATCCACAACATGATATAATGATGCATAAAGCCAAGAGGTAGAGCAAGAAGTAAGGATAGTAATGAAGTAGGTAAAAACCGATCTACTCAAAAGGATACATGATAGAAGCATGATAGAATAACCGAGTAAAAATACCACTTTACTAATTTCGGATTGAAGCACACCCATTTATATACTGAATACCAGAGTCCGCGACTCTGCCAATGCCTCTGGCTCCAAAAGAACCTAGATATATACATTATGTGTCCACTAAACCAATAGACACATTTATATCACACTGAAGTGCACAACAACATACTCGGAACGTCAGTTCCGTAAATCGATTTCCGTAACTAGACCAATCCATGAGCCAACTCTACAAGAGTCCAATCGGCTCCTAAGATTAACCTGACAATAACCCGCGACATTAAGTCATCAATAACATGAACCGATGCAATTGAAACATCGGTTTCGTTAACTGATTTCTGAACCTCGCCCAAATTGCCACTTAACCCACCGAGACCTCCAACTAGCTCCTTGGAGCGTCTTGAGACATGCTGTAGGTCTCCTTAGACCACCTGCCATTCTAAAACACACCAATTTAGGTGTTTAGATAGCTGCACATAAAGTGCGCACCAACGAAGGCCCTAAACCTAAGGCTTTTACGGGTTCCAGCGTATGCCAAACATCCACGCATTTGATTTTAACTAGCGAGAACCCTCCAAAACACACCCCATAACTTTCGGTGTCCAAGTGCACAATCTGTATGCTGAAACTACGGAGTTTTCGCCCAACAAGCCCCAAAGTTGCCAATTTCAACAATGGGACCGCACGTGACTTACCACTCTTGAGGGTCATTTTCACTTGAAAAGCGGCTACTACAGAGCTCCATGTCAGGGACTTAACTTTTTCTGTCGATTTCTTCTTTGCAATCTACCAAACTCTAAAGGGAAATCACTCCATGAGGTTTTGCTACATTCATTTAGAAGCTTCTTCTCGAATCTCAAGTCGTCGGACGTAGAAGCCGAAGAGTCATGAGTTTCTTCAAGTTTCTAGGTAGGGTAATTAATGTAGGACTCTTGGGAGCTTGTAGCCTCCCTTTTTGGCTTGTACTTTTGTGCCACTTGGCATCTTTTCATTAGTCTTATGGGCGGCGAGTAGTCTATATAAGATTGTGGCCTCCACCCCTCTAAGATAAGAAATCAGTTGTACTTTCTACTATTCCAGAAATATAATCCTTCTTCAAACTCTCTCTCTTGCACTTTTACTTAGGATGAGTATGTCCAAGTTCGCAAGAGGAGGTGTAGGCTTGCTCACTTCGTGAAGGAAGGCGAGCGCCGCGCGGGCTTTTCAAACAATTTCGCTTAAGTTCGTGATAGTTTGTATCAGATCAACGTTCGGAAGGTGGGAAACCATGTCGTCGTCGGAAGCTGCCGCCATCGACGTCATGGCCGATCCACCCAAGCAATCCAAACGCGGCAAGAGCAAGGAACCGCGGACTCATGTGAGGGAGTCCGTTTCGCTCGATGATCGTGTTGGCTTGATGGATGAAGCTATGGCGAAAGTTGAAGACAACTATTTAGTCCTAACCCAACATGTAGGGATCATGGAGGACGGGCTACATACCATGGAGGAAAGCGTGGCTGCTACCATGGGAACTTTTCGCCAACAGCTCGAGCAGTTTTGCGCTGATGTTACTCGTCGCGAGGACGAGCGGAAGACGCTGGTGGAAGATTTTATCACAAGGGTCGATGAGGTCGACGATCTTAAGATACGGATGACGATCCTCGAGAGCGCGGTGGCTCATGGTGGCGAGACACTGAGGGAGCATGCCCCAAGGATCCGCATCCCCGAACCCCAGTGCTTCAAGGGGACGCGCGATGAGAAGTAAATTGACAACTTCCTTTGGCACATGGAACGCTATCTCAGAGCGTTGCAGCTGGAGGACGAAGAAGACAAAGTCCAAACTGCTTCCATGTACCTGACTGACGATGCCATGCTGTGGTGGTGTCGGAGGTCGGTGGAGACTGAGAAGGGCCAATGCGAGTTGAAGACTTGGGAGGACTTTATGCGCGAACTCAAGGCACAGTTCTACCTCGAGCATGTCGAGTATCTTGCACGGAGGTAACTTCGACGGCTCAAGCATACGGGAACTCTCAAGGAGTATGTCAAGGAGTACTCCAAACTGATGCTCTCCATCTTCAGTATGGCCGAGAAGGACCGGTTGCTCTTCTTCTTCGACGGTCGCTAACTGTGGGCGAACAAGGAGCTCGTGGGACGAGACGTCAAGGATGTAAGCTCTGCCATAACCATGGCGGAGAAGCTACCAGAGTACGAGAGGATGGAGTCTAGTTGCGGCAAACCGCCTAAGGCGAGCAAGGCCAAAGGTGGGGGAGACCGTCGCGAGAACAAAGACTACCACAAGGGCAAAGAGCAAAAGGGTCCTCCGCAGAAGAAGGTGTCTTGCTATGTCTGCAGAGATGACCATTGGGTGCGCGATTGCCCAAAGAAGAAGACCGTCAATGCTGTCCAAGCCGAGGAGGGCGAGGAAGCAGCACAGACAAAGATGGGAGCACTGCGGTTCGTTAGCGCGATGTAGGGGCAAGCGAGCAGCGGCAAAACTCTCAAGAAGGAACTTATGTTCGTCGATGTGACCCTCAATGGGTGGGCCACTCGAGCGCTCGTGGACACGGGAGCAACCCACAACTTCATCGCAGCGACGGAGGCCAAGCGGTTGGGCCTCAAGCTCGAGAAGGACATGAGCAAGATCAAGGCGGTTAACTTTGAGGCACAACCTGTCTCAGGGGTAGCCAAGGGCATATCGATTGCTGTAGGACCCTGGGTGGGAACAGCGAACTTCACCGCCGCAACCATTGACGACTTCAAAGTCATTCTCGGCATCGACTTTTTAGCCTCGTCAAAGGCGATACCAATGCCACTTCTTGGGGCCTTGAGCATCATGGAGGAGGTTGCCCCTTGTATGGTTTTGGCTAGCCGCAGTGAATCAATAGAAACCCCTATCCTCTCAGCTCTGCAACTGCGGAATGGAGTGAAGTGTGGGGAGATGACTTATCTTGCGGCCATCCGCGAGGTGAGTGAGGAGAGATTCGAGGAGGAAGACCTTCCGACAGAAATCGGTGCTGTCTTGGGGGAGTTCAAGGATGTCATGCCCCAGGAGCTACCTAAGCGGCTTCCACCTAGGAGGGAGGTGGACCACGCAATCGAGCTTGAACCTCGTGCCAAGCCACCAGGGAAGGCGCCATACAGGATGGCTCTGCCAGAACTCGAGGAGTTGTAATGTCAGTTGAAGGACCTTCTTGAAGCAGGCTTCATCAAACCATCAAAAGCACCCTATGGAGCGCCGGTGCTGTTCCAATGGAAGAGTGATGGAAGTTTGCGGCTGTATCGACTATAGGGCACTCAACAAGATAACGGTGAACAACAAGTACCCTATCCCGCTAGTTGCAGACCTCTTCGACCAGCTAGGAGAAGCTAAGTATTTCACAAAGCTCGATCTTCGCTCGGGGTATTATCAAGTAAGAATTGCGGAAGAGGACGAGGAGAAGACCACGTGCGTGACGAGGTACGGGGCCTACGAATTCCTTGTCATGCCATTCGGCCTGGCGAATGCGCCGGCAACCTTCTGTACCTTGATGACGAAGTTATTCCATCCCTACCTCGACAGCTTCGTGGTAGTGTACCTCGACGATATCGTCGTGTACAACAACACTCTGGAGGAACATAAGGAGCATCTGCGGATCATCTTCCAAGTGATCATCTTCCAAGTGTTGCGGGACAACCAACTTTTCGTCAAAAGGGAAAAATGCTCCTTTGCGAAGGAGGAGGTGCATTTCCTCGGCCACTGGATAGGCCAGGGTTGACTGCATATGGACCACCAGAAGATTCGGGCGATCTGCGATCCTTCCTTAGACTCGTCAACTATTATCGTCGCTTCATCGCGGGCTACTCCGCGCGAGCAGCCCCTTTGACAGACTTGCTGAAGAAGTACCAGTCATGGGACTAGACCCTTCAGTGCGCGAAGGCATTTGAGGACCTGAAGTGGGCGGTGACTAAAGAACCAGTGTTGCGACTTCTTGACTATCGTCAACCATTTGAGGTACACACTGACGCTTCATACTTTGCCATTACCGGTGTTCTCATGTAGGAGGGACATCCCATCGCCTATGAAAGCCGCAAACTCAACGACACTGAGCGGCGATACACTGTTCAAGAGAAGGAGATGACAGCAATAGTGTATTGTCTGAGGACTTGGCGGCACTATCTCCTCGGAAGCAAGTTCGTGGTGCGGACGAACAATGTCGCCACAAGCTACTTCCAAACACAAAAGAAGCTGTCACCAAAGCAAGCAAGATGGCAGGACTTCTTAGCGGAGTTCGACATGGAGCTTCAATACAAACCCGGAAGGGAGAACCATGTGGCTGATGCACTTAGCAGCAAAGCTGAGTTAGTGGCAGTGTGCCAGGTCCATGGAGCGAATCCGCGAAGGGATTTGCGAGGACCCTGTGGTTCAGGGACTTGTGCGACTCGTCAAGGAGGGCATGGCGCAGCGGTTTTGGGTTAGCGATGGACTGCTCCTAACCAAGAGGCGTCGCGTCTATGTGCCCAAGTGGGGCAATCTTCGTCGGGAGCTCATAAGCGAGTGCCATGACTCCAAGTGGGCCAGACATCCGTGGCAAAAACGAACTCTGGCACTGCTGCCGCATACTATTGGCCTCATATGCGGGACGATGTGGAGGCGTATGTGCGGGCTTGTCTTCTTTGCCAGCAGGATAAGGTGGAGCGCCAGAAGCCAGGAGGCCTCCTCGAGCCACTACCAACACCAACGCGTCCATTGGAGAGCATCTCGGTGGACTTCATCTCCGCTTTGCCCAAGGTGGGGGCATTGGGATCAATTCTTGTGGTGGACCGATTCTCCAAATACAGAATCTTCATAGCGGCACCAACAGATTGCACGGCGGAGGAAGCAGCGCGACTCTTCGTCGGCAATGTGGTGAAGTTTTGGGGGATCCCTGAAAACATTGTGAGCGATCGCGACCCAAGGTTCACTGGCAAATTCTGGACAGAGGTGTTCCGGATCTTGAGGTCGGAATTGCTCTTCTCTACAAGTTTTCATCTGCAGACGGACGGCCAGACGGAGCGAGTGAATGCCTTGGTGGAGTACTTGAGGCACTATGCGAGTGCTATTCAGAAGGACTGGGTACATCATCTGGATGTGGCCAAATTCTCTTACAATTTGCGGAGAAGCGAATCTACGAACCACGGCCCGTTCGAGATGGCAATGGAAAGACAGTCCCTCACTCCACACTCGCTGTGAGCGAGCAGGGCCGCAGCCCTATAGCTCTTCAATTCACCTCGCATCTCCAAGAAAAGGGAGACATCACGAGGGCTTGTTTGAAAAAAGCAGCGCATCGGATGAAGAAGTGGGCCGATGTAAAGCGGCGACCCTTGGAGTTCGCTGAGGGAGACCAAGTCTTGGTCAAGCTGTAGCCACAACAATTCAAAGCCTTTCGCAAGATCACCGTGGCCTGATACTGAAGTATGAGGGTCCGTTCACTATGGTGAAGCGAGTGGGCAAAGCTACCTACAAATTGCAACTACCAGCCAACCTGCGGATCCACCCTGTCTTTCATGCGAGCTGCCTTCGGCCATTCTATGACGACCTCGAGGATCCCAACAGGAACGTGTCGCAGCGTGCTCCCGCTACTATGACAACATCCATTGACAAAGAGGTCGAAACTTTGTTGGACACTCGCACCATCCGTCGTCGCGGAGTCCCGCCGAGTGTTGAGTACCTAGTCAAGTGGAAGAACCTCCCGCATGGTGAAGCAAGTTGGGAGAAGGCTGACACTCTCTGGAAATATTCCACTGTCATGTGCGGACGCACATATGCCAGGCGCGGACCGGCTGAGCGCGCTGAGCACGTTGGGCAGGCGCTGCATGGGTTAGCCTCTAGTGGCTAAAGATAGAAACTTAGATTAGGTAAGTTGTTTGGAAATTTCTTAGATTAGGTAAGTTGTTAAGTTGTTTGGAAATTCCTTAGATTAGGTAAGTTGTTTTGGAAATTCCTAGAATCAAGGAGAGCCTTCTCCATTTAGGTTGGGCCAGTGGCCATATATGCTTGTGATCGCGGGACAATAAAGATAGGTAGGAATTATATCCCTAATCTCTCTCTCTCTCTGTTAAGCCTGCGGTTGAGGGGAATAACCTCACCGAAGAAGACGGCCGGCGGCTACGAGCTACGTAGCCGCGGCCCAGCCAGTCGGGGATTCGACGCCCTTGACAACCTGGTATCAGAGCCCACCCGCTCCACCCAAGCCGCCGCCCACCACCCTAGCCCTCCACCACCGCCGCAGCCCTCCGCCACTGCCGCCCCGCAGCCAACAGCCATGGGCGATCCCACCGTCGCCGATGTGATAGAGATGTTGAAATCCATCACCACGGAGATGACAACCATGAAGGCCGACATGGCGGCTATGAAGGAGAAGTCGGCCTCGTCGTCGGACAACGGCGCCGGCGGCCGCCCGGAGGGGCCGCGCGATCTTGATCGCCCCCCAAAATTCCACAAATTGGAATTTCCCCGCTACGACGGCAAGACCGATCCGATGCTCTTCATCAACAAGTGCGCATCCTATTTTCGCCAACAGCGCACCATGGCGGAGGAGCGCGTGTGGATGGCCTCGTACAATTTGGAGGACGTCGCGCAACTCTGGTACATCCAACTCCAGGAGGACGAGGGCACGCCGTCGTGGGGGCGATTCAAGGAGCTCCTGACCTTGCGGTTTGGGCCTCCCCTCCGCTCGGCTCCGCTGTTCGAGCTCGCCGAGTGCCGGCGTACAGGGACCGTGGAGGAGTACTCCAATCGCTTCCAGGCACTCCTGCCTCGCGCGGGCCGCCTTGATGAGGCTCAGCGCGTCCAGCTCTTCACTGGCGGACTCCTGCCGCCGCTCAGCCACGCCGTCCGCATCCACAACCCGGAGACGCTCGCAGCCGCCATGAGCCTGGCGCGACAAGTAGAGTTGATGGCGAGCGACCGGCCGGTGCAGCCTTCCCCTCGGGCGCCCCAGCGTGGCCTCCTTTCCGCCCCCGCGCCACGGCCAGCGCTTCCGGGGCCACAGCAGCTGCTGGCGCTCCCTGCTCCTCCGGTGGCCGCCCAGCAGGGTCGCGACGAGGGCAATCAGAGGCGCCTCACCCCGGACGAAATGGCGGAACGGCGCCGTCTGGGCCTCTGTTTTAATTGCGATGAAAAATATACCCGTGGCCATAACAGATTTTGCCGGCGCATCTTCTTCCTTGAAGGCGTGGAGATCGAGGACGCCACGGACGCCGCGGGCGACGCGGAGCACGACGCCGAGGCGCCCTGTTTCTCCCTGCAGGCCGTGGCTGGGGTTCCCATGGCGGGCACCATGCAGATCGCCGTGGCACTCGGCTCCGCGTCCCTCGTCGCCCTCCTCGACTCCGGCAGCACGCACAACTTCATCTCGGAGGAGGCGGCGCGGCGCTCCGGTCTGCCCCTCCGCCAACACCCCCGCCTCACAGCCTTGGTCGCCAATGGCGAGCGGGTCACCTGCGCCGGCGTCATCCGCGACGCGCCCCTGCTCATCGACGGCAACTCATTCCCGGCCGACCTCTACGTCATGCCACTGGCCGGGTACGACGTCGTCCTCGGCACCCGGTGGCTCGGCGAGTTGGGGCCCATTGTTTGGGACCTCGGCCGCCGGCGCATGTCCTTCCAGCGCCGGGGGCGTTCCGTCGCCTGGACCGGCATGGCCAGCCCCGCCGTGCCGGCCCTGGGCGCAACAACAGAGGCCGGTTCCCTCCTGGAGGCGCTGCTGCTCTCGTTTGGGGGGCTCTTCGCGGACCCCGTCGGTCTGCCCCCCAAGCGTGCGCACGACCACCGCATTGTTCTCAAGCCCGACGCCCAGCCGGTCGCCGTCCGCCCTTACCGGTACCCCGCGGCGCACAAGGACGAGTTGGAGCGCCAGTGTGCCGCAATGATTGCTCAAGGGATCGTCCGCCGCAGCGACTCACCGTTCTCGTCGCCCGTCCTCCTCGTCAAGAAGGCCGATGGCTCGTGGCGCTTCTGCGTCGACTACCGGGCGCTGAACGCGCTCACCGTCAAGGATGCCTTCCCGATCCCGGTGGTCGACGAGCTCCTCGACGAGCTCCATGGCGCCAAGTTCTTCACCAAGCTGGACCTCCGGTCCGGGTACCACCAGGTGCGCATGCGCCCGGAGGACGTGCACAAGACGGCGTTCCGCACCCACGACGGCCTGTACGAGTTCTTGGTGATGGCGTTCGGGCTGTGCAACGCCCCGGCGACATTCCAGGCCTTGATGAACGACGTGCTACGCCCGTTCCTGCGCCGCTTCGTCCTGGTATTTTTTGATGATATTCTAATTTACAGCAAGACGTGGGCTGATCATCTTCGCCACCTCCGGGCCGTCCTCGACGAACTACGCCGCCACCAACTCTTCGTCAAGCGCTCCAAGTGCTCGTTTGGTGCCTCCTCCGTCGCCTACCTCGGCCATGTCATATCCGCAGCGGGTGTGGCCATGGACCCGGCCAAAGTGCAGGCGATCCATGATTGGCCGGCTCCACGTTCGCCCCGGACTGTGCGCGGTTTCCTCGGCCTCGCCGGGTACTACCGCAAGTTCGTCCACAACTACGGGGCGATCGCTGCACCACTGACGGCCCTACTCAAGAAGGAGGGCTTCTCCTGGGACGACGCGGCGGCCGCGGCATTCACAGCGCTCAAGGCCGCCGTCACGTCCGCCCCCGTACTCGCCATGCCCGACTTCGCCAAGCTGTTCACCGTCGAGTGCGACGCGTCCACGCTCGGCTTCGGCGCGGTCCTGATCCAGGAGGGCCACCCGGTCGCTTTCTTCAGCAGGCCTGTGGCACCTCGCCACCGCTCGCTTGCCGCCTACGAGCGCGAGCTCATCGGCCTCGTCCAGGCGGTACGGCATTGGCGCCCGTATCTCTGGGGGCGGCGCTTCATCGTCAAGACCGACCACTACAGCCTGAAGTACCTCCTCGATCAGCGCCTCGCCACGATCCCTCAGCACCACTGGGTCGGCAAGCTCCTGGGATTCGATTTCTCGGTGGAGTACCGGTCGGGCGCCACAAACGTCGTCGCCGACGCCCTCTCCCGTCGCGACAGTGACGGCGGGGAGGTGATGGCTATTTCGGCACCCCGCTTTGACTTCATCGAGCGCCTCCGCCACGCCCAGGCCACTGACCCGGCCCTGGTCACCATCCACGATGAGGTCCGGGCTGCCACCCGCACCGCTCCGTGGGCGCTGGTGGACGGCATGGTCGCCTTCGCCGGCCGCCTATACATTCCCCCGGCGTCGCCGCTGCTGCAGGAGATCCTGGCCGCGGTCCACAACGACGGCCATGAGGGCATCCACCGCACCCTCCACAGGCTCCGGCGGGATTTTCATTTTCCCAACATGCGTCGCCGGGTGCAGGATTTCGTGACGGCATGCGTCACCTGTCAACAGTACAAGTCCGACCACCTCAGGCCGGCCGGTCTGCTGCAGCCACTGCCGGTTCCGACTGCTGTGTGGGCTGACATCGGCATCGACTTCATCGAGGCGCTGCCCAAGGTGCAAGGCAAGACGGTCATTCTATCCGTCGTGGATCGCTTCAGCAAGTACTGCCATTTCATTCCCCTGGCGCACCCCTACTCCGCCGAGTCCGTCGCTCACGCCTTCTTCGCCGACATCGTTCGCCTCCATGGCGTTCCGCAGTCCATCATCTCGGACCGCGATCCAGTATTCACCTCGACGTTCTGGCAGGAGCTCATGCGGCTCACAGGGACGAAGCTCTACATGTCGTCCGCCTTTCACCCGCAGACGGACGGCCAGACCGAGGCCGCCAACCGGGTCATCGTCATGTACTTGCGCTGCTTCACCGGCGACCGTCCCCGGCAATGGCTCAGGTGGCTGCCATGGGCAGAGTACACCTACAACACCGCCTATCAGTCATCGCTCCGCGAAACTCCGTTTCGTGTGGTCTATGGCCGGGAACCCCCGACTATCCGCTCCTATGAGCCCGGCGAGGCCCGCGTCGCAGCGGTCGCCCAGGAGATGGAGGAGCGCGCTGCCTTCCTCGCCGACATCCGCTATCGCCTTGAACAGGCGCAGGCGGTCCAGAAGCGCGTCTACGACCAGCACCACAGGCCGGTGTCCTTCCAGGTCGGCGATTGGGCTCTTCTTCGCCTTCGGCAGCGGGCAGCAGCATCCCTCCCACGCACGGCAACAGGGAAGCTCAAACCGCGATACGTCGGGCCGTACCAGGTGGCGGAGCTCATCAACGAGGTGGCTGTGCGGCTACAGCTTCCTCCCGACGCTCGCATTCATGATGTGTTCCATGTCGGCGTCTTCAAGAAGTTTGTCGGTAACCCGCCGGCCGTTCCACCGCTGCTGCCTCCACTCCTGCACGGTGCTGTGGTGCCTGCACCTGCCCGGGTGACTCGGGCGCGGCTGGCCCGGGGAGTGCGCCAGGTGCTCGTTGAATGGCAAGGACAAACGCCTGCGTCGGCTACATGGGAGGATCTGGACGACCTCCATGCTCGGTTCCCTTCCTTTCAGCTCGAGGGCGAGCTGGCCTTCGAGGCGGGGAGAGATGTCACCGAAGAAGACGGCCGGCGGCTACGAGCTACGTAGCCGCGGCCCAGCCAGTCGGGGATTCGACGCCCTTGACATCCACCATGATCGAAGAATTCCAACACTAGCGCGCAGCGAGGGCGTCTGCGCATTAGGTGGGGGAGGTTGTTAGGGACTTAACTTTTTCTGCCGATTTCTCCTTTGCAATCTACCAAACTCGAAAGGGAAATCACTCCATGAGATTTTGCTACATCCATCTAGAAGCTTTTTCTCGAATCTCAAGACGTCGGACGCGGATGCCGAAGAGTCATGGGCTTCTTCAAGTTTCTAGGTAGGGTAATTATTGTAGGACTCTTGGGAGCTTGTAGCCTCCCTTTTTGGCTTGTACTTTTGTACCACTTGGCATCTTTTCATTAGGCTTATGGGCGGCGAGTGGTCTATATAAGATTGTGGCCCCCACCCCTTTAAGATAAGAAATTAGTTGTACTTTCTACTATTCCAGAAATACAATCCTTCTTCAAACTCTCCCTTACACTTTTACTTAGGACGAGTAGGTCCAAGTTCGCAAGTGGAGGTGTAGGCTTGCTCACTTCGTGAAGGAAGGCGAGCGCCGCGCGGGCTTTTCAAGCAATTTCGCTTAAGTCCGTGACATCCAGCTAGCAACAATTATCGCCATGAACTCCCAACCCAACAATTTGGCCAAAAAGGCCCAATGCAGCATTCCAAACGTCCTTTCGGTGTCGGAACACGTGCACAATCTTCGTTCAGCCTAAGGATTGCTCCACATCCACAGCAATAACACCAAAGTGACCCAAGGTCACTTTGCACACTAAACAACATGATCTGGCGATTGGTTCTTTTTATCGATTCCCGAAACTCGCCGAAACTCACAAAAACTCATAAAAAGTACTTCCGGATAGTGCTTGGTGGTTGGTACCGAGGTCCTGAGTTCGAAATCTAGTTGCTTCACATTTCTAGCTAAGTTTATTTCAAAAACAAAAAGAAAGAAATGAACGAAGCGGGTAGCATGCTACCTTTCTCTCTAAAAAAAAACAACTTCCGCAAACCACGAAGTGTCCCGAAGGATTCTATCCATCTCCATAGCTCAAGCACACCAATTTAGATACCGGAGCAACCGCACGCAAAGTGCAAACCAAAAGGGACTACGATGCTGAATTATACCAATTAAGGCTTTGAAAATTCTGTATTCGGCCTCAAAACCCACCACGTCCCCCTTGCTATCGCTTGAGACACCAGTCAGCGAGGATCGACCAGCCAAGAAGGCTCGGCAGTGACAAAAGCAAGAATTTAGGTGTTGTGACACGGGGGTGTTGCCTGGCACGGTACGGCATAGGCACGCTTGCGTGCCGACGGTCATGCACAACCTTCTAGTGGCACACTTTGGCACGATCTTATTTTAAGTTTTTTTGGTCCAATAAAATTTTATAATGTTATTTTAAACTTTTTTAGTGTAATAATTATAAATATTGACTATGTATTGATTTGTCTTGATCTAATGTCAATAATAGCTTACTTACTAGTTAATAGCTTAATATAGTAGTAATCTTCTTTATATGTGAAGTAAAATGCAACTCTAGCTCATAGAGAAAATTATTTTTTCTTTAAATTTTTATGAAAATTTGCAAGATTCATTTGTATTGATTCGATTAAAGACCGTATGACTACTAGACTATCTAGAATAGAATCGCAAGTGCGTTGATAGTTCCTTTCCATTTTCAAAATCTTTAAAAATATTTATGAGAAAATTAAAGAAAATTATTTTTTCTAAATATTTGTAAGACCTGTTCATGAAAATTTAATAATAAACAATACGATGAATAAATTAATCCAGTTTATGATAAAAATTGATTAATTTTTAAATTTTTTATTTATCTTTTATTTTTTAAATTATAACATATTCGAAGGAAATTATTTTTTAAAATTTTTATGTAAAATTTGCAAGATTCATCTAAGAAAATTACTTTTCTTAAATTTAAATTAGAAAACTAGTGAGATCTATTTATAAAAATTTAACAATAAGCCATATGACGTATACATTAAGTAAATTTAAATATCAATTGCTTCTATTTAGTTTTCAATTTTATTAGAATTTTTATGTTTCTAAATCTAATAATAAAATTTTCAATAATAAGAATATCTTAAATCTGGCAAAAAATGTTAAATCTATCTAAAAAAATTAAAAATGGACCATATAATGACTAAATCAAGTGGGCATATTTCAGATTTTCGCAAATTGTTAATAAAAATTTGTATAATTTCATATTTCTTCAAAAAATGAACTTTACAAGTTAAATTAAAGAAAAAATTATGAAAAAAAAAGAGGAGGAAAAAATAGAAAGGAAAGGAAATAGAGGAAGAGATGTGATAGAAAAGAAACGAGAGTGGAGAAGAGAAGAAAAAGTAAAGTGAAGAGAAGAGAAAAGATGAGAGGGATAAAGGTCTATGTGAGAAACCAAAAAAAAAATAGGTCGAAGTAAAAAGAAAAAAAATACTGTGTGCCTGTGTGGGCACGCAGTGGCACGTGCCGTTATACCCTCTGGGTATCACTTTGTCTCGTTTGATACTCAGAGGGTATCATGGCACAGGAGGGCCAAAAGAGACCCCCCCTGTCCCGTCCGCCCTAATTGGTGGCATGATATGTATCGCCCCGTGTCGTAAGGTATGAGGCGATATTTAATTCCTTGGACAAATGGTTGGGAAGGCGATAGCCAGTAGCGGGGAGTAGCAGTGGATCTAGGCTTGTAGCCGAGATCCCCTCTAACTTGGGTTCTAGTTTTAACCCGTGTTCGGGGAAGGATGGGGGCTGCGGGGCTAGCCGAAGGGAGGGTTAAGGAGGCGGCGGCCAGTGGTGGGGCTCAACTTTGGCCAAGATCCAACGGATTTGGCTGACCGGGAAGACTGGCGGCGGGGGCGGTAGAAGCGACTCACTCGCGCGCGAGAGAGAGAGAGAGCGAGAGAGAAAGAGAAGCCTTGGGAGAGAGAGATCTAGAGAGAGAGAGCCTGGTTGGGCTTCTCTCTGGCTGAGGAGGTCGTTGGCAACTGGGAAAGGGTGGCGCAACGGGTGCCACAAGAGAGGAGATAGAAAGAGATAGAGAGAAGGGGATTAGGGTTAGGTTTTTCTTTTATTTTCTTTTTAATTTTCTTTTCTTTTCATTAGTTGCACAATTGCAACTTAGTCTGTGCAACTTTCTCCAAAGCTAGTTTGATCTTCTCTCAGTCTTCTATGCACAGGAGTTTTCCGCAGCGAAATTTTTTTACTTTTCACATATGAAATGATAATCTTTTTGTATATTGCTCCGTTTTTCAATTTTGTAAAAAATTGCGTTTTAGTTCTCTAAACTTTGAGTTTCTTACCAAGAATTTCCCAGCGTGTGTATTTTGCACAACTGCAACTTAGTCTGTGCAACTTTCTCCAAAGCTAGTTTGATCTTCTCTCAGTCTTCTATGCACAGGAGTTTTCCACGGCGAAATTTTTTTACTTTTCACATATGAAATGATAATCTTTTTGTATATTGCTCCGTTTTTCAATTTTGTAAAAATTGCGTTTTAGTTCTCTAAACTTTGAGTTTCTTACCAAGAATTTCCCAGTGTGTGTATTTTGCATAGTAGCACCTTCCTACGGATTTTCACACAAGTTGACACATAAAATATCGCAGTTTTTGCATAAAAGTCTGAAACGTCACGGTTACCCTCTCGCCATTTTTCTCTTTAAATCGTGCTTTTACCGCTCAAAACCTCAAAATAGTCCCTTCCATGACTTTCGGCACTGCCAGACCTTGGGAGTGGCGATTTTGTTTCATAGAAAATTATCCAATTTAGGAGAAATAGCTAACCCTTTCCGAAAATTTATTTTAAAACCTCAGTTTAAAAACTCCGTTTCTACAATAGTAACACTAGGATTAGGATGTGATGTTAATTCCTGTTGCAACTTATCCGCTATATAGCCGGGTACGTTATTTGGAAATTATTGGGATAGATTTTCATCCAACAACATTTTTCATCGGAGTTGACCACTAAGAAAGATTGGACGATGAAAGATTGACATCTTAAAATACAAACTTTTCACCGGGGGATCGACTGCTTCTGATACTACTTGGTGCAAACTATAATTCTAGCAGTACTGACGCTGCGGGTATTGTACCGGTGGTACTGTAGCATGGTGTAAATAAAAGAATTGAGATAAAATTTATTAAAAATCAATGAAAGTCTTATCTTGGGCTAAAAATCCTAACCTAACATATAATTCATAAAATCAATGAAAGTTTCCATGCTTCAAAATCATTGTAAAACAATATGATAATAACAAATATCGCATATTCTTAACTTTAGTAACCAACTAAAACAATTCAAAGAAAAATCTGAACAATAGTTTAACTATAAATGGAGACGACAAGAGGCAATTTTTTAGGGTTTCTTAGGTTGCGTTTGGTTCGGGTATAAGCGAGAACTATTTATTCCAGAAATAGGTATAAGTTAAGGAATAAGCAGGAACTAATGTAATTTTATGTTTGGATGAGTATTAAAGTTGTACTAGGTATAAGAAAAATTGTGTTTGCTTTGATAAAGCGGAATAAAAAGAATAAAGAGAAGTAAATATTTTTAATTGAGAAAATTACTCCTTAAAAAATCTATTTCAAAGAAATTTAATTATAGTTTGTATTATTTAAATTTAGCTTTTGTATATAAAAAATTTAATTTATTAAAAAATTTAAAAATTTTGAAAGTTTATAAATTTTTAAAAATTAAAAATTTGTATATAAAATTTGTATAAATTTTAAAATTTTAAAATTAATAAATTTTAAACATTTTAAAAATTTAAAAATTTAAAAAATTTAAATTTTAATTGTCTCGGAAAATGTGCAAAAGAGGGTGCAAAAATTTTAATTTTTATATTTATATTAATTTAAAAATTTCTATAAAAAATTTAAAAATTTAAAAATTTGTATATAAAAAATTTGTATAAATTTTAAAATTTTAAAATTAAAAAATTTTTAAAAATTTTAATTTTTAAATTTATTAAAAATTAAAGTTAAAAATTTTAAAATTTATAAAATTCAAAATAAAAATTAAATTTAAAATTTTATAAATTTAAAAATTAAAAATTTAAAAAATTTTAATTTTAATTTTAATTTTAAAAAGAGTAATAAAATTGGGTGGGAAAAAGTTATTCCTAGGAGAGGAAAACTTTAGTTCCCCTCTTCTTTTTTTTTTTTTTTTTTTTGTTTGGGTATAATGGGGTGATTACCCCTTATCCCCCTGTACCCATCCCAAACGGTGCCTTAGTCATTAAATCTTTGCTTCTTCTGTTTGCTGGATCGAGAGAGCAAATATTAGCAAGAGATATGGCATTGTTGCATTTGGGAAGGTGGGGGAGGGGGTGTGGGGAGAGAAGTCAGCCTTGTGCACTGTGCAAATACACTTGCCTTAAAGGCCGATGTAGTTTTTGCCTTTTGATCCATTAATTGAACCCCAGGTAGAAATCAACAGCTGTACCATTTCCATGGAAGTCAGCCCTTTGCACTATGCATAGACACTCACCTTAAAGGCGGATGTAGTTTTCGCCTTTTGATCCATTAAATGAAGCCCTAGGTAGAATTCAGCAGCTGTACGATTTCCATGGAACAGCTGCCATTCACCTGCTAGGATGGGTACTGATCCTTTTGATGTTGTTTGCCTGCTCTGGATTATAGAGTAATTGGAGAGGGGAGTTGCAGAGAGATCAATGAGGAGAAACTGTGAATAGATGAGATTGCAGTAGCTACTTGTCTTTTGCTCAAGTACTAAAGTTGGCCAGAGTTTCGTATTTAGTCTTAAACATTGTTTTATTGTAGCCACTAATGGCCTATCCAGCCATATCCAGCCATATCCAGCCATCCAGTACTAGCCAACTAATGGCTGAGAAGCTAGTCCATCTGGTTGCACTTGATCTATTGGTTAAAGTACCGGAAGTATACAAGACTTCACCGTTTAAGTATGTGACATATTCATGCCAATACAGCCTGCAGCATGACTAACTAATCGTGTTTTAATTGTAATTATTTCATGTTAGCATATCAACCCGAGTCACAAAGCGATTTAATCATGTCATAATTATGTCAACACTATTGCGACACAAACCTAAAGGCACTTATCTTATGTTAGGTTAGAGTCATGATTGTGTCATGTCAAATATTGCCATGCCTGAATATCTTTTATGTTCTACACTAATAAAGTCTTATTTATTTACTGATCAAGGAAGGCCAGTCATTTTCTCTATGTGAGGAAAGAATATTGAGCATGTTATTTCCTTTTGCAAAAAAATGAGAATGTCTTTCTATATTTGTTGCTTTCTGCATTCATGATATTAACTAGCCATGTCCTTGCTGTCTCAATTTCCTCAATTTTTCATAGTAAGTCTTCATGTCCCAGTTGTTTTATTTCTCCTGTGTCTTTGACTGTGTAACCTAGATGAAAGTGGAAGCTGATATCCACCTGTGTGATATGAAGCCGTATTGTGAGCAGGTTACTCACATTGCTTTTACACGATTGATATTCTAGGGTTCGTAAGATATAATTTGACTTGTTTAACCAAACAAGTAACCGTGATTAGTATTTCTACTGTAGATTTTTTTTTTCAAATCCTCAAGGTGGAAGCCTTTGATTAGTCATAGAGCCATATGCCATTTGCTAAGTTCCTTAAGAGCAAAGAACTGATTAATCAATTTCTAAAGATTTTGGTTTAATTATTATTATTATCTAATTAATAGAATATGTGTTAAAAAAGTAGCATTGTTTTTTTTTTTTTACTAAAATGAAGAAAGATATTTCGAAGAGAAGATGGTCTAGGTGCTTCCTTATAAGTGATTCAATACCTTTCTTGAGATAAAACCCTTTTTTCTAGCCAGCTCCTCTGGTTGAAAGAGAATGCTCTTCCCCTTTATTTACTTCCTTAATGGAAATTGGTTTCGCTGCACCATTAATAAGAAAAAGGCCCGCATGAGATCCGAGATTCTCTCTGAAAAGCTAGGTCAAATTAATATGTAACTAAACTTTTTCCCTCTGGGCTTTCTTTATAGAAAGTATGTCCTATCTTCTAATTTGCAACATGTTACTAAATGTATTGCAATTAATAAGTCAGTCTAATACACTTTGTAGAGGCCTCTCATACTTTTACGAACAACCAGACTGAAAATACGGGCAAGTTGTGTTGTCTATATAGATACCTGTATATCTATATTAGGTTCAACTTCAACCATAGGATACCCCTTGAAATAAGGGAATTGATATTGATAGTGGATAACAAATAATTGTTAATTTTGACCAATATTCGATTCGACCAATATTCGATTCAAGTTTAATATGAGCATGATTTTTTGCTATGCAGTTAAATGTTTAAATTTTCCTGCAATGGAGGTTTGTGACATGCAAATGTGGAAAATTTGTGATACTCGCAAACAAGCATGTAAGCTCAAACATACAAACACCCCTGTATAGGATCTGTTCATTTTAGCGATTGTTGAAATGGTAAATTTGAAACTCGTGGTTTTGGATCATCCTATGCTTGCAGGGATGTTAATGGACATGGATACCCGAAATTTTATCCTAATCCGAACTCGAACGTGGGGACTCCCCTGAAGGCCCGCCCAAGTGCGTTAGAAAGACCTGCTGAACAGATAGTTTTTTTTGCCCGCACGAAGTGGTAGCAAGCAACAATCTGTACATCACATACCAGATCATATACAACATAGCATTTTGCCCGCACGAAGTGGTAGCAAGCAACAACCTGTACATCACATACCAGATCATATACAATATAGCATCAGAGTGAAACTAGTTTACTATAAAATTTTAATAGTCCCATCACTATCTATTGTATAATTACATCACCAAAATGAAATTACGTTGTTCTCTTCATTTCTAAATGTCGCTAGGTACATGATTTCATCTCAGAGAAAGGGTTCAGTGGTTCACCTACAAAATCTGAGGGTAGTTCTCAACTAGTTCACAACTCTCTTGCTGTGATTGCATGCCTCACCGTTGATAGATGACTCTGTAAGAAAAACATCAATAAAAAAGTGTGAGAACTAAAATAAATTTCTAGTGGGTATGTTCGTCGAACCTAGCCAACCTTCCACACTAGGTCTAAACAAGGCATAATATGAATGAGTAAATGAATATGAAACACGAAGTAAATCAGGTAAATGAATACAAGTAAAGATGCAACTACTATGCCTCTAAAAGGATACAAGGTAACAATCCAATGTGATCAACTTTTCCTTTATGTGTAGTTGGTTCTCACTGTGACACAAGTCCTCTTACCCAATCTTACCAACTACCGACTTCATGGCTCGATAGTAGTCAGCTTGCCATGGCTTTGTGGGGAGTATTCTCTGTCCACTTCAGCCATCCAATGGTAAGTATGCTCTGCCCATTTGTGTAATCACATTTGGCACCACCTTTACAAACCAATAAATGACTAGTGTAAGCTTGGTCATATTATCATAAAAAAATCCAATCCGAAAATCAATTTGATGTAAACAATCATCTCAATAGATCTATCACAAAAATATGACGCCGATATCATAATTTAAGGCCATGACTTATAATCAAGAAGACACTATACTATAGTAGTGTTGATTTAAGAATCTACCATCGTATCTCATGGGAAAGGTTATCATAATGTTATTTACGACATGCTACAACTAGTTGCTCAATTGTTTGATTGCCATAGTCTATTATCAAACCATTCAAGATCTACAAGTTCATAACAAAGTAGCTCCAACTACTATTATGCAGTTCTAGGGTTACAAATCTCAAAAAAGTACCATTTTTCCTATACATGCTAAATAACGTATTTTAAGAACAAGTTATAGCTATCATCACTAAGAAGCAAGCATGTTAACAATATGGAGGAAACACCTGCCCATCAATAATGAGAAAAAGGAAACGGAAAGTTAGACATAGAGATAGTTCAAACCATTTCGGAAGGCATAACCCACCTCTACTTGCTAGAACATCATCGTAAAGTGATTTTTTGTTGTCCAAGGTATCATGTCCTGTGCCCGCAACGGAAGCACAATTGTGCACGTGCAAAGACTCGCTGAACGAACAAAGTTTTTCCTATCCATCCAAGGCGGCACAATCTGTATATACATCGTATTCCAAACAGGAACATACATATGGATTGTATAAGGAGAGTACCAATATGATATAAAATTTAAACTTATATTATTACATCATTCATCCATTCATTGGTTACATCACAGTTTTGTATACAATCCAAAATGTGTTGCATTTTCTTTTCTTTCATACATTGTCCAAAAAGGGGTACATCTCTAAGAATGCCAAAATATGGAAAGTATCTCTATCTATGGAGCTACACCCTTTCCTCTCTCCGCGGTAACTGTCTTAGAAAGACCTGTAAAACATGAGAATGAGAACTATAAATATAGTTCTCAGTGGGTATGGCCGCCCAAGGGAAGAGTCCGACCTACTAGGTCCAAAGGAGGCAACAAGCATATGTTAGTACTTAACAAATAACCTTATAAGCATATAAACCTCTACTATATAAATAAAGGAGTACTCATGCTTATTCCTCTACTTATGATAATGAAATCCACACATGTAAGTGATGTCATTTTTACTTACTATTTTATTATCCTAATTACATGTCATCTAACTCTATGTAGAGTCAATTCATAGCAGAATCGCCACTCTCATCATAGCATTAGGTGGAGAAATTGTCGTCCAGCCCCGGCCATAAATTCATAGCTAGTGGAGTCATCCCTTTTTCCTTAGCATTAAGTGACTTACCCGTACACCCTCGGCCACAAGATTATAAGTAGAAACTTCATCTCTTGCACCTTCATCTTGGCATTAGGTGGCATTCTGCGCACCCCAGGCCGTAGGTTCATAGGTAGCATGTCACACTCTTGGCATTAGGTGGCATTCCACTCACCCCCTACCTCGGGTTTGGGAATTTTTGAAATTCTCTTTCATGGTCTCAAGGGTTCATTGTTTTCACCCTACATTTTCAACCTTTCTAGGTTCATGTCACCTTGTCCAAGAGGTATCCTACCCACTATGTTTTTCAACCTATATTCAATGACACTAAGTTCTTGTGTGTTCACATGTTGAGTTCTCTAGGTCTCTAGAGAAATGTCAACTTATTTTCTTATAGTCCATAACATAGGTGTGCATATATTTGTGCACATACATTTACTCTTGTACAATGGTAGCTATCCTATCTAAATAACATATATTTCATACATGTACATTTACTAAATAAACTACCATTTACATGCATCAATTTTTCATATGAAATTCTCTCTAGACGTGAGAGGTGACCAATTTACTTCGGTAGAGCACAATCTACCTCGATTTACTACTAATTGCTTGCACAAGCAATTAGGTTTTTGTCTTCGGTTCGATGCGCTTTCGAGACTAATGAACAAAAAAGCCTAAAATTTGTTTGTTTCCTTCAATCGGACACTGTAGCCTTGCCGTAGTCCTAATCAAAGTTGCCCTCCGTGTTTTTCTAACCTTCAATTAGAGTTTTAAAGGATCAATTTGATTTAAAACCCTCTTTTGTCCTAAATTTCACCTCTTTAAGAACATCCCAAAATTTATGGTGAATTCATGATTAATCTAGTATAGGATCACCTAAGGTTTTTGGAAACCTTATTTTCAAAGATTTTAACCCAAACCCTAACTCAAAATCACAAATTCTCACCTTGGTCTCCAATCTCTTCAAGCTCCACTTGACCTAAAGCTTGTTTCTCCTCGCCTCCAAGCTCCTTCCAAGCTTGATCTCCTCCAAACAAGCTTTTCCCAAAGCTCCAAGGGTTGGGGAAGGATTTCGAGAGAGAGAGAGAGAGAGAGAGAGAGAGAGAGAGAGAGAGACGGAGAAGAGAGTGAGAGAGGAAGTGTGTATGTGTGGGAGTGAAGTGAGGAATAGGTGTGGAAATGGGGTATATTTGGTGTTGTAACGTAGTTATAATTTCATCTCTCTCGAACTGGATCTTCAGGTAGCGGAGGATTCGGATACTCCATTATGGTCTTGATCCCGAACCTTGTTTCGGCAATTTCGCAGCGAAGGTTTAGATCCTCCCTCTAGGGTCTGAATTTTGAACCTTGCCTTCAGAAATTTCTTAGCGAAGGTCCGAATCCTTCCTCCACGGTCCGAACTTTGATGTTTGGGCCCCCCAATAGTAACATTAGGGTCCGGATCTTGAAAGTGATGACCTCGAATCATTTCGTCTCGAAATTTTTGTTTTCGCTTCACGGAGCCCCAATTCTCTTCTAATTATTCCGAGATCCTCGAAACCCAACTTGGACATTCACCGTATCCACTTCTTAACTGTACTTTGCTCAATTTGGCTAAAGTTCAATATAGTATACCGGAGTTCATCATATTATACTAGGCTTCTAATCAACCCTAAGGAAGTAGTTTTAACCAAATTTACAACTTTTGAAAAGCTCCATTTAAGAAAACCCCAAAAATTCCTTTGAAAATCTAAGAAACTCACCTGAACTCTCACAAGGTTGTTGGAGATCTTCATCTCACCTTTAGAGAGCTCCTTTTTGCAATACTCTGGCCCAACTCCAAGTTTGAGGGATCTTCTTGTGAGGAAGCAAAAGATAGGGATACGGTTGGGGTTAGTGGAGAGGAGAAATTGGGGAGAGAGAAATTTTAGGGTATAAGAGTGTGAAAGGGTGTTTGGCACTCCGAAGGGGTATATATAGAGGTGTTACAGTTGCATTTAAACCCTTTCACAATGACTATTTGCATTTAATACAATTTCAGACCGAACTCTGGGCATTTTTCGAAAATCACATTTCATTTTCTTGTAAGTGATCCTGATTCCACTGGTTTCTAGAAAATCTTTTTATTTTCCTTATTAATTGAGAGTTTCCTAGGTTAGTCCCCTACCCATTTTTCGGGTAATCCCATTTGGGTTTTCAGAAAATTACTATTTTTCAAAAACTGCGAATATTTTCCTCAGAACCCAAAACTTCTCCAATTTTGCATCCAGCCATTTTTCTGAAAATAAAACTAGAATTCCGAAAAATAAATCTTCAGCCTGATTTCTGAAGTTGGCAAAAATCTTTGTTTTTGCTTCGTTTCACCCGAAGTCAATTCTAACACATTCCAATCTCTTCCAAATTCGTTCTAATCTTATTTTACATGACTATTATCTTCACTTTGCCAATTTGGCCAACATTTAGTCTACTTACTGAGTTTCAGTATACTATAGGGTTTATTCGATGCTAAAAGGATATGCCTTAGGATACGGGTATAAAAAATGAAAACCCGATGGATTACGATTCGGGTATGCATTTTTGTCTGAATGCAACCCAAACCTAATTGATTTTACATTATATAATATATATTAATGTTTGGTGTTATATTTGAAATTCTATTTTGAAATTAGATCTTTATATAATGTCTTGAAATGTGGTAAATAGAAATTATTGTTTCATATTCAGGTTTTCGGGTTTGGGTTCAAGTTTTGGATTTTTGGTTGGGTTCAGTTTTGGATATGGATTTTCAAAATCTTTGGGTTCGGGTTCGGATTTTGGGTTTAGTTGTCGGGTTTGGGCTTTTGAAAACCTGCCTCGAATCCGACCTGTTGACATCCTTACATGCTTGAGTTCATAACTGATATTACATGAAGGTGAAGGACTACTAGTATATTCATTCAACAGTAAGGCAAACTACTGTTGTGATCATATGCTATTTGGCTAATGAGACATGAGACATATTGCATGAAGCCATCCTGAGCACGCATAATAGTGTTCAGTGCTTTAATTAGCTCATTCTCAATGAGGATGACATTGCACCTTGGAGATAATAATTATAATTAACCAGCTGTTTGATATTTGGTTTACTGGAAGAAACACATCATATTAGTATCTACTGGCATAAGGTTGAAGCTATCTCAGTTGATTAATTTTGACTTGCTCTTTGTTTTTCTGTCATAGATGATGATTTCAGGGATTTTGTAGACAAAGTCCGAGATGGCTGTCGGATCACAATTGTCTCGGATTCCTGCCACAGTGGTGGTCTGCTTGATAAATCTAAGGAGCAAATCGGTGAGAGCACTAAACGTCACGAGGAAGGAGGTTCTGACTCTGGCAGAAGCTTTGGCTTCAGAGCCTTGTTGAATGAGACAGTCCATGACACAATCGAGTCCCGTGGAATTCACCTCCCTCACAAAGGCCATCATCATATCCGCAGTCACCACTATGCTGTGAAGGAGGAAGACAATGACGATTCTGCACACATCTCAGGCCACGGTCACCATATAAATAACCGTTCTCTTCCTCTTTCAACACTGATTGAGATCCTGAAGCAGAAGACCGGAAAGGAAGACATCGACGTGGGGAAGATCAGGCCAACCCTATTTGACATGTTCGGTGAAGATGCCAGCCCAAAGATAAAGAAGTTCATGAAGGTGCTGTTGAACAAGCTTCAGGAGGGGCACATTGGTGAGGGCGGAGGCGGTGGCGGTGGCGGACTCATGGGGATGGTGGGGAGCCTTGCACAGGAATTCCTCAAGCATAAGCTGGACGAGAACGATGATGAATATGTCAAGCCCGCTTTAGAAACGAAGGTGAATAGTGTGCAAGAGGTATATGCTGGCTCCAGCAACAAGCGGATGCTTCCTGATAATGGCATTTTGATCAGCGGTTGCCAGACAGACCAGACGTCCGCTGATGCAAATAGTCCTCAGGGGGCGTATGGAGCTCTAAGCAATGCCATTCAGACCATCATTGCTGAGACCGGCAGAGAGATCACTAACAAGGAGCTTGTATTGAAGGCTCGGCAGATGTTGTCCAACCAAGGATTTATGCAGAAGCCTGGTCTTTACTGCACTGATGAGCATGCTGATGTGCCCTTTATCTGCTGATGGTAGAGGATTCACATCCCTTGCTACTTCCTTTTTTTAAATTTATTTTTAATCCTTCTGTTTTCAGTTTGTTTGGTTTGGAGTTTTTGGAGTTCTTTTTTTTTTTGCTCTCACTGGGAATGCTTTGTTGGCAAATAATTACTTGCAGAGCTGCCTCTGAACTTGGCGTGATCCCTGTTGACAATCATTATTATTCTTATTTTATGTATTGACCTTACACTCAGCGATCTTTCTATATAGGTTTATAATGAGTTTTAAGTTTGAGTAACTTCATAACCAGATATAGAGAGAATTTCAAATACATAGCCTGCGACTAAAGTATTTTATTTCAAAATTTTCAAAATGTTCATCGGAACTTTTTTTTAACTTGCCACCTGTGCACCTCAGTAATTGAGGCATTCAGGTTATTATTTGACATTCTTTTCAGTGACTAGTTTACTTATTTTTGCATCCTCGCCTCTAGGTTTCCTTCCAAGATCTACCTGTTAGAAACTAGAATCCCAAATCACACATCATCTGGACAGATCATTTTAAGCTTCATTCTTGTAGGCTGACAAGTTTTCTACCTTCATTTCTAGAATATGGAGAATTTCTTTTCGGCAGGCAGTAATGCCTCAAATAAGGCCCAAGCACTAATAAAAGAAGAATGGGAAATAAAAGTTTTGGCTGATTAATTGATATTGTCCGTCTCGGCCACAGTATAAAACAGGGTAAAAAAAGTAAGTTGAGATAGTAAGATGAAAAAAATGATCCATTTTTACACTCCGGACCACAGTGGAAGCCAACTTGGGTATATGCACAAACCCGCCGTTTGTTTGTATGAGATCACTGTGACACCTAATAGTTCCACATCGAATGAAAATGAGATTGTGATTGAGTATATAAGAGACTATGAATATTAATAATAATGATCAGGTTTAAGCATTATGGGCGGATGGTTTTGGCCCACTGAGTTATTATTGCTAGTAGAAATTTTGGGCATTATATTTGGTTTCAGAGCCAATCACCAGTCGAAAATGTGTGACAAATCTTGGCTGAGTCAGGATCTGAATGACAAAATGGCAAACTATGTTAGGATTTGAATGACAAGACTAGTGAGTCTCACATCACCAGAATCTGATGATCTTGGGATGTGTGTTGGGCTTATGATGACGTCAGGCTTAAACAAGAAGAGTCTGTGACACCCCAATAGTCCCACATCGGGTATAAGAGATCATGAATACTATTAATAATAAGTGGGCTTAAGCATTCTAGACCGATAGTTTGGACCAAATGAGTTATTATTGTCAGTGGTCCGGATCATTACAATCACCTCCATATACACAAGGGTCTACAATCAAGCAATCTTTATGAAGATATAATACACAATCTATAGGTTGGATGTCAAGAGCATATACAATATAAAACTAAACTAAAAACATTTAGCATTTAGCTATACAATATTGACTCCACAATGGTACATACATTCCAACCTACTCTCAATTGCACTCCGAAAGAGTGGAAATAAGGGGCAACCGCTAGCTGTCCAAGTGGGCGGGATGACTCTAGCTATTAGCCACGCCCTTGATGCAATTCCCGGTCTCTCCCGTGCTAGAAGGCTCTAAAAAAGAAATTAGCAACCCATGAGAGTAAGAACTATGAAAAATAGTTTATGCTGTATAGGAACGAAGCCAGAATTTAATTATAAGGGGGGCCAAAATATATTCAAATAAAATTATTTAGTATATCATCAAATTTTTTTTAAAAAATTTATTAATTAAATAATTAATATAAAAATATTTAATATTTAATTATTTTATTTATATTATTTTATTTAAATAATTAAAAATTTTGCTAAATATAATCGTAATTCAATTAGATCAATGACTTTAACTAAAAGATCTATTAAATTTAGTATAATATTTTATTTAGTTAAATAAAATAGCTTATCAAAAATAGTTAGAAATTAAAAAAATATGAAATAAAAAAATTGGAGTTAAGATATGTATTTCAAATAATTTGTAAGTAGGAGATTTCTAATATATTTTCATCTATTTAAAATGTATACAAATAAAAAATAAAGAAAATTATGTTAGCAAAAAAAAAATAAATATTAAAAAGTTGAGGGGGCCATTATTATCTAAAAGAGAGAAAGAGATAAATTAGTATCAAAGGACTATTGAGTAATATTAAAATGTTGAGGAAGGCCATGGCCACCTTGGGCCCCACTATAGCTTCGACCCTGGCTATATATGCTCTTGATATGCAACATGTGTTAGAAAAATAAATCACACTAAATTTGATTGTGATTAAATTATCTAACTATTTTTATTTTTAAATTGAATAACAAAATTTACCGTTAAGTGCTATGGTAATTCCAGAAATTGTAGTAGAAAGAAGTTGAATAAAATTGATCCGGAAGCGTGCGAGGCACTACCCTAAGGCGTATTTTCGTCATTCGTGCGGATTAATCGAGGACACCACCCCAAGGTACGACCGAGATTTCCCTTCCTACTAGCAATACAGTGGAAGAGGTTTGACGAAATCTCTTTCGACACCCGATAGTAAAAAAATATAAGAAAATAAAATCGAAATATAAATCAAATATCTCTAAAGCTTCTCTTTTTATTTCTCTTGCTTGTGTATGTGTATGAGTGTGTGTATATTTGTATGCATGTACACAACAATATATATATATATATATATATATATATATATATATGTGTGTGTGTGTGTGTGTGTGTGTGTGTGTGTGTGTGTGTGTGTAAGGTGAACGTTGCCCAACGTTCAAATCACCATAAAGAGATGTGTGTGTGTGTAAGGTGAACGCTGCCCAACATTCACATCACCATAAAGAGAGCAGCAATTAATAGCCCGTGCAAAAAAACGTCGAAAAATTAATTAGGAAATTAATAAGGATTAAATGATAATAAATAAAAATAAACTTAAAAAATAAATTTAAAAATTAAAATTAAATTAATAATAAAACAATTTATTGGAAATTTTGGAATTTTGAATTTTATTCCAACAATCCCCCACAACATTTAAAATCTCAAAATAAAATTAAACTCAACAAATTTAAAATAAAATAAGTTTATCGGGTGTTTATACTATGTGTTGACCCGGATCTCCACAGAGCTTTTGCTGTGTGATTAGCGACTTCTGGAGGCTTATTTGGTGTGATGGAGGTGTTTGTGTGCAAATCGGACCTCAGGATTGGACCCAGCGCGAAATTTGGATTAAGAATACCTTTCCGGATGCCTTCGACAAATTTTAGAAACGAAATTTGGCAAAACGGATATCGGATTTGGACTTAGCGCGCGAAAACGATGAAAATGGACTATTTACTTGTATTTTTCGGAGCCCGGATGCCTAAATACGGATTTCGAGGCAAGGGTTACTGTCCGGGTAGCTGGGGCAGCGCCGGCGGGGATGGGCAGGCGGCGGAGCACGGCGGCGCGGCCAGAGGCGCGGGCCGGCCGGTCCACGGGGCTGGCGTGCACCGGGGGCTGGACGCGTGGCGGCTCCCGGTTAGGCGGCTCGCGAGGCGCTGTCCACGGGAGCGCGCGGGGAGCCGTGGACCAGGGCAGGGCCACGTGGCGGCCCCGGGTTGGGTGGTCCACGTGCGCGCGATCCACGTGCGGAGCAGGGCAGGTACGGGGGCAGGTGGCCGTACAGCGCGGGGCAGGCGGGCAGCAGGTGGGCGCAGCGATCGAGGCGTTGACGCGGGGGAGGCCGCGCGTGGGCGTGCCACGCGTCGGCGCGTGGTTGGCTGGCGCCACCGCGCGGGCAACGTGGCGCAGCGCGGGAGGCCGGTTTGCTGTTTGCTGTTCGGGGGCCACGTGGCGCAACTTGGATGATCCGGGCGCTCCACGCAAAGGACCCCTCAGGAGATTCGGGCGCCCAAATCTCGGGACATGTTGGGTATTTCGGATTTTGTTGAGCTGGGCCTATAAATAGGCCCAGTATTGCTTCGTTTCTGGTTTTTCTGGACAGTTTCTCACAGAGGGTTCTACAGCAAACTTGTTGCTCTCTTTGTCCACCATCTTGTGGAGGATTCTTGGGATTTTTGGAGGCCGCGGCATCGGCGTTTTCTGTGACGCGGCGCACTTCGACGCTTCTTCGATTTTTGGCTTTTACCGTCGCATTTCAGTGCGCGAGGCCCCCAGATCACCCTGATGGAGTTTAGCCGATTTTTCTGGCAGCGCGTTCACGAGAGGTACGCCTTTGATTTCCGTGTTGATCACTTTGCTCCGTTTTGAGTTTTTGGTGGTGTTCCCGAGGTACCTTTTGACCCCTTGTACTGCTGCGAGGTTTGGGACAGCGGTGGAGTATTGTTGGGATTTCTCGGCCTACGGGCATCGGATCGTGGCGTGTGAGGACTCGATCGGCATCTACGCTTCGAGAGGAACGCGATCGTATTTTTATCGGATTTTTCTGAGGACTTTTCGAAGGTGAGATTTTAGCTTTTCCTGGACTGCTGGCCGTAGGATTTTGATCGTGAGGGGTTGCGGCTTACCGCGGTGTTTTATTTATATCTGGATCTACAGGTATCGATTTGGGACGAGTGAGTACTCGTTTCGATTGGCTCGACACGACGATCGCAGCGGTTATTTTTCTGGAATTTTCTAAGGCCATCTCGCAGGTAAAAATTACCCTTTTCTGGACTGTGTGTGTGTGCGGACAGTGGCTTGTTGACGGTTAGCGGAGTGATTGTGCACTGTTTTGTATGTTGTTGCAGTTTTGCGGTGAACCGGGGGTTTTTCCATGAGGGAGGTCGAGTTGGATCCGTGCTTCGCATGTTTCGCGCTCGAGGTGGGTGGTTGTTGCTTACCTCTATTTCGACATGCTCACTAGGATTATTAGAGAGATCACCCTGTATTAGGATTATTGATCAATACTCGTGGTTGGAATTATGTATGCTTGTGTAGTTATATGGTTTGCTATGTTAGCGGTTAACCTTGCATGTGGAATTGAATATTAAATTGGGACTAGGTGATTTATCCTGTTAGTGGGTACGACGTGAGGATTTTTGGACATGCATAGGTGGATGGTTCATGTGAGGGTGAGTAGCGGTTTTTGTGAGATTCTTGGTGGTTGCTACTCTTTACTTTCCTTTTCAAATGAGAACACTTGTATGCTTGTATGGACATCTAGATAGGCCATCTTTTATTGCTACACTATCATGTTGAAATCTGACTTAGGAGAAACCATGTTTGTTCTTTTTTCCTTTCTTTCCAGACTCTAGATTCATGTTGCTCGGGTTCGAGCAGGGGTTTGAGATAGCGTAGCCAGGGTCTGGATTATGGGATATTGCGGCAACCGTGGATATTGGGCGGTTGACCAGATGTCGGTTGAGGGACATGGTTATGGATTATGGGGTACTGCGGCAACCGCGGATATTGGGCGGTTGACCGGATGTCGATGGTAGGACTTGATTGTGGATGGCCGGGTATTGCGGCAACCGCGGATATTGGGTGGTTGGTTGGAGGTCGGTTGTGGGACTTGATTGTGGGCTGTAGGGTATTACGACGACTGCGGATATTGGGCGGTTGGCCGGGTGTTGGTTGTTGTACCAGATTGTGGATTGTGGGGTACTGCGGCAACCGCGGATATTGGGCGGTTGACCGGATGTTTACTTATGCATCAGATTGGTGATCGGGGTATCTTTAGTGGAGGGATTTGTTCCACTTGAGTACGGTAGTGATCCACTCCTGCTTTTACGATACTTGTGACATGGTTACTTTCCTCATGTGGGTAGCTCCCTTCGAGTTCCCATCCGGAGCGTGGGGGTCAGACGGCTATTGAGTTTTTGCTATCACATCGGCGCGACTTACTTGCCCGATGATGAGGGCGGCAGCAGGAGTTTTTGCTATCACATCGGCGCGGCTTATTTGTCCGATGATGAGGGCGACAGCAGGAGTTTTGCTATCACATCGGCGCGGCTTACTTGCCCGATGATGAGGGCGGCATAGATTCGGGCTATTTGGGACGATTGGTTACTGATGCATACGGTTATTCCATTTTGGGATTGCATTTAGAGGCATAGTAGTGGTAGTTTTCTTTCTTCAGCAGTGTTTATTGCTTACCACTCTTCTTTCCCTTTTGCCTCTGGTAGACCTAGTGGGTGCGTCGGGTTCTGAGGATTTACCCACTAGGGGAGGCTACTGGTTTACTAGTTGTTCTCACCCCTATTCTTCTTTCCTCTTTTTCTTCTTCTCTATTTTGCAGTGTCTTCGGCGGGTGCTGCTGGATTTTCAGCGGTGGATCGAGGAGAGAGGACGGCTGAGTAGATAGATCTCCAGGCAGGATGAGAGAGTTTAGCTGGACTTTGGGTGTACCCTTTTTACTCAGACTGTTGAACTTTTACTTTTGAGTCTAGCTTTTGCCAGCAGGTTGTATTTATTTTGGTGAGCTGGGAGAGACTGATGTATTATTTTACAGATGTACTGTATTTTACTTTCAGTTTCAGTCTGAGATGTATTAGTTTTAGTTCAGCTATATTTTTATTGCTCTTTTATTGTATCTCTTATTTGAGCAGGCGCTTCGTGTATGCGGGAAATACTGTGTGCATGGTAGATATGTAGACGGGCCCGGGTTCTGGTTTACACCCAGGGCATGACATACTATGTAATAGGTAAGGTGTCTTTAAGAGACTTAACCTCACTTACTGTAAGTAGCTTCTATCAGAATGAATCGGAGTGAATTAGGTCTTGAACTACGTTCTTTTGACTCTGACTTCAACTATCACACACACAGTACAGAATTCTCCGTCGCGAGTCTGTGCGTTAAAGGCCATGCATAGTACCTTGATTTTTCATAAGAATTACTATGGACAACCCACATCTCATAGTTGCGGCCTTATACGAATATTCTTATATAGGTGGTCTTCTCAATGGATGTGTGTAGAGTCACATCTCGCGAAAATTATCGCCTCGGATTTCATTAAGAGCTATAAGCTCAACCTCAACCACTACGCAGAACACAACTCATCATAGGAATGGAATTGGAACTAAAGTTCCTCTGAATAAACTGTAGAAAGTGCTCTTTGGCCAGCCTGACAGCTTGATTTTACCACATTGAACCTTCTTTAAGGGATCTCCTATCGCAAAGGTTGGGTTACCACTACAAAAAAGCTCTTTATGGGCAAAGTCTCATCCCCCTCGATGACTCTAGGACCTTAGTTCTATTCAGGCCTTTCGTCAAGCAGTCTGCAAGATTCTGTTCAAATCTGATAAAGCTTAAAGAAATAATATCATGAGAAGTTAGCCATCTAACAGACTTTTGTCTCAATTTAATATGTCGACTAGCCTTAGGATTTATCAATTTCTTTTTTACAAAAATCAATTGCAGTTCGATAATCGCACCGAATAGAAATAGGTGGGATAGGAGTAGAAATCATGGAATCGATGACAAAAGATTCTTGAGTCACTCGGTGTAATATCACAACTTTTCGTGTAATGTTTTACCCTCCTGCTAATAAAGTATAAGTTAGAGAAAACCGAGTTAACGAGTTTTCTTAAGTTGATAATCATGAGGCACGGGTATTTTTCTGTGATAGAGCTCAAAAAATGATGAACGGCAGTGCGACCGGATCCGAATTCTGACTTACGGATCCCTCAAAAAGGGGTTTTTAGGATCGTGGTAACCATAGTGTGCATCAGAATTCGTGCAAAAGATCGTGCGCGCTTTTCAAGGAGATAAGGAATTATCTCTTGGGATTAAGTAATTATTAATTAATTATTAAATACATGGATGTGGATTTCTACGATACGTATCAAGAGAGAGAGAATTCATTTTCCCGAAAAGAAAACCCTAGCCGGAAAGAAAAGAGAGATAAGGGGGGGAAAAAAAAGGAAACCCTAACGTGAGGAAAAAGAAAGAGAGAAGAAGAAAGCGGAGGGGTCCGATCGCCCCGATCGACGTGCCGGAGACCGGAGAACGAGACGCCATCATCTACGAGGAGCGGATCCGGATCCTCAGCGCCGCGAAGGACGAGATCGGATCATCATCCCCGATGGATCGAGGTTAGCGCTGTTTTCTCACGATTTTATCGTTATAGGGTTTGATGTTCGGGGTCTTTCGCCGTTCTTGTTACTTTTACCGCCGCCGCCACGGAAGACCCTAGGGCATCGCCGCCGCCGCCGCACCTTGTGCGGCGCCGCGTGGGGCAGGGACCCGGGTTGCCGCACAGCACAGAGCGCAGGCGCCGCGCGGGACAGGTGCCCGCGCGGCCACACCGGGTGCGGCGCCGCGCGGGCTCCAGCCCCGCGCGGCCGCACCACACGCGCCACGCGTGGCTGGAGCCCGTGCGGCGGCCGCTTACGCAGCGCGGGGCAAGCGCCTGCGCGGCTGCACCGCACGTGGTGCGCGTACCGCGCGGGGGCCGCTTCGTCGCCGCCGTCGTCGCCGCCGCCACCGCGAGTCGTTAATCCTCTTGTTTGCGCTTTCGGAGTTGTGTTTTTCTTATGAGAGTTTTATCTTACCTGTTATGCCCTCTTGGGGGACTTTCTTTTAGGTCCGGGTGTCGCCGAAGGTGCGGGTCGATTTGCGGAATTCCGGTCTACGCAATTTGAGGTGGGTACCTTTTTGGTATTTTCGATGTATAGTCGTTCCCGTGTATTTCGTGAGATTAAAGTAGATGTTTGCTAAACTGTCTAACCCCATTGCATGAGAATCCCGTTTTATTTCTAACTGAGGCGGCTGAGGTCGCGGTGCTGTTTTATATGCTAATATTTGCTTACACGCACACCAGCGGTCTGGCCACCGCACAGGGTGTATTTTTTCGGAAAGATGATAGGATTACCCATGTACCCCACGACTAGGGATGATGGGGACCCCTCACGGTGAGGCGACTACTCCTTGGGCAGTAGAGGGGTTGGAGGCACCAAGAAATGAGCGCGGTATCTGGGGTTGGTGCCCAACATGTTTTAAATCTGGGGTTGGTGCCCAGCATGTTTTAAATATGGGGTAGGTGCCCAGCGTGTTTGTGATAGGGGATTTGGCGATTCATGAGGGGGAAGTGAATGCTCTGGTGTATCGGTTTGTCATTTCAGTTTTATAGCATTTACTTGTTTATCATCTACTTTATCAGTCACTGACTACCCACACTGTGACAGGTCCGAGCAGGGGTGAGAACCCGGACGACGGTGAGGCAGTGTTTAGAGGACCCTAGCCATTGTGGCTAATAAACTTTCCAGTTTTATGGTTATCTCTTATTGTTTTCGGTTAGTATATTTTTGATTGCTTGTGAATGGATTATTGTGGATGTTGGATTGAGATCTTAGCTTAGGAATGACTTCTTATATCTGTGATTGTTGAGATTTATGAATGCGGCTTGTTTTCAAATATAAAAATGGTTTCAAAAGCATTTTCAAACCAAGTGTCGTGTGGGCACTGACTTCTAAACCCGTGGATTTATCCTTTCAAGCAATGTTGCCGCTTAAAAGAGATTGTGAAAACGTTTCGTAAAATCGGGTGTCGTGTGGACACCGTCTTTCAAACCTATGGATTTATCTCTTCCTTGCGATGTGGTGATTATAACTATATGGTTAGGTGTGATCTCTCCTTCTGATTGCTCAATGCTTGCGTGGTTAAAGTACTACTCGAGTTCGGAACGCCGTACATATACAAAGGAGGCTCCGCCCGTTTGGGGAGTGAATTTGTATATGTGGCAGGTCTGGCGCGCACCGGAGGCAAGGTTAATTTAAAGAAATATATATATATATATATATATATATATATATATATATATATATATATATATATATATATATATATATACGTTTTTCGCTCTTTTAGAACCTCCGGGGCGTGACAGATTATATGGTATCAGAGCAAAACGACTTTAGCCATGGCGGTCAGCGACCAACATCCACAGAGTGCAATGCCACAAGCAACTAACCAATGTGATAACCAAGGTGTTGGTCCGTAGAGTGCGAGAAAAAAAGGATAGAGTCCCAGAGTTCGTAGCATGGTGCTAGACCAATTAAGTCTAGGACTAACTTGGTTTCTTTGTATGCACGGGAAATGGCCCGAACCCGGTCTTCAATCAATGGCGCAGAAGTGGATGTGATGGCTCCGACAACTGTAGAGAATCGGCTTCTTCAACAACAGTTCCACGACATGGCTGAGCGCATCCCCTTTTTGTTAGGAAAGACGAACCCCACATGGCCCGCCGTCACAGGGATGGTCTACGGAGCGACACTTTTCAGGTAATACTGACGGTGGGTTTACCCGCTTTTCATGAAATAAGCGACAGGACCACTTTGGTGGGGCGGGAATTGGCCGTTGCATGCACCCGGCAGAAGGAACATGAGCCAACCGGGGGCCGGAAACGACCCCAGCCTTATCCCGGGAATGACTTCCCCAATGGAAGCCGACCACCCAAGTATCCAAAGAAGTTGCAAGGAACCAGAAGCACGCTGGCGAGAGGACCAGAGCCCGGGGGGGGGGGGGGGGGGGATATCCCTATTGCCCATTGCCCGCGAGTTCCCGGATGTTTTCCCACCTGAGCTGACTAGTATGCCGCCAGATAGGGAGATTGAGTTCGTGATTGACGTAGTTCCAGGAACTGCGCCAATCTCTAAGGCTCCTTACCAGATGGCACCGACTGAGTTGCGAGAGCTTAAGGCGCAACTCCAGGATTTGATGGATAAGGATTTTATTAGACCGAGTGTGTCGCCTTGGGGAGCGCCGGTGCTATTCGTGAAGAAGAAAGATGGGTCACTTCAACTGTATGTGGACTATAGAGAATTAAATAAAGTGACCATCAAGAACAAGTACCCTTTGCCGCGCATCGATGATCTTTTTGATCAGCTGCAAGGGTCTTGTGTCTTTTCCAAGATAGATTTGCAGTTTAGGTCACGGTACGGGCATTATGAGTTTACAGTTATGCCTTTTGGACGGACTAATGCCCCTGCCGCATTATGGATTTAATGAACCGGATCTTCCGACCATACTTAGACCGATTCGTGGTAATTTTCATTGATGATATCCTGGTCTACTCCCGAAGTGATGCGGAGCATGAGGAGCACCTGAGGGTGGTGCTGCAACTTCTGCGAGAGAAGAAGTTGTTCGCCAAACTGACAAAGTGCGAGTTTTGGCTTCGGGAGGTAGTCTTTTTAGGCCATGTGATTTCCGCTGCAGGTGTGGCGGTGGACCCGGCAAAGATTCAGGCAGTCCGGGATTGGCCCCGACCGACTACCGTCTCTGAGGTGCGTAGTTTTATGGGCTTAGCTGGTTATTATCGTCGGTTTGTGGAAGGCTTTGCGAAGCTTTCCACACCCCTCACTCGCTTAACGCGTAAAGGAGTGAAGTTTACCTAGAGTGAGGATTGTCAGAAGAGTTTTGAGGAGCTAAAGATTAGACTGATGACCGCTCCTATCCTTTCCCTCCCTGTTATGGGGAAAGAATATGTGATCTACAGTGTCGCATCACACAGCGGACTTGGTTGTGCGTTGATGCAAGAAGGGAGGGTAATTGCTTATGCATCAAGGCAACTCAAAGATTACGAGAAAAATTACCCTACCCATGACTTGGAGCTTGCTGCTGTAGTGTTTGCACTAAAGCTTTGGCGTCATTATCTGTATGGAGAGCACTGTGAAATCTACACCGACCACAAGAGCCTAAAGTACCTGTTCACACAAAAGGAGCTGAATTTGAGGCAACGTAGGTGGTTAGAGCTATTAAAGGATTATGATGTAGATATTCTCTACCACCTAGGCAAGGCTAATGTGTTCGCTGACGCCTTGAGTAGGAGGGCGGTGCAAAGTTTGTCAATGTTGATCACAGACCAGGCACCGCTATTAGAAGAGATGAGACGGCTCGAAGTAGAGGTTGTGTCCCCTGGGGTCACTGCTAGACTGACATCTTTAGTCTTGCAGCCCACTCTGCTGGATAGGATCAGGGAGAAACAGAGTGAGGACCCCCACTTGATCAGGATTAAAGATCAAATTCTGAGTAATCAGTCTGGGGACTTTACGGTGGATGCCTCGGGAGTACTGAGGTACAGGAACCGAGCATGTGTGCCAGTGGATGCAGAGATCAGAGAGCAGATATTGCGAGAGGCCCATTATACACCTTATACCCTACATCCTGGTGGGACTAAGATGTATAAGGACCTCAAGGCACACTTCTGGTGGAAAGGCATGAAGAGAGATATTGGGAGATTTGTGGCTCAGTGTTTAACTTGTCAGCAAGTCACAGAGTAAGAGGCGGCTCAGACGAAAGGTCTCTTTTTAGGAGTCTCCCAATCCCCAAGTGGAAATGGGACCATATTACGATGGATTTCGTGGTCGGACTACCTAGGGCACAGGGAGGAGCTGACGCTATCTGGGTAGTTGTAGATCGACTTACCAAGTCAGCGCACTTCTTGCCTATGCAAACTACTTGGTCACTCAAGCGACTAGCCCAGCTATATCTAGATGAGATAGTTAGACTACATGGAGTACCAGCCTCCATTGTATCAGATAGAGACCCGAGGTTTGTTTCGCGTTTTTGGAAGAGTTTGCAGACAGCCTTGGGGACTCAGCTTAGGTTCAGTACTGCTTTTCATCCGCAGACGGATGGGCAGTCAGAGCGGACTATACAAATCCTGGAGGACATGCTGAGGGCTTGCGTCCTGGATTTCGGCGGAGGGTGGATTCGTCATTTATCTTTGGCTGAATTCGCGTACAACAATAGCTTTCAAGCGAGCATTCAGATGGCTCCGTTTGAAGCGTTGTATGGACGCAAGTGTCGATCACCACTTTATTGGAGTGATGTGGGCGAGAGGCGGACCTTGGGACCAGATGTATTATTGGAGGCAGAGGAGAAGGTCCGGGTGATTCGACGGCATCTTCAAACCGCCCAAAGCCGACAAAGGAGTTATGCCGATGTTCGGCGACGAGACTTAGAATTTCAAGTTGGAGATCATGTATTCCTGAAAGTCTCGCCGTCCAAAGGAATCAGGAGATTCGGCATTCGTGGGAAACTTAGCCCCCGATATATTGGACCCTTCGAAGTATTGGAGCGTATCGGGCCAGTTGCCTACCGACTTGCACTTCCTCCGAGGCTTGCTGGTGTCCATGATGTGTTTCACGTTTCTACTTTGAGGAAGTATGTCTTCGACCCATCGCACGTCATCGACCTCACACCGCTTGAGACAGCGAGGATTTGCGGTATGAGGAGCGCCCACTGCGAATTCTGGATCGAGAGGTAAGGGAATTGCGCAATCGGGCCATTCCTTATGTGAAAATCCAATGGAGCAATCATGACGAGCGCGAGGCTACATGGGAGCTCGAGTCGGAGATGAGGGATGCTCACCCCTACTTATTCGAGACATCGGACTGAGTATTATTGTTTAGTCTCGTTTCGAGGACGAAACTCTTTTTAGTGGGGGAGGATGTGGTGATCCGGACTCCCGCAGAAACTGTGCAATATTAAACAGTGACTGCAGGAAGCTTATTCGGTGAAATGGAGCTTGTAGAATCGAAATTGGACATTAAAAATAGACTCGGCGCGAAAATCGGAGCAAATGGGCTATTTCGGGAGCTTTCGGCAAAATTTCGGATAAGAATTTGGCGAAACGGATGGCGGATTTGGACTCAGCACGCGAAAATGGTCAAAATGGTGTATTCACTTAAATTTTTCGGCACTTGGGTACTGTTCACGCCGGAACAGTAATTCCGGCCGCCGGCGGCTACCGGCGGCGACCGGCGGGCGGCGGCGGAGCGCGGCGGAGCAAGGAAGAAAGCGGCGGCGCGCGACGCGGGCAGCGCCGCAGGCGCGGGCAGGCGCGGGCAGGCGCGCGGGTGCGCGGTCCATGGGTCTGGCGTGCACCGGGAGCACCGAAAAACTCCCTTGCCACGTGGCGTTTCCTCGTTGGCTGGCCGGCTTCTAGAAGACGACGGGATTGGTGACACGTGGCAGCACCCCATTGGCCGACATTTTTCGGAAAACCCGGAGCGCGGAGCAAGCACGTGCACCACGTGGGACACGTGGCGAATTTTGAGTGGCCTTTCACAGGCTGTTTCCTGTTTTGTGACACGTGGCGCGTTCCGGTTGGCCCAACCCGGTGTTTCCTGTTCTGTCCGAGCCCAAGAATATTCCCTTGGCCCATTATAAATAGGGTCCCCCACCCCTCCTCACTCCCACCTCAATTTCTATGCTTTAGAGAGAGAAACTGAATTTGGGCCCTATAGGAAAATTGTTCCTCTCTCTCTCCTCTCTCTCTCCTAAAAATTTCAGAATTTTTGGAGTTACAGATAGTGAGCTATCTGCGACGCGGCGCACTGCGACGGTTTTCTTTTTCGGCCCATTTCCCGTCGCAGTTCAGTCGAAAATTCCCTGTGTGCTAACCATGAGGAATTTTTGGACGATTTTTACGACAGCGCGTTTCTAAGAGGTAAGGCTTCGATTTCCGTGTTGATCACTTTGCTCTATTTCGCACTTTTGGCACGGTTTCCAAGGCCTCTTTGACCCCCCATTTTGCTGTGGAAATTTCTGGACAGCATCAACTTCTCCGATTTTTATCTTGGCGTAGGAGCATCAGATCGAGGCGTTTAAAGAGTCGATTTTGATCTACTCTTCGCGAGGAACGGAACTGTGATTTTTTTGGGATTTTTGGAGCACTCTACAGAGGTGAAAAACTTCTCTATTTCCGTGCTATTTGAAAAACAGCAAAAGCTTTATTTTTACGAATACTATATTTACACCTGGTGCAATGTGTATTGCTGTAGGGCACCGTTTTTGGCAGACAACAGTCTTAGGGGACTATGGATGGCCAGGAGACTTCTGGGGTGTGGTTTGAGCTGCTCAAGGTTGTTGGGTTTAGGTTAATAAGGATCTAAATAGGGGAAAAAACACCTAGAGGGGGGTGAATAGGTGTAAACAATAAACACTCAAAAAATCATTGTGCGATAAAACCCAATGCGGAAAAATAAAAGAACACACAAGATTTTTACGTGGAAAAACTCCAAACCGGAGTAAAAAACCACGGGACCGATAACACGGCGAAATCCACTAGAGTTAACACACGTACAAGGTGATATAACGTACTCACAGACGACTCAACCTTTTACCATACGCCCCTAGTCGATCTTCTCCGCTCGCTCCACGACGCTTCTCGAATCCACGATCCGCGCCCAACGCTGAATCCACAGCGTCCAACGTCGAGTCCACGACGTCCAACCGAATCCACGGTCTTCACCCAATGGTACGCTTCGAATCCACGAACGCACCTCGCTCCGAATCCACGAGAGCGGTAGCACCTTGAATCCACAAGGCCACGCGAGTCCACGCGCCGATTTTGGGATAAATCGTTGTTTGTTTGGGTGGTGATGATCCGCCGAATACTTAGATCAAGAGTAGATCGGAAATACCATCTAAGTATTCATTAGTTTGATTCAACTCAAGATATGAGTATGAAAAACCTAGAATCAAACTAATCAATATAGATGAAGAACCATTGAATAGATCTAATGATTTCCGTTCTTCTCTATATATGTGGATTTTTTCTTTTCGGCTAGGTTTTCTCAAATGGCCGAAATGCGGATCTATTTTCCGATGCCCTAGAAATGAAATAGAAGGGCTATTTATAGGTTAGAAACCCTAGGAAGAATATTCGGATCAAAAACAAACTTTTCTGGAAAGTTTTACCGACGGCGATCCGGATTGCAAAGCCACGATCCGGATTGCAGAAGCACAAAATGCGGTTTCCAGAAAATAGCCTGTTCGGGATCCGGATCATAATCCCCGATCCGGATCGTTCATACATTTTCACAAAACACCCCATTCGGGATCCGGATTGCACAAGCTGTGATCCGGATTGCAGCAATGTATGAAACAAACACCTTTCGGGATCCGGATTGAAAGCCACGATCCGGATCCTGAACATGTCCCATGTCCAGTTTTTGATGAATAAGCAATTAAAACCTCTTCCAAGTGTTTCTACACTATAAGAAGTATTCGGATCATCAAAATTATTTAGTTAAACGTACCTGATCCTTTTGAATTCTTCTTTCTTGAGATTGAGGTATATGATCCAAAGTTTCTTCATCTTCAATCTTCAAGACTTAATATATTCACGAAATACGCCAACTCAAATTCCGTAACAATCTCCCCCTTTGGCGGTTTCGTGACAAAACACAAATCCACAAAGAAAATTCAAAAAGGATATTTTTGTTGCTATCACCATACAACAAAAATTTACAAAAGAGTTCCAGGAATTAAATACATGAGATAAACTCCTAAGACAGACTCTAGACTTAGACATCTGTTATCTCTGCACACAGAAAACATTCTTGACAAAAGAAATCGTTAGATACCTCAAGAATTGAAACATTCAAAACCAGATACAGAGATAGAGTTTTTCTCATCATGACATTTGAAAATATCAGATATGTAAGAGAACCATAATTAAAACCAACATATCTTCTAAGCAGTTGAAAACCAAATGTCAAAGTATGTTAGTCCAACATCAACTTGTTAGTCATATTACATGCCCAAATAGTTAGTCAAATAGTTAGTATAGAAGCATGCCACAAATCACAAAAGAAAAACCAAAGTTGAGTTGAGATTCATACTTACCTTGATATCATCGATATTCACAATCATTGTTCATTGTTTTCGCTAACTCTCTCCCCCTTTTTGTCACAAAACAAGCCAAATACTTACAAAACAAGGAGAGTTAAGAGGATAAACAAAAATCATAACCCTGCAAAACAAAATAAGGATTAAATTGAAAAACCTGCAAAGTTAGAGCAAAACGATTAAAACATAAAGTTACTCCTGAGAGTCGGAGTCGTCAGATGTCGTGCACCCCATTTTCGCAAACAGCTTTTTCACAAGTTTCTTCACGGAAGAAACTGACTTAGTCAAAGTGACCTGAGTAGCTGTGAGGATTTCCATCTCATTCTTCATAATGTGAAGGTCGCCTTTCATTTCAGTGAATTCAGCGGAGATGCGTTCCTGTTCATTCGAAAGCCGCTGTTGTTCTTTGAAGATGGAGGTGACAGAGGCATCATCGTCAGAAGTAGATGGAGGTGCCTTCTGTTTCGGAGGAACGGGGGCAGTGGAAGATGTTGCATGAGGTCGAGCTCGTTGTCCAATCGGAGGAGAAGGGGGATCATCCTGCTTTGTTGTCAGAGACTTGACGATGGTTGTCTCATTGATTGTCCCCAAACTATACATATAAGAACTCGCGCTCGTATCCACTTTAAATCTCCTAAGGATGCGCATTATAATCAATGGATATGGTAGTCGCTCTGTTGGGTGAGAGTGTTCGACATACCGCGTCATCCTGTTCCAAATGAGGTAAGGGATGTTCAAGTTTGCTCCCATTGCAGCTGTTGGGTTCCCAAGAAGATAAAGAAATAACATCCTATCCCATCGAAGTACTTTTGTATTCATATTTGGAAGAATGTTGTAGCAGACAATGAAATTGATATACTTATATTCTTTCCGAAGCTCTCTGGAAAATACCGAGTTTCCGGCAGACTGAGTATCCGGAAGGCAAATTCCATTGACTACAATTCTCCAAGAGTTTTCTGTGAAGACCTGAGTCTTCAAATAGTGAAGTCCATCTGAGATGGCTGTCATGCCAAGCACCTCTCCAATCAGTTGGGGAGTGACTTTGATTTTGATACCTTTTACAAAGGTATGAAATTCTCGACGTCCGTCAACATTATCAATAAGACCTGCAGCATTCTGATAGAAAATCCTAGCTGAGTGTGGGCAATACCCAGTTTTTTCAGGAAAGTTACAAATCGGAGCGAGACCAACTTGGTCAAACAGAGCTCCAAACTCTGCAGATCGATTCCTCAACTGTTGTACATTGACATGTCTTTCTCCTATACATTCCCTCTTTTCAAAATCTTTGATTCTTGCGGAGCTGACGAATCCCTGAAATGGTGGCTGATTGGCTATGGTTCATTGATTGAGATGCCTTGGGCACTACTTCTTTTCCTTGCCGAGGTTTTCATTCTTTTTCCAGTAGGCTCCATTGGTGCCTTTCCTTTCTCAGCTGCTGTAGGAGGAGGCTTAGTTTTGGGGGCTTCAGCAGGAGCCTTCCTTTTGCGACAGTTGGGACAGTTGCTTCAATTTCAATGTTGTCCCAATCGATCGACTCCGTTTCAGACTCAGTGTCGGAGTCAGCTTGAGCTCGTTTCGCCCTCTTGGTCCTCTTGGGCTTTGTAGAATCCTTCACATGGACCATGGCAGCAAGTAGGAAAATGATCCAGGTGATCACCATTGCTTACAGTGCTTTTGAGTTTAAGAAAGTGTCCTGTGCAACCAACTCAAGAACATATGAAAGATTGTCAATTTTGAAAAATCTTAACACATTGTACCTAGACAATCATAATCATATAGAGAAGCCAAGAATCAAATTAGTTTTCCAAAAAGAATTTCAAAAATAGATCAATTTCATGATTTACAAAAATTCCTCTTTTATGCCCTAAAATCGAATTTTTAGAAATCGAAGGCTAAAAACTCGTTAACCAGATGAAATCACAGCATAAAAGTAAAACTAATTGATCCAGAGTTCTTATGTCAAAAGAAATTTGATCAAAAACCAATCACAAACGAAAAAGATCCAAGATTTCAACTCACGTTTGATAAAAACTGTAAGAACCGAGTTTTGATCAATAAAACTTACTTGAATCCGAAGAACTTCGAGTTTTGAGGCTTCAAACAGCAAGAGATCTAGAGAGAGAAGCTCTAGAGACTTGAAAACCAGAGATTAGGGTAAAGAAATCAAAAATCTGGATGTTTCTATATAAAACCCTAGCCGCGATGTCACGCCCCGGGATCGAAACTGCGACCCGGGCTCGCCAACAGATCCGCCACCTATGCCAGCCTGCATAGGCGAAGCGTCCTACCTGCAAGAAAAGTACTACAGCTAAACATAATATCAGAGCTATAAATAAAAGAATCTGCTGTATAACTAAAATCAATCACTGTACAACTGGAAATGATGCAACAATGTCCACCTCCCAAAAATGATAATCGTACAAAATCCTCAGATACAGAACCCATGGCTCAACAGGGAGGTATCTCCAATAAATACAACAGTGTACAGGCTCTCAATACATATCATCCTCACTACAACAGTCTCTCAAAAGAGGAAATAAAACAACTAATCTACTGAAGCTCTCCTCTGAAGAGGTACCGCTACTCTCCAAACATGGGTAGGGATCTAGCTCGCGACTCCCTCGCCTCGATCAACAACCGCAGAATCAGCAACACCCGCTAAGACTCTGCAAAGCAAAGGAGAGAAGGAAAAAGAAGGGGGAAAACCCCCAAAGGGTGTGAGAACTACACCAAAAGAGGGAGTTCTCAGTGGGTACCACCGCCAGAACCGACGGCCTGCCCACCAAGTCCTCAAGAGACAAAAACTAACCAAAGCCGTAAAGACAGATAAAAAGAAGCTGGAGCCTCACAACAGCCATCCTGCCCCTAAGCTTGCTATGCCGCCATGCCTGCTATGCCTGCCTATGCCTGCCATGCCTGCTATGCCTGCCATGCCTGCCATGCCTGCCATGCCTGCCTATGCCTGCCATGCCTGCCTATGCCTACTATGCCTGCTTGCCTGCCTATGCCTGCCTATGCCTGCCTATGCCTACCCTGCCTGCCTATGCCTACTATGCCTGCCTTCCTGCCATGCCTGCCCTGCCTGCCTATGCCCACTATTTCTGCCATGCCTGCTTGCCCGCCTATGCCTGTCTATGCCTACCTATGCCTGCCTGCCTGCCATGCCTGCCCTGCCTGCCTACCATGCCTGCCCTGCCTGCCTATGCCTACTATGCCTGCCATGCCTGCTTGCCTGCCTATGCCTGCCTATGCCTGTCTATGCCTACCTATGCCTGCCTGCCTGCCATTCCTGCCCTGCCTGCCTACCATGCCTGCCCTGCCTGCCTATGCCTACTATGCCGGCCATGCCTGCTTGCCTGCCTATGCCTGCCTATGCCTGTCTATGCCTACCTATGCCTGCCTGCCTGCCATGCCTGCCCTGCCTGCCTACCATGCCTGCCCTGCCTGCCTATGCCTACTATGCCGGCCATGCCTGCCTACCTGCCCTACAACGGTCAACAACTCACAAAGACTTTGGGAGCACCGTATCCCCAAACGGTTCCCAGCAACACTACCACAGGTCTAAACACAGCTACTAAACTCCACTCGGTCCCCCTGACACGAGTGCAACTATAAAGCAAATGTCTGTAATAAACCAAATCTAACGCCACCAGTACAACTGGTACTGCCTGCTGTGCCTGCCGCATCGGGTATGCCAGCCTACGCATAACACCGATGCAAAGGAGTCTCAATGACTCGAAGTCTGTAAATCGCACACTCCGGAGTGGCACTCGAGGGGAGCGACCCACACGAGTAAAGTGCCTCAGTAACAAGTATCATAAATCAGCAGGACTGGATCATGACTCTGATGAAAGTGGGAAAGCCCAACCACTAAAGAAAGCCTCGGTCCTCAATCAGATGCAAAGATACTCAAATAGTGGGAAACCCTGTCCACTAGAGAAATCAGATACCCAATCTGGTGCATAAATAAATATCCGGTCAACCGCCCACTATCCGCGGTTGCCGCAAAGCCCCACACTAATCCAACCTGTCCCAGACACCAAATCCCGACTACACTACCCAGAACCCCTGCTCGAACCTGAGCAACACGGACCACCTGACTAACAAAGAAGGAGAAAAGGATAACATGGTTTCTCCTAAGTCAAGTTCCAAAAGTAGTGCAGCGATAAAAGATGGCCTAACTACATGTCCATGCACGCATGCTTTGTCCTCAGAATCAATAAAAGTAGGTGAAGCATATATTAGTAAAGCATGCTAAAAATTCCTACTATGGTATACCAATCTCACCCAAGTGGGCCATTCCTTGCTTACCTCTCGCTCATATCGGTGGTACATCAAATACGCCCGTTATCGATCATAGAGGGGTGATATCCCCACATGAGCACTTACATTCACCAAGATATAAAAACCTTATACAGTTACTAAATTAAGCTTACCCACCTGAAGAGCTCAATCCAAGGCAAACCTGGAGTCGGTGAAGAGTGTAGACGCTCATAGTCCAAAATCTGCCAAAATTGCACCCTCGGTACATGTCGCGCAAGCCGTGGCTCCAAACAACTAAAAGTATCCCGAAATCAAAGTCTACAGATCCATCGGGTCCAGCAACACTTGGAAACACCCCTGGGTACAACAATAAGGTCCAACATTACACTTTCATTCCCAAAATTAACCACGCACAAACACACAGAAAATCAGTCCCAAAGATATGCTTATTTCACCTGCCGAAAGTGCCCAGAAAAATCCAATAAAAATATCACAGCAATCCTCGCGTCGATACCTTCGAAACGAGTACCTGCACGTCCAATTCCGAGCCCCGTAGGCCGAGTTATAAATTCCACAGTACAGGTGCGCAAAACCACACAGCAACATAACTGTAATTCCATTTACAGATAAGGGGAAGAACATATACCTTCGGGAAAACTCACAAAAATCCAAGAAAAATACTGTGATATTCCTTGCGTCGAGTAGATGAAAAAAGTGTATAAGCACGTCGCCATACGATGCCCGGTTGCGGAGATATCGCCGAAAAACCACGCCGCTGTCCAAATCAAGATTGTAGCTCTGTCTGTCGCGGATCCAACGGTGCAAGAATCACCTAAAACGGAGGTCGGAGTAGGCCGGGGAAGCTCGCGCACCGAAACGCGACGAAGGGGAGTACAAAAAGACGAGCGTCGCGCCGCGCATCCGTCCAGCTGGAAAAAATCTCGCGCGCTCCACGAGGTCCACGGCGCCCCGCCGCACCCTCACCAAATCTCTTCCCTCACTCCTTCTCTCTCGGTTGAAGAAGAAGAGAAGAAAGGGACAAAGAGATGGTGTGCGGGGAGAAAAAGGAAGAAGAAGAGAAGAAAAGGGAGGAGGGGTTCCCGGTGGACCGGGTCCACGGTGCACCGGCCGCTGCCAGCCGGTCCACCGCACAGGGCCACGTGCGCCAGGCGCAGGCACACGCCTGCCAGTCCACGCGGCGCTCGGCCAGTGGCCACGCGGGCGCGGTTGTCGCGCGCCACACGGGCGCGTGACACCCAACGCCGCGCAGGCGCGGGACATGCCGCGCGCCACACGGGCGCGCGCTCCCCCCCGCGACCCTGCGTGCCAGTGGGGGCCCGCCACGTGGCGGCCCCCAGCGCCACACACCGCAGGCGCGCTTCCCCAGCGCGCCTGCCTGCCGCGCCCAGGTGCTCCGTACGCCTCGAACTGCGCGCCAGCGCCTCCTCGGGATTCGTGCCACACCTCGATTTCCGCACCGCGTCACCTCGAAAAACGTGCAACTCAACCGGGCTCCAAATCAAACAAGTAAATAGTCCATTCTTAGCGATTTCGCGCGCTGAATCCAAAAACGATGTCCATTTCTTCAAATTCTCGTCCGAAAAATTGCCGAATGCCCCCGGATAGCCAACTTGATCCGATTTCCGCGCCGGGTACATTTCTGAAGTCCGATTAGCCAAATTCCAACTCTAAAATTCCCGAAGGCAATCCGAGAGGTAATCTTTTATCCAAACTTCGCCATGAGTCCAATTTTAATATCCATTGCGCGCGAAACCACTACTAAGCATTCGACGGGGCCATCTGACTACTCTCGTGATCCATTTAACACACCGAGTCCGTCAAAAGTGTCCAATTGGTGTACAAATGCCACCGACACGCCACCTAGGCCTCCAGAAGCTGCTGGTCAGCCAGTAAACTCGTCGTGGGGATCCAGGTCCTCACATCCTCCCCCACTAAAGAAAGTTTCGTCCTCGAAACTAGCTCAATTCCACCAGGAGTCACAAACACCAAGGGTAAGTACTCAACATCGTCATCTCCAGCTCCAAGTCGCTACTCACTCCCCGTGACCACTCCTCAACAACAACAACAACAACAACAGCCAGTACGGCATAGCCCGATTGCGCAACCCCTAATCTCACGAGCCAGAATTCGCAACGGGCGTCCCTCGTACTCCAAACATCCCTAGATCTCAAACGGGGCGAGTCAATCACGGGCGAGGGATCCAAAAACAAATCCTTCCGGAGCTGAGACATGTAATACAACCGGGGTTCCAACAAAAGTTAGGGGGAAACCAGATAACCGCCAGTGTAACACACACCAAACCACAACCTGTGACAACTCAACCAAGGCAACCCGAAGCAGACCCACACGACTAACCAATAAGAAAAAGAGCCCTAACAAGGAGGGGTCCTCCCTCGGTCACTCCCGAATCTTGACCATCCGAGTGAACTACCCAGCCGCGGTCTATCATCCAAAGGAACCCTCAGGGACACAACCAAAAGCCAAGTTTGCCCCAACAGTCCACACAGCGCCAGCTGTGGAATTATCAACTCATCCCCAGATAGCTTTCCTGCGCCAGGTATCCGCCATCACAGTGGCCCTGTCGGGGTAATCCAGAATGCTCAACAATAACCCAACGGTAATTCCACAGTCGCTACAGGAGGCATCACTAAAACTCGCAGATATCTCTCCCAACACTGGAAATACTAGCATTGGCGCTGGTAGCAATCTCATCATCCGATTGCCAAGCTTTCCTAGCACTACCCAGTCCAAGAAACTCCTCACCTTGACAATAAATGGTGGTCTCAGCCAACTTGGAATAACATCCAATTGGTCGGGTTCCACCGCTGCTCCAACGGCTAGAACAAGGTGACCCAAGAAGGCATGTTTCAGAAGCTACAACTTGTACCTCAATAACTTGGCATTCAGCTTCATTCACACATGCATGGTAGCACATCCACAAGTGCTTCTCGTGCTCCAAGTCACTCAGGGAGTAAATCAAAATATCCTTAGGGAAACATCACTCCCAAATCCGCCCGGGTACAACTGGGACACACAATTCCTCAGATCTCAAAGACAACAGGGCATCAATTATTCCATTTGGCCTCACTATGCTCTCATAATGCCCTTACCGGATCCTGAATGCCATCTAGGCGAAGTCCTCGGCTGTCTGATTCCGAGTAGGTACTCGCATCATACCATAACTGCCGGAGTATAACTCCATCACAAGGTCCTAGATACCACCCGGACCTGTCTACACTCGAACCATAAAAGGACCCTCACAGTCGTGTATCAACGACGTGGCATCACCACCGTATACCAACGGCGTGGCATCACCGCCGTATACCAACGGCGTGGCACCAGGTCAAACAGACCCCTCGATCCATCAGATCCTGCAACTGAGCCATCAGCTCTCTCAGCTCTACAGGCGATATCCAATGAGGTGCTGTCGAGGGTGGCGCGGTTCCCCGAACCACGTCCAATGCAATCTCTATCTCCCTAACCGGCGGCATCATCAACAGTTCAGGTGAAATCACACCCGGGATCTCATGAGCAACAAGGATATCCCTGAGTCCCGGTGCCGCCGTAAGCACCTCTCACACTGTCGCTAAAACCTGTGTGCTCTAACAATCTCAACAAGCAAGCCTTCTCTTGTCCGCCTTGCCGAAGATCAACGTCCTCTCTCGCCGCAGCCAAACATTCCGTGGCATTGTGCCAATCAATCTCAAGCACAGGGTCGAAACACCGAATTGCCACAATTTCCAATAATTCTGCCGGTAACTCGCGGTCTCAGCCGCACTGGACATGATCCAACAGCCTCCTCCACGTGCACAATAACAACAGGAACCTGTACCTCTAGTGCACGTGGTAACAAATCTGCCTCTAGCCCATGCAAGAGTGGAACGTGCTCTAACTCCGACTACTGTGGTGAAATCCCACCTGCGACACTCGATCCACTACCGTGGCGCCCTCCAACCGGGCGGCACAGATTCATCCGCTCAAAGCAAGTGGTTGTCTCTCAATCTGCCTGAAAATCAGGACTATCCATAAGGAAGCACGACCTCTGTCTCTGATCACATTGAGGCGACGAATAAGGTCCTCCGCAGATAACAAATCCACGCTACCGCTGCGCAACTCCGACATAGATACTGATGCTGCCATCGGGGTCCACCCGATCTCCGACATCTCGGGAACTCGTTATCCTGGAAAAAGGAAATCAGAAATGCCTCTGCCGGCCAATCTGTCCTCCATCACCCGGCGCCAAGCGCCAAAATCCAAAACTCGCCTCTGGCGGCAGATCCCTCTCCAAAGGAACTGCTATGCCACGCTCCAAACACAACGCCTACACCAACGAGGCGTCAATAATCCGTAACTGAGGGACTAACTAAGCTGAAAGGTATCCTGGCGCAATCCACTCCCAGCCACACATACCCTGTGCGCCTCGTCCCTCGAAATCTGGAGCGCGTAATTCAACAACTGCAAAAACTCTCTAGCATAGGGAGGCTCTCAATTGATCACTCCCTTACTACCAACCACGACTCTGCCTCCAAATATTCCAACTCAATCCTACGAGTCGGGGTGGTTCATCTGCCAAATCTGGCTCAATAGATCGATCATGTCCCACAGCTCCTCTGCTGTCAGCTATCCACCCTGCCTCGGTGCCTCGGCACTAAATATTGGCACAGAGGGGGGTACCCATGCTCCGACAACTGCGTCACCAAGACCAGCTGCTCACTCCACCGCTGATAAGCCTCTGACAATCCTGTCATCTGAGTCCGGAGTTCTCTGACCTCAATCCGGGTATCCGGCCCAAAACCAACCGCTCAAGCTCAACTGCTATGACAGGATGCACACGGGTCAAAACCCAGCGTCGGGGAGGCACCGCTCGCCACGACGAAACTGCAAATCAGCACACCACAACGCTCGACCCAATCCAGCGAAAGTCCAAAGCATGTCACCCGTTCCACAGCATTATGTTGTCTGCAGCCAACATAATCACTTAGGAGAATAAACATGCCAATCTCTCTTCCCATCCCTTGGGAGAGGTATAAAACTAAATCAGGACTCTCGCTAAAAATCACGACTCTCACGAAGTCAACCAAGGGTCAAACCATAAGCCTAGGGTTTCTAAGTCCACCATGACCTACAACCTAGGCTCTGATACCACCTAATCTGTCACGCCCCGGGATCGAAACTGCGACCCGGGCTCGCCAACAGATCCGCCACCTATGCCAATTTGCATGGGCGAAGCGTCCTACCTGCAAGAAAAGTACTACAGCTAAACATAATATCAGAGCTATAAATAAAAATCTGCTATATAACTAAAATCAATCACTGTACAACTGGAAATAATACAACAATGTCCACCTCCCAAAAATGATAATCGTACAAAATCCTCAGATACAGAACCCATGGCTCAACAGGGAGGTATCTCCAATAAATACAACAGTGTACAGGCTCTCAATACATATCATCCTCACTACAACAGTCTCTCAAAAGAGGAAATAAAACAACTAATCTACTGAAGCTCTCCTCTGAAGGGGTACCGCTACTCTCCAAACATGGGTAGGGATCTAGCTCGCGACTCCCTCGCCTCGATCAACAACCGCAGAATCAGCAACACCCGCTAAGACTCTGCAAAGCAAAGGAGAGAAGGAAAAAGAAGGGGGAAAACCCCCAAAGGGTGTGAGAACTACACCAAAAGAGGGAGTTCTCAGTGGGTACCACCGCCAGAACCGACGGTCTGCCCACCAAGTCCTCAAGAGACAAAAAACTAACCAAAGCCGTAAAGACAGATAAAAAGAAGCTGGAGCCTCACAACAGCTATCCTGCCCCTAAGCTTGCTATGCCCGCCATGCCTGCTATGCCTGCCTATGCCTGCCATGCCTGCTATGCCTGCCATGCCTGCCATGCCTGCCATGCCTGCCTATGCCTGCCATGCCTGCCTATGCCTACTATGCCTGCTTGCCTGCCTATGCCTGCCTATGCCTGCCTATGCCTACCCTGCCTGCCTATGCCTACTATGCCTGCCTTCCTGCCATGCCTGCCCTGCCTGCCTATGCCTACTATTTCTGCCATGCCTGCTTGCCCGCCTATGCCTGTCTATGCCTACCTATGCCTGCCTGCCTGCCATGCCTGCCCTGCCTGCCTACCATGCCTGCCCTGCCTGCCTATGCCTACTATGCCTGCCATGCCTGCTTGCCTGCCTATGCCTGCCTATGCCTGTCTATGCCTACCTATGCCTGCCTGCCTGCCATGCCTGCCCTGCCTGCCTACCATGCCTGCCCTGCCTGCCTATGCCTACTATGCCGGCCATGCCTGCTTGCCTGCCTATGCCTGCCTATGCCTGTATGCCTACCTATGCCTGCCTGCCTGCCATGCCTGCCCTGCCTGCCTACCATGCCTGCCCTGCCTGCCTATGCCTACTATGCCGGCCATGCCTGCCTACCTGCCCTACAACGGTCAACAACTCACAAAGACTTTGGGACCACCGTATCCCCAAACGGTTCCCAGCAACACTACCACTGGTCTAAACACAGCTACTAAACTCCACTCGGTCCCCCTGACACGAGTGCAACTATAAAGCAAATGTCTGTAATAAACCAAATCTAACGCCACCAGTACAACTGGTACTGCCTGCTGTGCCTGCCGCATCGGGTATGCCAGCCTACGCATAACACCGATGCAAAGGAGTCTCAAGGACTCGAAGTCTGTAAATCGCACACTCCGGAGTGGCACTCGAGGGGAGCGACCCACACGAGTAAAGTGCCTCAGTAACAAGTATCATAAATCAGCAGGACTGGATCATGACTCTGATCAAAGTGGGAAAGCCCAACCACTAAAGAAAGCCTCGGTCCTCAATCAGATGCAAAGATACTCAAATAGTGGGAAACCCTGTCCACTAGAGAAATCAGATACCCAATCTGGTGCATAAATAAATATCCGGTCAACCGCCCACTATCCGCGGTTGCCGCAAAGCCCCACACTAATCCAACCTGTCCCAGACACCAAGTCCCGACTACACTACCCAGAACCCCTGCTCGAACCTGAGCAACACGGACCACCTGACTAACAAAGAAGGAGAAAAGGATAACATGGTTTCTCCTAAGTCAAGTTCCAAAAGTAGTGCAGCGATAAAAGATGGCCTAACTACATGTCCATGCACGCATGCTTTGTCCTCAGAATCAATAAAAGTAGGTGAAGCATATATTAGTAAAGCATGCTAAAACATTCCTACTATGGTATACCAATCTCACCCAAGTGGGCCATTCCTTGCTTACCTCTCGCTCATATCGGTGGTACATCAAATACGCCCGTTATCGATCATAGAGGGGTGATATCCCCACATGTGCACTTACATTCACCAAGATATAAAAACCTTATACAGTTACTAAATTAAGCTTACCCACCTGAAGAGCTCAATCCAAGGCAAACCTGGAGTCGGTGAAGAGTGTAGACGCTCATAGTCCAAAATCTGCCAAAATTGCACCCTCGGTACATGTCGCGCAAGCCGTGGCTCCAAACAACTAAAAGTATCCCGAAATCAAAGTCTACAGATCCATCGGGTCCAGCAACACTTGGAAACACCCCTGGGTACAACAATAAGGTCCAACATTACACTTTCATTCCCAAAATTAACCACGCACAAACACACAGAAAATCAGTCCCAAAGATATGCTTATTTCACCTGCCGAAAGTGCCCAGAAAAATCCAATAAAAATATCACAGCAATCCTCGCGTCGATACCTTCGAAACGAGTACCTGCACGTCCAATTCCGAGCCCCGTAGGCCGAGTTATAAATTCCACAGTACAGGTGCGCAAAACCACACAGCAACATAACTGTAATTCCATTTACAGATAAGGGGAAGAACATATACCTTCGGGAAAACTCACAAAAATCCAAGAAAAATACTGTGATATTCCTTGCGTCGAGTAGATGAAAAAAGTGTATAAGCACGTCGCCATACGATGCCCGGTTGCGGAGATATCGCCGAAAAACCACGCCGCTGTCCAAATCAAGATGTACTCTTCTGTCGCGGATCCAACGGTGCAAGAATCACCTAAAACGGAGGTCGGAGTAGGCCGGGGAAGCTCGCGCACCGAAACGCGACGAAGGGGAGTACAAAAAGACGAGCGTCGCGCCGCGCATCCGTCCAGCTGGAAAAAATCTCGCGCGCTCCACGAGGTCCACGGCGCCCCGCCGCACCCTCACCAAATCTCTTCCCTCACTCCTTCTCTCTCGGTTGAAGAAGAAGAGAAGAAAGGGACAAAGAGATGGTGTGCGGGAGAAAAAGGAAGAAGAAGAGAAGAAAAGGGAGGAGGGGGTTCCCGGTGGACCGGGTCCACGGTGCACCGGCCGCTGCCAGCCGGTCCACCGCACAGGGCCACGTGCGCCAGGCGCAGGCACACGCCTGCCAGTCCACGCGGCGCTCGGCCAGTGGCCACGCGGGCGCGGTTGTCGCGCGCCACACGGGCGCGTGACACCCAACGCCGCGCAGGCGCGGGACATGCCGCGCGCCACACGGGCGCGCGCTCCCCCCCGCGACCCTGCGCGCCAGTGGGGCCCGCCACGTGGCGGCCCCCAGCGCCACACACCGCAGGCGCGCTTCCCCAGCGCGCCTGCCTGCCGCGCCAGGTGCTCCGTACGCCTCGAACTGCGCGCCAGCGCCTCCTCGGGATTCGTGCCACACCTCGATTTCCGCACCGCGTCACCTCGAAAAACGTGCAACTCAACCGGGCTCCAAATCAAACAAGTAAATAGTCCATTCTTAGCGATTTCGCGCGCTGAATCCAAAAACGATGTCCATTTCTTCAAATTCTCGTCCGAAAAATTGCCGAATGCCCCCGGATAGCCAACTTGATCCGATTTCCGCGCCGGGTACATTTCTGAAGTCCGATTAGCCAAATTCCAACTCTAAAATTCCCGAAGGCAATCCGAGAGGTAATCTTTTATCCAAACTTCGCCATGAGTCCAATTTTAATATCCATTGCGCGCGAAACCACTACTAAGCATTCGACGGGGCCATCTGACTACTCTCGTGATCCATTTAACACACCGAGTCCGTCAAAAGTGTCCAATTGGTGTACAAATGCCACCGACACGCCACCTAGGCCTCCAGAAGCTGCTGGTCAGCCAGTAAACTCGTCGTGGGGAT
>CM054932.1:12948852-12985950 GCA_029168755.2 Tillandsia fasciculata | reverse complement strand
TGAAACCCTTGTCCAGCAGGTCTTGCAATTAGCCTTAAGCTCCTTCAACTCCGCCGCCTATTTGCGTGACTTAGAGTGCGAAAATCAATCCTACTCCCCTAGCCACACGCCACTCGCGGTTCTCAACCACGAGTTTCTCGGCCAACCTTTATTTCAGACTATTGACAGGTCCACAGACATGGTCCAATGCAGGCCTATAGCCATCGCACACTCGATATCACATATCGTCTGTACTAAGCCTGCAGACCCAAGTCCTCATGCGGTCGATCTTCGATTTAGGACTACCGCACTAACACTCTCACTAGGAGTAACAGTATCTCATCATCACCAGCCCCATGGCCTGGCGCGTCTACACCTCAGTGTACTAATAGCCTCGAGCTCCCTGGCCTCTACGTTCCCGAGTCATCCCTCGGACTACCGCCCCGACCAAAAACTCTATGATGCCCCGCCGCCCTCAATTGGTCGCGGCCCGTCTCTCACAGCCGACTGCGCCTGCCCACATGCTAAAGGCTCACAGTCTTCATATATGGTCCAGGACGATCGTCCCTCAACGTACCCACTAAAGCGTCGCCAGTGACTACTATTCTTCCCGAGCCAAAAACCCATCTCGCTAGGCGCAATCACGACACAACTCTCTCATCAACTCCTATCACACTTAGCAAACGCTAAGGTGCCACTTAAACAGTTCTTTCCCCTGGCAAAGTGTACTGTGCTCCATGACACCCACAAGATGTTCGTCTATACGCCTCAATGTCAACTCGTAGAATCCACGGTTTTACCAATTTGCTGAGCACCCCCTGTACCTGTGCACGTCCCCAACTAGGTGAGGCACCAAATAATATTTCTCCAATTTTTTGCAACTGAACACGCGAAAAAGTCGTGGCACCCTTGCCGTTATACCGACCATCGACCAGCACCACAAGACTCCGCGCTCTCATCGAGAGGTTCTCACATCTTTGAAGCTACCCTTGCTCACCAAAACCGCACTATGCGGCAATTCAGTCACATCGACACGTCCCATGGTCGCTACTATCACCAAGCGAACTTTCACCACCAGTCCATAAAACTTTCTTGCCCTAAAACCTTAGGAACATTTCAACATGCTCTCCGCAATCTAACGATCGCCAAGTCTCGTGATCGGTCTTGTTACGGAATTTGAGTTGGCGCATTTCGTGAATAGTTCAAGTCTTGAAGATTGAAGATGAAGAAACTCTGGATCAATACCTCAATCTCAAGAAAGAAGAATTCAAAAGGATCAGGTACGTTAAATTAAATAATTTGTGATGATCCGAATACTTCTTATAGTGTAGAAACACCCGGAAGAGGTTTTAACTGCATATTCATCAAAAACTGGACATGGGACATGTTCAGGATCCGGATCATGTCGTTTCGATCCGGATCCCGAAGGGTGCTCGTTCATACACTAGTTCAATCCGGATCATGGCATTTGATGATCCGGATCCCGAACATGAGTTTTACCTGTTGGCTTGAACGATCCGGATCGTGGAATCTCAATCCGGATCCCGAACACATTGTTCTGGTAAAACTGTATGAACGATCCGGATCGTAGATTATGATCCGGATCCCGAACAGGCGGTTTTCTGGAAATTGCTCTCTACGCGTAAGCGATCCGGATCGTGACTTGCGCAGTCCGGATCGTCGCCCGTAAAACTTTCCAGAAAAGTTTGTTTTTGATCCGAATATTCTTCCTAGGGTTTCTAACCTATAAATAGCCCTTCCTTTTCATTTCTAGGGCAATCCACACATCGGAAAAAGAGCCGTCATTTTCAAATATCATTTTATACGGCCTTAGATCCACATATAGAGAAGAACGGAAATCATTAGATCTATTTAATGGTTCTTCATCTATATTGATTAGTTTGATTCTAGGATTTTCATACTCATATCTTGAGTTGAATCAAACTAATGAATACTTAGATGGTATTTCCGATCTACTCTTGATCTAAGTATTCGGCGGATCATCACCACCCAAACAAACAACGATTTACCCCAAAATCGGCGCGTGGACTCGCGTGGCCTTGTGGATTCAAGGTGTTATCGCTCTCGTGGATTCGGAGCGAGGTGCGTTCGTGGATTCGAAGCGTACCATTGGGTGAAGACCGTGGATTCGGTCGGACGTCGTGGATTCGACGTTGGACGCTGTGGATTCAGCGTTGGCGGCGCAAATCGTGGATTCGAGAAGCGTCGCGGAGCGAGCGGAGAAGATCGACTAGGGGCGTATGGTAAAAGGTTGAGTCGTCTGTGAGTACGTTATATCACCTTGTACGTGTGTTAACTCTAGTGGATTTCGCCGTGTTATCGGTCCCGTGGTTTTTTACTCCGGTTTGGAGTTTTCCACGTAAAAATCTTGTGTGTTCTTTTATTTTTCCGCATTGGGTTTTATCGCACAATGATTTTTGAGTGTTTATTGTTTACACCTATTCACCCCCCTCTAGGTGTTTTTTCCCCTATTAGATCCTTATTAACCTAAACCCAACAAGTGGTATCAGAGCGGGAATAGGGTTGTAAACAATGGTTGAAGGTGGAAACATCAATCGACCCCCTTTCTTTGATGGAACTAATTATGCGTACTGGAAAGTACGGATGAAAGCTTTCTTAATTTCCATCGACGAAAGGGTGTGGCAATCAATTGAATTAGGATGGTCTAATCCAACTGAAATTTTAGATGATGTTCGCACCTTGAAACCTAGGTCGAAATGGACCAAGGAAGAGATAGACTTATCTTCTTACAATGGCAAAGGGATTAATGCTCTATTTAATGCTTTGTCACAAACTGAGTTCTCTCGCGTCTCGGCATGTGAGACTGCGAAAGAAATCTGGGATGTTCTTCAAGTTACGCATGAGGGAACTAACCTAGTGAAGATTCAGAAACTGCAAATGCTTACGAGCAAGTTTGACTCAATCTCTATGGCAGAGAATGAATCCTTCACTGACTATTACACACGATTGCAAGACATCGTGAACTCATGTGCTAACTTGGGAGAGAAGATTCCAGAATTTAAAGTTGTAAGAAAAATTCTAAGAACTCTTCCTGAACGATTTCGCCCGAAGGTTGCAGCCATTGAAACAATTAAACACCCGGACGAAATGCGTGTAGAAGAATTAGTAGGTGCTTTACAAACTTATGAAATGACTTTTCCTACTAACTATTCTTCTGGAAAGGCATCTTCTTCTAAGTCTTCAGGTTACGCATTGAAATCAACTAAAGAAGAAGACGCGGATTCATCCTCCTCGGACGACGACGAGAACATTTCTATGGAGGACTTTGAGAAGCAGCTCGCTCTCTTGACAAGGAAGTTTCGCCGCAACTTTCGAAGGGGAAATTCAAGCAAAACTCAATCCTTCGGAAAGTCGAAGAAAGGCAAAGGGATTTCAAGTCACAAGTCAAGAAGCCAAGAGAACTTCTCAAAGGATAAGAAAAGTTCTGAGGGACAAGTTCAGTGTTTCAAATGTCGAGGCTACGGCCACATAGCAACTGAATGTCCCAACAAGAATCCGGCTAAGAAGAAAGTGATGCAAGCAGTCACTTGGGATGACAACTCCACGTCAAATGAGTCATCGTCAAGTGATGAAGAAGACAACGCGACAGCTTTCCACGCGTCCACCAAACCTTCATCCTTCATGTGCTTAATGGCAAGTACATCCGACTCACTGTCCAACTCCACTGTGGAAAAGATTGCAACGGACGATGAGTCAGATAATTCGGAAGGTGAAGATTTTGTTTTAGCCTACCATCAACTTCTGAGGGATTCAAAGAAACTGGCTAAACAAAACAAGGGGTTGAAAGAGAGATTACTGGAACTTGAAGTTGAATTAAAAAGAGTAACCTCTATCTCAACCGATCTTGAAGTGGAAAGGGACAATCTGGTTAAGACAAATGTTTCCCTTCAAGAGTCCAATGAGCATTTCGAGAAGAGTTATGTAGACATGGTGAACAAAGCGAACTACTTCTTGAAGCTCTACGGCGAGGCCCGACAGGAAAAATCTGAAATGACAGAGACCATACGCCAACTAAAGGATGACTTACAGAGATTTACTTCTGGAAGGAGTAAGTTGGACAGACTCCTTGGTCTCGGTCAAAGAAACAAGTTCGGCCTCGGATACACTCAAACTGGAGACATTCCAAGTTCGAGTGGTACGGTATTTGTGCCTTCGTCGGTATCTCCTCCTCCGACACCGGTGTTCACGCCAAGCAACGACAACGAACCTACTACATCATCTTCGGAATCGACAAGAACCAAGGTATGTTTTCGTTGTGGCATTTCAGGGCACATCAGAAGAAACTGCAAGACTGGAGCCAAATGCACACCTCAAGAACATCTTGCAGCAACTACCAAAAGGGCTATTCCTCGAAAACCATTCCAACCAAATTGACGGAAAAGAGCCTTGGTAGTACATCGCTCAAGACGACATCTTCAAGGAGCAGCAATTCTTCAAGCAAGACGCCCTCACCTAGGAAATCAACTCCACGAGTACTACAGTCGCATACCAAAAAGGTTTGGGTGCGCAAAGGTGAGATCTTTCCCTGTCTTGCTACCACTGTTTCCTTACATGCATATGATAGTTCGTCTTGGTATTTGGATAGCGGGTGTTCCCGACATATGACCGGCGATAAAAACTGTTTTCAAACTTTTGAGAAAAACTCCGGAGGACTTGTTGTTTTCGGAGATGGCCGGTCTTCCAAAATTGTTGGAAAGGGAACAGTAGCTATTCCAGATGGCCCGGTTCTAGATAATGTATTATTTGTTCATGGCCTAAAGACTAACCTCATAAGCATAAGTCAACTGTGTGATAGTGGTTATTCAGTTAATTTTTCATCTGATAAATGCACTGTAACTGACTTGAACCATGCTTTCTTTTTAAAGGGGGTTAGATCAGAAAATAATTGTTATGTAGTTCCTTCTAAAAATTCTGAAAAATGTAACCTAGCAACTTTGAAAAATGAAACACTTTGGCATGAAAGGCTAGGTCACATAAACTTTAAGGAACTGGCTAGAATTTCAAATAAAGATGTGGTCAAAGGGGTTCCGAAACTTTCTTTTCAACAAAACCTTGTGTGTGGCGGTTGCCAAAAGGGAAAACAGTCAAGGACTGCACACAAGAATTTGAACCACATAGGTACAAAACGGCCTTTGGAACTTTTGCATATGGACTTAATGGGGCCAACTCGTCAACCATCTCTTGGAGGTAAATGGTATATTTTTTTGTTGGTTGATGACTTTTCTAGATATACTTGGGTAGCCTTTCTAAAGGAAAAAGCTGATACCTTTGACTCTTTTCTCGAAATCTGCAATCGTATTATGATAGAAAAGAATGAAAGGATTACTCGAGTGAGGAGTGATAGAGGTGGTGAATTCATTAACTCTAGATTCATTGATTTCTGTGTTTCAAATGGAATTAAACATGAATTCTCCGCACCTTACACACCTCAACAAAATGGTGTAGTCGAGCGCAAAAACAGGGTCGTACAGGAAATGGCACGTGTTATGCTTCATAGCCGGAACTTACCTTTATATTTTGGGCTGAAGCGGTGAACACGGCTGTCTATGTTATCAATCGAGTGTATTTGCGCCCGGGGACTTTTAATACACCATATGAACTTTGGTTTTGTAGAAAACCTAACATCAAGTATTTTCGCATTTTCGGGAGTCGATGTTTTATCTTACGTGATCGTGAAAACCTTGGAAAATTTGACTCTCGAAGTGACGAAGGGATTTTCTTAGGTTATTCTACAAACAGCAGAGCATATCGAGTCTTTAACTTAGAATCTAAGACGATCGTAGAATCGATTAATGTTAAGGTAGATGAGGCTTTTCACTTTGAATCAGAAAAATCTACCCTCGATATCTCTATTGATGATGATTCACCTGCTAATGCATCTTCTTCTAACAATTCTTTCGATAATAATATTGATGCATCTAACGGTTCTTCAAGCTCATGTGATGTGCAGGAATCATCTCGTGTACCTCCGCCTACTCCTCTACCTCAGACGTTACGCATCTCCAAGGATCACCCTGAGTCGAACATAATTGGAGATCCACAAGAAGGAGTTAGAACACGGAGACAATTGGTTTGCGGATTTGCATGCTATGTATCTCAAATCGAACCAAGGAATGTTGATGAAGCTCTCCAAGATGATTATTGGATTAAAGCAATGCAGGAAGAGCTTCATCAATTCGAGCGAAACAAAGTCTGGGAACTGACAAAGCCTCCGAAGCAACACAATGTGATAGGTACCAAATGGATCTTCAAGAACAAGAAAAACGAAGAAGGTACTATCATCCGGAACAAAGCAAGGTTAGTTGCTCAAGGCTATTCTCAAGTAGAAGGTATAGACTTTGATGAAACCTTCGCCCCAGTAGCTAGACTCGAGTCCATTCGTATACTGTTTGCTATTGCTTGTCATTTTAAAATCAAATTATTTCAAATGGACGTTAAGAGCGCCTTTTTAAATGGATTTTTAAATGAGGAAGTTTATGTAGCTCAACCGAAAGGTTTTGTGGATCATAAACTACCTAACCATGTTTTTCGACTGAAAAAGGCTCTTTACGGTCTGAAACAAGCACCGCGAGCATGGTACGAAAGGTTGACAAAGCACCTTTTGGAAAAGGGCTACACTCGAGGGGGAGCTGACAGGACTCTCTTTGTGAAGCATTATCAAAATGATTTCATAGTTGCTCAAATTTATGTTGATGACATTGTTTTTGGAGCAACAAGAAATACTGATGCTTCTAAATTCGCGGAGACCATGGAAAGCGAATTTGAGATGTCCATGATGGGCGAGTTGAATTACTTTCTTGGATTACAAGTTAAGCAGAACGATGAAGGAATTCACTTGTGTCAATCCAAGTATGCACTGGAGTTGGTCAAAAAGTTTGACCTTGAAAATTCGAAAGATTTTCCAACTCCAATGGGAACTAGCCATAAGGGACTTGGAAGTGAATCACAATGTGAGAATGTAGACGAGAAACTGTACCGGAGTATGATTGGAAGTCTACTATATCTCACGGCTAGTCGCCCGGATATATCCTTCAGTGTGGGGATTTGTGCGAGATATCAATCAGCACCGAAGGAGGTTCACCTGAAAGCGGTGAAACGGATCATCCGGTATATCAAAGGTACAATCAGTTTCGGAATTTGGTATCCCATGGGAACGACTTTGGATATTGTTGGATACTCAGATGCCGACTGGGCTGGTTCTGTGGATGACCGAAAAAGCACGAGTGGTGCATGCTTCTATCTAGGCCACTGTCTTGTTGCATGGCACAGTAAGAAACAGAACTGCATAGCACTCTCGACTGCCGAAGCGGAGTACATTTCTGCAGGAAGTTGCTCAACCCAATTGATTTGGATGAAGAGCGTGTTGAGTGATTTCCGAATTTCAACATCTTCGGTAACCATTTTATGTGACAACACTAGTGCCATTAACATTTCTAAAAACCCTGTGTTGCACTCTAGAACAAAACATATTGAACTTAGATATCATTTTCTTAGAGAGCTAGTTGAATCAAACATTCTTCAACTGTCATATATTTCAACTGAAGATCAATTAGCTGACATCTTGACAAAACCTTTGGATCAAAAACGTTTTATTCACTTGCGTAAAGCAATTGGCATGCTTTCCTTGAAATAACCTCTTTTGAAACTTTTGCTTAGATTAGGTTTTGTTTTTGTTCTTTGTATTTGTTTTGTTCTTTATCTATGTTTTGTACATAGCACACTAATTGAGCACATTTCATAATTGACTTTACTTGCACCTTGACATGCATTTAGAAATTTATTATGTCCTTGATGTCATAATATCTCAATGTTGCAATGATCATTTACGTTATTTAAACCATCTTCTAAGTGATCAAAGTCAATTTCTCTCTCAATGATCTCTTGGTATAGTCATTATCATATTTGATTGCTTGGTCGAGTATGAGTTCGAGATCAATGGGTTGGTTGAATACCTTATATATTAAATAATTGATAGCCAATTGAGGGGGAGTCAATGAAATCTGAAATGCTCAAAAGATGTGGAAAGAGTTACATCCCAGTGAGGAGTGTGAAAACTACCACCACATGGAGAAAATGAAAGAAAAAGAAACTCCATGAATGAAAAGCAAACTTTTTGTTTTGAAAATTGTTGATGAAACTCATATTGAAATACTTGACTCAGTCGTATTTCATGGTTGGTATAAGGTGGGATTTTTAGTAAAAGATGCTCAAAGAGCCACTCCTTCAACAGATTGTCTAGATATATTATTTAACTTATCTGGGATTTCAAACATCTATTGATCTTGGTACTTCATTTTCTTTACTGAAATTGATGATTTGATAAAGACATTACACATAAGATCAGGATAGATGTAATTGAGTTTGTTCAACTTTAAGTGTTTTAACTTTCGTAAATCTTCGTTTCATTTTTGGATATTTTTGATAGATTTTGCATAATCTATTTCTTGTTGTATGGAACGATGCTATTTGTTTAAAGTTGACATGATAAAATGCTTACATACTTTTTCTGGAGTTTATTGTATTTTTTTTAACTTTTCTGGAGAAAAAGGTGTAGGCGATCCGGATCGTGGCAAAGTGATCCGGACCCCGAACGCAGGATTCTCTCCCTGCGTATAGCCGATCCGGATCGTGGCAAGTGATCCGGATCCCGAATGCAGGATTTTCCCTGTGTGTGGCCGATCCGGATCTCATTCACGACCGATCCGGATCGCGGCTAGGGCTTCTTATAGAAACCTTCAGATTCAAGATTTCTTTACCAAAATTTCTGATTTCCAAGCTTCTAGAGTTTCTCTTTCTAGATCTCTTGCTTCCTAGTGCTTCAAAACTCAAGCTTCTTCGGATTCAAGTAAGTTTTCATGATCAAAACTCGGTTTTTCACAGTTTTTAGGTTTTTTCATCAAACGCGAGCAGAAAAGATGGATTTTCTTCGTTCTTTTTGTTTGTGACGGTTTTTGATCAAACTTCTTTTGATAAATAACATGAAATTGATCTATTTTTAACATTCTTTTTGGAAAACTAATTTGATTCTTAGCTTCTCTATATGATTATGATTGTCTAGGTACAATGTGTTAAGATTTTTCAAAATTTGACAATTTTTCATATGTTCTTGAGTTGGTTTTCACAGGACAATGTCTTTCTCCTGGTTGGTACTGTTACTTATCTCGATGGTGCTCACTAGACCAACCAATAAGTTGAAGAGGGCTAAGAAAGTTCAAAGAAAAGGAGAGGTTGAAATTATCAGTGATACTGAACTTGAGAAAAACCCAGATGAAGTACACTGGGACATGTTAACGGATGACGATGATGATGACGAGTTTGTGCCTGCTGACTCGAAGCAAAAAGGAAAAGCACCAGTGAACTCTGGGAAGGCTCCTATGCCTGCCCCAACTATTTCTCTAAAACGTAAGCGGCTCGCTCGACGTTTTGGACGGAGAAAGGAGACCGATGTTGAACCACCAATAGCTCCGGACTCTCCGCCACGAGATGAAGAAGTGTTTGTTAACAATGACCGGCTTAGAGCATTTGCACATCGCGAGTGCATTGGCGAAAGACACGTGAACATTGAAGCTCTACGAAGTCACTCTCCTGAATTTGGTACTTTGATTGATGAAGCAAATCTCATTCAAGTATGTCGCTTCCCGGAAACTCTCGGATACTGCCTGCACCATGTGAGGACCTTCTATACCAACGCACGGCATCTTCGCGAATTTGAGAACGGTCCGATGGAATTCTATACGAATATCCAAGGAACGAGAATTAAAATCACCCCACAGTTGATTGGTGAGGTTTTGGGAATGGAAGCAAGCGGAAGAGGAGCTCACTATCTGAAAGGAGTGGATTTGACAAATACTTTATGGTGTAAAGTTATTGAGGGGATTTGTCTCGAGGGAACTCAATCAACGAACAAATCAGTTCGATCCAAAGAACTTCGTCTGGAATATCGCTTCCTGAACTTCATCACTTGCTACAATATACTTCCAAACATGCAGACGAAGGTTGTGAGATGGGAACGGTTGTTGTTCTTATATCTCATAGGACACCCGTCAGAAGCAAGGGCATTGAATGTCAACATACCATACATCATCTGGAACAGAATGACACGATATGTTGAGCATCCTCATCCTACCGAAAGAATTCCTTTTCCATTGATCATAATGAGGATCTTACAGAAATTTCAAGTTGACATCACCTCGGCGACGTATCATCAATGTTTGAACATGATAGACGAGTCCACAATTGTCAAATCTCTTCACAAGCTGCCTCATGTCACTCAAGCTTCTGCATTTGGAAAGAAGCCTGACACGGATGCATCACCATCTCATCAAGCACCTGGCACAGATGATGAAGCATCATTGACTTCAATTTTCAAGTTGCAGCAACGACTATCCGTTCAGCAGGAACGAATGTTGAAGGAACAACAAAGGGTTGCGAATGAACTGGAGCTAACCACAGCAGCTCACATCACCATCACGAAGAAAATAAACTCAATGGACAAGCGGATGCGAAAGATTATGTCCAAGATTGGTTGCATGAGTTCAGACTTTTCAGATTCTGATAACTAACTTTGTCTTTTTGTGCAGGATTTATTTCTCGATAACTGAATTTGGATTAGTTTAGTTGATTCTTTTAGTCTAGTTTAACTCTCAGTTTGTGCATATTCTTAGGTTAATTCTCTTTTTGTGCATATTGTTAGAAACTTATGAACTTTTTGTTTACTCTCCTTACATATTGTAGCTCATGCTACATTTTTGGCTTTATTTGTGACAAAAAGGGGGAGAGAATGAGAGTGAGAGAGTTGAAGAGTTATAAACTCTGAACAATGAAAAACAATGAACTCTGAACAATGACTGTGAATGAATCAAGGAATGAATCAAGGTAAGTATGAATCTCAACTCAACTTGGGTTTTCTTTTGTGGAATGTGACATGCTGATACTAACTATTTGACTAACTATTTGGGCATGTAATATGACTAACAAGTTGATGTTGGACTAACATACTTTGACATTTGGTTTTCAATTGCTTAGATGATATGTTGGTTTTAACTATGTTCTTTCACATATCTGATTCTTTCAAATGTCATGATGAGATCAAACTCTAATTCTGCATTTGGTTTTCAATGTTTCAATTCTTGAGGTATCTAACGATTTTGTTTGTCAAGAATGTTTTCTGTGTGCAGAAGTTACAGATGTCTAAGTCTAGAGTCTGTTCTAGGAGTTTGTCTCATGTTTTTATTTTTCATGGAACTCTTTTGTAAATTTTTGTTGTATGGTGATAGCAACAAAAATATCCTTTTTGAATTTTCTTTGTGGATCTGTGTTTTGTCACGAAACCGCCAAAGGGGGAGATTGTTACGGAATTTGAGTTGGCGCATTTCGTGAATAGTTCAAGTCTTGAAGATTGAAGATGAAGAAACTCTGGATCAATACCTCAATCTCAAGAAAGAAGAATTCAAAAGGATCAGGTACGTTAAATTAAATAATTTGTGATGATCCGAATACTTCTTATAGTGTAGAAACACCCGGAAGAGGTTTTAACTGCATATTCATCAAAAACTGGACATGGGACATGTTCAGGATCCGGATCATGTCGTTTCGATCCGGATCCCGAAGGGTGCTCGTTCATACACTAGTTCAATCCGGATCATGGCATTTGATGATCCGGATCCCGAACATGAGTTTTACCTGTTGGCTTGAACGATCCGGATCGTGGAATCTCAATCCGGATCCCGAACACATTGTTCTGGTAAAACTGTATGAACGATCCGGATCGTAGATTATGATCCGGATCCCGAACAGGCGGTTTTCTGGAAATTGCTCTCTACGCGTAAGCGATCCGGATCGTGACTTGCGCAGTCCGGATCGTCGCCCGTAAAACTTTCCAGAAAAGTTTGTTTTTGATCCGAATATTCTTCCTAGGGTTTCTAACCTATAAATAGCCCTTCCTTTTCATTTCTAGGGCAATCCACACATCGGAAAAAGAGCCGTCATTTTCAAATATCATTTTATACGGCCTTAGATCCACATATAGAGAAGAACGGAAATCATTAGATCTATTTAATGGTTCTTCATCTATATTGATTAGTTTGATTCTAGGATTTTCATACTCATATCTTGAGTTGAATCAAACTAATGAATACTTAGATGGTATTTCCGATCTACTCTTGATCTAAGTATTCGGCGGATCATCACCACCCAAACAAACAACGATTTACCCAAAATCGGCGCGTGGACTCGCGTGGCCTTGTGGATTCAAGGTGTTATCGCTTTCGTGGATTCGGAGCGAGGTGCGTTCGTGGATTCGAAGCGTACCATTGGGTGAAGACCGTGGATTCGGTCGGACGTCGTGGATTCGACGTTGGACGCTGTGGATTCAGCGTTGGCGGCGCAAATCGTGGATTCGAGAAGCGTTGCGGAGCGAGCGGAGAAGATCGACTAGGGGCGTATGGTAAAAGGTTGAGTCGTCTGTGAGTACGTTATATCACCTTGTACGTGTGTTAACTCTAGTGGATTTCGCCGTGTTATCGGTCCCGTGGTTTTTTACTCCGGTTTGGAGTTTTCCACGTAAAAATCTTGTGTGTTCTTTTATTTTTCCGCATTGGGTTTTATCGCACAATGATTTTTGAGTGTTTATTGTTTACACCTATTCACCCCCCTCTAGGTGTTTTTTCCCCTATTAGATCCTATTAACCTAAACCCACAGGTCTTCAATTTCACCGAGTCACCATCGACCTAATCGTCACACTTTGCCCAATTTGCCCAAAGTACAAACTAAAGCACCAAATTTCAACTCGCTTCACTCGAGCCTGAGCGCTCCAAGGGCTCAATTTGCGTCGACGCGGATCCTATTCTTCATCGATCACTCGATGCCATTGCTATTCCCTAAGCAACAACACCACAACGAACGATTAGCCCAATTTGATAATTTGGACATGAGCAAGCTAGATACCAAACAAAAGGGCTCGTCGACCCAATCTGCGAAAGTACATAAGGGCACTCCCTTTCACCCCTGACCTTACGTTTTTCGGCCGCCAACGTAATAGTCCAAAGAATGAAAGCTCATTACCCTCGATCCATTCCCAATGTCCTTCTTGGGAATCGTAAAACCCATCATATACTTTCGCCAAAAGATCCACACACTCTCTCGTGCCTAACCCTAGAGTCTTCCTAAGGTTTGCTAACCACCTAGGACTATTTCTAGGCTCTGATACCACTCTTATCTGTCACGCCCCGAGACCGTCAATTTGAACAGTTCGGGCGCGCCAACAGACCCGCCAATCGGCATGACCTTTCAAGACCCGAAGGAACGGTTTAATCCAACAATATCATTTCAATATAGCGGAAGAGTAAGCAATCAGAGGAAAGAACTATAACTTAAACTTTCAATCATTCAACAGATAGTTAGAAGAAATGAAAGTACATCACTTGAGCGAAAACAAAACTTTTGTTTATAATACAACTCTCTTTTAACATGCAACTACTATACAAAATTACATCATATTTTTTTTTCTCTTTCCACTTGGAGTTTAAAACATTCTGAAAGATACATTGTTCCTCACATACAAAAGTTCGCTCAAGGAAATAAACACCAAAATGGTACTGGCGACTCTAGACTGCTAGGTCGCTACTCTGCTGGGCCCTTGCCCCTGTCGCGTGCCTCGCCCGATGTGCCTGGACCTGTGGGGATGTCACCCAAAGGGTGTGAGAACTACAACCAAGTTCCCAGTGGGTTCAACCACCGAGAGAAAATGCCCTGCACCGCTTAGTCTAATGGAAGCAATATAATAGAGAACGAAATCAGTAAATAAAAGCTGTAAATCTTAGCTAGCATGCTTAATACTTTTACCTTTGCCATGACTTAGCTCTATGTCGCTGTAGGATGCCAAACTAACCAACCTGTCCCTTGTCAAATAACTTTCATTAACTTTCTTTGTGTTTCAATTCAAGTTGCTAAACCCTCAGAGAAGCTTGCCCAACGGGCCCTAGCCCGGCAGACATGCTGCCATAAGACAAGTCCTCTAAGGTTGCCGATAACACCCGCAAGTGTTACCCCGCCCTACGGGGAAACGTCCCGAACGGGTCTCTACCCGGGAGAGGGACACTGCCTGCTACTCCAACATGGGCCACGTTTCGCCCCGTAGGTACGCTCGTTTTATTATTTCTTTTATTACTTTGCATTTAGCCTCTTTGCTCTTTTAAGCCTTTGCCGTTCTTTTGCTCTTTAGCACTTAGCTTCCATCTCAATCGAGCTTATAGCTCACATTGCCTCTTGGCCCTTTTCTTTCTTTGCAATTAAGCTTTTAGCTTGTCTTTTTAATATACTCCTGCATTTACCCTAGGTCCATGCCTTAAGGTACATAAGTCCCTTAGACTCAATTCTTTAACTTTCATTATGCTCAAGTTGAAGTTAAAGTGTAGGTATATTACCCAACTCCCTATGACAACTCTAGGGATTTCAAATACTTTGGATTTTAACCTCAACTAAACTATGCTTTCCTTAGAGACATAACTCTAAATTAGGCCCTAATTCCATCTACACACTTGTTTGACTCAAACAAACATGCCACTCGTGAAGTCCTATAGTGAATGCCACACGTTAGAGCCTAATCTAAGTTTTCTCCTAAGTCAAAATTTCCATAAACCACAAACCACTTCTACATAAGCATGAAGATACTATCCTAGCCACTCTATTAACATGCTTCTAAGAAAAGCAAAAGATAAGGGGAGAGGTCACCCTCGCTCGATAGAATCCCCCACCTCGATGTGTTCCCTTAGTTCTCAAAGGAGACAATTTCAGCTCCTTGGATCCGTGAGGCTTCCCTACATTGTAAGGAAAGCAAAAGATAAAGCGATTTCTTTTATATGATTCACTAATTCAATAAGACATAAAACTGAACCTCTTTTGACAATATAAGGGGAAAGTTCCTATTTGATCGTTTTCCCCCACCAAAAGGCTAACTATCTATCGGTTCTAAAATGGGAGGGAAATAATTATCTTATGGCATGTTGCCAAAAAGAAACCTGCTCGACTCAACCCGGGGTCAAAATGCTCTCCCAAATTTGAGAAAAGCTCAATTTGAGCTATTTTCTCCCATTCGTCGATTTTGCGTCTTGGAAAGTCAAGAATGGGAATTTTTATATTGTAAAGAAGCATAGGTCTCCAATTTTGAGGAAAGCCCCATTTGAGCAAATCCCCCACTCAAATTCCTCGATTTTGAAATTGTGCAAATTGAGAATTGCATTCTTTTCTCATTGGAGAAAGGAAAGAGAAGAATTATATCTATTCTTATTGAAGAAAAGAGAAAAGAGAATCTTTTTCTCCTCTCTTTTTTTTTTTTTTTTTTTTTTTTTTTTATATAAGTGCACCTGCTGCTGGGCAGCAGCATGTATGGCTGCTGCCCCAGCAGCAGTTGCTGCTGCAGCTGCACAAGGCAGCTGCATGTGCAGCTGCCTTGGCAGCTGCCAATGCAGCAGCCCTGCAGCTGCACATTGCAGCTGCCAAGGCAGCTGCAAGTGCAGCTGCCTAGTTTTACTCTTTTTTTTTTTTTTTTTTTTTTTTTTCTTCTTGTGAAAATCTGCTGCTGGCTCAGCCAGCAGCAGCCAATGCTGCTGCTGCTGGCTGCCCAACCAGCAGCAGCAGGCGCAGGGCAGAGCTGCTGGTGGCCCAGCCAGCAGCAGCCAATGCTGCTGCTGCTGGCTGTCCAACCAGCAGCAGCAGGCGCAGGGCAGCAGCAGCAGCTAGCTGCTGCAGCCCAGCCCTGCAACTCCCACCCCCCTTTTTTTTTTTTTTTTTTTTTTTTTTTTTTTGATTTCCTCCCAAATCTGCTGCTGGGCAGCAGCTGCAAGCTGCTGCCCAAGCAGCAGAATCAGCAGCTGCTGCTGCTGCTGGTAGCAGCAGCAGCTGCTGCAGCACCAGCAGCTGCCGAGAGAGAGAGAGAGAGAGAGAGAGAGAGAGGGAGAGAGAGAGAGAGAGAGAGAAAGAGAGAGAGAGAGGGAAATTACCTTTTCCTTCTCCTTCTTCTTCTTCTTCTTCTTCTCTCTTCTTCTTCTTCTTTTTCTTCTCCTTCCTTCTTCCTTCTCCTTTCCTTCTCCTCTTTCGTTTCTTCTTTCAGCTGAGAGAGAGGGAGAAAATGAGAGAGAGAGAAAGTGAGTTTCAAAGAGAGGAGAGGGGCTTTTAATTCTGCAGAGTGGTAGCTGGGAGGGGGAGGGGATTTTACAAAAATGCCCTCCACCCAAACCCAATTTCCCAAATTGCCCCTTTTTTTTTTTCCTGCAGTTTTTCTGCAGTGGGCTTTTTTGGTTAGCCCTCTTTCACCCCGTTTTCCCGTCAACTGAGAAATCAAAATCGAAATTTTTCTTCACCCCTTTAATCTACAAATTTTTCTTAAACTTCCCACGATTTTGTTTAAATCTTTGGACTACTCTAAGCCCTCGAAAGAGAGCTCCGAAAATGCTTCGCGATTGACTTGCACTGTCAAAACTGCAGTTTCAGAATTCACGAAGCATTTTTCTTCGCTTCGTTCTCCAATTTTTCCTTAATCGCTCACCTAGGTTTTTCACCCCTTTTAATCAGAAAACTTTTGTGAGACACTCCACGATTTCTTTTAAATTTTTGGGGCACTCAAAGTCTCCGAAACAGGGCTCCGAAAAAGCTTCGCGATAAACTGCACTGTCAAAAACTGCAGTTTCAGAATTCACGAAGCATTTTTCTTCGCTTCGTTCTCCGATTTTTCCTTAATCGCTCACCTAGGTTTTTCATCCCTTTTAATCAGAAAACTTTTGTGAGACACCCCACGATTTCTTTTAAATTTTTGGGGCACTCAAAGTCTCCGAAACAGGGCTCCGAAAAAGCTTCGCGATCACAAATTTCTGGAAATTCCAGAATTTGCTAAGTCCTCGGGTTCAAGTCACTTTTCGACCCGATGCCCTTCGCGTCAGCCCGAAACGCACCGAACTCGACTGTAATCATATTTAAAACATGTTACAAGTCTTCTCGCCGAATTTCGCCATTTTGCGAACTCGGCGAACACGAGTCCCAATTTTGCAAACTTGAGGCCTCGCTTCTCAAACACAACTCACTTTTCGACTCAACGGCTTTTGCGTTGATTCGAAACGCTTCTAACCCACTTGTAATCATATTTGAAACGTGTTACAAGTATTTTTACCGAGTTTTGCTATTTTGCAGAAATCGGTGCACTACAGGACCAGCACACAAGGCTCGAAATCCCAAGGGACCAGCACACAAGGCTCGGAATCCCAATCAGATGGACCGGTACTCGTCACGGTCTAAAGCCTACTCAGGAAAGACACTCGAGGGGAGCGACCCACACGAGTAAAATATCTCTGTATCAAGCATCTCTGTAACCAATGTCTCACAATAGCAGGACTGGATCATGACTATGATCAAAGTGGGAAAAACCCCATCCACTACAGAAACCCAATCCCCAGCTGATGCAAAAATAAACCAGACTCAACCCCAATCTGATGTAAGGATAAACATCTGCTCGACCGCCTACTGTCCGCGGTCACCGCAATACCCCACAAATCCACAATCTAATGCAATCTCGACTACACTATCCCAAACCCCTGCTCATACTTGAGCAACAAGCATCTGGATGCAAAGGACAACAATGAAACATGTTCAAATCCCAATATGATAGTGTAGCAATAAATAGGGCTGACTAGATGTCCAAGCCAGCATGCAATTGTACTTTTCAAAAGCTGTAGAAAGGTGTTAAATATTTATTTTAAAAGAAGATTGATTTACTGGAAAAATTATTTGCATGCGAGATTATAGCCTTTGTCCCAATCACAGTGTCCCAAGATAAGTTATTATATAATCTGTGGGGTCATATTAAATTTTAGAAGAGTTCGTCCCAGCGGTTCTCATCAATTGTCACATTAGTTCGTCCCAATGGTCCTCATCAATTGTCATATTAGTTCGTCCCAGTGGTTCTCATCAATTGTCATATTAGTTTGTCCCAGTGGTTCTCATCAATTGTCATATTAGTTTGTCCCAGTGGTTCTCATCAATTGAATTTTAGGGGATTTCTAGTAATCCCAGTGAGCTTGTCAAAAATGAGGTAAGCAACAACCGCCCACCTTTGTTACGGAATTTGAGTTGGCGTATTTCGTGAATATATTAAGTCTTGAAGATTGAAGATGAAGAAACTTTGGATCATATACCTCAATCTCAAGAAAGAAGAATTCAAAAGGATCAGGTACGTTTAACTAAATAATTTTGATGATCCGAATACTTTTTATAGTGTAGAAACACTTGGAAGAGGTTTTAATTGCTTATTCATCAAAAACTGGACATGGGACATGTTCAGGATCCGGATCGTGGCTTTCAATCCGGATCCCGAAAGGTGTTTGTTTCATACATTGCTGCAATCCGGATCACAGCTTGTGCAATCCGGATCCCGAATGGGGTGTTTTGTGAAAATGTATGAACGATCCGGATCGGGGATTATGATCCGGATCCCGAACAGGCTATTTTCTGGAAACCGCATTTTGTGCTTCTGCAATCCGGATCGTGGCTTTGCAATCCGGATCGCCGTCGGTAAAACTTTCCAGAAAAGTTTGTTTTTGATCCGAATATTCTTCCTAGGGTTTCTAACCTATAAATAGCCCTTCTATTTCATTTCTAGGGCATCGGAAAATAGATCCGCATTTCGATTTGAGAAAATAGCCGAAAAGAAAAAATCCACATATATAGAGAAGAACGGAAATCATTAGATCTATTCAATGGTTCTTCATCTATATTGATTAGTTTGATTCTAGGTTTTTCATACTCACATCTTGAGTTGAATCAAACTAATGAATACTTAGATGGTATTTCCGATCTATCTTGATCTAAGTATTCGGCGGATCATCACCACCCAAACAAACAACGATTTATCCCAAAATCGGCGCGTGGACTCGCGTGGCCTTGTGGATTCAAGGTGCAACCGCTCTCGTGGATTCGGAGCGAGGTGCGTTCGTGGATTCGAAGCGTGCCATTGGGTGAAGACCGTGGATTCGGTTGGACGTCGTGGACTCGACGTTGGACGCTGTGGATTCAGCGTTGGGCGCGGATCGTGGATTCGAGAAGCGTCGTGGAGCGAGCGGAGAAGATCTACTAGGAGCGTATGGTAAAAGGTTGAGTCGTCTGTGAGTACGTTATATCACCTTGTACGTGTGTTAATTCTAGTGGATTTCGCCGTGTTATCGGTCCCGTGGTTTTTTACTCCGGTTTGGAGTTTTTCCACGTAAAAATCTTGCGTGTTCTTTTATTTTTCCGCATTGGGTTTTATCGCGCAATGATTTTTTGAGTGTTTATTGTTTACACCTATTCACCCCCCTCTAGGTGTTTTTTCCCCTATTTAGATCCTTATTAACCTAAACCCAACAAGTGGTATCAGAGCGGGAATAGGGTTGTAAACAATGGTTGAAGGTGGAAACATCAATCGACCCCCTTTCTTTGATGGAACAAATTATGCGTACTGGAAAGTACGGATGAAAGCTTTTTAATTTCCATCGACGAAAGGGTGTGGCAATCAATTGAATTAGGATGGTCTAATCCAACTGAAATTTTAGATGATGTTCGCACCTTAAAACCTAGGTCGAAATGGACCAAGGAAGAGATAGACTTATCTTCTTACAATGGCAAAGGGATTAATGCTCTATTTAATGCTTTGTCACAAACTGAGTTCTCTCGCGTCTCGGCATGTGAGACTGCGAAAGAAATCTGGGATGTTCTTCAAGTTACGCATGAGGGAACTAACTTAGTGAAGATTCAGAAACTGCAAATGCTCACGAGCAAGTTTGACTCTATCTCTATGGCAGAGAATGAATCTTTCACTGACTATTACACACGATTGCAAGACATCGTGAACTCATGTGCTAACTTGGGAGAGAAGATTCCAGAATTTAAAGTTGTAAGAAAAATTCTAAGAACTCTTCCTGAACGATTTCGCCCGAAGGTCGCAGCCATTGAAACAATTAAACACCCGGACGAAATGCGTGTAGAAGAATTAGTAGGTGCTTTACAAACTTATGAAATGACTTTTCCTACTAACTATTCTTCTGGAAAGGCATCCTCTTCTAAGTCTTCAGGTTACGCATTGAAATCAACTAAAGAAGAAGACGCGGATTCATCCTCCTCGGACGACGACGAGAACATTTCTATGGAGGACTTTGAGAAGCAGCTCGCTCTCTTGACAAGGAAGTTTCGCCGCAACTTTCGAAGGGGAAATTCAAGCAAAACTCATCCTTCGGAAAGTCGAAGAAAGGCAAGGGTTCTTCAAGCTACAAGTCAAGAAAGCAAGAGAACTTCTCAAAGGATAAGAAAAGTTCTGAGGGACAAGTTCAGTGTTTCAAATGTCGAGGCTACGGCCACATTTCAACGGAGTGTCCCAACAAGAATCCGGCTAAGAAGAAGGCGATGCAAGTCGTTACTTGGGATGACAACTCCACGTCAAATGAGTCATCCTCAAGTGATGAAGAAGACAACGCGACAGCTTTCCACGCGTCCACCACATCTTCATCCTTCATGTGCTTAATGGCAAGTACATCCGATTCACTGTCCAACTCCACTGTGGAAAAGATTGCAACGGACGATGAATCAGATGATTCGGAAGGTGAAGATTTTGCTTAGCCTACCATAAACTTTTGAGGGATTCAAAGAAACTGGCTAAGCAAAACAAGGGGTTGAAAGAGAGATTGCAGGATCTTGAAGATGAAGTAAAAAGAGTAACCTCTATCTCAACCGATCTTGAAGTGGAAAGGGACAATCTGATTAAAACAAATGTTTCCCTTCAAGAGTCCAATGAGCAATTCGAGAAGAATTATATGGATATGGTGAACAAAGCGAATTACTTCTTGAAGCTCTACGGCGAGGCTCGACAGGAAAAATTGGAAATGACAGAGACCATACGCCAACTGAAGGATGACTTAAAGAGATTTTCTTCTGGAAGGAGTAAGTTGGACAGACTTCTTGGTCTCGGTCAAAGAAACAAGTTCGGCCTCGGATACACTCAAACTGGAGACATTCCAAGTTCGAGTGGTACAGTATTTGTGCCTCAGTCGGTATCTCCTCCTCCGACACCGGTGTTCACGACAAGCAACGACAACGAACCTACTACATCTTCTTCGGAATCGACAAGAACCAAGGTATGTTTTCGTTGTGGCATTTCAGGGCACATAAGAAGAAATTGCAAGATGGGAGCCAAACGCACACCTCAAGCACATCTTGCAATGACTACCAAAAGGGCTATTCCTCGGAAAACAACTGCAATCAATTGAAGGAAAAGAGCCTTGGTAGTACACCGCTCAAGACGACATCATCAAGGAGCAGCAATTCTTCAAGCAAGACGCTCTCACCTAGGAAATCAACTTCACGACCATTACCGACGCACTTCAAAAAGGTTTGGGTGCGCAAAGGTGAAATCTTTCCCTGTCTTGCTACCAATGTTTCTTTGCATGCATATGATAGTTCGTCTTGGTACCTGGATAGCGGGTGTTCCCGTCATATGACCGGCGATAAAAACTGTTTTCAAACTTTTGAGAAAAACTCCGGAGGACTTGTTGTTTTCGGAGATGGTCGGTCTTCCAAAATTGTTGGAAAGGGAACGGTAGCTATTCCAGATGGCCCGGTTCTAGATAATGTATTATTTGTTCATGGCCTTAAGACTAACCTCATAAGCATAAGTCAACTGTGTGATAGTGGTTATTCAGTTAATTTTTCATCTGATAAATGCACTGTAACTGACATGAACCATGCTTTCTTTTTAAAGGGGGTTAGATCAGAAAACAACTGTTATGTAGTTCCTTCTAAGATTTCTGAAAAATGTAACCTAGCATCTTTGAAAAATGAAACACTTTGGCATGAAAGGCTAGGTCACATAAACTTTAAGGAACTTGCTAGAATTTCAAATAAAGATGTGGTCAAGGGGGTTCCAAAACTTTCTTTTGAACAAAACCTTGTGTGTGGCGGTTGCCAAAAGGGAAAACAGTCTAGGACTGCACACAAGAATTTGAACCACATAGGTACAAAACGGCCTTTGGAACTTTTGCATATGGACTTAATGGGGCCAACTCGTCAACCATCTTTGGGAGGTAAATGGTATATTTTCTTGTTGGTTGATGATTTTTCTAGATATACTTGGGTAGCTTTCTTAAAAGAAAAAGCTGATACCTTTGATTCTTTTCTCGAAATCTGCAATCGTATTATGATAGAAAAGAATGATAGGATTACTCGAGTTAGGAGTGATAGAGGTGGGGAATTCATAAATTCCAAATTCATTGATTTTTGCACTTCTAATGGCATTAAACATGAATTCTCCGCACCTTACACACCTCAACAAAATGGTGTAGTCGAGCGCAAAAACAGGGTCGTACAGGAAATGGCACGTGTTATGCTTCACAGCCGGAACTTACCTTTATATTTTTGGGCTGAAGCGGTGAACACTGCTGTTTATGTTATCAATCGCGTGTATTTGCGCCCGGGGACTTTGAATACACCATATGAACTTTGGTTTTGTAGAAAACCTAACATCAAATATTTTCGCATCTTTGGGAGTCGGTGTTTTATTTTACGTGATCGTGAGAATCTTGGAAAATTTGACTCTCGAAGTGACGAAGGGATTTTCTTAGGTTATTCTACAAACAGCAGAGCATATCGAGTTTTTAACTTAGAATCTAAGACGATCGTAGAATCGATAAATGTTAAGGTAGATGAAGCTTTTCATTTTGAATCTGAAAAATCTACCCTCGATATCTCTCTTGATGATGATACACCTGCTAATGCATCTTCTTCTAACAATTCTTTCGATAATAATGTTGATGCATCTAACGGTTCTTCAAGCTTATCTGATGTGCAGGAATCATCTCGTGTACCTCCGCCTACTCCTCTACCTCAAACGTTACGCATCTCCAAGGATCACCCTGAATCGAACATAATTGGAGATCCACAAGAAGGAGTTAGAACACGGAGACAATTGGTTTGCGGATTTGCATGCTATGTATCTCAAATCGAACCAAGGAATGTTGATGAAGCTCTCCAAGATGATTACTGGATTAAAGCAATGCAGGAAGAGCTCCATCAATTCGAGCGAAACAAAGTCTGGGAACTGACGAAGCCTCCGAAGCAACACAATGTGATAGGTACCAAATGGATCTTCAAGAACAAGAAAAACGAAGAAGGTACTATCATCAGGAACAAAGCAAGGTTAGTTGCTCAAGGCTATTCTCAAGTAGAAGGTATAGACTTTGATGAAACCTTCGCCCCTGTAGCTAGACTCGAGTCCATTCGTATACTGTTTGCGATCGCTTGTCATTTTAAAATCAGATTATTTCAAATGGACGTTAAGAGCGCCTTTTTAAATGGATTTTTAAATGAGGAAGTTTATGTAGCTCAACCGAAAGGTTTTGTGGATCATAAACTACCTAACCATGTTTTTCGATTGAAAAAGGCTCTTTACGGTCTGAAACAAGCACCGCGAGCATGGTACGAAAGGTTGACAAAGCACCTTTTGGAAAAGGGCTACACTCGAGGGGGAGCTGACAGGACTCTCTTTGTGAAGCATTATCAAAACAATTTCATAGTTGCTCAAATCTATGTTGATGACATTGTTTTTGGAGCAACGAGAGATAATGATGCTTCTAAATTCGCGGAGACCATGGAAAGCGAATTTGAGATGTCCATGATGGGCGAGTTGAATTATTTTCTTGGATTACAAGTTAAACAAAACGATGAAGGAATTCACTTGTGTCAATCCAAGTATGCACTGGAGTTGGTCAAAAAGTTTGATCTTGAAAATTCTAAGGATTTTCCGACTCCAATGGGAACTAGCCATAAGGGACTTGGAAGTGAATCACAAAGTGAGAATGTAGACGAGAAACTGTACCGCAGTATGATTGGGAGTCTACTATATCTCACGGCTAGTCGCCCGGATATATCCTTCAGTGTTGGGATTTGTGCGAGATATCAATCAGCACCGAAGGAGGTTCACCTGAAAGCGGTGAAACGGATCATCCGGTATATCAAAGGTACAATCAATTTCGGAATTTGGTATCCTATGGGAACGACTTTGGATATTGTTGGATACTCAGATGCCGATTGGGCTGGATCGGTGGATGACCGGAAAAGCACGAGTGGTGCATGCTTCTATCTTGGCCACTGCCTTGTTGCATGGCACAGTAAAAACAGAATTGCATAGCACTCTCGACTGCCGAAGCGGAGTACATTTCTGCAGGAAGTTGTTCAACCCAATTGATTTGGATGAAGAGCGTGTTGAGCGATTTCCGGATTTCAACATCTTCGGTAACCATTTTATGTGACAACACTAGTGCTATTAACATTTCTAAAAACCCTGTGTTGCACTCTAGAACAAAACATATTGAACTTAGATATCATTTTCTTAGAGAGCTAGTTGAATCAAACATTCTTCAACTGTCATATATTTCAACTGAGGATCAATTAGCCGACATCTTAACAAAACCTTTGGATCAAAAACGTTTTATTCACTTGCGTAAAGCAATTGGCATGCTTTCCTTGAAATAAACTCTTTTGAAACCTTTGCTTAGATTAGGTTTTGTTTTTGTTTTTTTGTTTTGTTCTTTATCTATGTTCTGTACATAGCACACTAATTGAGCATAAATCATAATTGACTTTAATTGCATCCTTTTATGCATTTAGAAATTTATTATGCTTTGATGTCATAATATTTCAATGTTGCAATGATCATTTACGTTAATTAAACCATCTTTTAAGTGATCAAAGTCAATTTCTCTCTCAATGATCTCTTGGTATAGTCATTATCATATTTGATTGCTTAGTCGAGTATGAATTCGAGATCAATGGTTTGGTTGAATACCTTATATATTAAATAATTGATAGCCAATTGAGGGGGAGTCAATGAAATGTGAAATGCTCAAAAGATGTGGAAAGAGTTACATCCCAATGAGGAGTGTGAAAACTACCACCACATGGAGAAAATGAAAGAAAAAGATACTCCATGAATGAAAAGCAAATTTTTGTTTGAAAAATTGTTGATAAAACTCATATTGAAATACTTGACTCAGTCGTATTTCATGGTTGGTATAAGGTGGGATTTTTGATTTAAGATGCTCAAAGAGCCACTCCTTCAACAGATTGTCTAGATATATTATCTAACTTATCTGGGATTTCAAACATCTATTGATCTTGGTATTTCATTTTCTTTACTAAAATTGATGATTTGATAAAGGCATTACACATAAGATCAGGATAGATGTAATTGAAGTTGTTCAACTTTAAGTGTTTTAACTTTCGTAAATTTTCGTTTCATTTTTGGATATTTTTGATAGATTTTCATAATCTATTTCTTGTTGTATGAAACGATGCCATTTGTTTAAAGTTGACATGGTAAAGTGCTTACATACTTTTTCTGGATTTTATGTATTTTTTCTAACTTTTTCTGAAGAAAAAGGTGTAGCCGATCCGGATCGGGTCAAGTGATCCGGATCCCGAACGCAGGATTTTTCCTGCGAGTGGCCAATCCGGATCACATTCTCGGCCGATCCGGATCGCGTGTGAGGACCTGGATCCCCACGACGAGTTTACTGGCTGACCAGCAGCTTCTGGAGGCCTAGGTGGCGTGTCGGTGGCATTTGTACACCAATTGGACACTTTTGACGGACTCGGTGTGTTAAATGGATCACGAGAGTAGTCAGATGGCCCCGTCGAATGCTTAGTAGTGGTTTCGCGCGCAATGGATATTAAAATTGGACTCATGGCGAAGTTTGGATAAAAGATTACCTCTCGGATTGCCTTCGGGAATTTTAGAGTTGGAATTTGGCTAATCGGACTTCAGAAATGTACCCGGCGCGGAAATCGGATCAAGTTGGCTATCCGGGGGCATTCGGCAATTTTTCGGACGAGAATTTGAAGAAATGGACATCGTTTTTGGATTCAGCGCGCGAAATCGCTAAGAATGGACTATTTACTTGTTTGATTTGGAGCCCGGTTGAGTTGCACGTTTTTCGAGGTGACGCGGTGCGGAATCGAGGTGTGGCACGAATCCCGAGGAGGCGCTGGCGCGCAGTTCGAGGCGTACGGAGCACCTGGGCGCGGCAGGCAGGCGCGCTGGGGAAGCGCGCCTGCGGTGTGTGGCGCTGGGGGCCGCCACGTGGCGGGCCCCCACTGGCGCGCAGGGTCGCGGGGGAGCGCGCGCCCGTGTGGCGCGCGGCATGTCCCGCGCCTGCGCGGCGTTGGGTGTCACGCGCCCGTGTGGCGCGCGACAACCGCGCCCGCGTGGCCACTGGCCGAGCGCCGCGTGGACTGGCAGGCGTGTGCCTGCGCCTGGCGCACGTGGCCCTGTGCGGTGGACCGGCTGGCAGCGGCCGGTGCACCGTGGACCCGGTCCACCGGGAACCCCCCTCCCTTTTCTTCTCTTCTTCTTCCTTTTTCTCCCCGCACACCATCTCTTTGTCCCTTTCTTCTCTTCTTCTTCAACCGAGAGAGAAGGAGTGAGGGAAGAGATTTGGTGAGGGTGCGGCGGGGCGCCGTGGACCTCGTGGAGCGCGCGAGATTTTTTCCAGCTGGACGGATGCGCGGCGCGACGCTCGTCTTTTTGTACTCCCCTTCGTCGCGTTTCGGTGCGCGAGCTTCCCCGGCCTACTCCGACCTCCGTTTTAGGTGATTCTTGCACCGTTGGATCCGCGACAGACAGAGCTACAATCTTGATTTGGACAGCGGCGTGGTTTTTCGGCGATATCTCCGCAACCGGGAATCGTATGGCGACGTGCTTATACACTTTTTTCATCTACTCGACGCAAGGAATATCACAGTATTTTTCTTGGATTTTTGTGAGTTTTCCCGAAGGTATATGTTCTTCCCCTTATCTGTAAATGGAATTACAGTTATGTTGCTGTGTGGTTTTGCGCACCTGTACTGTGGAATTTATAACTCGGCCTACGGGGCTCGGAATTGGACGTGCAGGTACTCGTTTCGAAGGTATCGACGCGAGGATTGCTGTGATATTTTTATTGGATTTTTCTGGGCACTTTCGGCAGGTGAAATAAGCATATCTTTGGGACTGATTTTCTGTGTGTTTGTGCGTGGTTAATTTTGGGAATGAAAGTGTAATGTTGGACCTTATTGTTGTACCCAGGGGTGTTTCCAAGTGTTGCTGGACCCGATGGATCTGTAGACTTTGATTTCGGGATACTTTTAGTTGTTTGGAGCCACGGCTTGCGCGACATGTACCGAGGGTGCAATTTTGGCAGATTTTGGACTATGAGCGTCTACACTCTTCACCGACTCCAGGTTTGCCTTGGATTGAGCTCTTCAGGTGGGTAAGCTTAATTTAGTAACTGTATAAGGTTTTTATATCTTGGTGAATGTAAGTGCACATGTGGGGATATCACCCCTCTATGATCGATAACGGGCGTATTTGATGTACCACCGATATGAGCGAGAGGTAAGCAAGGAATGGCCCACTTGGGTGAGATTGGTATACCATAGTAGGAATGTTTTAGCATGCTTTACTAATATATGCTTCACCTACTTTTATTGATTCTGAGGACAAAGCATGCGTGCATGGACATGTAGTTAGGCCATCTTTTATCGCTGCACTACTTTTGGAACTTGACTTAGGAGAAACCATGTTATCCTTTTCTCCTTCTTTGTTAGTCAGGTGGTCCGTGTTGCTCAGGTTCGAGCAGGGGTTCTGGGTAGTGTAGTCGGGACTTGGTGTCTGGGACAGGTTGGATTAGTGTGGGGCTTTGCGGCAACCGCGGATAGTGGGCGGTTGACCGGATATTTATTTATGCACCAGATTGGGTATCTGATTTCTCTAGTGGACAGGGTTTCCCACTATTTGAGTATCTTTGCATCTGATTGAGGACCGAGGCTTTCTTTAGTGGTTGGGCTTTCCCACTTTGATCAGAGTCATGATCCAGTCCTGCTGATTTATGATACTTGTTACTGAGGCACTTTACTCGTGTGGGTCGCTCCCCTCGAGTGCCACTCCGGAGTGTGCGATTTACAGACTTCGAGTCCTTGAGACTCCTTTGCATCGGTGTTATGCGTAGGCTGGCATACCCGATGCGGCAGGCACAGCAGGCAGTACCAGTTGTACTGGTGGCGTTAGATTTGGTTTATTACAGACATTTGCTTTATAGTTGCACTCGTGTCAGGGGGACCGAGTGGAGTTTAGTAGCTGTGTTTAGACCAGTGGTAGTGTTGCTGGGAACCGTTTGGGGATACGGTGGTCCCAAAGTCTTTGTGAGTTGTTGACCGTTGTAGGGCAGGTAGGCAGGCATGGCCGGCATAGTAGGCATAGGCAGGCAGGGCAGGCATGGTAGGCAGGCAGGGCAGGCATGGCAGGCAGGCAGGCATAGGTAGGCATAGACAGGCATAGGCAGGCATAGGCAGGCAAGCAGGCATGGCCGGCATAGTAGGCATAGGCAGGCAGGGCAGGCATGGTAGGCAGGCAGGGCAGGCATGGCAGGCAGGCAGGCATAGGTAGGCATAGACAGGCATAGGCAGGCATAGGCAGGCAAGCAGGCATGGCAGGCATAGTAGGCATAGGCAGGCAGGGCAGGCATGGTAGGCAGGCAGGGCAGGCATGGCAGGCAGGCAGGCATAGGTAGGCATAGACAGGCATAGGCGGGCAAGCAGGCATGGCAGAAATAGTAGGCATAGGCAGGCAGGGCAGGCATGGCAGGAAGGCAGGCATAGTAGGCATAGGCAGGCAGGGTAGGCATAGGCAGGCATAGGCAGGCATAGGCAGGCAAGCAGGCATAGTAGGCATAGGCAGGCATGGCAGGCATAGGCAGGCATGGCAGGCATGGCAGGCATGGCAGGCATAGCAGGCATGGCAGGCATAGGCAGGCATAGCAGGCATGGCGGGCATAGCAAGCTTAGGGGCAGGATAGCTGTTGTGAGGCTCCAGCTTCTTTTTATCTGTCTTTACGGCTTTGGTTAGTTTTTGTCTCTTGAGGACTTGGTGGGCAGACCGTCGGTTCTGGCGGTGGTACCCACTGAGAACTCCCTCTTTTGGTGTAGTTCTCACACCCTTTGGGGGTTTCCCCCTTCTTTTTCCTTCTCTCCTTTGCTTTGCAGAGTCTTAGCGGGTGTTGCTGATTCTGCGGTTGTTGATCGAGGCGAGGGAGTCGCGAGCTAGATCCCTACCCATGTTTGGAGAGTAGCGGTACCTCTTCAGAGGAGAGCTTCAGTAGATTAGTTGTTTTATTTCCTCTTTTGAGAGACTGTTGTAGTGAGGATGATATGTATTGAGAGCCTGTACACTGTTGTATTTATTGGAGATACCTCCCTGTTGAGCCATGGGTTCTGTATCTGAGGATTTTGTACGATTATCATTTTTGGGAGGTGGACATTGTTGCATCATTTCCAGTTGTACAGTGATTGATTTTAGTTATACAGCAGATTCTTTTATTTATAGCTCTGATATTATGTTTAGCTGTAGTACTTTTCTTGCAGGTAGGACGCTTCGCCTATGCAGGCTGGCATAGGTGGCGGATCTGTTGGCGAGCCCGGGTCGCAGTTTCGATCCCGGGGCGTGACAGATTAGAGTGGTATCAGAGCCTAGGTTGTAGGTCATGGTGGACTTAGAAACCCTAGGCTTATGGTTTGACCCTTGGTTGACTTCGTGAGAGTCGTGATTTTTAGCGAGAGTCCTGATTTAGTTTTATACCTCTCCCAAGGGATGGGAAGAGAGATTGGCATGTTTATTCTCCTAAAGTGATTATGTTGGCTGCAGACAACATAATGCTGTGGAACGGGTGACATGCTTTAGACTTTCGCTGGATTGGGTCGAGCGTTGTTGTGTGCTGTTTTGCAGTTTCGTCGTGGCGAGCTGTGTCTCCCCGACGCTGGGTTTTGACCCGTGTGCATCCTGTCATAGCAGTTGAGCTTGAGCAGTTGGTTTTGGGCCGGATACCCGGATTGAGGTCAGAGAACTCCGGACTCAGATGACAGGATTGTCAGAGGCTTATCAGCGGTGGAGTGAGCAGCTGGTCTTGGTGACGCAGTTGTCGGAGCATTGGGTACCCCCCTCTGTGCCAATATTTAGTGCCGAGGCACCGAGGCAGGGTGGATAGCTGACAGCAGAGGAGCTGTGGGACATGATCGATCTATTGAGCCAGATTTGGCAGATGAACCACCCCGACTCGTAGGATTGAGTTGGAATATTTGGAGGCAGAGTCGTGGTTGGTAGTAAGGGAGTGATCAATTGAGAGCCTCCCTATGCTAGAGAGTTTTTGCAGTTGTTGAATTACGCGCTCCAGATTTCGAGGGACGAGGCGCACAGGGTATGTGTGGCTGGGAGTGGATTGCGCCAGGATACCTTTCAGCTTAGTTAGTCCCTCAGTTACGGATTATTGACGCCTCGTTGGTGTAGGCGTTGTGTTTGGAGCGTGGCATAGCAGTTCCTTTGGAGAGGGATCTGCCGCCAGAAGCGAGTTTTGGATTTTGGCGCTTGGCGCCGGGTGATGGAGGACAGATTGGCCGGCAGAGGCATTTCTGATTTCCTTTTTCCAGGATAACGAGTTCCCGAGATGTCGGAGATCGGGTGGACCCCGATGGCAGCATCAGTATCTATGTCGGAGTTGCGCAGCGGTAGCGTGGATTTGTTATCTGCGGAGGACCTTATTCGTCGCCTCAATGTGATCAGAGACAGAGGTCGTGCTTCCTTATGGATAGTCCTGATTTTCAGGCAGATTGAGAGACAACCACTTGCTTTGAGCGGATGAATCTGTGCCGCCCGGTTGGAGGGCGCCACGGTAGTGGATCGAGTGTCGCAGGTGGGATTTCACCACAGTAGTCGGAGTTAGAGCACGTTCCACTCTTGCATGGGCTAGAGGCAGATTTGTTACCACGTGCACTAGAGGTACAGGTTCCTGTTGTTATTGTGCACGTGGAGGAGGCTGTTGGATCATGTCCAGTGCGGCTGAGACCGCGAGTTACCGGCAGAATTATTGGAAATTGTGGCAATTCGGTGTTTCGACCCTGTGCTTGAGATTGATTGGCACAATGCCACGGAATGTTTGGCTGCGGCGAGAGAGGACGTTGATCTTCGGCAAGGCGGACAAGAGAAGGCTTGCTTGTTGAGATTGTTAGAGCACACAGGTTTTAGCGACAGTGTGAGAGGTGCTTACGGCGGCACCGGGACTCAGGGATATCCTTGTTGCTCATGAGATCCCGGGTGTGATTTCACCTGAACTGTTGATGATGCCGCCGGTTAGGGAGATAGAGATTGCATTGGACGTGGTTCGGGGAACCGCGCCACCCTCGACAGCACCTCATTGGATATCGCCTGTAGAGCTGAGAGAGCTGATGGCTCAGTTGCAGGATCTGATGGATCGAGGGGTCTGTTTGACCTGGTGCCACGCCGTTGGTATACGGCGGTGATGCCACGCCGTTGGTATACGGTGGTGATGCCACGTCGTTGATACACGACTGTGAGGGTCCTTTTATGGTTCGAGTGTAGACAGGTCCGGGTGGTATCTAGGACCTTGTGATGGAGTTATACTCCGGCAGTTATGGTATGATGCGAGTACCTACTCGGAATCAGACAGCCGAGGACTTCGCCTAGATGGCATTCAGGATCCGGTAAGGGCATTATGAGAGCATAGTGAGGCCAAATGGAATAATTGATGCCCTGTTGTCTTTGAGATCTGAGGAATTGTGTGTCCCAGTTGTACCCGGGCGGATTTGGGAGTGATGTTTCCCTAAGGATATTTTGATTTACTCCCTGAGTGACTTGGAGCACGAGAAGCACTTGTGGATGTGCTACCATGCATGTGTGAATGAAGCTGAATGCCAAGTTATTGAGGTACAAGTTGTAGCTTCTGAAACATGCCTTCTTGGGTCACCTTGTTCTAGCCGTTGGAGCAGCGGTGGAACCCGACCAATTGGATGTTATTCCAAGTTGGCTGAGACCACCATTTATTGTCAAGGTGAGGAGTTTCTTGGACTGGGTAGTGCTAGGAAAGCTTGGCAATCGGATGATGAGATTGCTACCAGCGCCAATGCTAGTATTTCCAGTGTTGGGAGAGATATCTGCGAGTTTTAGTGATGCCTCCTGTAGCGACTGTGGAATTACCGTTGGGTTATTGTTGAGCATTCTGGATTACCCCCGACAGGGCCACTGTGATGGCGGATACCTGGCGCAGGAAAGCTATCTGGGGATGAGTTGATAATTCCACAGCTGGCGCTGTGTGGACTGTTGGGGCAAACTTGGCTTTTGGTTGTGTCCCTGAGGGTTCCTTTGGATGATAGACCGCGGCTGGGTAGTTCACTCGGATGGTCAAGATTCGGGAGTGACCGAGGGAGGACCCCTCCTTGTTAGGGCTCTTTTTCTTACTGGTTAGTCGTGTGGGTCTGCTTCGGGTTGCCTTGGTTGAGTTGTCACAGGTTGTGGTTTGGTGTGTGTTACACTGGCGGTTATCTGGTTTCCCCTAACTTTTGTTGGAACCCCGGTTGTATTACATGTCTCAGCTCCGGAAGGATTTGTTTTTGGATCCCTCGCCCGTGATTGACTCGCCCCGTTTGAGATCTAGGGATGTTTGGAGTACGAGGGACGCCCGTTGCGAATTCTGGCTCGTGAGATTAGGGGTTGCGCAATCGGGCTATGCCGTACTGGCTGTTGTTGTTGTTGTTGAGGAGTGGTCACGGGGAGTGAGTAGCGACTTGGAGCTGGAGATGACGATGTTGAGTACTTACCCTTGGTGTTTGTGACTCCTGGTGGAATTGAGCTAGTTTCGAGGACGAAACTTTCTTTAGTGGGGGAGGATGTGAGGACCTGGATCCCCACGACGAGTTTACTGGCTGACCAGCAGCTTCTGGAGGCCTATGTGGCGTGTCGGTGGCATTTGTACACCAATTGGACACTTTTGACGGACTCGGTGTGTTAAATGGATCACGAGAGTAGTCAGATGGCCCCGTCGAATGCTTAGTAGTGGTTTCGCGCGCAATGGATATTAAAATTGGACTCATGGCGAAGTTTGGATAAAAGATTACCTCTCGGATTGCCTTCGGGAATTTTAGAGTTGGAATTTGGCTAATCGGACTTCAGAAATGTACCCGGCGCGGAAATCGGATCAAGTTGGCTATCCGGGGGCATTCGGCAATTTTTCGGACGAGAATTTGAAGAAATGGACATCGTTTTTGGATTCAGCGCGCGAAATCGCTAAGAATGGACTATTTACTTGTTTGATTTGGAGCCCGGTTGAGTTGCACGTTTTTCGAGGTGACGCGGTGCGGAAATCGAGGTGTGGCACGAATCCCGAGGAGGCGCTGGCGCGCAGTTCGAGGCGTACGGAGCACCTGGCGCGGCAGGCAGGCGCGCTGGGGAAGCGCGCCTGCGGTGTGTGGCGCTGGGGGCCGCCACGTGGCGGGCCCCCACTGGCACGCAGGGTCGCGGGGGGGAGCGCGCGCCCGTGTGGCGCGCGGCATGTCCCGCGCCTGCGCGGCGTTGGGTGTCACGCGCCCGTGTGGCGCGCGACAACCGCGCCCGCGTGGCCACTGGCCGAGCGCCGCGTGGACTGGCAGGCGTGTGCCTGCGCCTGGCGCACGTGGCCCTGTGCGGTGGACCGGCTGGCAGCGGCCGGTGCACCGTGGACCCGGTCCACCGGGAACCCCCTCCTCCCTTTTCTTCTCTTCTTCTTCCTTTTTCTCCCCGCACACCATCTCTTTGTCCCTTTCTTCTCTTCTTCTTCAACCGAGAGAGAAGGAGTGAGGGAAGAGATTTGGTGAGGGTGCGGCGGGGCGCCGTGGACCTCGTGGGAGCGCGCGAGATTTTTTCCAGCTGGACGGATGCGCGGCGCGACGCTCGTCTTTTTGTACTCCCCTTCGTCGCGTTTCGGTGCGCGAGCTTCCCCGGCCTACTCCGACCTCCGTTTTAGGTGATTCTTGCACCGTTGGATCCGCGACAGACAGAGCTACAATTTCTTGTTGATTTGGACAGGGGTGGTTTTTTCGGCGATATCTCCGCAACCGGGCATCGTATGGCGACGTGCTTATACACTTTTTTCATCTACTCGACGCAAGGAATATCACAGTATTTTTCTTGGATTTTTGTGAGTTTTCCCGAAGGTATATGTTCTTCCCCTTATCTGTAAATGGAATTACAGTTATGTTGCTGTGTGGTTTTGCGCACCTGTACTGTGGAATTTATAACTCGGCCTACGGGGCTCGGAATTGGACGTGCAGGTACTCGTTTCGAAGGTATCGACGCGAGGATTGCTGTGATATTTTTATTGGATTTTTCTGGGCACTTTCGGCAGGTGAAATAAGCATATCTTTGGGACTGATTTTCTGTGTGTTTGTGCGTGGTTAATTTTGGGAATGAAAGTGTAATGTTGGACCTTATTGTTGTACCCAGGGGTGTTTCCAAGTGTTGCTGGACCCGATGGATCTGTAGACTTTGATTTCGGGATACTTTTAGTTGTTTGGAGCCACGGCTTGCGCGACATGTACCGAGGGTGCAATTTTGGCAGATTTTGGACTATGAGCGTCTACACTCTTCACCGACTCCAGGTTTGCCTTGGATTGAGCTCTTCAGGTGGGTAAGCTTAATTTAGTAACTGTATAAGGTTTTTATATCTTGGTGAATGTAAGTGCACATGTGGGGATATCACCCCTCTATGATCGATAACGGGCGTATTTGATGTACCACCGATATGAGCGAGAGGTAAGCAAGGAATGGCCCACTTGGGTGAGATTGGTATACCATAGTAGGAATGTTTTAGCATGCTTTACTAATATATGCTTCACCTACTTTTATTGATTCTGAGGACAAAGCATGCGTGCATGGACATGTAGTTAGGCCATCTTTTATCGCTGCACTACTTTTGGAACTTGACTTAGGAGAAACCATGTTATCCTTTTCTCCTTCTTTGTTAGTCAGGTGGTCCGTGTTGCTCAGGTTCGAGCAGGGGTTCTGGGTAGTGTAGTCGGGACTTGGTGTCTGGGACAGGTTGGATTAGTGTGGGGCTTTGCGGCAACCGCGGATAGTGGGCGGTTGACCGGATATTTATTTATGCACCAGATTGGGTATCTGATTTCTCTAGTGGACAGGGTTTCCCACTATTTGAGTATCTTTGCATCTGATTGAGGACCGAGGCTTTCTTTAGTGGTTGGGCTTTCCCACTTTGATCAGAGTCATGATCCAGTCCTGCTGATTTATGATACTTGTTACTGAGGCACTTTACTCGTGTGGGTCGCTCCCCTCGAGTGCCACTCCGGAGTGTGCGATTTACAGACTTCGAGTCCTTGAGACTCCTTTGCATCGGTGTTATGCGTAGGCTGGCATACCCGATGCGGCAGGCACAGCAGGCAGTACCAGTTGTACTGGTGGCGTTAGATTTGGTTTATTACAGACATTTGCTTTATAGTTGCACTCGTGTCAGGGGGACCGAGTGGAGTTTAGTAGCTGTGTTTAGACCAGTGGTAGTGTTGCTGGGAACCGTTTGGGGATACGGTGGTCCCAAAGTCTTTGTGAGTTGTTGACGTTGTAGGGCAGGTAGGCAGGCATGGCCGGCATAGTAGGCATAGGCAGGCAGGGCAGGCATGGTAGGCAGGCAGGGCAGGCATGGCAGGCAGGCAGGCATAGGTAGGCATAGACAGGCATAGGCAGGCATAGGCGGCAAGCAGGCATGGCCGGCATAGTAGGCATAGGCAGGCAGGGCAGGCATGGTAGGCAGGCAGGGCAGGCATGGCAGGCAGGCAGGCATAGGTAGGCATAGACAGGCATAGGCAGGCATAGGCAGGCAAGCAGGCATGGCAGGCATAGTAGGCATAGGCAGGCAGGGCAGGCATGGTAGGCAGGCAGGGCAGGCATGGCAGGCAGGCAGGCATAGGTAGGCATAGACAGGCATAGGCGGGCAAGCAGGCATGGCAGAAATAGTAGGCATAGGCAGGCAGGGCAGGCATGGCAGGAAGGCAGGCATAGTAGGCATAGGCAGGCAGGGTAGGCATAGGCAGGCATAGGCAGGCATAGGCAGGCAAGCAGGCATAGTAGGCATAGGCAGGCATGGCAGGCATAGGCAGGCATGGCAGGCATGGCAGGCATGGCAGGCATAGCAGGCATGGCAGGCATAGGCAGGCATAGCAGGCATGGCGGGCATAGCAAGCTTAGGGGCAGGATAGCTGTTGTGAGGCTCCAGCTTCTTTTTATCTGTCTTTACGGCTTTGGTTAGTTTTTGTCTCTTGAGGACTTGGTGGGCAGACCGTCGGTTCTGGCGGTGGTACCCACTGAGAACTCCCCTTTTGGTGTAGTTCTCACACCCTTTGGGGGTTTTCCCCCTTCTTTTTCTTCTCTCCTTTGCTTTGCAGAGTCTTAGCGGGTGTTGCTGATTCTGCGGTTGTTGATCGAGGCGAGGGAGTCGCGAGCTAGATCCCTACCCATGTTTGGAGAGTAGCGGTACCTCTTCAGAGGAGAGCTTCAGTAGATTAGTTGTTTTATTTTCCTCTTTTGAGAGACTGTTGTAGTGAGGATGATATGTATGAGAGCCTGTACACTGTTGTATTTATTGGAGATACCTCCCTGTTGAGCCATGGGTTCTGTATCTGAGGATTTTGTACGATTATCATTTTTGGGAGGTGGACATTGTTGCATCATTTCCAGTTGTACAGTGATTGATTTTAGTTATACAGCAGATTCTTTTATTTATAGCTCTGATATTATGTTTAGCTGTAGTACTTTTCTTGCAGGTAGGACGCTTCGCCTATGCAGGCTGGCATAGGTGGCGGATCTGTTGGCGAGCCCGGGTCCAGTTTCGATCCGGGGCGTGACACATCCGCGGCTAGGGTTTTATATAGAAACATCCAGATTTTGATTTTCTTTACCCTCATCTCTGGTTTCAAGTCTCTAGAGCTTCTCTCTCTAGTCTATGGCCTGTTTGAAGCCTCAAACTCGAAGTTCTTCGGATTCAAGTAGTTTTATTGATCAAAACTCGGTTCTTCACCAGTTTTTATCAACGTGAGTTGACAAAATATTGGTATCTTTTCGTTTGTGATTGGTTTTTGATCAAATTTCTTTTGACATAAGAACTCTGGATCAATTAGTTTTACTTTTATGCTGTGATTTCACT
>CM054932.1:12846816-12948752 GCA_029168755.2 Tillandsia fasciculata | reverse complement strand
CATGCATGCACCACTCGTGCTTTTTCGGTCATCCACAGAACCAGCCCGTCGGCATCTGAGTATCCAACAATATCCAAGTCGTTCCCATGGGATACCAAATTCCGAAACTGATTGTACCTTTGATATACCGGATGATCCGTTTCACCGCTTTCAGGTGAACCTCCTTCGGTGCTGATTGATATCTCGCACAAATCCCCACACTGAAGGATATATCCGGGCGACTAGCCGTGAGATATAGTAGACTTCCAATCATACTCCGGTACAGTTTCTCGTCTACATTCTCACATTGTGATTCACTTCCAAGTCCCTTATGGCTAGTTCCCATTGGAGTTGGAAAATCTTTCGAATTTTCAAGGTCAAACTTTTTGACCAACTCCAGGTGCATACTTGGATTGACACAAGTGAATTCCTTCATCGTTCTGCTTAACTTGTAATCCAAGAGTAATTCAACTCGCCCATCATGGACATCTCAAATTCGCTTTCCATGGTCTCCGCGAATTAGAAGCATCAGTATTCTTGTTGCTCCAAAAACAATGTCATCAACATAAATTTGAGCAACTATGAAATCATTTTGATAATGCTTCACAAAGAGAGTCCTGTCAGCTCCCCCTCGAGTGTAGCCCTTTTCCAAAAGGTGCTTTGTCAACCTTTCGTACCATGCTCGCGGTGCTTGTTTCAGACCGTAAAGAGCCTTTTTCAGTCGAAAAACATGGTTAGGTAGTTTATGATCCACAAAACCTTCGGTTGAGCTACATAAACTTCCTCATTTAAAAATCCATTTAAAAAGGCGCTCTTAACGTCCATTTGAAATAATTTGATTTTAAAATGACAAGCAATAGCAAACAGTATACGAATGGACTCGAGTCTAGCTACTGGGGCGAAGGTTTCATCAAAGTCTATACCTTCTACTTGAGAATAGCCTTGAGCAACTAACCTTGCTTTGTTCCGGATGATAGTACCTTCTTCGTTTTTCTTGTTCTTGAAGATCCATTTGGTACCTATCACATTGTGTTGCTTCGGAGGCTTTGTCAGTTCCCAGACTTTGTTTCGCTCGAATTGATGAAGCTCTTCCTGCATTGCTTTAATCCAATAATCATCTTGGAGAGCTTCATCAACATTCCTTGGTTCGATTTGAGATACATAGCATGCAAATCCGCAAACCAATTGTCTCCGTGTTCTAACTCCTTCTTGCGGATCTCCAATTATGTTCGACTCAGGGTGATCCTTGGAGATGCGTAATGTCTGAGGTAGAGGAGTAGGCGGAGGTACACGAGATGATTCCTGCACATCACATGAGCTTGAAGAACCGTTAGATGCATCAATATTATTATCGAAAGAATTGTTAGAAGAAGATGCATTAGCAGGTGAATCATCATCAATAGAGATATCGAGGGTAGAATTTTCTGATTCAAAGTGAAAAGCCTCATCTACCTTAACATTAATCGATTCTACGATCGTCTTAGATTCTAAGTTAAAGACTCGATATGCTCTGCTGTTTGTAGAATAACCTAAGAAAATCCCTTCGTCACTTCGAGAGTCAAATTTTCCAAGGTTTTCACGATCACGTAAGATAAAACATCGACTCCCGAAAATGCGAAAATACTTGATGTTAGGTTTTCTACAAAACCAAAGTTCGTATGGTGTATTTAATGTCCCCGGGCGCAAATACACTCGATTGATAACATAAACAGCAGTGTTCACTGCTTCAGCCCAAAAATAGAACGGTAAGTTCCGGCTGTGAAGCATCACACGTGCCATTTCCTGTACGACCCTGTTTTTGCGCTCGACTACACCATTTTGTTGAGGTGTGTAAGGTGCGGAGAATTCATGTTTAATTCCATTTGAAACACAGAAATCAATGAATCTAGAGTTAATGAATTCACCACCTCTATCACTCCTCACTCGAGTAATCCTTTCATTCTTTTCTATCATAATACGATTGCAGATTTCGAGAAAAGAGTCAAAGGTATCAGCTTTTTCCTTTAGAAAGGCTACCCAAGTATATCTAGAAAAGTCATCAACCAACAAAAAAATATACCATTTACCTCCAAGTGATGGTTGACGAGTTGGCCCCATTAAGTCCATATGCAGAAGTTCCAAAGGCCGTTTTGTACCTATGTGGTTCAAATTCTTGTGTGCAGTCCTTGACTGTTTTCCCTTTTGGCAACCGCCACACACAAGGTTTTGTTCAAAAGAAAGTTTTGGGACCCCTTTGACCACATCTTTATTTGAAATTCTAGAAAGTTCCTTAAAGTTTATGTGACCTAGCCTTTCGTGCCAAAGTGTTTCATTTTTCAAAGTTGCTAGGTTACATTTTTCAGAATTTTTAGAAGGAACTACATAACAATTATTTTCTGATCTAACCCCCTTTAAAAAGAAAGCATGGTTCAAGTCAGTTACAGTGCATTTATCAGATGAAAAATTAACTGAATAACCACTATCACACAGTTGACTTATGCTTATGAGGTTAGTCTTTAGGCCATGAACAAATAATACATTATCTAGAACCGGGCCATCTGGAATAGCTACTGTTCCCTTTCCAACAATTTTGGAAGACCGGCCATCTCCGAAAACAACAAGTCCTCCGGAGTTTTTCTCAAAAGTTTGAAAACAGTTTTTATCGCCGGTCATATGTCGGGAACACCCGCTATCCAAATACCAAGACGAACTATCATATGCATGTAAGGAAACAGTGGTAGCAAGACAGGGAAAGATCTCACCTTTGCGCACCCAAACCTTTTTGGTATGCGACTGTAGTACTCGTGGAGTTGATTTCCTAGGTGAGGGCGTCTTGCTTGAAGAATTGCTGCTCCTTGAAGATGTCGTCTTGAGCGATGTACTACCAAGGCTCTTTTCCGTCAATTTGGTTGGAGTGGTTTTTCGAGGAATAGCCCTTTTGGTAGTTGCTGCAAGATGTTCTTGAGGTGTGCATTTGGCTCCAGTCTTGCAGTTTCTTCTGATGTGCCCTGAAATGCCACAACGAAAACATACCTTGGTTCTTGTCGATTCCGAAGATGATGTAGTAGGTTCGTTGTCGTTGCTTGGCGTGAACACCGGTGTCGGAGGAGGAGATACCGACGAAGGCACAAATACCGTACCACTCGAACTTGGAATGTCTCCAGTTTGAGTGTATCCGAGGCCGAACTTGTTTCTTTGACCGAGACCAAGGAGTCTGTCCAACTTACTCCTTCCAGAAGTAAATCTCTGTAAGTCATCCTTTAGTTGGCGTATGGTCTCTGTCATTTCAGATTTTTCCTGTCGGGCCTCGCCGTAGAGCTTCAAGAAGTAGTTCGCTTTGTTCACCATGTCTACATAACTCTTCTCGAAATGCTCATTGGACTCTTGAAGGGAAACATTTGTCTTAACCAGATTGTCCCTTTCCACTTCAAGATCGGTTGAGATAGAGGTTACTCTTTTTAATTCAACTTCAAGTTCCAGTAATCTCTCTTTCAACCCCTTGTTTTGTTTAGCCAGTTTCTTTGAATCCCTCAGAAGTTGATGGTAGGCTAAAACAAAATCTTCACCTTCCGAATTATCTGACTCATCGTCCGTTGCAATCTTTTCCACAGTGGAGTTGGACAGTGAGTCGGATGTACTTGCCATTAAGCACATGAAGGATGAAGGTTTGGTGGACGCGTGGAAAGCTGTCGCGTTGTCTTCTTCATCACTTGACGATGACTCATTTGACGTGGAGTTGTCATCCCAAGTGACTGCTTGCATCACTTTCTTCTTAGCCGGATTCTTGTTGGGACATTCAGTTGCTATGTGGCCGTAGCCTCGACATCTGAAACACTGAACTTGTCCCTCAGAACTTTTCTTATCCTTTGAGAAGTTCTCTTGGCTTCTTGACTTGTAGCTTGAAATCCCTTTGCCTTTCTTCGACTTTCCGAAGGATTGAGATTTGCTTGAATTTCCCCTTCGAAAGTTGCGGCGAAACTTCCTTGTCAAGAGAGCGAGTTGCTTCTCAAAGTCCTCCATGGAAATGTTCTCGTCGTCGTCCGAGGAGGATGAATCCGCGTCTTCTTCTTTAGTTGATTTCAATGCGTAACCTGAAGACTTAGAAGAAGATGCCTTTCCAGAAGAATAGTTAGTAGGAAAAGTCATTTCATAAGTTTGTAAAGCACCTACTAATTCTTCTACACGCATTTCGTCCGGGTGTTTAATTGTTTCAATGGCTGCAACCTTCGGGCGAAATCGTTCAGGAAGAGTTCTTAGAATTTTTCTTACAACTTTAAATTCTGGAATCTTCTCTCCCAAGTTAGCACATGAGTTCACGATGTCTTGCAATCGTGTGTAATAGTCAGTGAAGGATTCATTCTCTGCCATAGAGATTGAGTCAAACTTGCTCGTAAGCATTTGCAGTTTCTGAATCTTCACTAAGTTAGTTCCCTCATGCGTAACTTGAAGAACATCCCAGATTTCTTTCGCAGTCTCACATGCCGAGACGCGAGAGAACTCAGTTTGTGACAAAGCATTAAATAGAGCATTAATCCCTTTGCCATTGTAAGAAGATAAGTCTATCTCTTCCTTGGTCCATTTCGACCTAGGTTTCAAGGTGCGAACATCATCTAAAATTTCAGTTGGATTAGACCATCCTAATTCAATTGATTGCCACACCCTTTCGTCGATGGAAATTAAGAAAGCTTTCATCCGTACTTTCCAGTACGCATAATTAGTTCCATCAAAGAAAGGGGGTCGATTGATGTTTCCACCTTCAACCATTGTTTACAACCCTATTCCCGCTCTGATACCACTTGTTGGGTTTAGGTTAAATAGGATCGAATAGGGGAAAAAACACCTAGAGGGGGGTGAATAGGTGTAAACAATAAACACTCAAAAATCATTGTGCGATAAAACCCAATGCGGAAAAATAAAAGAACACACAAGATTTTTACGTGGAAAACTCCAAACCGGAGTAAAAAACCACGGGACCGATAACACGGCGAAATCCACTAGAGTTAACACACGTACAAGGTGATATAACGTACTCACAGACGACTCAACCTTTTACCATACGCCCCTAGTCGATCTTCTCCGCTCGCTCCGCAACGCTTCTCGAATCCACGATTTGCGCCGCCAACGCTGAATCCACAGCGTCCAACGTCGAATCCACGACGTCCGACCGAATCCACGGTCTTCACCCAATGGTACGCTTCGAATCCACGAACGCACCTCGCTCCGAATCCACGAAAGCGATAACACCTTGAATCCACAAGGCCACGCGAGTCCACGCGCCGATTTTGGGGTAAATCGTTGTTTGTTTGGGTGGTGATGATCCGCCGAATACTTAGATCAAGAGTAGATCGGAAATACCATCTAAGTATTCATTAGTTTGATTCAACTCAAGATATGAGTATGAAAATCCTAGAATCAAACTAATCAATATAGATGAAGAACCATTAAATAGATCTAATGATTTCCGTTCTTCTCTATATGTGGATCTAAGGCCGTATAAAATGATATTTGAAAATGACGGCTCTTTTTCCGATATGTGGATTGCCCTAGAAATGAAAAGGAAGGGCTATTTATAGGTTAGAAACCCTAGGAAGAATATTCGGATCAAAAACAAACTTTTCTGGAAAGTTTTACGGGCGACGATCCGGACTGCGCAAGTCACGATCCGGATCGCTTACGCGTAGAGAGCAATTTCCAGAAAACCGCCTGTTCGGGATCCGGATCATAATCTACGATCCGGATCGTTCATACAGTTTTACCAGAACAATGTGTTCGGGATCCGGATTGAGATTCCACGATCCGGATCGTTCAAGCCAACAGGTAAAACTCATGTTCGGGATCCGGATCATCAAATGCCATGATCCGGATTGAACTAGTGTATGAACGAGCACCCTTCGGGATCCGGATCGAAACGACATGATCCGGATCCTGAACATGTCCCATGTCCAGTTTTTGATGAATATGCAGTTAAAACCTCTTCCGGGTGTTTCTACACTATAAGAAGTATTCGGATCATCACAAATTATTTAATTTAACGTACCTGATCCTTTTGAATTCTTCTTTCTTGAGATTGAGGTAGTTGATCCAGAGTTTCTTCATCTTCAATCTTCAAGACATGAACTATTCACGAAATGCGCCAACTCAAATTCCGTAACAAGACCGACTCACGAGACGTTGGCGATCGTTAGATTGCGAGAGCCATGTTGAAATGTCCTAAGGTTTAGGGCAAGAAAGTTTTATGGACTTGGTGGTGAAAGTTCGCTCTTGGTGATAGTAGCGACCATGTGACGTGTCGATGTGACTGAATTGCCGCATAGTGCGTTGGTGAGGCCCAGGGTAGGCTTCAAGATGTGAGAACCTCTCGATAGAGCGGGAGTCTTGTGGTGCTGGTCCGATGGATCGGTATAACGGCAAGGGTTGCCACCGAAGGGTTCGCGTGTTAGTTGCCAAAATTGGAGAACTATTATTGTGGTGCCTCCACCCAGTTGGGGGAAGTGCACAGGTACCATGGGTGTGCTCAAGCAAATTGCTTAACACCGTGGATTCTACGAGTTGACATAGAGGCGTAAGACGCACAATCTTGTGGGTGCTCATGGAGCACAGGTACCCTTTAGCCAGAAAGAACTGGTTAAGTGGCACCTTAGCGTTTGCTAAGTGTGATAGGAGTCGATAGAGAGTTTGTGTCGTAGATTGACGACTAGCGAGTGGGTTTTGCTCGGTGAAGAATAGTAGTCACGTGGCGACGCTTAGTGGGTTCGTTGAGGGACGATCCGTGCCTGGACCATATATGAAGACTGTGGAGCCTGTAGCCATGTGGGCAGGCGCAGTCGGCTGTGAGAGACAGTGGCCCGAGACCTGAGGGCGGGGCATAATAGATTTTTGGTCGGGGCGGTAGTCCGAGTGATGACTCGGGAACGTAGAGTGCCACGTGTGAGCCTCGAGGCTATTAGTACACTGAGAGTGTAGACGCGACCAGGCCATAGGGCTGGTGATGATTGAGATACTGTTACTCCTAGTGGGAGTGTTAGTGCGGTAGTCCTAAACGAGGATCTGACCGCATGATGATTGGGTCTGCATGCTAGTTACAGACGATATGTGATATCGAGTGGAAGATTGGGCTATAGGCCTGCATTGGACCATGGTCTGTGGACCTGTCAATAGTCTGAAATAAACGGGTTGGCCGAGAACTCGTGGTTGAGAGCGCGAGTGGCGTGTGGAATAGTTGGGAGTAAGGATTGGTTTTCGCCCTCTAAGTCAAGCAAATAGGGCGGCGGAGTTGAAGGAGCTTAAGGCTAAATTGCAAGACCTGCTGGACAAGGGTTTCATCAGACCCAGCGTATCTCCTTGGGGAGCTCCAGTCCTGTTTGTGAGGAAGAAGGACGGGTCACTTCGGCTAGTGTGGACTATCGGGAGCTCAACAAATTGACGATCACGGACCGATATCCATTGTCGCGGATCGACGACTTGATCAACCAGTTGCAAGGTTCCCGAGTATTTTCGAAAATCGACCTTCAATCGGGATACCATCAATTAAAGATTAAGCCGGAGGATGTGCACAAAACGGCTTTTAGAACGCGGTATGGACATTATGAATTCACTGTAATGCCTTTCGGGTTGACGAATGCCCCGGCGGCATTCATGGATTTAATGAACCGCGTTTTTCAGCCTTTCCTAGACCGATTTGTCGTTGTCTTCATTGACGACATTTTAGTCTACTCTCGAAGTGACGACGAGCACGAGGATCACCTACGACAGGTTCTACAAGTGCTTCGAGAGCGGAGCCTATTCGCGAAGTTGAAGAAATGCGAATTCTGGCTCCGGGAAGTGGCATTCTTAGGACATGTGATTTCTGAGACGGGGGTGTCTGTAGACCCCAAGAAAATTGAAGCAGTGAAAGATTGGCCGCGACCAACAAATGTCACCGAGATTCGAAGCTTTATCGGACTCGCGGGCTATTATAGGCGGTTTGTGGAAGGGTTCTCTAAAATTACCATTCCACTCACCAGCCTTACAAGAAAAGGGGCTAAGTTCATTTGGAGTGATGCCTGTGAGAGAAGCTTCCAATTGCTCAAGGACAAGTTGACGACGGCTCCAATTCTTGCTCTACCCGTTGCGGGAAAAGGGTTCGTGGTTTATAGTGATGCTTCAGGGACTGGGTTGGGGTGTGTACTCATGCAAGACGAGAGGGTTATAGCCTATGCCTCCCGGCAGTTGAAGAGTTATGAAAAGAACTACCCCACTCACGACTCGAGCTAGCCGCGGTGATTTTTGCACTAAAGATATGGCGCATTACCTCTATGGGGAACATTGCGAGATTTACACGGATCACAAAAGCCTCAAATATTTGTTCACTCAGAAGGAATTAAACCTGAGGCAGCGTCGATGGCTGGAACTCCTAAAAGATTATGATGTTAGCATCTTGTACCACCCGGGGAAAGCAAATGTGGTGGCCGACGCGCTAAGCAGGAAGTCCGTAGGAAATCTCGCCATGATCATCACCGACCAATACCCGTTGCAATCCGAAATGAGACGGATGGGCTTGGAGGTTGTGGCTTCCGTGCCCCCGCGAAGCTTATGACGCTCGTTGTGCAACCTACCTTGTGGGAGAGAATTAAAGAAAAGCAAATGGCGGATGAAAAGCTCCAAAAGGTGAGGTCTGATTTAGAAAGCGGGGAGGCAAGGGATTTTACTGTGGATTCTGAGGGAATCCTAAGGTTTCGGGGTCGCGTGTGTGTACCTAATGACGAGGATATTCGTGGAATGATCCTTCAAGAAGCACACCGATCGCCGTATACTATCCACCCCGGCGGCACAAAAATGTATAAGGACCTGAGGGCACAGTTTTGGTGGCCAGGCATGAAGAAAGATGTTGGACACTTCGTGGCTAGATGCTTAGTGTGCCAACAAGTCAAGGCTGAACATAGACTCCCTGCGGGCAAGCTTCAAAATCTGCCGATTCCCGTGTGGAAATGGGAGAACATCGCTATGGATTTTATCGTGGGCTTGCCTCAGTCTCAAGCAGGCCACGACGCGATTTGGATGGTTGTGGATAGGTTAACCAAGGCGGCTCATTTCCTGCCTGTCCACACCACCTGGTCTAGGGATAAATTGGCGCAGTTGTATATTGATGAGATTATGCGCCTTCGTGGAGTTCCTGTTTCTATAGTGTCGGATCGGGATCCCCGATTTGTGTCACAATTTTGGAAGAGCTTCCACGAGACCTTGGGAACACGCCTGGATTTCTCTACGGCTTATCACCCTCAGAGCGATGGTCAATCTGAGAGGACCAATCAAATCCTCGAAGATATGCTCAGGGCGTGTGTCCTGGACTATGGCCCAGGGTGGCAGCGATATTTGCCGATGGCGGAGTTCGCCTACAATAACAGCTATCAAGCCAGCATTGGAATGGCACCTTTTGAGGCACTATATGGCAGAAAGTGCAGGTCGCCACTGCATTGGAGTGAGGTCGGCGAGAGATCATCACTGGGTCCTGATGTATTGCAAGAAGCCGAGGAAAAGGTGCAAATTGCGCGTCAACGTCTGGTGACAGCGCAAAGTCGGCAAAAGAGCTATGCGGACAAAAGGCGGCGCGACCTAGAGTTTAAGGTCGGGGATCATGTATTTTTGAAGGCGTCGCCCACGAAGGGGGTAGTGCGATTTGGGATGCGAGGAAAGTTGAACCCTCGTTTTCTTGGACCTTATGAGGTTTTGGAGCGGGTTGGCCCAGTGGCCTATAAAATAGCTTTGCCCCCAGATTTGGCAAGAATTCATGATGTATTTCATGTGTCACAACTCCGCCAGTATGTCCACGACCCGACGCACATAATCAACTACCCACCGCTCGATCTACGGGAGGATATGAGCTACGATGAATTCCCGTATAAGATTGTTGATCGGCGTGATAGGAAGCTAAGGAACCGCTCCATCCCTTATGTGAAAGTGCTTTGGACAAGGCATAGCGAGAAGGAGGCCACATGGGAGCCTGAGGCTGTGATGCGGGAGCACTATCCTCGCTTGTTCGAGGAATAAATCCCAAGGTACGTGAGTTTTAGTTTCGCGGACGAAACTCCTAAAGGAGGGGAGGATGTAGTGCACCGATTTCTGCAAAATAGCAAAACTCGGTAAAAATACTTGTAACACGTTTCAAATATGATTACAAGTGGGTTAGAAGCGTTTCGAATCAACGCAAAAGCCGTTGAGTCGAAAAGTGAGTTGTGGTTGAGAAGCGAGGCCTCAAGTTTGCAAAATTGGGACTCGTGTTCGCCGAGTTCGCAAAATGGCGAAATTCGGCGAGAAGACTTGTAACATGTTTTAAATATGATTACAGTCGAGTTCGGTGCGTTTCGGGCTGACGCGAAGGGCATCGGGTCGAAAAGTGACTTGAACCCGAGGACTTAGCAAATTCTGGAATTTCCAGAAATTTGTGATCGCGAAGCTTTTTCGGAGCCCTGTTTCGGAGACTTTGAGTGCCCCAAAAATTTAAAAGAAATCGTGGGGTGTCTCACAAAAGTTTTCTGATTAAAAGGGGTGAAAAACCTAGGTGAGCGATTAAGGAAAAATCGGAGAACGAAGCGAAGAAAAATGCTTCGTGAATTCTGAAACTGCAGTTTTTGACAGTGCAGTTTATCGCGAAGCTTTTTCGGAGCCCTGTTTCGGAGACTTTGAGTGCCCCAAAAATTTAAAAGAAATCGTGGAGTGTCTCACAAAAGTTTTCTGATTAAAAGGGGTGAAAAACCTAGGTGAGCGATTAAGGAAAAATTGGAGAACGAAGCGAAGAAAAATGCTTCGTGAATTCTGAAACTGCAGTTTTGACAGTGCAAGTCAATCGCGAAGCATTTTCGGAGCTCTCTTTCGAGGGCTTAGAGTAGTCCAAAGATTTAAACAAAATCGTGGGAAGTTTAAGAAAAATTTGTAGATTAAAGGGGTGAAGAAAAATTTCGATTTTGATTTCTCAGTTGACGGGAAAACGGGGTGAAAGAGGGCTAACCAAAAAAGCCCACTGCAGAAAACTGCAGGAAAAAAAAAAAGGGGCAATTTGGGAAATTGGGTTTGGGTGGAGGGCATTTTTGTAAAATCCCCTCCCCCTCCCAGCTACCACTCTGCAGAATTAAAAGCCCCTCTCCTCTCTTGAAACTCACTTTCTCTCTCTCTCATTTTCTCCCTCTCTCTCAGCTGAAAGAAGAAACGAAAGAGGAGAAGGAAAGGAGAAGGAAGAAGGAAGGAGAAGAAAAGAAGAAGAAGAAGAGAAGAAGAAGAAGAAGAAGAAGAAGGAGAAGGAAAAGGTAATTTCCCTCTCTCTCTCTCTTCTCTCTCTCTCTCTCTCTCCCTCTCTCTCTCTCTCTCTCTCTCTCTCTCGGCAGCTGCTGGTGCTGCAGCAGCTGCTGCTGCTACCAGCAGCAGCAGCAGCTGCTGATTCTGCTGCTTGGGCAGCAGCTTGCAGCTGCTGCCCAGCAGCAGATTTGGGAGGAAATCAAAAAAAAAAAAAAAAAAAAAAAAAAAAAGGGGGTGGGAGTTGCAGGGCTGGGCTGCAGCAGCTAGCTGCTGCTGCTGCCCTGCGCCTGCTGCTGCTGGTTGGACAGCCAGCAGCAGCAGCATTGGCTGCTGCTGGCTGGGCCACCAGCAGCTCTGCCCTGCGCCTGCTGCTGCTGGCTGAGCCAGCAGCAGATTTTCACAAGAAGAAAAAAAAAAAAAAAAAAAAAAAGAGTAAAACTAGGCAGCTGCACTTGCAGCTGCCTTGGCAGCTGCAATGTGCAGCTGCAGGGCTGCTGCATTGGCAGCTGCCAAGGCAGCTGCACATGTAGCTGCCTTGTGCAGCTGCAGCAGCAACTGCTGCTGGGGCAGCAGCCATACATGCTGCTGCCCAGCAGCAGGTGCACTTATATAAAAAAAAAAAAAAAAAAAAAAAAAAGAGAGGAGAAAAAGATTCTCTTTTCTCTTTTCTTCAATAAGAATAGATATAATTCTTCTCTTTCCTTTTCTCCAATGAGAAAAGAATGCAATTTCTCAATTTTGCAAATTTCAAAATCGAGGAATTTGAGTGGGGGATTTGCTCAAATGGGGCTTTCCTCAAAATTGGAGACCTTATGCTTCTTTACAATATAAAAAATTCCCATTCTTGACTTTCCAAGACGCAAAATCGACGAATTGGGAGAAAATAGCTCAAATTGAGCTTTTCTCAAATTTGGGAGAGCATTTTGACCCCGGGTTGAGTCGAGCAGGTTTCTTTTTGGCAACATGCCATAAGATAATTATTTCCCTCCCATTTTTATGAACCGATAGAAAGTTAGCCTTTTGGTGGGGGAAAACGATCAAATAGGAACTTTCCCCTCTATATTGTCAAAAGAGGTTCAGTTTTATCGTCTTATTGAATTAGTGAATCATATAAAAGAAATCGCTTTATCTTTTGCTTTCCTTACAATGTAGGGAAGCCTCACGGATCCAAGGAGCTGAAATTGTCTCCTTTGAGAACTAAGGGAACACATCGAGGTGGGGGATTCTATCGAGCGAGGGTGACCTCTCCCCTTATCTTTTGCTTTTCTTAGAAGCATGTTAATAGAGTGGCTAGGATAGTATCTTCATGCTTATGTAGAAGTGGTTTGTGGTTTATGGAAATTTTGACTTAGGAGAAAACTTAGATTAGGCTCTAACGTGTGGCATTCACTATAGGACTTCACGAGTGGCATGTTTGTTTGAGTCAAACAAGTGTGTAGATGGAATTAGGGCCTAATTTAGAGTTATGTCTCTAAGGAAAGCATAGTTTAGTTGAGGTTAAAATCCAAAGTATTTGAAATCCCTAGAGTTGTCATAGGGAGTTGGGTTAATATACCTACACTTTAACTTCAACTTGAGCATAATGAAAGTTAAGAATTGAGTCTAAGGGACTTATGTACCTTAAGGCATGGACCTAGGGTAAATGCAGGAGTATATTAAAAGACAAGCTAAAAGCTTAATTGCAAAGAAAGAAAAAGGGCCAAGAGGCAATGTGAGCTATAAGCTCGATTGAGATGGAAGCTAAGTGCTAAAGAGCAAAAGAAAGGCAAAGGCTTAAAAGAGCAAAGAGGCTAAATGCAAAGTAATAAAAGAAATAATAAAACGAGCGTACCTACGGGGCGAAACGTGGCCCATGTTGGAGTAGCAGGCAGTGTCCCTCTCCCGGGTAGAGACCCGTTCGGGACGTTTCCCCGTAGGGCGGGGTAACACTTGCGGGTGTTATCGGCAACCTTAGAGGACTTGTCTTATGGCAGCATGTCTGCCGGGCTAGGGCCCGTTGGGCAAGCTTCTCTGAGGGTTTAGCAACTTGAATTGAAACACAAAGAAAGTTAATGAAAGTTATTTGACAAGGGACAGGTTGGTTAGTTTGGCATCCTACAGCGACATAGAGCTAAGTCATGGCAAAGGTAAAAGTATTAAGCATGCTAGCTAAGATTTACAGCTTTTATTTACTGTATTTCGTTCTCTATTATATTGCTTCCATTAGACTAAGCGGTGCAGGGCATTTTCTCTCGGTGGTTGAACCCACTGGGAACTTGGTTGTAGTTCTCACACCCTTTGGGTGACATCCCCACAGGTCCAGGCACATCGGGCGAGGCACGCGACAGGGGCAAGGGCCCAGCAGAGTAGCGACCTAGCAGTCTAGAGTCGCCAGTACCATTTTGGTGTTTTATTTCCTTGAGCGAACTTTTGTATGTGAGGAACAATGTATCTTTCAGAATGTTTAAACTCCAAGTTGGAAAGAGAAAAAAAAAATATGATGTAATTTTGTATAGTAGTTGCATGTTAAAAGAGAGTTGTATTATAAACAAAAGTATTTGTTTTCGCTCAAGTGATGTACTTTCATTTCTTCTAACTATCTGTTGAATGATTGAAAGTTTAAGTTATAGTTCTTTCCTCTGATTGCTTACTCTTCCGCTATATTGAAATGATATTGTTGGATTAAACCGTTCCTTTCGGGTCTTGAAAGGTCATGCCCGATTGGCGGGTCTGTTGGCGCGCCCGAACTGTTCAAATTGATGGTCTCGGGGCGTGACAGGTCCCCTACTGAGTTCTTGAGTTCGACAGCAGAGCAGGCAATACCAGTTTTACTGGTGGCACAAGATTGGGTTATTTGATCAGATACTGTTTCCTGATGCATTTATACAGTCATTTCTTTTAGTATTGCATTTAGAGGCATAGTAATGGTAGTTTCCCTATTTCAGTACCTTATTTACCTTACCACTTCATCTTTTCCCATTGCCTCTAGTAGTCCTAGTGGGTGCGTCAGAGTTGAGGTTTTACCCACTAGGGGAGGCTACTGGTTTATCTGGTAGTTCTCACCCCCTATTGTTGTTCCTCTCTTTCTTCTCCTTTATTTTGCAGCGTCATCTGTGGGAGCTGCGGGGTCATCAGCGGCAGATCGAGGTAAGAAGATTGCGGACTAGCTAGATCGTCTGCCCTGACCATGAGAGTAGCTGGACTTATATTGTACCCCTTTTTATCTCAGACTGTAGCACTTTTATTTTGGGTCTGGCTCTGGCCAGCTGGGTGTATTATTTTGGTGAGCTGGGAGATTATTATATTATTACAGCTTGTACCTTATCAGTCTGAGATTATTATGTTTAGTTCAGCTCTGCTTTATGCTCTTTTATTGTTACATTATATCTGAGCAGGTTACCAGCGCTTCGTGTATGCGGAAAATTCCGTGTACATGGCAAATCTGTAGACAGGCCCGGGTTCTGGTTTACACCCGGGGCGTGACAGGAACGCCCGTATTTGGTGGAAGACGGTATGCCCGGACACGTCTACTAATACTCCACTACCGTCGTGGTCAACTTTCAGAGAGGAACTGTTTGGAGCGTTCTTTTCCAACAGTGTTAAACGACAGATGGAAGACGACCTCAAACACATTAAGTAAGGGAATCGATCGGTCATGGAATACCAGCGAGAGTTTGTGAGATTAACTAATTGTGTCCCGTTCGTCATACGGGATGAATCCCACAAGGCCCGTCTTTTCGTAGACGGGCTATGGAGCGACATCTTCGAAGTAGTCCAAGCGGCGGATTTACACACTTTCCGGGCAGTAGTCGATAGGGCCACTATCGTGGAACGTGGCTTTGCTATCACACGAGCCCGACGGGAGGGCTCGAAATACAACCGGGACAGGAAGCGGTCACAGTCTTACCCTGGAGGGGGCTTTTCTAGCGAAAACCGGCCCCCAAAGCACCCCAAGACACAACAAGGGACCAAGAGCACACCAGCGGGGGGACAACGGCCAGTGGACAAACCCTGCATTATCTGCGGAGGGGCGCACCGGGTTACTGAATGCTTCAAGAGATATGACCATTGTTATCGCTGCGGCAAGCCTGGACATCTCCGATTTAGCTGCCCCTTGAACACGGGGGCGGCATCCTCCGCGGCTTCCACCCCGACACCACAGCCGCAAGGACGAGGGAGAGCACCATCGGGAGTACCCCCACGCCCCTCAGCATCTCGACAAGAAGGGGAAACGCGACCACAACAGGGAGGGAGGGTCTACTCGATGAGCCAGCGAGGAGCGGAACCACCGGAGGACGTAGTAGCAGGTATTACTTCAATTTTTGATTTTCGAGCTCGAACTCTGTTTGACACCGGAGCGTCTCGCTCCTTCATCTCTCGTACCTTTGCACATACACATCTTCTAGAGGGTAGACCCCTATGCAACCTAATGACCGTCCAGACCCCTCGGGGGACCAATTGAAGCAACTAGCTTTGTACCTTCCTGCTCGATAAAGTTGGGAAGGTTGTCCTGCCCTTGGGATTTGGTGGTCATCCCGTTAAAAGAGTTCGACGTGGTGCTAGGCATGGATTGGCTCACCGAGTACCAGGCGGTAATCGATTGCGAGAAACGTCAGGTACGACTGTAGAAACCGGGTTTCTCGGAACACGTTTACCTAGCGTGTAAAAGTACTTCCTTCTTAACCGTCATCTTCGCGTCTCGAGCCAGGAAACTAATAGATGGCGGGTGCGTGGCTTATTTGGCCTCGGTGGACTTAGTAGCTCGACCCACTCCCTTACTTTCTGACATCCCAGTCGTAAGGGAGTTTCCGGATGTGTTTCTGACGAAACTCCCTGGGATGCCACCCGAACGAGAGGTCGACTTCCCAATTGAACTACTCCCAGGCACTAAACCTATTACCAAAGCACCGTATAGGATGGCCTTCGCCGAGTTGAATGAACTCAAGGCACAACTGGAAGACCTTTTGGATAAAGGCTTCATCAGACCGAGCGTGTCGCCATGGGGCGCGCCCGTACTGTTCGTAAGGAAGAAGGACGAAAGCCTTCGCTTGTGCATAGACTATCGGGAAATAAACAAGGTCACCATCAAGAATAAATACCCCCTGCCGCGTATCGACGATCTGTTCGACCAGCTACAAGGGGCAACGGTATTCTCAAAGATTGACCTACAGTCCGGCTACCATCAGCTCAGAGTTAGGGGTGAGGATATCCCCAAAACGGCTTTCCGGACTTGCTACGGCCACTACGAATTCACGGTAATGCTGCTCGGGCTCACCAATGCCCCAGCGGTGTTCATGGACATGATGAATAGGGTGTTCAAACCCTTTTTAGATCTATTCATAGTGGTCTTCATCGATGACATCCTCATCTACTCCCGTACGGATGAGGAACATGAGGAGCACTTACGTATAGTCCTTCAGACCCTCCGGGACTAGAAACTATATGCCAAACTCAAAAAGTGTGAGTTTTGGCTTCGCAAGGTGGACTTTTTGGGGCATGTTGTTTCAGCGTCTGGAATTGCAGTAGACCCGAGGAAGATAGACTCTGTGACCGACTGGCCCCGACCGACAACAGTAACAGAGATTCGAAGCTTCCTGGGTCTGGCAGGGTATTACAGGCGCTTCGTGGAAGGCTTCTCCAAAATAGCCACCCCCTTGAATCGTCTAACTCAGAAAGGGAAAAAATTTATCTGGATGGACCAATGCCAGAAGAGTTTTGAGGAACTCAAGGACAAATTGATGCGGGCCCCGGTGATCGCTTTACCGGAGCCCGGGGAGGACTATGAGATTTACTGTGACGCGTCGTGGAACGGTCTCGGAGGTGTGCTTATGCAACGGGGTAAGGTCATAGCCTACGCGTCAAGACAACTTAAGGAGTACGAACGGAATTACCCCGTGCACGACTTGGAGCTTGCAGCAGTCGTGTTTGCCCTCAAGCTGTGGAGACACTACTTATACGGAACACACTGCAATGTGTATTTCGATCACCAGAGCCTCAAGTACCTTTTTACTCAAAAAGGAGTTAAATTTACGGCAAAGGCGCTGGCTCGAGCTGTTAAAGGACTACAGCCTGTCGATCCACTATCTCCCCCGGAAAGGCAAACGTGGTGGCCGACGCCTTGAGCCGCAAAGGGCAGACAGTAGAATCAGTGGCAAATGCTGTTACCCAACAGGATCGTCTGATTGCAGAGTTCTCGCAATTAAGACTGGAGGTAGTACGGGCAGGAACGGTCGAACAACTCCTGACCCTGGTGGTTAGGCCTACCCTACTCGACAAGATCTTGGAGGGACAATCGACAGATACCCAGTTGCAGCTTGTGTGAGACAGAATACCCTCAGACCAAGGGGGCGATTTAGCAATAGGCTCTGACGGCATAATACGATTTCAAGGGTGAATTTGCGTGACTGACTTACCGGAGCTCAAAGAGGAAATCTTGAGGGAAGCGCATACTGCTCCCTACGTAGCGCACCCTAGGGGAACGAAGATGTATAAGGATATTAAACAAACCTTCTGGTGGCCTAAATTAAAAGGGGACGTGACCCGATTCGTGGCGCATTGCCTGGTGTGCCAACAAGTAAAGGCCGAACATCAACGCCCAGCAGGGAAGTTACAACCGTTGCCAGTGCCAGAATGGAAGTGGGAGATGATTACGATGGATTTTGTGATCGGCTTTCCGAGATCGCCACAAGGACATGATGCGATATGGGTCATAGTGGATCGCTTGACGAAATCGGCCCACTTCCTGCCCATACATACGACGTGGACTCGGGACCGACTGGCGCAAACATACATTAATGAGATAGTGAGGTTGCATGGAATACCGGCGTCCATTACGTCGGACAGAGACACGCGGTTTGTGTCGAACTTTTGGCAGAGCCTACAACGAGCAATGGGAACCAAACTGCATTTCAGCACGGCTTTTCACCCGCAAACTGACGGACAATCGGAACGGGTGATCAAGATTTTGGAGGATATGCTCCGAGCATGCGTATTGGACATAGGCGAAGGGTGGTCGCGATACCTACCCCTTGTAGAATTCGCCTACAACGACAGCTACCAAGCGAGCATCCAAATGGCGCCCTACGAGGCCTTGTATAGGCGCCGCTGTCGATCTCCATTGTGTTGGGATGACTTGGGAGAGCACAAGTTTTTGGGACCGGATTTAGTGGAAGAGACCGAGGCGAAGGTACGCCTTATCAAGCAACGGCTGCTGGCTGCCCAGAGCCGATAGAAAAGTTACGCGGACCACAGACGAAGGGATTTGGAATTTATGGTGGGCGAGCACATGTTGCTCTGAGTTTCGCCTTCAAAAGGGACCCGACGTTTCGGCCTGAGGGGGAAGTTAAGCCCGAGGTACGTGAGACCGTTCAAAATCCAAGAACGTGTAGGCCCAGTGGCATACCGGTTGGCTTTGCCGCCGAATCTTGATCGAGTCCACAACGTGTTTCACGTCTCGATGCTTCGGAAGTTCCTTTCCGACCCCTCTCACGCCCTTGATGTTTCCACGATCGAGTTACAAAAGGACTTAAGCATTGAGGAGACGCCGGTGCGGATCCTAGCACGAGAAGACAAGAAATTGCGTAATCGGACCATCCCCTATGAAAAAGTCCAGTGGAGCAATCACGAAGAATGCGAAGCAACTTGGGAACTGGAAACGAAGATGAGGGAGTGTTTTCCCGAATTGTTTAGCGAGGGTTGAGAATATGTTTGGAGGACGAAACTTCTTATAAAGTGTGAGTGGTGTAATGACATGACTTTTTTAGTGATATTTTACCCTCCCGTTAATAAAGTGCTTCTTTTAGTGAATCTGAATTACCGAGTTTTTGTAAGTTGGTCGATGTGTTGCACGAGTATTTTTCTGTGAAAGAGCTTGAAAAACGATGACCGACGGTGCGATCGGATCTGAAATCCGACCTTGGGATCTCCCGGAACAGGGTTTTTAGTGTTGCGATGACTTAGCGCGCATCGGAATCCGTGCGAAATATCCCGCACGCTTTTCAAGGAAGTTACGTGTTTATCCCGTGTAATTAATTAGTCAATTTATTTGTTATTTGCTATTAAATATTTAAATGGGGGAATTATTCGTACCTACTAGAGAAAATCCCACATTCCGCAAAAAGAGAAACCCTAGCCGGAGAGGAAGAGAAAGAAAAGAAAAGAACGAAATCCTAACCGGAGGAAAAAGAGAAGAGAGAGGACAAAGGAGGAGGAGTCCGATCACCCCGATCAACGTGCCGAAAATAGGAGTGTGATCGGATCGTCTTCCCCGTCGGAATTTGCGGTAAGTGGACTTCGTTTAATGCATTGTTGGGGTTTTCGTGTCTTTTTCTGTTGTCGTCGTCACCGCTTCCGTCCCCGTCATCCTCGCCGCCCCCGCCGCCACCGCGTGATCTAGGGCACCGCCGTCGATGGCGAGCGCCGCGCGTCCCTATGCCGTGCGGGGCGCCACCTGCGGGCGACGGTCACGCCGGGCCGCGGGTGGCGGCATCCGCACGAGAAAGCACCGCGCAGGCGCCACCCGCGGGCGCGCGCCGCGCGGCCTCGTGCTGCGCGGGGCGCCCGTGGGCGGGCGGACGCCACGCGGGCGCCACCCGCGGGCGCGCGCCGCGCGGCCTCGTGCCGCGCGGGGCGCCCGCAGGCGGGCGGACGCCGCGCGGGCAAGCACCGCGCGGGGACCACCCGCGGGCGCCCACCGCGCGGCCTCGTGCCGCGCGGGGAGCTCGCGGGCGACGGCGTCCGCGCAGGCAAACGCTGCAGGCGACGGCGTCCGCGTGGGTGGGGGTGCCATGCGAGGGGCCGTCGCCGTACACACGCCGTTATGGGGTTTTTGTCGCGATGATAAGTTTTGGGTTTCGTTTTGCGACAGGGTGCGTCCAGTTTGACTTATCGTTCTTGTTGGGGACTTCTTTAGGTCCAGGTGCGCAGCGGAAGTGTGTCAAAGTTCAAGGTGGTTCGATCGTCACACAACAAGGTGGGTACCCTTGCAATAAGTGCGTTATGTTATCATAACAAGTATAATAACAAGTCTAATAAAGTAGATAAGATGTTTCAACTGTTTAAACCTATCGCATGAGTATTTCCCGTTTCTTCCATTATTAACTGTGGCGACTGAGTGTCGCGGTGATTATTACACGCCGACTTCGGCAATTCATGTACTTAGATGCTTACTCGCACACCGGCGGTTTGGCCACTGATAGGGTGTACTTTTCCGAAATTGTGGTACGTTGACCCGTGTACCCCACGAAGGTAAAGGTGTCGAGTGGGGACCCCTCATGCCAGCTATAGGTGTAGCACTAGCACCGTGGAGGGGTTAAAAGCATTACGCAAGCAAAGTGATCGTTCACGAGGGGAGTCATTAGACCTCCCGACAGGTATCATGTAATTAAATCAAGGGATGTGGACTCATATGGGGAAAAGCGAAAGGTTCCGGTGTATTCGGTTTGCTTTAAAAATACTTTAATTGTTTTGATCATCTACTTTATTTGTCATTGACTTTTCCCACACTGTGACAGGTTTGACTAGGTGTAGTAGTCGGGACGATGGTGAGGCAGCGTCTAAAGGACATTAGCCCACGGAGGCTTTATTCCGTCGTTCTTGCTCTTGGGCTATCTCATCTCTTTTCCTTTTAGTTTTTAAGTTTTCAATTGTTTGGATGTGGAATGTTATGGATGTTGGTTTGAGAGTTATTCTAATAACGTGAACTTTGGGATGCTTTTGTTGGGTTTAGGTTAATAAGGATCTAATAGGGGAAAAAACACCTAGAGGGGGGTGAATAGGTGTAAACAATAAACACTCAAAAAATCATTGTGCGATAAAACCCAATGCGGAAAAATAAAAGAACACACAAGATTTTTACGTGGAAAAACTCCAAACCGGAGTAAAAAACCACGGGACCGATAACACGGCGAAATCCACTAGAATTGACACACGTACAAGGTGATATAGCGTACTCACTGACGACTCAACCTCTTACCATACGCTCCTAGTAGATCTTCTCCGCTCGCTCCACGACGCTTCTCGAATCCACGATCCGCGCCCAACGCTGAATCCACAGCGTCCAACGTCGAGTCCACGACGTCCAACCGAATCCACGGTCTTCACCCAATGGCACGCTTCGAATCCACGAACGCACCTCGCTCCGAATCCACGAGAGCGATAACACCTTGAATCCACAAGGCCACGCGAGTCCACGCGCCGATTTTGGGATAAATCGTTGTTTGTTTGGGTGGTGATGATCCGCCGAATACTTAGATTAAAGATAGATCGGAAATACCATCTAAGTATTCATTGATTTGATTCTACTCAAAATGTGAGTATGGAAAACCTAGAATCAAATCAATCAATATAGATGAAGAACCATTGAATAGATCTAATGATTTCCGTTCTTCTCTATATATGTGGATTTTTCTTTTCGGCTATCTTTTCTTAATCAGCCGATCTATTGCGGATGCCCTAGAAATGAAAAGGAAGGGCTATTTATAGGTTAGAAACCCTAGGAAGAATATTCGGATCAAAAACAGCCTTTTCTGGAAAGAAATCCCGACGGCGATCCGGATCAGATTTGGCGATCCGGATTGCAGAAGCACAAACCACGATTTCCAGAAAATTGCCTGTTCGGGATCCGGATCGTAGTCCCCGATCCGGATCGTTCATACAGTTTTACCAGAATATCATGTTCGGGATCCGGATTGCAATTCCTGATCCGGATCGAAGAAGCAAACAGGTAAAACTAGTGTTCGGGATCCGGATCAGAGAATGCTGCGATCCGGATTGAACCAGTGTATGAACAAACACCTTTCGGGATCCGGATTGAAAGCCACGATCCGGATCCTGAACATGTCCCATGTCCAGTTTTTGATGAATAAGCAATTAAAACCTCTTCCAGGTGTTTCTACACTATAAGAAGTATTCGGATCATCAAAATTCTTTAGTTAAACGTACCTGATCCTTTTGAATTCTTCTTTCTTGAGATTGAGGTATACGATCCAAAGTTTCTTCATCTTCAATCTTCAAGACTTAATACATTCACGAAATACGCCAACTCAAATTCCGTAACAATCTCCCCCTTTGGCGGTTTCGTGACAAAACACAAATCCACAAAGAAAATTCAAAAAGAATATTTTTGTTGCTATCACCATACAACAAAAATTTACAAAAGAGTTCCAGAAATTAAAAACATGAGATAAACTCCTAAAACAGACTCTAGACTTAGACATCTGTAATCTCTGCACACAGAAAACATTCTTGACAAACAAATTCGTTAGATACCTCAAGAATTGAAACATACAAAACCAAATACAGAGATAGAGTTTTTCTCATCATGACATTTGAAAAATTCAGATATGTAAAAGAAGCATAATTAAAAACCAACATATCTTCTAAGCAGTTGAAAACCAAATGTCAAAGTATGTTAGTCCAACAACAACTTGTTAGTCATATTACATGCCCAAATAGTCAGTCGAATAGTTAGTATAGAAGCATGTCACAAATCACAAAAGAAAAACCAAAGTTGAGTTGAGGTTCATACTTACCTTGATATCATCGATATTCATAATCATTGTTCACATCATTCATTGCTCAGAGTTCAAAGTTCTCTCTAACACTCTCTAATTCTCTCCCCCTTTTTGTCACAAAACAAAGCCAAAACGTAGCATGAGCTACAATATGTAAGGAGAGTAAAGAAGACATAAAGTCCTAATAGTATGCACAAACTGAAAACTAAACTAAAAGAAAGAACAACAACTAAGTCCTGAAAACTAAGAACCAAGAGTTACGAACTGCAAAAGAGTAAGATCATAGAAAAAGTGATCAGAAAGTGCTGCTCAGTCTGAAGAATCTGAACTAGTACAACTCAGCTTGCTCAAAATCCCTTTAAGCAAATTCTTAAGATTTGAGTACTTTTTCTTGATCTTCTTGTGTTCAGAGGAAATCTGCTGTATTTCTCTCGATATTCTCTCTTGTGTAGCAAAGAGTCTTTGATGTTCGTGACGAATCGTTTCCAAAACCTCTGTGTCAATTGTCCGTGTCTTTGAGTGCGATGGACGCCGTGTAGATGCAGATGGTACATCCGGTCCCGCAACCCATGGAGATTCAGTTTGCAGAATTCCAGAAAGTGAGCGAGCTCTAGTAAGAGGCCCACTATGCTGACTCGTACTTCTTTGAACATTTCTTCTTCTTGTATATTGTCTGGTCGTGGAGGCAGATTTCATAAGTCTCTTTCCTTTGGTGAATGTCCTGTCCTCTTCATTAATTTTTCGCTGAACATCCTTGAAGAATTCGTCCCATTCTTCTGTATCGTAATCTGAGCTGTCTTCATTGGCTTTGTATGGTTTGTCTTGAGTTGAGACGCCTGGTTCTTCTTTAACAGATGAGCTCCCGGGCATCATTGCGACCAGTAACAGAATCAACCAGGAGAATGCCATCGATTCTAGTGCTTTGAGTTTAAGAAAATGTCCTGTGAAAACCAACTCAAGAACATATGAAAAATTGTCAATTTTGAAAAATTTGGAAACATTGTACCTAGACAATCATAATCATGTAGAGAAGCCAAGAATCAAATTAGTTTTCCAAAAAGAATTTTAAAAATACATCAAATCCATGATTTACAAAAATTCCTCTTTTATGCCCTAAAACCGAATTTTTAGAAATCGAAGCCTAAAAACTCGTTAATCAAGTAAAATCCCAGCATAAAAGCAAAACTAATTGACCCAGAGTTCTTATTTCAAAAGAAATTTGATCAAAAACCATTCACAAACGAAAAAGTTCCAATTTTTCAACTCACGTTTGGTGAAAAACCATAAAAACTGAGAAAAACCGAGTTTTGATCATGAAAACTTACTTGAATCCGAAGAACTTTGAGTTTTGAAGCACCAAGAAGCAAGAAATCTAGAGAGAGAAACTCTAGAGGCTTGAAAACCAGAGATTAGGGTAAAGAAATCAAGAATCTGTATGTTTCTATATAAAACCCTAGCCGTGATCCGGATCGGCCGAGAATGTGATCCGGATCGGCTACCCGCAGGAAAAATCCTGCGTTCGGGATCCGGATCACTTGTCCCGATCCGGATCGGCTACACCTTTTTCTTCAGAAAAATTTAGAAAAACACAATAAAATCCAGAAAAAGTATGTAAGCACTTTACCATGTCAACTTTAAACAAATGGCATCGTTTCATACAACAAGAAATAGATTATGCAAAATCTATCAAAAATATCCAAAAATGAAACGAAAATTTACGAAAGTTAAAACACTTAAAGTTGAACAACTTCAATTACATCTATCCTGATCCTATGTGTAATGCCTTTATCAAATCATCAATTTCAGTAAAGAAAATGAAGTACCAAGATCAATAGATGTTTGAAATCCCAGATAAGTTAGATAATATATCTAGACAATCTGTTGAAGGAGTGGCTCTTTGAGCATCTTTTATAAAAATCCCACCTTATACCAACCATGAAATACGACTGAGTCAAGTATTTCAATATGAATTTCATCAACAATTTCAAAACAAAAATTTGCTTTGCATTCATGGAGTATCTTTTTCTTTCTTTCATTTTCTCCATGTGGTGGTAGTTTTCACACTCCTCACTGGGATGTAACTCTTTCCACATCTTTTGAGCATTTCACATTTCATTGACTCCCCCTCAATTGGCTATCAATTATTTAATATATAAGGTATTCAACCAAACCATTGATCTCGAATTCATACTCGACTAAGCAATCAAATATGATAATGACTATACCAAGAGATCATTGAGAGAGAAATTGACTTTGATCACTTAAAAGATGGTTTAATTAACGTAAATGATCATTGCAACATTGAAATATTATGACATCAAAAGCATAATAAATTTCTAAATGCATAAAAGGATGCAATTAAAGTCAATCATGATTTATGCTCAATTAGTGTGCTATGTACAGAACATAGATAAAGAACAAAACAAAAACAAAAACAAAACCTAATCTAAGCAAAGGTTTCAAAAGAGTTTATTTCAAGGAAAGCATGCCAATTGCTTTACGCAAGTGAATAAAACGTTTTTGATCCAAAGGTTTTGTTAAGATGTCGGCTAATTGATCCTCAGTTGAAATATATGACAGTTGAAGAATGTTTGATTCAACTAGCTCTCTAAGAAAATGATATCTAAGTTCAATATGTTTTGTTCTAGAGTGCAACACAGGGTTTTTAGAAATGTTAATAGCACTAGTGTTGTCACATAAAATGGTTACCGAAGATGTTGAAATCCGGAAATCGCTCAACACGCTTTTCATCCAAATCAATTGGGTTGAACAACTTCCTGCAGAAATGTACTCCGCTTCGGCAGTCGAGAGTGCTATGCAGTTCTGCTTTTTACTGTGCCATGCAACAAGGCAGTGGCCAAGATAGAAGCATGCACCACTCGTGCTTTTCCGGTCATCCACCGATCCAGCCCAATCGGCATCTGAGTATCCAACAATATCCAAAGTCGTTCCCATAGGATACCAAATTCCGAAATTGATTGTACCTTTGATATATCGGATGATCCGTTTCACCGCTTTCAGGTGAACCTCCTTCGGTGCTGATTGATATCTCGCACAAATCCCAACACTGAAGGATATATCCGGGCGACTAGCCGTGAGATATAGTAGACTTCCAATCATACTGCGATACAGTTTCTCGTCTACATTCTCACTATGTGATTCACTTCCAAGTCCCTTATGGCTAGTTCCCATTGGAGTCGGAAAATCCTTAGAATTTTCAAGATCAAACTTTTTGACCAACTCCAGTGCATACTTGGATTGACACAAGTGAATTCCTTCATCGTTTTGTTTAACTTGTAATCCAAGAAAATAAGTCAATTCGCCCATCATGGACATCTCAAATTCGCTTTCCATGGTCTCCGCGAATTTAGAAGCATCATTATCTCTTGTTGCTCCAAATACAATGTCATCGACATAGATTTGAGCAACTATGAAATTGTTTTGATAATGCTTCACAAAGAGAGTCCTGTCAGCTCCCCCTCGAGTGTAGCCCTTTTCCAAAAGGTGCTTTGTCAACCTTTCGTACCATGCTCGCGGTGCTTGTTTCAGACCGTAAAGAGCCTTTTTCAGACGAAAAACATGGTTAGGTAGTTTATGATCCACAAAACCTTTCGGTTGAGCTACATAAACTTCCTCATTTAAAAACCCATTTAAAAAGGCGCTCTTAACGTCCATTTGAAATAATTTGATTTTAAAATGACAAGCAATCGCAAACAATATACGAATGGACTCGAGTCTAGCTACAGGGGCGAAAGTTTCATCAAAGTCTATACCTTCTACTTGAGAATAGCCTTGAGCAACTAACCTTGCTTTGTTCCTGATGATAGTACCTTCTTCGTTTTTCTTGTTCTTGAAGATCCATTTGGTACCTATCACATTGTGTTGCTTCGGAGGCTTCGTCAGTTCCCAGACTTTGTTTCGCTCGAATTGATGGAGCTCTTCCTGCATTGCTTTAATCCAATAATCATCTTGGAGAGCTTCATCAACATTCTTTGGTTCGATTTGAGATACATAGCATGCAAATCCGCAAACCAATTGTCTCCGTGTTCTAACTCCTTCTTGTGGATCTCCAATGATGTTCGATTCAGGGTGATCCTTGGAGATGCGTAACGTTTGAGGTAGAGGAGTAGACGGAGGTACACGAGATGATTCCTGCACATCAGATGAACTTGAAGAACCGTTAGATGCATCAATATTATCGAAAGAATTGTTAGAAGAAGATGCATTAGCAGGTGTATCATCATCAAGAGAGATATCGAGGGTAGATTTTTCAGATTCAAAGTGAAAAGCTTCATCTACCTTAACATTTATCGATTCTACGATCGTCTTAGATTCTAAGTTAAAAACTCGATATGCTCTGCTGTTTGTAGAATAACCTAAGAAAATCCCTTCGTCACTTCGAGAGTCAAATTTTCCAAGATTTTCGCGATCACGTAAAATAAAACACCGACTCCCAAAATACGAAAATATTTGATGTTAGGTTTTCTACAAAACCATAGTTCATATGGTGTATTCAAAGTCCCCGGGCGCAAATACACTCGATTGATAACATAGACAGCAGTGTTCACCGCTTCAGCCCAAAAATATAAAGGAAGTTCCGGCTATGAAGCATAACACGTGCCATCTCCTGTACGACCCTGTTCTTGCGCTCGACTACACCATTTTGTTGAGGTGTGTAAGGTGCGGAGAATTCATGTTTAATGCCATTGGAAGAGCAAAAATCAATGAATTTGGAATTTATGAATTCCCCACCTCTATCACTCCTAACTCGAGTAATCCTATCATTCTTTTCTATCATAATACGATTGCAGATTTCGAGAAAAGAATCAAAAGTATCAGCTTTTTCTTTTAAGAAGGCTACCCAAGTATATCTAGAAAAGTCATCAACCAACAAAAAAATATACCATTTACCTCCCAGAGATGGTTGACGAGTTGGCCCCATTAAGTCCATATGCAAAAGTTCCAAAGGCCGTTTTGTACCTATGTGGTTCAAATTCTTGTGTGCAGTCCTAGACTGTTTTCCCTTTTGGCAACCGCCACACACAAGGTTTTGTTCAAAAGAAAGTTTTGGAACCCCCTTGACCACATCTTTATTTGAAATTCTAGAAAGTTCCTTAAAGTTTATGTGACCTAGCCTTTCATGCCAAAGTGTTTCATTTTTCAAAGATGCTAGGTTACATTTTTCAGAAATCTTAGAAGGAACTACATAACAGTTGTTTTCTGATCTAACCCCCTTTAAAAAGAAAGCATGGTTCATGTCAGTTACAGTGCATTTATCAGACGAAAAATTAACTGAATAACCACTATCACACAGTTGACTTATGCTTATGAGGTTAGACTTAAGGCCATGAACAAATAATACATTATCTAGAACCGGGCCATCTGGAATAGCTACCGTTCCCTTTCCAACAATTTTGGAAGACCGACCATCTCCGAAAACAACAAGTCCTCCGGAGTTTTTCTCAAATGTTTGAAAACAGTTTTTATCGCCGGTCATATGACGGGAACACCCGCTATCCAGGTACCAAGACGAACTATCAAATGCATGCAAGGAGATATTTGTAACGAAACAAGGGAAAATTTCACCTTTGCGCACCCAAACCTTTTTGGAATGCGTCGGTAATGATCGTGAAGTTGATTTCCTAGGTGAAAGCGTCTTGCTTGAAGAATTGCTGCTCCTTGATGATGTCGTCTTGAGCGGTGTACTACCAAGGGTCTTTTCCATCAAATGAATTGCATTTGATTTCCGAGGAATCACCTTTGAGGTAGTCATTGCAAGAGGTGCTTGAGGTGTGCGTTTGGCTCCCGTCTTGCAATTTCTCCTTATGTGCCCTGAAATGCCACAACGAAAACATACCTTAGATCTTGACGATCCCGAGGAGGATGTAGTAGGTTTGTTGTCGTTGCTTGTCGTGAATTCCGGTGTCGGAGGAGGAGATACCGACTGAGGCACAAATACTGTCCCACTCGAACTTGGAATGTCTCCAGTTTGAGTGTATCCGAGGCCGAACTTATTTCTTTGACCAAGACCAAGAAGTCTGTCCAACTTACTCCTTCCAGAAGAAAATCTCTTTAAGTCATCCTTCAGTTGGCGTATGGTCTCCGTCATTTCCAATTTTTCCTGTCGAGCCTCGCCGTTGAGCTTCAAGAAGTAATTCGCTTTGTTCACCATATCCATATAATTCTTCTCGAATTGCTCATTGGACTCTTGAAGGGAAACATTTGTCTTAATCAGATTGTCCCTTTCCACTTCAAGATCGGTTGAGATAGAGGTTACTCTTTTTACTTCATCTTCAAGATCCTGTAATCTCTCTTTCAACCCCTTGTTTTGTTTAGCCAGTTTCTTTGAATCCCTCAAAAGCTTATGGTAGGCTAAAACAAAATCTTCACCTTCCGAATCATCTGATTCATCGTCCGTTGCAATCTTTTCAACAGTGGAGTTGGACAGTGAGTCGGATGTACTTGCCATTAAGCACATGAAGGGAGAAGATGTAGTGGACGCGTGGAAAGCTGTCGCGTTGTCTTCTTCATCACTTGACGATGACTCATTTGACGTGGAGTTGTCATCCCAAGTAACTACTTGCATCGCTTTCTTCTTAGCCGGATTCTTGTTGGGACATTCCGTTGCAATGTGGCCGTAGCCTCGACATTTGAAACACTGAACTTGTCCCTCAGAACTTTTCTTATCCTTTGAGAAGTTCTCTTGCTTTCTTGACTTGTGATTGAAGGACCCTTGCCTTTCTTCGACTTTCCGAAGGATTGAGTTTTGCTTGAATTTCCCCTTCGAAAGTTGCGGCGAAACTTCCTTGTCAAGAGAGCGAGCTGCTTCTCAAAGTCCTCCATAGAAATGTTCTCGTCGTCGTCCGAGGAGGATGAATCCGCGTCTTCTTCTTTAGTTGATTTCAATGCGTAACCTGAAGACTTAGAAGAGGATGCCTTTCCAGAAGAATAGTTAGTAGGAAAAGTCATTTCATAAGTTTGTAAAGCACCTACTAATTCTTCTACACGCATTTCGTCCGGGTGTTTAATTGTTTCAATGGCTGCGACCTTCGGGCGAAATCGTTCAGGAAGAGTTCTTAGAATTTTTCTTACAACTTTAAATTCTGGAATCTTCTCTCCCAAGTTAGCACATGAGTTCACGATATCTTGCAATCGTGTGTAATAGTCAGTGAAGGATTCATTCTCTGCCATAGAGATAGAGTCAAACTTGCTCGTGAGCATTTGCAGTTTCTGAATCTTCACTAAGTTAGTTCCCTCATGCGTAACTTGAAGAACATCCCAGATTTCTTTCGCAGTCTCACATGCCGAGACGCGAGAGAACTCAGTTTGTGACAAAGCATTAAATAGAGCATTAATCCCTTTGCCATTGTAAGAAGATAAGTCTATCTCTTCCTTGGTCCATTTCGACCTAGGTTTTAAGGTGCGAACATCATCTAAAATTTCAGTTGGATTAGACCATCCTAATTCAATTGATTGCCACACCCTTTCGTCGATGGAAATTAAAAAGCTTTCATCCGTACTTTCCAGTACGCATAATTTGTTCCATCAAAGAAAGGGGGTCGATTGATGTTTCCACCTTCAACCATTGTTTACAACCCTATTCCCGCTCTGATACCACTTGTTGGGTTTAGGTTAATAAGGATCTAAATAGGGGAAAAAACACCTAGAGGGGGGTGAATAGGTGTAAACAATAAACACTCAAAAAATCATTGCGCGATAAAACCCAATGCGGAAAAATAAAAGAACACGCAAGATTTTTACGTGGAAAAACTCCAAACCGGAGTAAAAAACCACGGGACCGATAACACGGCGAAATCCACTAGAATTAACACACGTACAAGGTGATATAACGTACTCACAGACGACTCAACCTTTTACCATACGCTCCTAGTAGATCTTCTCCGCTCGCTCCACGACGCTTCTCGAATCCACGATCCGCGCCCAACGCTGAATCCACAGCGTCCAACGTCGAGTCCACGACGTCCAACCGAATCCACGGTCTTCACCCAATGGCACGCTTCGAATCCACGAACGTACCTCGCTCCGAATCCACGAGAGCGGTAACACCTTGAATCCACAAGGCCACGCGAGTCCACGCGCCGATTTTGGGTAAATCGTTGTTTGTTTGGGTGGTGATGATCCGCCGAATACTTAGATTAAAGATAGATCGGAAATACCATCTAAGTATTCATTGATTTGATTCTACTCAAAATGTGAGTATGGAAAACCTAGAATCAAATCAATCAATATAGATGAAGAACCATAGAATAGATCTAATGATTTCCGTTCTTCTCTATATATGTGGATTTTTCTTTTCGGCTATCTTTTCTTAATCAGCCGATCTATTGCGGATGCCCTAGAAATGAAAAGGAAGGGCTATTTATAGGTTAGAAACCCTAGGAAGAATATTCGGATCAAAAACAGCCTTTTCTGGAAAGAAATCCCGACGGCGATCCGGATTGGATTTGGCGATCCGGATTGCAGAAGCACAAAGACGATTTCCAGAAAATTGCCTGTTCGGGATCCGGATCGTAGTCCCCGATCCGGATCGTTCATACAGTTTTACCAGAATATCATGTTCGGGATCCGGATTGCAATTCATGATCCGGATCGAAGAAGCAAACAGGTAAAACTAGTGTTCGGGATCCGGATCAGAGAATGCTGCGATCCGGATTGAACCAGTGTATGAACAAACACCTTTCGGGATCCGGATTGAAAGCCACGATCCGGATCCTGAACATGTCCCATGTCCAGTTTTTGATGAATAAGCAATTAAAACCTCTTCCAGGTGTTTCTACACTATAAGAAGTATTCGGATCATCAAAATTCTTTAGTTAAACGTACCTGATCCTTTTGAATTCTTCTTTCTTGAGATTGAGGTATACGATCCGAAGTTTCTTCATCTTCAATCTTCAAGACATATTACATTCACGAAATACGCCAACTCAAATTCCGTAACAGCTTTTACTCAATTTAAATGCGGCATGTTTTACACTAAATAAAAGGATTTCGAAAATACTTTCCAAAACCAAGTGTTGTGCGGGCACTACTTTGTAAACCCCTGGATTTATCTTTTCAAATGATGTAGTCGCCCGATTGTGACTTGTGTAAACACTTTGGAAAATCTAGGTGTCGTGTGGACACCGTTTGCAACCCGTAGCTTTATCTCTGGATGTTGTGAATGAATGTTTTGATGTAAATGAATAGTATTACTCTCTCTCTCGTCGTATTCACTGTGACTGTGTGGTTAAAGAAGATGTTGTAAATGTGACTGTCCGCCCCGGGGGTTTTTAGGTAAAGATAAGCGGAAAAGCGTATGTATTTTTTTTTTTTCTTTTTCTTTATAAACAAGTATCGACCTCGCCCCCCGGTGCGTGTCAGACCGCCACATATACAAATTCACTCTTCAAGTGGACAGAGTCTCCTTTGTATATGCACGGCGTCATACTTACAACAACAACAATGACAACATTCAACATACAATCTTTAACCACACAGTCACAGTCAACAAGTACGCGAGTGTAAAACATTTAATCACATTAAGAGGAACCTACAAGTTTGCAAACGGTGTCCACTCGACACCCATTCCTTTAAAAACGTCTACACATTCACAGTAAGGCGGCTACATCGTTTTGGAAGGATAAATCCACAGGTTTTCAAAGTAGTGCCCACACGACACTTGATTTTGGCAAACATTTTCGAAACCTTTTTTGTTCAGTATAAAACATGCCGCATATAAGTCATTGGGAATCATTATAAAGTTCACATCACAAAACAGTCTCTCAATCCAACATCCACAACATTCCACAGTTAGGCAAATGAGAAGTTAAACTTAGATAAAAAGAGATGAGATAACCCAAGCAAAAACAACGGAATAACCTCTTACAGCTAATGTTCTTTAATCTCTACCTCACCGTCGTCCCGACTACTATACCTAGTCAAACCTGTCACGGAGTGGGTAAAGTCAGTGACAAATAAAGTAGATGTTTCAACAATAAGTAATCACTTTAAAATAAATACTCTGCACCGGAACCTTTCGCTATCCTTCGTCCTGAGTCCACTTTATTTAATTTAGTGACACCGTCACGTCAGGGTAGTCGACGATCTCCCCACGTGACACTTACGATGCTTTTACCCCTTCACGATGCGTGAGCGACATGTTTAGCTATCGTGAAGAGGTCCCCACCCTACACGCGTGGGGCACACGGGTCATTCAGACCACTCCTCCGGAAAAGTACACCCATGCGGAGGCCAATCCGCCTGTGTACGTGCAGCATCCAACACCGGTTTGCCGAAGTCGGCGTGAATTAAGTATCGCGACACTTGGTCACCACAAACATTAACAAAAGAACGGTACATAATAATGCGAAGGGTTAGTTTACTGAAAACTGTAGGACCCCTGAACCCCATCCAGCTTTTTCCCGTGAATCCACTGTGCAAACACCTGTTGATGGTGTATCTGGCCTATAGTGCATCAAAGGGATGCCACAGATGGACCCTGTGAGCTTTGGTTAGCTGTATTGGCCTTCGGCTGCTTTTGCCGAATTTTAGAAAAGGATTTAGGCCAAACGCAGGGTGGATTTGGATTCAGCGCGGAAAAACGCTTAAAAATGGCTTTTTGTTTGCTAAATTCTGAGTCCGGATGCCCAAAAAGGGATTCCCGGAAGTTTTACTGGATTTCTGGTGCATGGGGGAGCCGTGGACCGGCGGGGGTGCCACGTGGCAGGCTCTGATTGGCCGGCGCACGCGGCTGGGTCCACGGAAAGGTTGGCGCGTGACCGGGGTGCACCGTGGGGCGCGTGGACCGGCGGGGGTCCACGTGGCAGCGCCCGGTTGGGCGGCTCAGGTGCGCTCGGTCTGCGGGAGTGCGCGGGGAGGCGTGGACCGGGGGCGCGCCACGTGGCAGCGCCCGGTTGGCTGGCGCACGAGCGCGCGGTCCACGCAGCGCGCGGGGCAGGTGTCGGGGGCAGGCGCCGTACCGCGGGCAGGTGGCCGTACGCGGGGCAGGTACGGGCGACGTGGGCAGCGCCACGTGGCACCCGCTGATTCGCGGGCGCCACCTACCGGGTTGACGGGGGTAGGGACACGTGGTGCTCTCCGTGGTGGCTTGCTCGGCTGCAGCGTGTTCGGGGGACACGTGGCGGGCGCTGGGGCGGGTCGGACGAAGCCAGGATCCCGTCCGACGGAGCATTTTGGGCTGGGCCGCACTGTGCGCTCCCGGAAGTTCGGGGCCGGGCCGCACTGTGTGCGCCCGAAAGATTTCGGGCGCCCGAAAAATCAGACAGAATGGGAATTTTCCCAAAAGATTTCTTCAGCCTATTTAAACCTGCCCGAGCCCCCTTCCTTGGCTTTTTTCTGTCAACCCCCGCTCCATCTGTGTGACGCCCCACTTCCCAGGGGGTCACCCATCCTAGAACTACTCTAGCTCTAGCACGCTTAACTCTCATAACCTCTTGGATCTTGCTACCATCCAAAATGCTATAGCCGGGTTAGAGATTTTAGTCCTATAATATCATTTATATATAGGACTAATCCAAATTCTGGGGGTGTCATATTCTTCCCCCCTTTAAGCCCTGACGTCCACGTCAGACTCAAGCACACTCACAAGCACCAGGCGATGTGAGGCTCGTCTTCGCTAGCCTTAGCCGACCTTGTGAGGAGCTGCACTCCACTCACAACTGTCATTAGCCGGGGAGCCTCGCTCTACCCGCTATATAACCCCTGGCTTAGCCGAGACTCATCTCACATTTCCGACTGGTGAATGGCTCTGATACCAACTGTGACGCCCCACTTCCCAGGGGGTCACCCATCCTAGAACTACTCTAGCTCTAGCACGCTTAACTCTCATAACCTCTTGGATCTTGCTACCATCCAAAATGCTATAGCCGGGTTAGAGATTTTAGTCCTATAATATCATTTATATATAGGACTAATCCAAATTCCGGGGGTGTCATAATCTGCCCGAGCACCCTTAAGCAAATTTTTTCCTCTCTTGATCCTTGATCCACCTGCAAGGTTTCAGATTTTCTGGAGGCTCGAATCCCGAGGTTCTCTATTTTACGGCGCGGCGCGACGTTGTGGTTCCTGTGTTCTTCTTCGGCGCAGCAGCAGTGTTTTAGCTCCCCTGTGCCACCCCGAGGTCCTTTTTCAGCAATTCTTGCGCCGGCTTACCCCCATTGTCTTTTCTTGTTTCCTTCTTCCCCTTTGTTTTGCAGAGTCCTCTGCGGGAGTTGCTGGGCCGTCAGCAACTGATCGAGGTAAGCGGATTGCGGACTAGATAGAGAGCCACCCGAGGGTTGTAGCTGGAGCTTTTGGGTACCTGGTCTTCTCAGACAGCTTTTGTTTATTTCTTTTTGGGTCTGGCTTCTGCCAGCTGTTTGTATTTTTGTGGTGAGCTGGGAGAGACATCTGTATTTTATTTCACTGTTGTACTCTTTTACTTCCAGCTTCTGTCTGAGATACAGTAGTTTTAGTTTAGCCCTGATTATTATGCTCTTTTATTATTATTTCTTATATCTGAGCAGGTTACCGACGCTTCGTGTATGTGGGAAATACCGCATGCACGACGGATCTGTAGACGGGCCCGGGTTCTGGTTTACACCCGGGGCGTGACAAAAACACCTCATCTACTTTATTAAACAGGTTAGTACGAACTTTTTAAATGATATACTGCACCTAATGCACTTACAGCACTTGTTGCATAAAAACCCACCTGGAATGAAGATAACTGACCGCGCCCACGACCCTCCTAAGCAAATCAGAACTCCTCACGGCCTACTAAAATATCCAAGAGCACAAATTAACAACTTACCCTAATCAGGTAAAATCAGTGGTCCCAACCACTGTAACAATAAACCCACCAAAAATCGAAATCACTGCACCTAGAGGACCGCGGCGTCAATCAAAAACCCAACAAATCAAAACCGTCAAGTAAAACCGAAAACTTAGATCAAATCGGTAACATCAAAGGCTAACAACAACCGGACCGCGACTATTTCGTCGCGAACTCCATCGGAACCCAAAACCTGCTAACGAAAATCCAAAAAAACCCAATTCTCAACCGGTAGCCAACTCGGGACGTCAATGGTTAAACCAAGAAGACCCCGACGGCGAAAATGATGAGAAAAGAGATCCGACGACGCAACCCCGACTATTTCGTCGAGGCGCGGAGCGTCGGCGAAACTAGCACCCGACATGGCGAATCCGTGACCAAAAAGATCCCAAGTAGCCATGCCAAGAAAACCGCGGAAATGGTGATCCCTACGGCGAAAACGGCCCCCAAAACGGTGGAAAAACGGACCAAAACGGAGCTACCGAACTTTGGGCTGACGGGTGGTGCACAGAGCAGGGATGGACCGGGTTTACAGCAATGGCGGCTACGCGGCATGCGCCAGGTGCACGCAGGGAGTGTGCACCGTGCGTCTTGGGCCGGGCCGGTGCATGATACGAGCGCGCACCGGGCTCACGGTTTCGGCCGCCGATGCGTGCGCCGGGTGCACGCCTGGAGCGTGCACCGCGCACAATGTGCAGCCTGGCGCACGGTTGCGTGCGCCGGGTCTGCGCCTCCGGGACTGCGGGGCGTGCACCGGGTGCACGCCTGGGTCTGTGGACCGCGGCTGAGGCGTCCGTACAACGATGAACAGTAATGCCCCCTTTTTCATTTTCTTCTCGTTTTCGCTCCCGTTTCGCGATTTCTTCTCCGTTTTCGCTCCCGTGCGACTTCGGCGACGACCCCACGAACATGGTAACGGCGGCGGCGGCCTCCCGTTTAACAACGGCGGTGGCGGCCTCCCGTTAACCCACTATGCTCCAACGAAACACCCTCAAAAACCCCCGAATAAAACCGCGGTAAATCTAACGACTAAACCAACGATCGACGAACAACCAAAACATCGATCGGAAACTCGATCAAAAGACCGATCAAAAACCACCGCTTAAACCCGATCAAGAATACGAACGAAGCATCGATCAAAACTGAAATCAAAAACCCATAACCAATGTACCGATCAAAACGACCTTACAAGAACACGGAAAACCCCCGATTAATTCGACAAGAGAAGTAATGATCACTAACCTCTATCTATCGGGATTAAAGAACCGATCTTGTTCCTTGCGGCGCTGGAGATCCGGATCCGCTCCTCGTAGATGATGGCGTCTCGTTCTCCGGTCTCCGGCACGTCAAACGGGGCGATCGGGTTCCTCCGCCTTTTCCTTTTCTCCTTCTTTTCTCCTCCGGTTAGGGTTCTCTTTTCTGATCTAGGGTTTTATTATTTTGGTTTTCGGAATGCACGAGAGGGAAGGGTTTGAGGAGGCGGTATTTTAAACTAGGATTTTCCTTTGGGTAAACGGGGTTTAATTATCCTCTCATTATTGATTTATTTTATTTTATTTTATTTCATACGTACGTAAAAAGGGAAAATCCCAAATTCAGATATTTATTATTTAACAATAAATATCTGTTCTCACGAGATAGTTCTAAGATTTCTCGAAAAGCGTGCCAGATCTTTTGCACGGATTCTGATGCGCTAAGTCATCGCAACACTAAAAACCCTATTCCGGGAGATCCCAAGGTCGGATTCCAGATCCGATCGCACTGTCGGTCATCATTTTTCGTGCTCTTTCGCAGAAAAATACTCATGCAATGCACCGACCAACTTACAAAAACCCGATAATTTCGATTCACTAAAAGAAGCACTTTATTAAAAGGAGGGTAAAACATTACTAGAAAAGTCGTGTCATTACACCACTCACACTTTATAAGAAGTTTCGTCCTCGAAACTTAAACTCAATCCCCCGCTAAACTATTCCGGGAAACCTTCCTTCATTTTCGTCTTAAGTCCCCAAGTCGCCTCGCGCTCCTCATGGTTACTCCATTACACCTTTACGTAAGGGATTGTCCGGTTGCGGTGTTTCTTTTCCTCCCATGCCAGCCTCCGCATCGAGGTTTGGCAGTAACGCCAACCGGTATGCCACCGGGTCTACGCGCCCCAAAATCCCAAATGTCGGATCGTCGATGCCAACCAACAATCCCAAAAGCTCGAACTATTAGAAATACGCAACCCATTTACTTAAGGCGTTCTGTCACACCGCCACAGATCTTGACCTGAGTCAACCCCTACCTGGACGTTGGGTCTATTGTTGGGCCTTTTGCCGTTAGGTCTATTGTGGACCGCAGCCCTACTCAACTTACTAGGCTCACCCAACTCAACTTGTGAGTCCCTTGGGTCTATTGTCACGAGGCAGGAAGTTGGACCTATTTAACCCTTAGCTAAATAGCCAACACATAAGACAACTAAGTCTTCACCTCCTTATTTGGCAGGAAGGTACGAAGTACTTCTAAGGGTTCTTCTGGGGTCGAGACCAAAATTACTCTTTGTAAGAGGTCTTTCCTGCTACTACTTCCCTCGTAAGCCGAAGCGCCTGTTTCCCTGCCGGTCGCTGATGTTTCGCTTTCACCTGTTGGCACACCCAATATTGCGCCACAAATTGTGTCACATCGCTCTTTCAATTTGGGGTCACCAGCAGGTCTGCCACAGATCCTTGCACCTCTTTGTACCTCCAGGATGCGCGGTGTAGGAGGTATGATATACTTTTGCTAGATTTTCTTCCCTCGTTTCTAGCTTATTGGGTACACAAATTCGTCCCCGGCACCTTATTACATCATCTGAGTCAGTCATAAAAAATCCGCCTTGCTCCGAGGACATTCTGTCTCGCACCAGTTGTAGCTGGCCATCGGTCGATTGCCCTTTCAGAATCCTGTCCAGCAGGGTAGGTCTGACCACCAGGGTCAAGAGTTGTGCGACCGTGCCCGCTGGCACCACTTCCAGTCCTAATTACGAAAACTATGCAATCGGACGGTCCTGCTGGTTGATAGCACTTACACCTGCTCCTTATGCCTGTCCCTTGCGGCTCCGGGCATCGGCCACCACATTTGCTTTTCCCGGGTGATAGTGGATCAACAAGTCATAGTCTTTAAATTCTTTGAAATTCTTTCGGCACTGGGCCATCCAGACGAACCTCTCCCCTCTTTAGGTTAGTCGATTTAGGGAAGTGGCCTCCCACGAAGCGTCTGTAGTAGCCTGCCTGTCCTAAGAAGCTTCGGATTTCCATTACCGTTGTTGGCCGAGCCCAATTGATCACTGATTCAATCCTCCTCCGATCCACTGCCATTCCAGACGCCGAACGACATGCCCCAAAAAGGTCCACCTCGCGGAGCCATAACTCACACTTTATAAGTTTTGGCATATGGTTTCTGATCTCTGAGGGTCTAGGGGATTACTCGCGAGTGCTCCCCATACTCCTTGTCTGTGCGAGAGTAGACCGGAACGTCAACTATAGGACTATCACCGACTGGTCTAAGAAGGGCTTGAGTATCCTATTCATCATGCCCATGAGCACCGCTGGTGCGTTAACGAGTCTAAACGGTATAACCGTAAACTCATGTTGACTATTCCGAACTCGCAGGTCTGTTTCCAGTATGACATTATGTGATAACCGCGGGTTTATTTGTCCTTCTGGACTTTCCTTTGAACTGTTATGGAACCGTTTTGCGACCAAGGGGATTCGGGGGTGACTTAATTTTGCCTTGTTCCTGGGCAGACCGTCGGGGCTCGCGGGTATTTTTGGATAATAAAGCTCGCGAAACGGACACCGACGGCGCGATCGGTTCTGGATTCCGACTCCGGAAACTCTCGAAATAAATTCCGGAAGTTTTACCGCAGTCCAGGCGACTTACACGTTTCCCGAGGCAAACCGGACCTGGTTAGTGCTCGAACTGGGTTTTTCTTATTAATCAGTAATTACTTTCCCTTCCCCGCTTCTTGGTTCGTCCGGTCTTCTGATTCGTAAGTTAGGGATTGAGGAACCAAATCCCCGTCGACTAAACCCAAACGACTGATTTAAACTCCAAGGGGGGGGAACTAGGGTTCCCCGTTTCTTTCTTTTTCCCCCTTTCGTACGCGTGAGAACCCCAAACGCCTCCCCACCCCGATCAAGGCAACGCGAGAGCCGGAATCTTGACGAGGAGAAGGAGGAGATTGACCGCCTCCCCGCAAGATCCGACGAACGCGAAAAGGACGATCCCTCTCCTTCGCCCGGTGCCGACGGAAACAAGGTGAGCCGTGCATTCGCTTTCTTATTTCGTTTCTTGGTTCGTTTCGTGTGTCGTTCTTGATCCGGGCAAGGGAAGGGAAACCCTTTGAATTGTCGGGGTGGGTCTTCCTTCGTCTCGTGCCGCGTGCGAGGCAATTTTGGGGACCAAACGGGAGGCCGCCGCCGCCGTGGTCAAATGGGAGGCCGCCGCCGCCGTCACCGCGTTCACGGGGTCATCGCCGGAGCCGCCGTGATCGCGAGGTCGCAACCGGTGCCGAAATCGCTGTTCACGTGGTGGAATTCTGGCCGTGGTCCACACAGGCCGGTGTGCACCCGGCGCACGCCAGCGAGGCCCGGGAGCGCAGACCAGGCGCACGGAGCTGTGCGCCAGGCCGCGCGGTCCACCGGGCCGGCGGGCACCCGGCGCACGCCACCCGGGCCCGGGGGCGCAGACCCGGCGCACAGGGCCGTGCGCCAGGCCGCGCGGTGCACGCCCTGGGCGTGCACCCGGTCCGCACTGCCACTGCGGGAAGTCGTGGACCCGGCGCGCGCTCCTGGCCGTGCGCGGCCCGGCCCAACACGCCACTGGTCCACCGCGCTGCGTGCTCCCGGCCCGCGCCCTTGCCGCCCGCCGTCGTGGACCCGGTCCACGCCTGGACCCGTGCACCCGTTTTCAGAAAAAGGGCCCAGGAGCTCCGTTTTTAGCCCGTTTTGCCCCGTTTTTGAGGGTTTTAAACCGCGACGATGTTTTTAACGAATGAATTTTTACTGCAGCTGTTCGGGCGCGCGGTGAGGGTATTTTTGTCGGAGTTCCTACACGTCTCTTTATTCGTGTTTGAGGTGGGTTGTTGTTCTAAGTCCCTGCATTTAATTTTATTAAGTTGGGTGGGGTCGATCTAGTGCGTACTTGGGTTAAAGATCAAAGGGTGATAGACATTACCTGTTTGATTGTGCTAGCGTTTAAAACAAAGAGGAAAAGAAAATATAGAAAAAGAAGGGATGTTCTAAACTTCATATGGATCTCATGCTTGGGTTAAAACATTGTGGGTTTGATTTTGAAGGTTCTAGCATTTAGTTCTATCATGTTGGACGGGGACAAGCAAGTGCGTACGTGGGTTGAGTGTGGTGTTCAGCGCCGATCCCCGAGGACCGTTTACTTTAAACATTACATATTATCGTTCCACTTTAAATGCTACCGGTTATCGTTTCTGTAGATGCTGCATGTTACCGCCTCACTCTAGTCGTTACATGTTACCGCTTTACTTCGATTATACTTGTTAGTAGGGTACTTTGTTTACACATGCTACTATCTTGCTCTGTTCATACATCATGGTTACTTGGCTCGAGGCTGCAGCACGCGCACCCGCGGTTTGGCCACCGCAAAGGGTGCGCTTTTCCGGAAAAGTGGTCTATGACCCGTGTATACCCACGAGGTGACGTAGTGGGGCCCCTTATTAGTTGTGGGGTTTGAGGCGCCGAGGTGCGAGCGATGCGACCCGTCGGTTTAGTTGCCCGACGTGGTCAGGTTTTGCAGGTACGGTACGGCCGTCGGTTTAGTTGTCCGACGTGGCCGAGTATAGCAGGACACAGGTGTACAGGTTATCGTTCCCCTCTTGAGAGGGGGGTTGCTCCGGTTGTCTTCACGGTTTGTTTACTACATTTTCCTGCTTTACTATTATTCGTCACTGACTTCCCACTTTGTGACAGGGTCCAGACGGGGGGAGAGGTAGGCGACGGTGAGGACGGGGCAGGAGCTTCCGGGTTGCTGGGAACCCTGGACCGTATTGTTTCTTCCGTCTTTACATTTCATTTACGTTGTAGTTATGTGTGAGGTTCTCGATACCCTTGTGGGGTCGGCATGGATGTCGGTATGGATTGCATTTGGCTATCTTCGTATATGTTACTTTTCCTTTCACTTCTGTTGGCCATTTGAAAAAGAGAAAAAGCAAAACCAGAGAAAAGATTGCGAAAACCATTTTTAAAATCTAAGTGTCGTGTGGGCACTGATTTCAAAACCTTGAGGATTTATGTTGATTTCGAAACTCGCTTTCAAAACATAAGTGCCGGGTAGGCACTCTTTTAAAACCGTGGGTTTATCCTTTCCAAACTGATCGGCCATGCGCTTTAATAATTTAGAATGCTGGTTGTATGTTAACAATTGTTGTGATTGAATGGTTGTGTGTGTTTGGAATATGTACTGAACGCTACGCCGTGCATATACAGGGGAGACTCTGTCCGTTTACAGAGAGATCCTGTATGTGTGGCGGGTCTGGGCACGCGCCGGGGAAGAGGGGTTTTCTTTGCTATCAAAAAAAAAAAATAAATAACTCTACGCCAAACGCATGACTTTTGCAAACCGTTTCCGCTAAAACAAACCCCCGGGGCGTGACAGATTAAAATGGTATCAGAGAGCTACATTCAATCACAACAGTAGTGCCGACATCCGTGGGAATACCTCACTTGCCTACAATGAATGAAATGGGTAGGGCATAGGACTGTAGAACGTGAGTGATCGGGGGGGGGGGAAATTTGAGTCTTTTCTCGAGCTAAGTGGTTCGTTGACCCGTTGCTTGTTAGCAAAGGCTGAAGCTGACTTTCTTTGTGTGTATACAGATAGAGGGCCGACTCAGTAAGTAACCGACGACGGAAATGGACATCGCCGACGAAGCCAATCGCCTGCTCCGCAACCAGCTGCGCGACGTGGCTGGACAACTGCTGACTCTCGCGGAGCGCCTGAGCATGCTGATACAGGAACTCGAGGGCGTCGATCGATTCCGGGGCGGCAGCAGAGGCGTTGCCCCTCCCGGGATGCCACCGACGGGCCCTCCCACCTTCCAGGAGGCTACTAACTTGGCCGTGCACACCAACGTAGGGCACGCCCGGCAGGAATACTCTTACCCTGAGTCGGCCGGGGACCCCCATCGGAGGGGCCGGGCGAGCAAACGCCCGAGAGCCGGGCAGAACCTCGGGCAGACGACGGAGGAGAGACCTAGGCCACCGAAACCGTGCGTCATATGCGGCAAAGCGCACCTCATGACGAGTTGCCCGTGGCGGGACGGACGCTGCTTCCGGTGTGGCAGGCAGGGCCACACGCGTTATGAGTGCCCTCTGAAGCCGGCTGTCAATAGACCCCCGGCGCCGCGACATGTTGAGTCTAAGGGAACTGCTGCCCCCACCCCTCAAGGGGGCACCGATCCAGAGAGCCGACCAAATCCATGCCCGAAGCAAGCACCGGAGGACGAGCGAGGGCTTAAGGGAAGCGCGCTCGTGCAACCAGGATCCTGCGTTATCTGCAAGGGCGCGCACCCAGTGACGGAATGCACTTGGAGGTACCACTATTGTAACCGGTGCGGCTTGCCAGATCACACTTACCTCTCCTGCCCCCAGGGGCCAACCCCTGCCTCCGCCGCCGCGCCACCACCGCAGAGAGGAACAGAGAGCGCTGCGGCCCCCGTGCAGACAAAGGACTCGCCCGGCGACCAGCAATCCGCGGACTCTTTAGACAGCAAACCCCCACCCCATCACGCGGTGCGACGCTGGCCCAAGGATTGTGGGCGGACTCCCCCGGCCGCCCCGGCAGACGACGCGTCGTCCCAAAAATAGGGAATGACAGGTACTTATTTTATTGTTTTTGTTCTTTCTTTTTTCTTTTTCCTTCTCTTGTCTAGATAGAAGCACCCTTTGGGCCGGAGCAACCCGCCCTACCAGACCCTTGCGAGCCCTCCTGCCTTTAGCTTTACCTTTCGTTTCGTTGACCGTTTCGGTTCCCATACTCAATTGGGGGGGGGGGGGGGGGGGGGGGGGGCGAACACCATGAGAGATTGCTTGGCGTTACCCACGGTCCCTTTTTTTTCCTTACCTCCAAAGTCCTTAGTAGATGTCCTCTTCGGACCCAACCGAAATAGTCTTCGGGCGGTAAGTTGTTCTTTCACTTGCACCCTACCACCCTGTACCAGCTACGGGCCCTCAGTGATGGACATGACGAACCGGATCTTCAGACCCCTCTTGGATCAGTTCGTGGTAGTCTTCATCGACGACATTCTGATTTACTCCACTGCCGACGAAGAGCACGAGGACCATCTGCGAACGATCCTCCAGACCCTCAGGGAGCAGAAGCTGTTCGCTAAACTCAGGAAGTGTGAGTTCTGGCAGCGCGAAGTCGGTTTTCTAAGACATGTGATCTCGGCACAGGGAATCGCCGTGGATCCCAAGAAGGTAGAAGCAGTGGTCGACGGGCAGCCGCCGATGTCGGTGACAGAGGTCCGTAGTCTCCTAGGACTGGCAGGAAAGTACAGGCGCTTCGTTGAGGGTTTCGCGAAGATTGCTACCCCTTTAAATCGGTGGACCAGAAAAAGGAAAAAAAAAAAAAAAAAAGTTCATGTGGACGGCAAAGTGCCAGGAGAGTTTTGAGGAACTCAAGAGGAGATTAACCCGGGCACCAATACTTGTGCTGCCGATACCCGGAGAGGATCATGAAGTGTACTGCGACGCATCAAGGATCGGTCATGGAGGTGTGCTGATGCAACGGGGGAAAGTGATTGCCTACGCGTCCAGGCAGTTGAAGGATTACGAAAAGAACTACCCAATACACGACTTGGAATTAGCTGCTGTAGTCTTCGTTTTAAAACTGTGGAGGCATTTTTTTTTCTTTCTTTGGAGTTCACTGTAACGTCTTCTCCGATCATTAAAGTCTTAAGTACATCTTTACCCAAAAGGAATTAAACTTGCGGCAGAGGCGGTGGCTAGAGTTGCTAAAGGATTACGACTTGTCGACCCAATACCATCCCGGGAAGGCGAACGTGACGGCGGACGCCTTGAGCAGAAAGGGCATCAAGAAGGGGGACGTCACCCGACACGTAGCTCATTGCCTAGTGTGCCAACGGATAAAGGCCGAGTATCAGCGGCCAGCAGGGAAGATACAGCCTCTACCGGTGCCGGAGTGGAAGTGGGATCAGATCACCATGGACTTTGTCACGGGTTTTCCACGCTCTCAACAGGGCCACGACGCGATTTGGGTCGTAGTCGACCGGTTAACCGAGTCAGCACACTTTCTGCCAATTCATACGACCTGGACCCGAGATAGGTTAGCCCAAGCTTATAGTAGCGAGATCGAGAGACTACATGGAGTGCCGGCATCGACTACCTCGGACAGAGACATGCGCTTTGTCTCGAAGTTTTGGCAGAGCCTCCAGCGGGCTATGGAGACCAAACTACAGTTCAGCACAGCCTTCCACCCTCAGACGGACGGACAGTCGGAGCGTGTGATACAAACCCTCGAAGACCGCTTCGCGCCTGCGTACTAGATTGGGGGAATCGGTTGATCACGCTACCTACCGCTCGTGGAACTCGCCTACAACAACAGCTACCAGGCCAGCATACAGATGGCGCCCTTCGAAGCCTTATATGGAAGGCGCTGCCGATCCCCGATTTGTTGGGACGACTTGGGAGAACGGAAATTCTTGGGACCCGATTTAGTAGAGGAAACTGAAGAGAAGGTACGCCTTATCAGACAGCGCCTGCTGACCGCCCAGAGTCGCCAGAAGAGCTACGCAGACCAAAGGCGCCGCGACTGGGAACCCCAAGTGGGAGAGCATGTCCTTCTGCGGGTCTCGCCGTCCAGAGGAGTCAAGCGTTTCGGGCTGAGGGGCAAGCTGAGCCCACGATTTGTGGGATCATTCGAGATCCCAGAGCGGATTGGCCCAGTAGCTTACCGCCTCGCCCTACCACCAAATCGCGACCGAGTCCACGACGTGTTCCACGTTTCAATGCTTCGGAGATATCTCCGCGACCCGACACACGTTCTGGACGCCTCTGCACTCGAACTTAAGGTGGACCTAAGCTTCGAAGAAACCCCGGTGAGAATCCTGGCAGGGGAAACCAAATCACTGCGAAACCGAGCCATCCCCTACGTGAAGGTACCATGGAGCAACCAGGAGGAGCGAGAAGCAACGTGGGAGCTGGAGTCTAAGATGAGGGAGTACTACCCCCGACCTCTTCACCACCGCCCGGGTTTGAGTTTCGAGGACGAAACTCGTTTTTAAGAGGTGAGTGGTGTGATAACCGCGGGTTTATTTGTCCTTCTGGACTTTCCTTTGAACTGTTATGGAACCGTTTTGCGACCAAGGGGATTCGGGGGTGACTTAATTTTGCCTTGTTCCTGGGTAGACCGTCGGGGCTCGCGGGTATTTTTGGATAATAAAGCTCGCGAAACGAAGACCGACGGCGCGATCGGTTCTGGATTCCGACTCCGGAAACTCTCGAAATAAATTCCGGAAGTTTTACCGCAGTCCAGGCGACTTACACGTTTCCCGAGGCAAACCGGACCTGGTTAGTGCTCGAACTGGGTTTTTCTTATTAATCAGTAATTACTTTCCCTTCCCCGCTTCTTGGTTCGTCCGGTCTTCTGATTCGTAAGTTAGGGATTGAGGAACCAAATCCCCGTCGACTAAACCCAAACGACTGATTTAAAACTCCAAGGGGGGGGGGGGGAACTAGGGTTCCCCGTTTCTTTCTTTTTCCCCTTTCGTACGCGTGAGAACCCCAAACGCCTCCCCACCCCGATCAAGGCGACGCGAGAGCCGGAATCTTGACGAGGAGAAGGAGGAGATTGACCGCCTCCCCGCAAGATCCGACGAACGCGAAAAGGACGATCCCTCTCCTTCGCCCGGTGCCGACGGAAACAAGGTGAGCCGTGCATTCGCTTTCTTATTTCGTTTCTTGGTTCGTTTCGTGTGTCGTTCTTGATCCGGGCAAGGGAAGGGAAACCCTTTGAATTGTCGGGGTGGGTCTTCCTTCGTCTCGTGCCGCGTGCGAGGCGATTTTGGGGACCAAACGGGAGGCCGCCGCCGCCGTGGTTAAACGGGAGGCCGCCGCCGCCGTCACCGCGTTCACGGGGTCATCGCCGGAGCCGCCGTGATCGTGAGGTCGCAACCGGTGCCGAAATCGCTGTTCATGTGGTGGAATTCTGGCCGCGGTCCACACAGGCCGGTGTGCACCCGGCGCACGCCAGCGAGGCCCGGGAGCGCAGACCAGGCGCACGGAGCTGTGCGCCAGGCCGCGCGGTCCACCGGGCCGGCGGGCACCCGGCGCACGCCACCCGGGCCCGGGGGCGCAGACCCGGCGCACAGGGCCGTGCGCCAGGCCGCGCGGTGCACGCCCTGGGCGTGCACCCGGTCCGCACTGCCACTACGGGAAGTCGTGGACCCGGCGCGCGCTCCTGGCCGTGCGCCGCCTGGCCCAAGACGCCACTGGTCCACCGCGCTGCGTGCTCCCGGCCCGCGCCCTTGCCGCCCGCCGTCGTGGACCCGGTCCACGCCTGGACCCGTGCACCCGTTTTCAGAAAAAGGGCCCAGGAGCTCCGTTTTTAGCCCGTTTTGCCCCGTTTTTGAGGGTTTTAAACCGCGACGATGTTTTTAACGAATGAATTTTTACTGCAGCTGTTCGGGCGCGCGGTGAGGGTATTTTTGTCGGAGTTCCTACACGTCTCTTTATTCGTGTTTGAGGTGGGTTGTTGTTCTAAGTCCCTGCATTTAATTCTATTAAGTTGGGTGGGGTCGATCTAGTGCGTACTTGGGTTAAAGATCAAAGGGTGATAGACATTACCTGTTTGATTGTGCTAGCGTTTAAAACAAAGAGGAAAAGAAAATATAGAAAAAGAAGGGATGTTCTAAACTTCATATGGATCTCATGCTTGGGTTAAAACATTGTGGGTTTGATTTTGAAGGTTCTAGCATTTAGTTCTATCATGTTGGACGGGGACAAGCAAGTGCGTACGTGGGTTGAGTGTGGTGTTCAGCGCCGATCCCCGAGGACCGTTTACTTTAAACATTACATATTATCGTTCCACTTTAAATGCTACCGGTTATCGTTTCTGTAGATGCTGCATGTTACCGCCTCACTCTAGTCGTTACATGTTACCGCTTTACTTCGATTATACTTGTTAGTAGGGTACTTTGTTTACACATGCTACTATCTTGCTCTGTTCATACATCATGGTTACTTGGCTCGAGGCTGCAGCACGCGCACCCGCGGTTTGGCCACCGCAAAGGGTGCGCTTTTCCGGAAAAGTGGTCTATGACCCGTGTATACCCACGAGGTGACGTAGTGGGGCCCCTTATTAGTTGTGGGGTTTGAGGCGCCGAGGTGCGAGCGATGCGACCCGTCGGTTTAGTTGCCCGACGTGGTCAGGTTTTGCAGGTACGGTACGGCCGTCGGTTTAGTTGTCCGACGTGGCCGAGTATAGCAGGACACAGGTGTACAGGTTATCGTTCCCCTCTTGAGAGGGGGGTTGCTCCGGTTGTCTTCACGGTTTGTGTTACGGAATTTGAGTTGGCGTATTTCGTGATTGTATTAAGTCTTGAAGATTGAAGATGAAGAAACTTCGGATCGTATACCTCAATCTCAAGAAAGAAGAATTCAAAAGGATCAGGTACGTTTAACTAAATAATTTTGATGATCCGAATACTTCTTATAGTGTAGAAACACCTGGAAGAGGTTTTAACTGCTTATTCATCAAAAACTGGACATGGGACATGTTCAGGATCCGGATCGTGGACTTTCAATCCGGATCCCGAAAGGTGTTCGTTCATACATTGCTGCAATCCGGATCACAGCTTGTACAATCCGGATCCCGAATGGGATGTTTTGTGAAAATGTATGAACGATCCGGATCGTGGATTATGATCCGGATCCCGAACAGGTGATTTTCTGGAAACTGCATTCTGTGCGTCTGCGATCCGGATCGTGGCTTATACAATCCGGATCGCCGTCGGTAAAACTTTCCAGAAAAGTTTGTTTTTGATCCGAATATTCTTCCTAGGGTTTCTAACCTATAAATAAACCCTATATTCATTTCTAGGGCAATCCAAATAGAGCCGTCATTTTCAAATATCATTTTATACGGCCTTAGATCCACATATAGAGAAGAAAGGAAATCAATAGATCTATTCTATGTTTCTTCATCTATATTGATTAGTTTGATTCTAGGTTTTCATACTCACATCTTGAGTAGAATCAAACTAATGAATACTTAGATGGTATTTCCGATCTACTCTTGATCTAAGTATTCGGCGGATCATCACCACCCAAACAAACAACGATTTACCCCAAAATCGGCGCGTGGACTCGCGTGGCCTTGTGGATTCAAGGTGTCGTGGATTCGGAGCGAGGTACGTTCGTGGATTCGAAGCGTACCATTGGGTGAAGACCGTGGATTCGGTTGGACGTCGTGGACTCGACGTTGGACGCTGTGGATTCAGCGTTGGGCGCGGATCGTGGATTCGAGAAGCGTCGTGGAGCGAGCGGAGAAGATCTACTAGGAGCGTATGGTAAAAGGTTGAGTCGTCTGTGAGTACGTTATATCACCTTGTACGTGTGTTAATTCTAGTGGATTTCGCCGTGTTATCGGTCCCGTGGTTTTTTACTCCGGTTTGGAGTTTTTCCACGTAAAAATCTTGTGTGTTCTTTTATTTTTCCGCATTGGGTTTTATCGCACAATGATTTTTTGAGTGTTTATTGTTTACACCTATTCACCCCCCTCTAGGTGTTTTTTCCCCTATTAGATCCTTATTAACCTAAACCCAACAAGTGGTATCAGAGCGGGAATAGGGTTGTAAACAATGGTTGAAGGTGGAAACATCAATCGACCCCCTTTCTTTGATGGAACTAATTATGCGTACTGGAAAGTACGGATGAAAGCTTTCTTAATTTCCATCGACGAAAGGGTGTGGCAATCAATTGAATTAGGATGGTCTAATCCAACTGAAATTTTAGATGATGTTCGCACCTTAAAACCTAGGTCGAAATGGACCAAGGAAGAGATAGACTTATCTTCTTACAATGGCAAAGGGATTAATGCTCTATTTAATGCTTTGTCACAAACTGAGTTCTCTCGCGTCTCGGCATGTGAGACTGCGAAAGAAATCTGGGATGTTCTTCAAGTTACGCATGAGGGAACTAACTTAGTGAAGATTCAGAAACTGCAAATGCTCACGAGCAAGTTTGACTCTATCTCTATGGCAGAGAATGAATCCTTCACTGACTATTACACACGATTGCAAGACATCGTGAACTCATGTGCTAACTTGGGAGAGAAGATTCCAGAATTTAAAGTTGTAAGAAAAATTCTAAGAACTCTTCCTGAACGATTTCGCCCGAAGGTTGCAGCCATTGAAACAATTAAACACCCGGACGAAATGCGTGTAGAAGAATTAGTAGGTGCTTTACAAACTTATGAAATGACTTTTCCTACTAACTATTCTTCTGGAAAGGCATCCTCTTCTAAGTCTTCAGGTTACGCATTGAAATCAACTAAAGAAGAAGACGCGGATTCATCCTCCTCGGACGACGACGAGAACATTTCTATGGAGGACTTTGAGAAGCAGCTCGCTCTCTTGACAAGGAAGTTTCGCCGCAACTTTCGAAGGGGAAATTCAAGCAAAACTCAATCCTTCGGAAAGTCGAAGAAAGGCAAGGGTCCTTCAAGTTACAAGTCAAGAAGCCAGGAGAACTTCTCAAAGGATAAGAAAAGTTCTGAGGGACAAGTTCAGTGTTTCAAATGTCGAGGCTACGGCCACATAGCAACGGAATGTCCCAACAAGAATCCGGCAAAGAAGAAGGCGATGCAAGTAGTTACTTGGGATGACAACTCCACGTCAAATGAGTCATCGTCAAGTGATGAAGAAGACAACGCGACAGCTTTCCACGCGTCCACTACATCTTCTCCCTTCATGTGCTTAATGGCAAGTACATCCGAGTCATTGTCCAACTCCACTGTGGAAAAGATTGCAACGGACGATGAATCAGATAATTCGGAAGGTGAAGATTTTGTTTTAGCCTACCATAAGCTTTTGAGGGATTCAAAGAAATTGGCTAAACAAAACAAGGGGTTGAAAGAGAGATTACTGGATCTTGAAGATGAAGTAAAAAGAGTAACCTCTCTCTCAACCGATCTTGAAGTGGAAAGGGACAATCTGATTAAGACAAATGTTTCCCTTCAAGAGTCCAATGAGCATTTCGAGAAGAGTTATGTAGACATGGTGAACAAAGCGAATTACTTCTTGAAGCTCAACGGCGAGGCCCGACAGGAAAAATTGGAAATGACGGAGACCATACGCCAACTAAAGGATGACTTACAGAGATTTTCTTCTGGAAGGAGTAAGTTGGACAGACTTCTTGGTCTCGGTCAAAGAAACAAGTTCGGCCTCGGATACACTCAAACTGGAGACATTCCAAGTTCGAGTGGTACAGTATTTGTGCCTCAGTCGGTATCTCCTCCTCCGACACCGGTGTTCACGACAAGCAACGACAACGAACCTACTACATCTTCTTCGGAATCGACAAGATCCAAGGTATGTTTTCGTTGTGGCATTTCAGGGCACATCAGAAGAAACTGCAAGACTGGAGCCAAACGCACACCTCAAGAACATCTTGCAACAACTACCAAAAGGGCTATTCCTCGGAAAACAACTCCAATCAAATTGACGGAAAAGAGCCTTGGTAGTACACCGCTCAAGACGACATCATCAAGGAGCAGCAATTCTTCAAGCAAGACGCTCTCACCTAGGAAATCAACTTCACGACCATTACCGACGCACTCCAAAAAGGTTTGGGTGCGCAAAGGTGAAATCTTTCCCTGTCTTGCTACCAATGTTTCTTTGCATGCATATGATAGTTCGTCTTGGTACCTGGATAGCGGGTGTTCCCGTCATATGACCGGCGATAAAAACTGTTTTCAAACATTTGAGAAAAACTCCGGAGGACTTGTTGTTTTCGGAGATGGTCGGTCTTCCAAAATTGTTGGAAAGGGAACGGTAGCTATTCCAGATGGCCCGGTTCTAGATAATGTATTATTTGTTCATGGCCTAAAGACTAACCTCATAAGCATAAGTCAACTGTGTGATAATGGTTATTCAGTTAATTTTTCATCTGATAAATGCACTGTAACTGACTTGAACCATGCTTTCTTTTTAAAGGGGGTTAGATCAGAAAACAACTGTTATGTAGTTCCTTCTAAGATTTCTGAAAAATGTAACCTAGCATCTTTGAAAAATGAAACACTTTGGCATGAAAGGCTAGGTCACATAAACTTTAAGGAACTTGCTAGAATTTCAAATAAAGATGTGGTCAAAGGGGTTCCGAAACTTTCTTTTGAACAAAACCTTGTGTGTGGCGGTTGCCAAAAGGGAAAACAGTCTAGGACTGCACACAAGAATTTGAACCACATAGGTACAAAACGGCCTTTGGAACTTTTGCATATGGACTTAATGGGGCCAACTCGTCAACCATCTCTGGGAGGTAAATGGTATATTTTCTTATTGGTTGATGATTTTTCTAGATATACTTGGGTAGCCTTTCTAAAAGAAAAAGCTGATACTTTTGATTCTTTTCTCGAAATTTGCAATCGTATTATGATTGAAAAGAATGAAAGGATTACTCGAGTTAGGAGTGATAGAGGTGGGGAATTCATAAATTCCAAATTCATTGATTTTTGCTCTTCTAACGGCATTAAACATGAATTCTCTGCACCTTACACACCTCAACAAAATGGTGTAGTCGAGCGCAAAAACAGGGTCGTACAGGAGATGGCTCGTGTTATGCTTCATAGCCGGAACCTTCCTTTATATTTTTGGGCTGAAGCGGTGAACACGGCTGTCTATGTTATCAATCGAGTGTATTTGCGCCCGGGGACTTTGAATACACCATATGAACTATGGTTTTGTAGAAAACCTAACATCAAATATTTTCGCATTTTGGGAGTCGGTGTTTTATTTTGCGTGATCGCGAAAATCTTGGAAAATTTGACTCTCGAAGTGACGAAGGGATTTTCTTAGGTTATTCTACAAACAGTAGAGCATATCGAGTTTTTAACTTAGAATCTAAGACGATCGTAGAATCGATAAATGTTAAGGTAGATGAAGCTTTTCATTTTGAATCTGAAAAATCTACCCTCGATATCTCTCTTGATGATGATACACCTGCTAATGCATCTTCTTCTAACAATTCTTTCGATAATAATGTTGATGCATCTAACGGTTCTTCAAGCTTATCTGATGTGCAGGAATCATCTCGTGTACCTCCGCCTACTCCTCTACCTCAAACGTTACGCATCTCCAAGGATCACCCTGAATCGAACATAATTGGAGATCCACAAGAAGGAGTTAGAACACGGAGACAATTGGTTTGCGGATTTGCATGCTATGTATCACAAATCGAACCAAGGAATGTTGATGAAGCTCTCCAAGATGATTATTGGATTAAAGCAATGCAGGAAGAGCTCCATCAATTCGAGCGAAACAAAGTCTGGGAACTGACGAAGCCTCCGAAGCAACACAATGTGATAGGTACCAAATGGATCTTCAAGAACAAGAAAAACGAAGAAGGTACTATCATCAGGAACAAAGCAAGGTTAGTTGCTCAAGGCTATTCTCAAGTAGAAGGTATAGACTTTGATGAAACCTTCGCCCCTGTAGCTAGACTCGAGTCCATTCGTATATTGTTTGCGATCGCTTGTCATTTTAAAATCAGATTATTTCAAATGGACGTTAAGAGCGCCTTTTTAAATGGATTTTTAAATGAGGAAGTTTATGTAGCTCAACCGAAAGGTTTTGTGGATCATAAACTACCTAACCATGTTTTTCGACTGAAAAAGGCTCTTTACGGTCTGAAACAAGCACCGCGAGCATGGTACGAAAGGTTGACAAAGCACCTTTTGGAAAAGGGCTACACTCGAGGGGGAGCTGACAGGACTCTCTTTGTGAAGCATTATCAAAACAATTTCATAGTTGCTCAAATCTATGTTGATGACATTGTTTTTGGAGCAACGAGAGATAATGATGCTTCTAAATTCGCGGAGACCATGGAAAGCGAATTTGAGATGTCCATGATGGGCGAATTGAATTATTTTCTTGGATTACAAGTTAAGCAGAACGATGAAGGAATTCACTTGTGTCAATCCAAGTATGCACTGGAGTTGGTCAAAAAGTTTGATCTTGAAAATTCGAAAGATTTTCCAACTCCAATGGGAACTAGCCATAAGGGACTTGGAAGTGAATCACAAAGTGAGAATGTAGACGAGAAACTGTACCGCAGTATGATTGGAAGTCTACTATATCTCACGGCTAGTCGCCCGGATATATCCTTCAGTGTTGGGATTTGTGCGAGATATCAATCAGCACCGAAGGAGGTTCACCTGAAAGCGGTGAAACGGATCATCCGGTATATCAAAGGTACAATCAATTTCGGAATTTGGTATCCTATGGGAACGACTTTGGATATTGTTGGATACTCAGATGCCGATTGGGCTGGATCGGTGGATGACCGGAAAAGCACGAGTGGTGCATGCTTCTATCTCGGCCACTGCCTTGTTGCATGGCACAGTAAGAAACAGAACTGCATAGCACTCTCGACTGCCGAAGCGGAGTACATTTCTGCAGGAAGTTGCTCAACCCAATTGATTTGGATGAAGAGCGTGTTGAGCGATTTCCGAATTTCAACATCTTCGGTAACCATTTTATGTGACAACACTAGTGCCATTAACATTTCTAAAAACCCTGTGTTGCACTCTAGAACAAAACATATTGAACTTAGATATCATTTTCTTAGAGAGCTAGTTGAATCAAACATTCTTCAACTGTCATATATTTCAACTGAAGATCAATTAGCCGACATCTTAACAAAACCTTTGGATCAAAAACGTTTCATTCACTTGCGAAAAGCAATTGGCATGCTTTCCTTGAAATAAACTCTTTTGAAACCTTTGCTTAGATTAGGTTTTGTTTTTGTTCTTGTTTTTGTTTTGTTCTTTATCTATGTTCTGTACATAGCACACTAATTGAGCATATATCATAATTGACTTTAATTGCATCCTTTTATGCATTTAGAAATTTATTATGTTTTTGATGTCATAATGTTTCAATGTTGCAATGATCATTTACGTTAATTAAACCATCTTTCTGTGATCAAAGTCAATTTCTCTCTCAATGATCTCTTGGTATAGTCATTATCATATTTGATTGCTTAGTCGAGTATGAATTCGAGATCAATGGTTTGGTTGAATACTTTATATATTAAATAATTGATAGCCAATTGAGGGGGAGTCAATGAAATGTGAAATGCTCAAAAGATGTGGAAAGAGTTACATCCCAATGAGGAGTGTGAAAACTACCACCACATGGAGAAAATGAAAGAAAAAGATACTCCATGAATGAAAAGCAAACTTTTGTTTGAAAAATTGTTGATAAAACTCATATTGAAATACTTGACTCAGTCGTATTTCATGGTTGGTATAAGGTGGGATTTTTGATTTAAGATGCTCAAAGAGCCACTCCTTCAACAGATTGTCTAGATATATTATTTAACTTATCTGGGATTTCAAACATCTATTGATCTTGGTACTTCATTTTCTTTACTGAAATTGATGATTTGATAAAGACATTACACATAGGATCAGGATAGATGTAATTGAAGTTGTTCAACTTTAAGTGTTTTAACTTTCGTAAATCTTCGTTTCATTTTTGGATATTATTGATAGATTTTTCATAATCTATTTCTTGTTGTGTGAAACGATGTCATTTGTTTAAAGTTGACATGATAATGTGCTTACATACTTTTTCTGGATTTTATTGTATTTTTCTTAATTTTTCTGAAGAAAAAGGTGTAGCCGATCCGGATCGTGGCAAGTGATCCGGATCCCGAACGCAGGATTTTTCCCGCGTGTGGCCGATCCGGATCACATTCTCGGCCGATCCGGATCACGGCTAGGGTTCTATATAGAAACTTTCAGATTCGAGATTTCTTTACCCTAATTTCTGGTTTTCAAGCTTCTAGAGTTTCTCTCTCTAGATTTCTTGCTTCCTGGTGCTTCAAAACTCAAAGTTCTTCGGATTCAAGTAAGTTTACATGATCAAAACTCGGTTTTTCACAGTTTTTCTGTTTTTTCACCAAACGTGAGTTGAAAAGTTGGAATTTTTTCGTTTGTGAATGGTTTTTGATCAAATTTCTTTTGAAATAAGAACTCTGGATCAATTAATTTTACTTTTATGCTGGGATTTCACTTGATTAACGTATTTTTAGGCTTCGATTTCTAAAAATTCGGTTTTAGGGCATAAAAGAGGAATTTTTGTAAATCATGGATTTGATCTATTTTTAAAATTCTTTTTGGAAAACTAATTTGATTCTTGGCTTCTCTATATGATTATGATTGTCTAGGTACAATGTTTTCAAATTTTTCAAAATTGACAATTTTTCATATGTTCTTGAGTTGGTTTTCACAGGACACTTTCTAAAAACTTAAAGCACTAGAATCAATGGCATTCTCCTGGTTGATCATCTTGCTGGTCGCAATGCTGCCTGGGGGTTCATCGGTTAAAGAAGAACCAGGCGTCTCAACTGGAGACAAACCGGAAGGAGCCAATGAAGACAGCTCGGATTACAATAGTGAAGAATGGGACGAATTCTTTAAGGATGTTCAAAGAAAAATTGATGAAGAAGAAAGGAAGTTCACCAAAGGGAAGAGACTTATGAAATCTGCCTCCACGACCATACAATATACAAGAAGGAAAAGTGTTCAAAGAAGTACAAGCCAGCAGAGTGGGCCTCTAACCAGAGCACGCTCACTTTCAGGAATTTTGCAAACTGGATCACCATGGACTGCAGGACCTGATGCGCCATCTGCATCCAGACAGCGTTCATCTTATTCAAAGACAACTGAGACAGAGATATTGGAATCGATTCGTCAGGAACAACAAAGAATCTCTGCTACACATGAAAGAATATCGAGAGAGCTTCAGCAAATCTCCTCTGAACACAAGAAGATCAAGGAAAAATATTCAAACCTTAAGAACTTGCTTAAAGGATTTTAAGCAAGCTGAGCTGTACTAGTTCAGACTCTTCAGACTGAGCAACAGAATTGGTCACCTTAGTTTGGGTTCTTAGTTCTCAGAACATTGTTTTTCTTTACTCCTTTAGTTTAGTTCTCAGTTTGTGCATATTTTAGAACTCTATTTTTTTGTTACTCTCCTTACATATTGTAGCTCATGCTACGTTTTGGCTTTTTTTGTGACAAAAAGGGGGAGAGAGTTAGCGAAAACAATGAACAATGATGAATGAACTTTGAACAATGATTGTGAATATCGATGATATCAAGGTAAGTATGAATCTCAACTCAACTTTGGTTTTCTTTTGTGATTTGTGACATGCTTCTATACTAACTATTCGACTAACTATTTGGGCATGTAATATGACTAACAAGTTGATGTTGGACTAACATACTTTGACATTTGGTTTTTCAACTGCTTAGAAGATATGTTGGTTTTAACTATGTTTCTTTCACATATCTGATTCTTTTAAATGTCATGGTGAGATCAAACTCTATCTCTGCACTTGGTTTTTCTATGTTCCAATTCTTGAGGTATCTAACGATTTTGTTTGTCAAGAATGTTTTCTGTGTGCAGAGGTTACAGATGTCTAAGTCTAGAGTCTGTCTTAGGAGTTTATCTCATGTTTTTAATTTCTGGAACTCTTTTGTAAATTTTTGTTGTATGGTGATAGCAACAAAAATATCTTTTTGAATTTTCTTTGTGGATCTGTGTTTTGTCACGAAACCGCCAAAGGGGGAGATTGTTACGGAATTTGAGTTGGCGTATTTCGTGATTGTATTAAGTCTTGAAGATTGAAGATGAAGAAACTTCGGATCGTATACCTCAATCTCAAGAAAGAAGAATTCAAAAGGATCAGGTACGTTTAACTAAATAATTTTGATGATCCGAATACTTCTTATAGTGTAGAAACACCTGGAAGAGGTTTTAATTGCTTATTCATCAAAAACTGGACATGGGACATGTTCAGGATCCGGATCGTGGACTTTCAATCCGGATCCCGAAAGGTGTTCGTTCATACATTGCTGCAATCCGGATCACAGCTTGTACAATCCGGATCCCGAATGGGATGTTTTGTGAAAATGTATGAACGATCCGGATCGTGGATTATGATCCGGATCCCGAACAGGTGATTTTCTGGAAACTGCATTCTGTGCGTCTGCGATCCGGATCGTGGCTTATACAATCCGGATCGCCGTCGGTAAAACTTTCCAGAAAAGTTTGTTTTTGATCCGAATATTCTTCCTAGGGTTTCTAACCTATAAATAGACCCTATATTCATTTCTAGGGCAATCCAAATAGAGCCGTCATTTTCACATATCATTTTATACGGCCTTAGATCCACATATAGAGAAGAAAGGAAATCAATAGAATTATTCTATGTTTCTTCATCTATATTGATTAGTTTGATTCTAGGTTTTCATACTCACATCTTGAGTTGAATCAAACTAATGAATACTTAGATGGTATTTCCGATCTACTCTTGATCTAAGTATTCGGCGGATCATCACCACCCAAACAAACAACGATTTACCCCAAAATCGGCGCGTGGACTCGCGTGGCCTTGTGGATTCAAGGTGTCGTGGATTCGGAGCGAGGTACGTTCGTGGATTCGAAGCGTACCATTGGGTGAAGACCGTGGATTCGGTTGGACGTCGTGGACTCGACGTTGGACGCTGTGGATTCAGCGTTGGGCGCGGATCGTGGATTCGAGAAGCGTCGTGGAGCGAGCGGGAAGATCGACTAGGGGCGTATGGTAAAAGGTTGAGTCGTCTGTGAGTACGTTATATCACCTTGTACGTGTGTTAACTCTAGTGGATTTCGCCGTGTTATCGGTCCCGTGGTTTTTTACTCCGGTTTGGAGTTTTCCACGTAAAAATCTTGTGTGTTCTTTTATTTTTCCGCATTGGGTTTTATCGCACAATGATTTTTTGAGTGTTTATTGTTTACACCTATTCACCCCCCTCTAGGTGTTTTTTCCCCTATTAGATCCTTATTAACCTAAACCCAACAGTTTGTTTACTACATTTTTCTGCTTTACTATTATTCGTCACTGACTTCCCACTTTGTGACAGGGTCCAGACGGGGGGAGAGGTAGGCGACGGTGAGGACGGGGCAGGAGCTTCCGGGTTGCTGGGAACCCTGGACCGTATTGTTTCTTCCGTCTTTACATTTCATTTACGTTGTAGTTATGTGTGAGGTTCTCGATACCCTCGTGGGGTCGGCATGGATGTCGGTATGGATTGCATTTGGCTATCTTCGTATATGTTACTTTTCCTTTCACTTCTGTTGGCCACTTGAAAAAGAGAAAAAGCAAAACCAGAGAAAAGATTGCGAAAATCGTTTTTAAAATCTAAGTGTCGTGTGGGCACTGATTTCAAAACCTTGAGGATTTATGCTGATTTCGAAACTCGCTTTCAAAACATAAGTGCCGGGTAGGCATTCTTTTAAAACCGTGGGTTTATCCTTTCCAAACTGATCGGCCATGCGCTTTAATAATTTAGAATGCTGGTTGTATGTTAACAATTGTTGTGATTGAATGGTTGTGTGTGTTTGGAATATGTACTGAACGCTACGCCGTGCATATACAGGGGAGACTCTGTCCGTTTACAGAGAGATCCTGTATGTGTGGCGGGTCTGGGCACGCGCCGGGGAAGAGGGGTTTTCTTTGCTATCAAAAAAAAAAAATAAATAACTCTACGCCAAACGCACGACTTTTGCAAACCGTTTCCGCTAAAACAAACCCCCGGGGCGTGACAGCCAGTTATTATTACTAGTGGGCCGGGTCATTACATTTGGTATCGGAGCCAATAACCAGCCGGAAGTGTGCGGCGAGTCTCGACTGAGTCTGGGTCTAGATGACAGGGCTAGCGAGACGAGTCTCACATCGCCTGGTGATCTTGGACTGCTGTGTTTGTGATGTGGATGGAATTATGATTGGGTTTATATGAGACATGGACACTAGTAATAATACCTGGGGTTAAGCATTTTGAGCTGTGATTTGGGTCCAACGAGTTATTATTGCTAGTGGCCGGGTCGTTACACATTACCCCGGACTCTAGGCTGGTGATAGCCAGATCGCAGATCCATCTTTGGGAATACCGTTGCTCCTTGTAGTTTATCGGATAGGTCACCTATCCGAGGTAGAGGGGTACTTGTTCTTCTTATGTCAAGATCCTTACGGTACTCGTGAACGCTACTCGACAGCCTTCTCCCAAGCTTCTTGCCCGCACAAGGAAAAGCGAGCAAAAGGCGTTCCTACAAGCTAAGTTTACAAGTTCCGGTAAGTCCGGTTCCCGGAGACACTCTTGGAACTTCAAGCAGTCAACTACCGCTTAAAGATTGCCGCGACTGTCGGCCCCAAGCGCTACGCCAATAACCTTTAACGGAAACCTCATTAGTTCTTAGAGACTAAGAACCCGCCTCACCCTCGCTGGGCAGGAAGGAGTACCGCCGCCTGCCTCGAGGGGTAGCTGGAGGATCCGACCGAACTTATTCCTACGATGGGGATTTCTTCTAATAACTAAGGTAGGGCGAAAACATGAAGTGAGGTGGAAGAGTGGGATGCTTAGGTGTTGACACAAAAGTTCTAGCACGAAGATCTGAAACTCGAGTATTACCTGCTACATCGTGCTCTGAGGGTCCGTCCCATGGTGGGTCATCGTATAGACTCCCCCTCCTCCCGATTGCGGAGACGAAGGTGGCGATGCTGCTACGGATGATGTCCCCGTTTCAGAGGGGCAGTTGGAACGATAGTGCCCCGGTTTGCCGCATCGAAAATAGTGGTCTTGCTTCTGGGGACATTCGATCACTTGGTGTATTCCATCGCAAATGATGCAAGACTTGCCCACCGGCCGTTGTCCTCCTGTCGGCGCATTCTTGGTTCCTTGTTGCCATCTTAGGTATTTAGGTGGCCGGCTCCTCTTGGTATGCTCTTTTCCAAAATTTGGCCGAGTTCGCTTCTTATCCCCGCTGTGACATGAGCTCTCCCATCGGACTGGTGAAATCCCGAATCCGCGCTCCACTATGGTGGCTCTATCGACCACCTCCTGGAAGGTGTGCAATCCCGCCATTTGCACCACCTTGAAGATGTCGCTCCATAAACCGTCCACAAAAAGACGGGCTTTGTGAGACTCATATCTTATAACAAACGGAACACATTTGAACAAACGGAGAGAAATGCCCCAAATAGTTTTTCTCGAAACGTGGTCCAAGATGGAAGGGCGGTGCCCACCGAGGGGTCCGGGCGCACCGTCTTCTACCACAGGCGAGCGTTTCCCTCAAGAAAGTGTACTGCCAACGGGACCCGTTCATGTTCCTCCATCAATAGGTCTTCAAAAAGCTTCTCCATGGTATCCACCCATTTTTCCACGACCCAAGAGTCGGTCGTCTCTCCCTCAAACACGGGTGGGTCGTACCTCTTGAAATTTGCCGAGTTCGCTATCACCCTATCCCATTTGGTTTGCTTGATAGGGTCTTACCCTGCTGCGACGGCGGACACTCTGGGAGCAGGTGTCACCACGGTCTCTCTCAAGGGGTCTCCAAAAATGGCTCCCAGCGTAGGTCCCAAAGTTGCTGGTGTTAGTGCCACTAAAGACGTCGTCGGATGAACCGACGGTATCTCGGTCACCATGGTCGGAGGAGTGGCAACCATAGTCTCACTGTCCGCCACCGGCGGTCCTGTCACTAGTGCGGCTGGTCCGGGTAGAGAAGCCTGGGCGACCTCCACTGGTGTAGTCGGCTGTTGCGCCCACTGCCGCATTTGTTCCATAAGGGTTGCTAACTGCCCGACCATCTCTCGTAATTGTTGTCCGAGAAGCTGATACTCCGCCGCTGTTGGCACCGTACTTTCTTCCCCTGTGTTCTCCGCTGATAACCCATTTCGGGCCATTATTCGCTGTATACAAAGAAACCAAGTGTGAGGACCTGGTATCCCACGGGGAGTTTTCTGGTTGTTTGGCAGCTTTCGAAGGCCTGCGTGGTGTGTTGGAGGTGTTTGTGCGCAATTTGGACACAAGTGGTGGACTTCGGGCTTAAAAATGGATCACGGGAGTATTTGGAGGACCCGTCGAGTGTTTAGAAGTGATTTCGCGCGACGCGGATGTCAAATTTGGACTCAGGGCGAAGTTTGGATAAAAGATCACCTCTCCGGATGCCTTCGGGAATTTTTAGAGATGGAATTTGGCAAAATGGATTTTAGAAATTGTGAGGACCCGAATCCCCACTCTAGGGTTTACTGTTGGTTTGGAGGCTTCAGGGAGTGCGTGTGTGCGTGTCGGGCCCCAAAAATCGAGTTTCTGGAAAAATTAGAGCTTGTTTTCTTTTCTGGAAGTCCATTTCGGGTGTGTGAGGTGTTTGCGCGCTTATTGGAGCTAAGAATGTGACCCGGCACAAAAATTGGATCAAGTCTACTCTTCCGAGAATTTTGGGGAAATTTTAGAAGTGGAATTTGGCCGAACGGACCTCGGATTTGGATTTAGCGCGCGAAAACGAGCGAAATGGACTGTTTACTTGAATTTTTCGGAGCCCGGACGCGAAAACACGGAAATCGAGGCTTGGGTTACTGTTCCGGCGGCCGGAGTGGCGCCGGTGGCGGCGGAGCGCGGCGGCGGGCGGCAGCACAGGCGCGCGGTCCACTGTCACGCCCCCGGGGGTTTTTGAGTAAATCAAAGCGGAAAATAGCGTGAATATTTTTTTTTTCTTAATAAAGTAACATAACCTCATCCCCGGTGCGTGCCAGACCGCCACATACACAAATTCTCTCTGCCCACGGACAGAGTCTCCTTTGTATATGCACGGCGTCTCATTTACAACATGCGTTTCATTCACATCACAATCCATCAACCTTCAACCATACAGTAGACATACATCACCAATCAAAGCACATTAATCTAACTACTGTTTAAAAGGATCGGTGTCCACTCGACACCTTATTTTTCAAACGAGTCATTAAGGCGGCGTCAACGTTTGGAAAGGATAAAACCAGCGGTTGTAAGACCCGTGCCCACACGGCACTTCGTTTTGAGAAAACATTTTCGCAATCAATCAGTTTATCGTGAAAACGTGCCGCGTAGGAAGACACCACTAGAAATATCAAAAAGTCACAAAAGAACGTCTCATCCACAGTGCTATCTAATACGTGTCCACAACTAAAGTAATCCACAAGCAAATTAACTATTTAAAGCATAAAGGAAAATGAGGTAGAAAACCAAGTGTCATGACTACGGTCCTCGCGACGCAGTCTCACCGCCATCCCGGCTAACGCATCTAGTAGCACCTGTCACGGAGTGGGTAAAGTCAGTGACAAACAAAGTAGATGTTTAAATAACAACAAGGAAGGAAGAGCAAACCGATTACACCAGGACCTTTCGCTAAAACCTGAAACTTACATTACTCATTTTGTTTACTTTAGTGCCACCGTCCCGTCGGGGTAGTCAACGTTTCTCCCCGCAGGACTATTGATGCCCTCTTCACGGGCTAGTGCGGTACCTTTAGCAGCCGTGAAGAGGTCCCCACCATACGAGGGGAGCACGAGTCACATAGACCGCTTCTCCGGAAAAGTACACCCATGCGGAGGCCAATCCGCCTGTGTACGTGCAGCATCCGAAAACGGATTTGCCGAGATCGGCGTGTATTTAGCACCGTGACCGCAGCCGCTTCAGTTGTTAGATAAAAACATTTATGCGAAAGGTTAAACTGTCCATCTACTTTGTTAGGCAAATTGAGAGCAATTTAATGATGATAGATGCACTTACTGCACTTGTTGCACTTATAGCAACTGTACCCACCTTGTTGAAGAGAAATCGGAACACCTGAATCCTTCGCGCACTCCCGCTGCGCACCTGGACCTAAAGAACGTCCGCAAGGATAACTATGATCAGAAACACACACTAACACCTTAAATCGGAAAGACCCCAAATTTTAATTCTTTTGACGGAGAAAGCCCGGCACTGTCCGGTATGCCGAAAACGGAACCCCGCGCTGCCGTCACTGCCCGTCGGAGCCCCGCGCGGCTCGAGACCGCGCGGTGTGGCTCCGCGGGCGGCGTCCACGCGGCGCGGCCCTCGCACGGTGCCCGTCGGGTGCTGCCCGCGCGGCGGCCGCGCGGTGCCCGCGCGGCGCTCGCGCGGGTGCGGCCCCGCGCGGTGCCCGCGCGGTTGCGGGCCCGCGCGGGTGCCGCCCGCGCGGCAGCCGCGCGGCGCCCGCGCGGTGCCCGCGCGGTTGCGGGCCCGCGCGGGTGTCGCCCGCATGGCGGCCGCGCGGCGCCCGCGCGGGTACGACCCGCGCGGTCCCGTCGCCGCTTGCGGCGGCGACCGGCCGTCCGCGGCTCTCCTCCGCGCGATGCCCTAGCGGCACCGCGCGTCTCCGCCGTCCGTTCCGTGCCCATGCATAACGACGATGACGGCGACGGTAACGGAGACGACGGAAAACTCCAAAAACTCAACCAAAAGACGACGGAAAAATCCCTAACAAATTATAAAAATTATTTTACTAACCGAGGATCGACGGAAAGGTTGCCCGGTCGCGTTCTTGCCTTCGGTTCGATGTCCGGGAAGATCGGGCTCTTTCTCTTTTCCCTTTCTTCCGGCTAGGGTTCCGTCTTTTCCTTTTTCTCTTTCTTTCTCTCCTCGCCGGTTAGGGTTTTTATTTTCTTTTCTTTTCTTACGATAATCGGGATCACTTATATAGGTCGTACTATATCTTTAATTAATTTCCTCTTTAATTCGTACGTAAGAGAATTCTAATTTCCGTCATCGGATAATTAGTTAATTAATTAATTAATTATCCCCTACGAGATAACCCACCTTATCTCGAACGGGTGCAAGATATTTTGCACGGATTCCGATGCATGACTAATCATCGCGTCACTAAGGGTTCCGTTTCGGGAGATCCCGACATCGGATTTTGGATCCGTTCGCACCGTCGGTCATCATTTTCCGCGCTCTATCGCGGAAAAATACACGCACCACCCACCGGCCGACTTTATAAAATTTAAATAATTTTATTTTACTTAAGGCTTAAGTAATTACATGCGAGTTCAAAAATACCCCTAAGGGCCGGATCACTACATCCACCGCGGGAGCCGTGCACCGGGCGCGGGCCACGTGGCGCGCTCCCGTTGGCCGGCGCAGCGGGCGCGGTCCACGGGCCATGGCGGGGTGCACGGTGGACCGAGGCTAGGCCACGTGGCCTGTTGTGGTTGGTGCGGTGTTGTGCACGCGGTCCACTAAATTTCGGCTCTGGTGCACGGTAGACCGAGTGGACACGTGGCAGCACGTGGTTGGGTGGTGTTGTGCGCGCGGTCCACGGTGCGGAGAGCAGGAACCTCGGGCTGCGTGCCCGACAGGCGCGACGTGGGCGCGCTGACCCGCGTTTCCCGCTCGTGGGTGCCACGTGTCGGCGCGGGCTGCTGCCACGTGGTGCGTTGCCGTTCGCCCTTTCGGCTGTTGCCTGTTCGGGGGGCTACGTGGCGGCCTGAGGGCGTTTCGGGCGCACACAGTAACGGGCCGGCCCGTTACTGTAGCAGCCCGAAATGTTCCGGGCGCCCGAATTTGTGGGCCAAAATCCGAAAATGCTGATTTTCGGGCTGGGCCTATAAATACCGGGCTTGTGGGGGATTTTTCGCCCCTTTCCCGAGCTCCTCAGCCTAAGGTCCCTTTACGGAAGTTGTAGATCTTCGAGTCGCGCATCTCCTGGTGAAATCTTGGATTTTCTGGAAGCAATGGCGATGACGTTTCCGGCATCGTAGCGCAGTGCGACGAATTTCTGTTGGAGGCCCGTTATCGCCGCATTTCGGTCTAAAAATTCCATAGAGCTACCCCGATAGTATTTTCAGCGATTTTTGTGGCGTTGGATTCACGAGAGGTATATCTTCGACTTCCGTGTTGTGTGTTTTGTCTAGATTTGGGTTTTTGGCACAGTTTTCGAGGCATTACTGAGCCACTGTTTTGCCGTGAGATTCCTGGACAGCACTCACTTTGCGGATTTTTATCTCCTCATCCGGACATCGGAATTCGACGATTCAAGAGCCTATCGACATCTACACTTCGCGAGGATCACCGTGGTATTTTTATCGGAATTTTGTGAAGAATATTTTCAGGTAAAAATTTTGTGGCAAGAGGACTGTTCATGCAGGATTGTTAGAACTTGAAATTTGTGTGGATTTGTATGTAATTGTGGATTGTTGTTGAACCCAGGACATTGTGAGTACTACGACGGAGTTGCTAGCTTGGAGGATGCTGTGATTAGGCTGTTTCTGGACTTTCTTATCTGTGCGACCCTGGACAGTTGTGCACCTTCAGGTGGGTGGCCCTGTCTCCAAGACTTATGGAAGTTCATTAAATCTACTATAATAGGATCATGCATGATAGTAATACTCTTGTGAAGTATGCTTGAAGTTGATAGCTGATAATCCTAATGTTATTTGATAATCATGCAACCTCCTGTTTCCTATTAACTGTAATTCCTTGTCATTTTGGAACTCGACCTAACACCCCCGTCTTATGCTAAGTGTTTAACCAGACTTTGGAAAACTCCAACATGGGCTAGATTCATTCTAGTAGGTGTTCACTTTTGATATTATTCATTCTTGGACATAGTGTTTTACCCGCCCGGGTAGTGGGCCGAGTGGTCGGGTTTCTTTAGTATGGGATGCTTTTTACACTCGTGCTTGGGAGCAGAGTGGAGTTGATCGTTCATCTGTGGCGGGAGCCGTTTAGGAGGACGGCGGTCCCGAGATATTTCCGTTTTTATGTTATTTGTCGCCGCTATATTAGTAGCAGCGGTTTACCTGTGTTAGCAGAACCTTGAACCCAGAACTGTTTTTGGAACACACATATGATTTTAGCCAACTAATGTTTCTTCCAAGCATCGTAGGGTCACCCGAGTCTGTTCTTGTTTGATGGGGATAGTATGGCTATTTGGTTGAGTCATGTGGGTTAGCACCAGATTATTGACTCGGGTATTGTTTCGGCAACCGCGGATTGTGGGCGGTTGGACCGATTAGTGTTATGCATCTGTTAGGGCTGGGTTTTTGCATGTGGATAGAGTGAGTCTCCACTTGAGCATAGTGTCGACTTATGCCTGCTTGATTGTGATACGTGACAGAGATACCTTGCAGAGATACTTGATATGGGTTACTTATTGACTCGAGCGGGTCGCTTTCCTCGAGTGCCACTCCGGAGTAGGCGAGACCGGGTTGTAGTACCGGCGTTGAGATTGAGCTATTTACCGGGTTGGTGTACTGGTTGTTGAGGATTGAGTTCTTCCGAGCAGATGCATCATCTTTTCATCTGTCCCGCTTTTTGAGCATCTAGTTAGGGGCATACTAGCTGTAGAGTTTATCTTCCAGTTCTTTTCTCTTCAGCACTGCATTTGCTTTCTTTTGCCTCTAGTAGACTTAGTGGGCAGACCGTTGGGCTTGTTGACGGCACCCACTGAGAGCTACTGTGGGACGTAGTTCTCACACACGTCGTGGTGTCTTTTCCCCAGGGACTACTACGCCTGTTCTTGCTGTTCCTGTTGCCGCTTCAACTGCTGTTTCTTCAGACCGAGGTAAGGGAGTCGCGAGATAGATCCCTTTCCCCCTTCAGCTTCAGCGAGTGATAGAGGTACCCTGATGTTATATTTTTGGTTGTGTCATGTTTGAGAGATCTTGTAGTGAGGGATCGAGTTGTACTCTTTTGGTTTCTTTGGAGAGACTTCTGTATTCTGGTGAGGATATTATGTATATTTTATGAGAGACGGTTCTACTTTCTGTTCATAGTTACTTTTCTTTCACAGCTCTGATACCACTCTAATCTGTCACGCCCCGGGGTCGGAACTGTACCCCGGGCTCGCCAACAGATCCGCCGCCCCTACGGGAAGCCCTGTAGAGACGTAGCGTCTAACCTGCAAATTTTCTTTTTAGAGGCACGGATAGACTATAGCTTCCGTTTTTGTTGCCACAGCAGGAACGACATCAACACTTCTCTCCCTTTTTCTCGCTCTTGTGCTGAAATTTGCGAACAGGATGAAAGATTCGAAAGACTACTCCAGACATGGGGAGGGGCCCGAACCTGTTCTTGTTTGATTGGGGCGAGGGCACCGGACTTTCGAAACTTTCGAACTTTTCGCTAATTTCAGTTGTTTTCTAAATTGGAGAGTTGGGGGTTGATGACCTTCCTACTGGTGGGGCCCTTTCTTTTTCTGATTAGTTTTGCGGCGTAATTCGAATAGTTGGATGCGTAGAGTTGGCTGTTCTACCTCGTCCCCAGTGTTTGGGAATTCCTGAGGTTTATCCAGCGGTTGAACTCGCTTTGTGGAGAGTTTGTAGCGACTGGGGAGTTGGAGTTTGTGTTGATGGAGGCTTACTTTTGGGCTTGGAGACTCCCTTTTGAGCCGTGTTTGTTTCGAGGACGAAACTTTCTTTTAGTGGGGGAGGATGTGAGGACCCGAATCCCCACTCTAGGGTTTACTGTTGGTTTGGAGGCTTCAGGGAGTGCGTGTGTGCGTGTCGGGCCCCAAAAATCGAGTTCTTGGAAAAATTAGAGCTTGTTTTCTTTTCTGGAAGTCCATTTCGGGTGTGTGAGGTGTTTGCGCGCTTATTGGAGCTAAGAATGTGACCCGGCACAAAAATTGGATCAAGTCTACTCTTCCGGGAATTTTTGGGAAATTTTAGAAGTGGAATTTGGCCGAACGGACCTCGGATTTGGATTCAGCGCGCGAAAACGAGCGAAATGGACTATTTACTTGAATTTTTCGGAGCCCGGACGCGAATCATACTCAAGTATCAATCTCTCTCACCGGTATACAACTGCCGATGAAAACGCTACCACTAAAATGCCTCTACATGCAATGCTATCAGGAGTAACAATGATGATGTAACCAATAAGGTGACTGCCTGAATACACCTAATCTAACAACCTGTAAACACTGGTACTGCCTGCTCTGCCTACCAAACTCAAACTCAGCTGCGGGATGCAGACCGACTCCTGACCGGTACGGTCGCATCTCGAAAAGCAACAGACCGGGTCCTGACCGGCACGGTCACACACACTCCGGAGTGGCACTCGAGGGGAGCGACCCACACGAGTAAAATAAGTAGCCATAAATAACCTGACATAGCAGGGCTGGATCACGACTCTGATCAAAGTGGAAAAACCCATCCACTAGAGAAAGCCCGATTCCCCACAATCTGATGCAACTGTAAATACCCGGTCGGCCGCCCAAAGTCCGCGGTCGCCGCAATATCCCACAAATCCCCCAAATCAAACCCGACCTGTCATCCCTAATCCAATGCATAACACTAACCGGTCCAACCGCCCACAATCCGCGGTTGCCGAAACAAAACCCGAGTCGATAATCTGGTGCTATCCCACCTGACTCAACAAAATAGCTATACTATCCCCATCCCTGCTCTCTAACCCGAGCAATAAAAGTATAAGAGAAAGGAAAAGGTTTTCTCCTAAGTTTGATTCCAACATGAATAGTATAGCATGAATAAAAGAGATATGGCCTATCTATATGTCCAGATGTCAAGGAATAGTTCTCAAACATGATCAATATAGTTCTCAATAAGAAACTTAGATATAAGCATGATTAAACCCATATAGATAGCAAGCATCACACAAGGTTGCACTTTTGGTTGAGTCGACTTGTAGGCCGCAATTTCGATGTGCTCAACAACCCACCTGTTTACTTGCTGCTGAAGTCCGATTGATCTAAATTTTGACGAGCATACTCCTTACGTTCTCAGCTTTCCAACAAACCTGAAATCGCCTCAAAACTCCTGTCGGATAAAAGTTATAGCAAAAACATTACTAATTACGCAGAATTTCAGCAACTCGAACCGATAGTGAAAGAACTCAAAATCTGCTATGTATGTCTCATGAATCTCTAATGCCACAGCCCAAACTTGATTTCTAAGTTCCCAATTAACATAGAAATTCCATTAGGTTTACAAAAAGCCAAACTTAACTCTTTCAAATAAACTCATCTGACAAACACATCAATGCTGTCCTAAATTCCAACATAATCTTAAGCTAAAACTCAACTTGATGTACCTCCCAATTTAGACATAATTACAAGTTGAAACCAAAAGGAAAATTGTCCATCATGCTTGTGAGTTTACAAATATCCATTTGAGTTAACTCTTACAACAAGTACTAACCACGAAATTAAAGCCAACACTCAATTAGGTACATAAGTCATTCCCAACTTACATGCAGATTTTCAGCAACAATGTACTACAAAGAGGACTAAAGATGGTATATCAATTCTTATCCAAATTTTGAAGAGTAAGGTATCAAATTGTTCCTCTTGAAGTCTAGAAAATTACCCAACTTGAAATTCACCATTTCATAAAGAGGAGAAAAAGATATTCCAAGATTACCACATGCTGTCCAAAACTGCAATCTGAACAAAGGGCTTCAAAGATGATGAAATTTACCTGGCTAGAAGCAAGATTTAGCCTTCCTCTTCATCACGAAAATTGTGGGTATCTGAGTCCTGGTGAATTCCCCGCAAAAATTAGCCTAAAATTTTACTTCTTCAGTCCTAGGGAGCAAAAACACTAAACATTGCTCAAAACCACATCCAGAATCTTAGCTGTGCACAAAAGTCTCAGAAATGACTCCATTTACCTATTTTAATGTCCAAATATGAGGATCCAGCAAATACAAAAGTTGTAGATATTTAAATCCTGAAAATTTTCCATCAAAAACCAACTTAAAATTCCACTTGTACGTCCCAGGGGAGTAAAAACACTAACCTCTGCTCAAAATCCCCCATAGAAAATAAGTGTCTCAAAGATTGCTATATTTACCTGGTTTAGAGCTCCAATTATGTCACGACCCGGGGGTTTAAATGCGCGGAAGATGAGCCACCGATGCTCCGCTAAAACAAGCATATAATTTTTTTTTTTTTTTTTTGAAAACCATTACTCCCCGGCGCGTGCCCAGACCCGCCGCATATACAAATTTACTCTACAAACGGGCAGAGTCTCCTTTGTATATGCACGGCGTCCTGATTACATCAAACATTCATCTCAAGCATTAACCACACTAATCGAGGTACAAACACATACAACATGCATTCCAAACTTTCCACCAACCTTTATACAAGAAAAAGGGCCGACTGATTTGAAAGGATAAATAATCGCAAGGTTTTAAAAGCGACGCCCACACGACGTCATCATTTTTGGAAAACTGTTTCGAAACCACATAAATCTACAGAGTTTGGAAAAACGGCACCCACCCGATGCCAACTTTTGTAAAACTAGTTCGCAATCGCATAAATTCCACAAGGTTTTAAAATCCGGTGCCCACACGACACCCGCGTTTTAAAAGCGGTTTTCGCAAACGGTTTTCTTTGTTTTTTCACGGTTTTAAAACGGCCAAGTAAAGAAGGAAACAGTACTCATTCGCACATATGGAAAAGTAAGAGGCAACATCCACTTCGACCCCACGGGGGTGTCGCAATCCACATCTAACTATCATGAGCAATAAAAGAAAAGGGGAAAAGGAGTCACTGTGTCTGAAGTCAATCAAAGTCAGAACAGCACTCTTGCGGCCTCACCGGTGCCCTAGCACTCGCCCCTGGACGAACCTGTCACGAAGTGGGAAGTCAGTGACTAGAAATAGTATAATAAGCAAAAAGGCTAAAACATAGCAAACCACTGCAACCGGAGCAACCGTCTCTCTCAAACACCGCCTACAATAGTCATACCCTGTATCATAGCAAAAACCGGGCACCCTTCCCGACCACCGCACCGGGCCCCTACCCCGGTGCCCCCTGCCGAGCACCTGCCTCGGCCGTCGAGCACCTACCTCGACATCACCGCTCACACCCCCCACCTATGAGGGCCCCCATTCCTAACGCCACCATCGCGTGGGGTACACGGGTCAACGTACCACTTTTCCGGAAAAGCACACCCTTGCGGAGGCCAATTCGCCGGTGTGCGTGTAGCAAAACAAGAGCCTCAGATCGACAGTAAGCATAATGGTAATAATAATAATAATAGTAATGGTAATGCAGGGTTAGTACATAAATGAGAGGAAATTTACTGTTCACCTTGCCCCAGCATACTATCTCTATCATTAAATTCCTATTCCCACCATCCCCGGGAATGTACCCACCTTGTGTATGTCGTCCGGAGCTCGGCTCGTCCGTGTCCGCGTGCCTACAACGTCCCGCACTCCTGAAGGAACAAGTGCATGTCAAAACTAAGAGATCTGAAACCCACCCTGACTCCAGACCGAAACCAAACAACGGACGCAACCCCGGACTCCGTGTGGCGGAGTTCCCCCCTGCACGGCACCGACCCGTGCGGCGCACACCCCGCCTGCGCACGGCCCCGCGCGGCACCAGCCCGCGCGGGCGCCCCACCTGCGGGCGGCCCCGCGCGGCCATGTGCCGCGCGGCGCGCTGTCCGCGCGCGCGGGCGACCCCGCGCGGCACCAGCCCGCGCGGGCGCCCCACCCGCGGGCGGCCCCGCGCGGCCAAGTGCCGCGCGGCACGCTGCCCGCGCGTGCGGGGCGACCCCGCGCGGCACCGGTCCGCGCGGGCACCCCGCCTGCGGGCGGCCCCGCGCGGCCATGTGCCGCGCGGGCGCGCTGCCCGCGCGGCACCAGCCCGCGCGGGCGCCCCACCCGCGGGCGGCCCCGCGCGGCCAAGTGCCGCGCGACGCGCTCCACCCGCGGGCGGCCCCGCGCGGCCAAGTGCCGCGCGGCGCGCTGCCCGCGCGTGCGGGGCGACCCCGCGCGGCACCGGTCCGCGCGGGCGCCCCGCCTGCGGGCGGCCCCGCACGGCCATGTGCCGCGCGGGCGTGCTGCCCGCGGCGCGGGTGGCCCCGCGCGGTATTGCGCCGTGCGGGCGCGCCGCTCGTGGCCGCGGCGTCTCATCGCCGGCGGCGCCCGCCTCCGATTTGGTGGCGGCGGCGCGGAGATCTACGAAACGAAAACTACAACCCTAGAAAAGCAAGAACACCACAAAGCTCACCTTGATTTGCGAAGGAAGAAGGAGGGAGAAGGAGGAAGAAGGAGGAAGAAGGATCGTCCGCTTTTGCCGGCCGGTCCACCCACGTCCGAGTCCTCGGTTATCCCCCGATCTCTCCTTACTTGACCGTTCCAAATCACTACCGTTTCCCCCTTTTTTTTTTTTTGATCGTCACCACCTAGGCGTCGGCTACGAGAGAGCAAAAGAAAGGAGGAAAAGAAATAAAAACCCTAGGTCCCTTCCTATCTCTCAAATATATAAATATATACCTCAAAAGCCGTACGGATCGCCAGCACGTATCCCGGAGCACTTACGGAGGGTCCGGACTTCAAAAATTTATTCTGGATGAACCGGGAGTCGGATTCCGGAGCCGATCGCGTCCCCGAGCTCCGTTTCGCGAACCCTACAGCCTAAAAATGTCCGCGGGCCTCGACGGACTGCCCGGAAAAACCCCAAAATTAGACCCTCAGCCGAACCGTCAAAAGAAAGGGAAAACGGAAGGGTCAAAGGAAAGGCCGGGTCTTACACCACTCACCGCTAAAAACAAGTTTCGTCCTCGAAACTTAACCCTCGTCCGCGGTGAAGAGGTCGGGGTAGCACTCCCTCATCTTTGACTCTGGTTCCCAAGTTGCCTCCCGCTCTTCTTGATTGCTCCAAAGCACCTTCACGTAGGGAATTGTCCGATTTCGTAGCTTTTTGTCCTCTCGTGCCAGGATCCGCACTGGTTCTTCCTCGAAGCTTAGGTCCTCTTTATGCTCAATTTCAGAGACGTCGAGCACTCGCGATGGATCGGGGAGATACTTCCGAAGCATGGACACGTGGAACACATCGTGAACTCGGTCAAGGTTTGGCGGCAGGGCGAGGCGGTAGGCCACCGGGCCGATGCGCTCCAAAATCTCGAATGGTCCCACATACTGTGGGCTCAGCTTGCCTCTCAATCCAAACTGCTTCACCCCCTTTGACGGCGAAACCCGCAATAACACATGCTCCCCTACTTGGAATTCCAAATCGCGACGTCTCCGATCTGCGTAGCTCTTTTGCCGGCTCTGGGCGGTCGCCAATCGCCGTCTGATGAGGCGTACTTTTTCTTTGGTTTCTTCCACTAAGTCCGGTCCCAGAAACTTTCGCTCCCCCAAATCGTCCCAACAGAACGGGGATCTACAATGTCTGCCGTACAATGCTTCGTACGGCGCCATCCGGATGCTCGCTTGGTAGCTGTTGTTGTAAGCGAACTCTACAAGGGGTAGGTAGCTCGACCATCCGTCTCCCAAATCTAGTACGCAAGCCCGGAGCATGTCCTCGAGAATCTGAATCACCCGTTCGGATTGTCCATCCGTCTGGGGGTGGAAGGCTGAGCTGAAGTGTAACTTGGTTCCCAACACTCGGTGTAGACTCTGCCAAAAGTTCGAGACGAACCTTGTGTCTCGGTCGGAAGTAATCGACGTCGGTATCCCATGTAGCCTCACAATCTCGCCGATGTAGACTTGAGCCAATCGGTCGCGTGTCCAGGTCGTGTGGATGGGTAAGAAGTGGGCTGACTTCGTTAGCCGATCTACGACGACCCAGATCGCGTCATGTCCCTGCTGCGAACGGGGAAATCCGGTGACGAAGTCCATCGTGATTTGCTCCAATTTCCATTCGGGCACGGGTAGTGGTTGCAATTTCCCCGCCGGTCGCTGGTGTTCGGCTTTCACCTGCTGGCAAATCCGGCAGTGCGCCACGAATCGCGTCACATCCCCTTTTAGTTTTGGCCACCAGAAAGTCTGTCTGAGGTCCCTGTACATCTTGGTGCCCCCAGGATGCGCCGCGTAGGGGGCGCAGTGCGCTTCAGTTAAGATTTCCCTCTTTAGATCTGGCAGATCGGGCATGCAGATTCGTCCTCGAAACCGAAGAGTGCCATCTGACCCCACAGTAAAGTCTCCCTCCTGTTCTGGGGAAATCCTATCCCGTTCCATCTGTAACTGTGGATCGGCACCCTGGCCTTCTCGAATCCTCTCGAATAGGGTCGGTGCGACTGCCAGAGACATTAGTCGCTCGACTGTCCCTGCCGGTACTATCTCCAATCTCAGGCGTGAGAACTCTGCGATTAAACCCTCCTGCTGAGTGATTGTACTCGCCGAGGTCCCCTCTGTTTGCCTCTTTCTACTCAAGGCATCGGCCACGGCATTTGCCTTCCCGGGGTGGTACTGAATTGACAGGTCATAGTCTTTGAGTAACTCCAACCACCGTCTCTGTCTCAGGTTCAGCTCCTTCTGGGTGAAGAGGTACTTGAGGCTTTGGTGGTCAGAGAACACGTTACAGTGCACACCATAAAGATAGTGCCTCCACAGTTTCAGAACAAAGACCACTGCGGCTAGCTCCAGGTCGTGGGTCGGGTAGTTCAGCTCATAATCCTTGAGTTGTCTTGAGGCATAGGCTATAACCTTTCCTTGTTGCATCAGTACTCCCCCCAATCCTGTTCGTGATGCGTCGCAGTAAACCTCGTAGTCTTCCCCGGGTGTTGGTAAGGTAAGCACAGGTGCACTTGTTAACCGCTTCTTAAGTTCTTCAAAACTGTCTTGGCATTGGGTTGTCCAAACGAACTTTACTCCTTTCCGGGTTAAGCGGTTCAGGGGGGTTGCAATCTTCGAAAAACCCTCGACAAAACGCCTATAGTATCCTGCAAGGCCCAGAAAACTGCGGACCTCTGTCACCGAAGTTGGTTGGGGCCAGTCGGTCACTGACTCCACTTTCTTAGGATCCACCGCAATTCCTGCTGCTGAAATGATGTGCCCTAGGAACCCCACTTCGCGAAGCCAGAACTCGCATTTCTTGAGTTTGGCGTACAACTCCTGCTCCCTAAGAGTCTGCAGAACAACTCGTAGGTGCTCCTCGTGCTCCTCATCGGTGGGCGAGTAGATCAGGATTGTTGGGTTATAAGTAATTGGATCTAAATAGGGGAAAAAACACCTAGAGGGGGGTGAATAGGTGTAAACAATAAACACTCAAAAATCGTTGCGCTATAAAACCCAATGCGGAAAAAATAAATGAACACGCAAGATTTTTACGTGGAAAAACTCCAAACCGGAGTAAAAAACCACGGGACCGATAACACGGCGAAATCCACTAGAATTAACACACGTACAAGGTGATATAACGTACTCACAGACGACTCAACCTTTTTCATACGCTCCTAGTAGATCTTCTCCGCTCGCTCCACGACGCTTCTCGAATCCACGATCCACGCCCAACGCTGAGTCCACAGCGTCCAACGTCGAGTCCACGACGTCCGACCGAATCCACGGTCTTCACCCAATACTACGCTTCGAATCCACGAATGTAGTTGCACCTTGAATCCACAAGGCCACGCGAGTCCACGCGCCGATTTAGGGTAAATCGTTGTTTGTTTTGGGTGGTGATGATCCGCCGAATACTTAGATTAGAAATAGATCGGAAATACCATCTAAGTATTCATTGATTTGATTCTACTCAAAATGTGAGTATGGAAAACCTAGAATCAAATCAATCAATATAGATGAAGAAACATAGAATAAATTCTATTGATTTCCCTTCTTCTCTATATGTGGATTTTTTCTTTTCGGCTAACTTTTTCTATTTTTGCGGATGCCCTAGAAATGAATAAAAGGGTTATTTATAGGTTAGAAACCAATGGAAGGAGATAAGGATCAAAAACTGCCTTTTCTGGAGATTTTACTGACGGCGATCCGGATTGGAATTGGACGATCCGGATCGCAAAAGCAAGAAAGACGATTTCCAGAAAATTGCTAGTTCGGGATCCGGATCGAAGTTCCCGATCCGGATCGTTCATACAGTCTCACCAAACATCACGTTCGGGATCCGGATTGTGATTCCTGATCCGGATCGTGCAAGTGAAAAGGCAAAACCAGTGTTCGGGATCCGGATCATGAAATGCTGCGATCCGGATTGAAACATTGTATGAACGAACACCCTTCGGGATCCGGATTGCCGAGCCCGATCCGGATCCTGAACATGTCCCATGTCCAGTTTTTGATGTTTATGCAATAAAATATTCTTCCAGGTGTTTCTACACTACAAGAAGTATTCGGATCACCAAAAAATCTTTAGTTAAACATACCTGATCCTTTTGAATTCTTCTTTCTTGAGATTGAGGTATATGATCCAAAGTTTTTCATCTTCAATCTTCAAGACTCAATACTTTCACGAAATACGCCAACTCAAATTCCGTGACAAAACACAAATCCACAAAATAAAATTCAAAAGGATATTTTTGTTGCTATCACCATACAACAAAAATTTACAATGGAGATCCAAAAATTAGAAACATGAGATAAACTCCTAAAACAGACTCTAGACTTAGACATCTGTACTCTCTGCACAAATAAAGCATTCTTGACAAACAAAAGCGTTAGATACCTCAAGAATTGAAACATACAAAACCAAGTACAGAGATAGAGTTTATTCTCATCATGACATTTGAAGAATTCAGATATGTAAGAGAATCATAGTTAAAAACCAACATATCTTCTAGGCATTCAAGAACCAAATGTCACAAACTGTTAGTCCAACATCAACTTGTTAGTCATATTACATGCCCAAATAGTTAGTCGAATAGTTAGTAGGGACATGCAACCAATCAACAAAAGAAAAACCAAACCAAAGTTGAAGTTGAGATCATACTTACCTTGATATTCACAATGTTCATACATTTTCGTCATTGTTCAAGTTGCATTGTCCAAGTTCTCTCTTAAACTTTCTCCCCCTTTTTGTCACAAATAAAGCCAAAAACGTAGCAAAAGCTACAAAATATAAGGAGAGTTAAAAAGTTCTATTAATATGCACAATCTGAGAACTAAACTACAAGTTAGAACAAAAACTAAATCCTAAAAATCCTGCACAAAAGAAAAGAGAAAGACAAATCAGTCAAAAAGTGATCATTCATCAGAATCCGAGTCTTCAGAGCTTGTGCAACCCATTTTATAGAACATCTTCTTTACCCGCTTGGTCATTGAATTGACCCTTTTAGTTATGGTAATATGAGCTGCTGTGACGATTTCAAGCTCATTCGAAATTCTTTGCTGCTCCCTCAAAATTTGTTCTTGCTTAACAGATAGTCGCTGTTGTTCCTTGATAATTGATGGTAGTGATGCTTCATCATCTGTGCCAGGTGCTTGTCGAGATGGTGATGCAGCAGTGCTTGTACCGGGCTTCGTTCCAGATGCAGGAGTTGGAGTGACATGTGGCAACTTATGGAGGGATTTGACAATGGTAGACTCATCTATCATGCTCAGACATTGATGATAAGTTGTTGAGGTAATGTCAACCTGAAATTTCTTTAAAATCCTCATTATAATCAATGGAAATGGAATTCTCTCAGTGGGATGAGGATGCTCAACATATCGCGCCATTCTATTCCAGATAATGTACGGAATGTTGATATTCAATGCCGTTGCCTCTGATGGATGTCCTATGAGATACAAAAACAACAACCGATCCCATCTCACAACCTTCGTCTGCATATTTGGAAGTATATTGTAACATGTGATGAAGTTTAAGAAGCGATATTCAAGACGAAGTTCTTTAGATCGAACAGATTTTTCGGTTGATTGTGTTCCCTCGAGACAAATTCCCTCTATAACTTTTCGCCATAATGTGTTTGTCAAATTTACCCCCTTCAAGTAGTGAACTCCTGTCTTGCTGGCTTCCATTCCCAAAACCTCGCCAATCAGTTGTGGAGTAATCTTAAACCTTGTGCCTTGGATATTCGTGTAGAACTCCATAGGACCGTTCTCAAACTCTCGAAGATGCCGTGCATTAGTATAGAAGGTCCTCACATGATGCAAACAGTAGCCAAGGGTTTCTGGGAAACGACATACTTGAATGAGGTTTGCTTGTTCAATCAAAACACCAAATTCAGGGGAGTGACCTCGTAGAGCCTCAATGTTAACGTGCCTTTCGCCAATGCATTCGCGATGTGCAAAAGCTCTAAGACGATCATTGTTAACGAATACTTCTTCAACACGTGGCGGAGAGTCAGGAGCTATTGGCGTGTCAACATTAGTGTCTTGTCTTAGCCCAAAACGTCGAGTAAGTCGTTTCCGTTTCACAGAGATAGTTGGTGCAGACATAGGAGCTTTCCCTGTGTCCAAGGGTGCCTTTCCTTTTGAACTACCAGATGCCTTTTGTTCAGGCAAAGAATCATCATCATCATCTGTCAATGCAGCCCAATCTACCTTATTACAATCCACTTCTGTGTCACTGACCTCAACAAACTCACCCTTTTGTTGTGTTTTCTTAGCTCGCTTTAATTTGTTCGTGGCTCGAGTATGTACCATAGCAACCAGGAGAATAATGATCCAAGAGAATGCCATTGAACAAGGTGCTTTGAGTTTAAAAGGTTTCCTGTGAAGGGCAGCTCAAGAACATGAAAAATCGTCAATTTTGAAAGATTGGAAAAATTGTACCCAAACAATCATAATCATGTAGAGAAGCTAGGAATCAAATTCGTTTTGCAAAAAGAATTTCAAAAATAGATCAATCGCATGATTTACAAAAATTCCTCTTTTATGCCCTAAAATTGAATTTTTAGAAATCGAAGCCTAAAAACTCGTTAATCAGGTAAAAACCCAGCATAAAAGCAAAACTAATCGACCCAGAGTTCTTATTTCAAAAGAAATTTGATCAAAAACCATTCACAAACGAAAAAGATCCATGATTTCTACTCACGTTTTGAAGAAAAGAGAGAAAAACTGTGAAAAACGAGATTTTGAACAATAAAACTTACTTGAGTTCGAAGAACTTTGAGTTTGGAAGTTCCAAGATGCAAGAAATCTAGAGAGAGAAGCTCTAGAGACTTGAGAACAAAAGATTAGGGTAAAAGAAATCAAATCCTCTTTGTTCTTATAAAAACCCTAGCCGTGATCCGGATCGGATCGAGAATGTGATCCGGATCGTCTACCCGCAGGAAGAATCTGTTACGGAATTTGAGTTGGCGTATTTCGTGAATATGTTAAGTCTTGAAGATTGAAGATGAAGATAGCTTGGATCATATACCTCAATCTCAAGAAAGAAGAATTCAAAAGGATCAGGTATGTTTAACTAAATATTTGTGACGATCCGAATACTTCTTATAGTGTAGAAACACCTGGAAGAGGTTTTAATTGCTTAAACATCAAAAACTGGACATGGGACATGTTCAGGATCCGGATCGTGGCTTGCAATCCGGATCCCGAAGGGTGTTTTGTTCATACACTGTTTCAATCCGGATCACAGCATCTTATGATCCGGATCCCGAACACTGGTTTTACCTTTTCACTTTTCCAATCCGGATCAGGATTTGCAATCCGGATCCCGAATGTGATGTTTGGTGAAACTGTATGAACAATCCGGATCGGAGACTACGATCCGGATCCCGAACAAGCTATTTTCTGGAAACCGTCTTTTATGCTTCTGCAATCCGGATCGCCAAATCCAATCCGGATCGCCGTCGGGATTTCTTTCCAGAAAAGGTTGTTTTTGATCCGTATATTCTTCCAAGCGTTTCTAACCTATAAATAGACCCTATATTTCATTTTTAGGGTTTGGGAATTTTAAGCCGTCATTTCCAAAAGGACGGTTGATCCACATATAGAGAAGAAAGGAAATCAATAGAATTTATTCTATGTTTCTTCATCTATGTTGATTAGTTTGATTCTAGGTTTTCATACTCACATCTTGAGTTGAATCAAACTAATGAATACTTAGATGGTATTTCCGATCTATCTTTGATCTAAGTATTCGGCGGATCATCACCACCCAAAAACAACGATATACCCCATATCGGCGCGTGGATTCGCGTGGCCTTGTGGATTCATGGTGCAACCGCTCTCGTGGATTCGGAGCGAGGTACATTCGTGGATTCGAAGGGTACCATTGGGTGAAGACCGTGGATTCGGTTGGACGTCGTGGATTCGACGTTGGACGCTGAGGATTCGGCGTTGGCGGCGCAGATCGTGGATTCGAGAAGCGTCGTGGAGCGAGCGGGAAGATCTACTAGGAGCGTATGAAAAAGGTTGAGTCGTCTGTGAGTACGTTATATCACCTTGTACGTGTGTTAATTCTAGTGGATTTCGCCGTGTTATCGGTCCCGTAGTTTTTTTACTCCGGTTTGGAGTTTTTCCACGTAAAAATCTTGCGTGTTCATTTATTTTCCGCATTGGGTTTTATTGCGCAATGATTTTTTGAGTGTTTATTGTTTACACCTATTCACCCCTGTGACACCCCCGGAATTTGGATTAGTCCTCTATATAAATGATATAATAGGACTAAATCTCTAACCCGGCTATAGCATTTTGGATGGTAGCAAGATCCAAGAGGAACATGAGAGTTAAGCGTGCTAGAGCTAGAGTAGTTCTAGGATGGGTGACCCCCTGGGAAGTGGGGCGTCACAGTTGGTATCAGAGCCATTCACCAGCCGGAAATGTGAGATGAGTCTCGGCTGAGCCAGGGTTATATAGCGGGTAGAGCGAGGCTCCCCGGCTAATGACCGTTGTGAGTGGAGTGCAGCTCCTCACAAGGTCGGCTAAGGCTAGCGAGACGAGTCTCACATCGCCTGGTGCTTGTGAGTGTGCTTGAGCCTGACGTGGACGTCAGGGCTTAAAGGGGGGAAGAATGTGACACCCCCGGAATTTGGATTAGTCCTCTATATAAATGATATAATAGGACTAAATCTCTAACCCGGCAATAGCATTTTGGATGGTAGCAAGATCCAAGAGGAACATGAGAGTTAAGCGTGCTAGAGCTAGAGTAGTTCTAGGATGGGTGACCCCCTGGGAAGTGGGGCGTCACAACCCCCCTCTAGGTGTTTTTTCCCCTATTTAGATCCATATAGTTATAACCCAACAAGTGGTATCAGAGCGGGAATAGGGTTGTAAACAATAGTTGAAGGTGGAAACATCAATCGACCCCCTTTCTTTGATGGAACAAATTATGCGTACTGGAAAGTGCGGATGAAAGCCTTTTTAATTTCCATCGACGAAAGGGTGTGGCAATCAATTGAATTAGGATGGTCTAATCCAACTGAATTTTTAGATGATGTTCGCACCTTAAAACCGAGGTCGAAATGGACCAAGGAAGAGATAGATGCTTCTTCTTACAATGGCAAGGGAATTAATGCTTTATTTAATACTTTGTCACAAACTGAGTTCTCTCGCGTCTCGGCATGTGAGACTGCGAAAGAAATCTGGGATGTTCTTCAAGTTACGCATGAGGGAACTAACCTAGTGAAGATTCAGAAACTGCAAATGCTTACGAGCAAGTTTGACTCTATCTCTATGGCAGAGAATGAATCTTTCACTGACTATTACACACGATTGCAAGACAACGTAAACTCATGTGCTAACTTGGGAGAGAAGATTCCAGAATTTAAAGTTGTAAGAAAAATTCTTAGAACTCTTCCTGAACGATTTCGCCCGAAGGTTGCAGCCATTGAAACAATTAAACACCCGGACGAAATGCATGTAGAAGAATTAGTAGGTGCTTTACAAACTTATGAAATGACATTTCCTACTAACTATTCTTCTGGAAAAGCATCCTCTTCTAAGTCTTCAGGTTACGCATTGAAATCAACTAAGGAAGAAGACGCGGATTCATCCTCCTCGGACGACGACGAGAATCTTTCTATGGAGGACTTTGAGAAGCAGCTTGCTCTCTTGACAAGGAAGTTTCGCCGCAACTTCCGAAGGGGTAATTCAAGCAAGACTCCATCCTTCGGAAAGTCGAAGAAAGGCAAGGGTCCTTCAAGTTTCAAGTCAAGAAACCAAGAGAACTTCTCAAAGGATAAGAAAAGTTCAGAGGGACAAGTTCAGTGCTTCAAATGTCGAGGCTACGGCCACATTTCAACGGAGTGTCCCAACAAGAATCCGGCAAAGAAGAAGGCGATGCAAGTCGTCACTTGGGATGACAACTCAACGTCAAATGAGTCATCGTCAAGTGATGAAGAAGACTCCGCGACAGCATTCCACGCGTCCACCTCTTCACCCTTCATGTGCTTAATGGCAAGAACATCCGAGTCATTGTCCAACTCCACTGATGAAAAGATTGCAACGGACAATGAATCTGATGATTCGGAAGGTGAAGATTTTGCTCTTGTAGAGTTATTTAGGATCCACAAGGATCTAAATAGGTACTATCAAACACCTAGAGGGGGGTGAATAGGTGTAATATTATAAAAACCAATCTCAGTGCAAAAATAAAAACTAATGCGGAAAATAAAAATCAACACACCGAGATTTACGTGGAAACTCCAATCCAGGAGAAAAACCACGGGACCAACACGCAATAACAATCCACTAAGAATTGAAGAATAACAAGGTGATTACCGACTCCACGGACTCGAACCCCTCCTTCAACTTCTTCGGACCTTGCGCTCACCGATTGGATGTCCACGCAATAACAATCCACTAAGAAACGAAGAATAACAAGGTGATTACCCCTCCTTCAATTTCTTCGGACCTCGCGCTCCACCGATTGCACGTCCACTGCACACGTTCGAATCCACGAACGCCACTCGAATCCACTAGCACACGTTTCGAATCCACGAAACGCCTTTAGCACACCGAATCCACAATGCCACGTCGAATCCACGACGCAAATAGCCGATAAAGAATATAGGCTTCGATGGTGATCCTTTGCTTAGATTCTCATTGAGGAACCGTAGAAGAAATCTCTAAGCAAAGACTAGATCAATTCGACAAAAGATAGATCTTGGAAGAACCGTCGAATTGACCTAAAAGAGGCTATAAAGAAGAACGGTAAAAACCTAGCCTCTAGGGTTGCTCTCAAGTGTTTTATAAAATAAACGGTATAGCTCCCACGTTTTTGAGAAACCCTAAATGTCTATTTATAGTTTAGAAACCTTTGGAAAGAGATAAGCATCAAAAACTGACTTAACAGAATTTTTCCCGCACGACGATCCGGATCGGATTTACGGCGATCCTGATCGTCGTCTTTTTTCAGCAATTCCTGAAAAAAACAAGGTTCGGGATCCGGATCGGAATTCTGATCCGGATCGTGCCGATCCTGATCGGAAATTCTGATCCTGATCGGAATTCCTGAAAAAACAGTTTTTGACTTTTATGCAATGAAACCTTATCCAAGTGTTTCTAAACTACTCAAATGTATTCGGATCACCAAAATTATTTAGTTAAACGTACCTGATCAATCCGAATCCATTTTCCTTGAGATTGATGTATATGATCCATAATTCTTCAACTTCAATCTTCAAGACTCGAAATACTGAGTGTCAACTTGAGCTCTTGTTGAATCTTCTCTAAGTCTTCAATTGCTGATTGACAATTTGATCACTTCAAGACTCCGACTCAACTCACTGACTTGACTCACGAAATATGCCAACACACAAAGCCGTAACAATCTCCCCCTTTGGCAATTTCGTGACAAAACCCAAAATACATAAAAACGCTCAAGTCACTCATCTTAAACCAAAAAATCGAAATTCAATGTCATCACCAAAACATTGATTTTCTTTGCGTGAAAGATCCAATAAATACAAAATTACATTTGAACCAAACAGTCCTAGAACATACTCTATGACTTAGGACTTGGAGTCTTAAAGTGATGTAATTCCTGCAAAACAAAACTCCAAACAAAATCAAACGTTAGTCGTTAGAAATTAAAATCCTACATTTGATCCGTCTTCCTTTTGGTTCTTTTGTTTTTCGGCTCTTTCAATTTTTTCTTTGTCTCCCCCTATCTTGAGCATCTCTAACATGTTCTCCATGTTTTCCATGTTCTTGAGCATCTATGTTCTCCCCCTTTGTGATACGATCATCATTTTCCGTTCTCCCCCATTTTCCATTTTCGTTTGTACTCTCTTGATGATCTCATCTCCGTCCTCATTTCTCTTCTCCCCCTTTTTGTCACAAATTGTCAAACAGTGAACATACTAGACAAAAGGAAATCACTAACAACATTAGTTCATAGAGAAAGAGAGATAAAAGCTCAGTTCCGGTATATAACAAAAACACAGATTGCGTACCGGTACTCAAGAACAAAAATCAAATAGTTTCTTGAAACAAATCCAGATTTTGAAATCTTTGAATTACCGATTTGTATTCCATCAAGAAAACAAAATAAGTGCTTTAACCAATGAATTAACAAGATGTCATTCAATCCAATTTTCTTTCATTAGAATAATTTAGAAAAATAAAAACCAGAAAGAGTATGTAAGCACTTTAGCGCATCAACTTTAAACAAAAGTCATCGTTTCATGCAACAAGAAATAGATTATACCAAATCTATCAAAAATACTCAAAAATGAAACGAAAATTTATGAAAATTAAAACTCTTAAAGTTGAACAATTTCAATTACATCTATCTTGATCTTATGCGTAATGCCTTTATCAAATCATCAATTTTGGTAAAGAAAATGAATTACAAAGATCAATAGATGTTTGAAATCCCCGATAAGTTAGATAATATATCTAGACAATCTGTTGAAGGAGTGGCTCTTCGAGCATCTTATATCAAAAATCCCACCTTATACCAACCATGAAATATGACTGAGTCAAGTATTTCAATATGCATTTCGTCAACATTTTTAAAACAAAAATTTGCTTTGCATTCATGGAGTATCTTTTTCTTTCTTTCTTTTCCTCCATGTGGTGGTAGTTTTCACACTCCTCATTGGGATGTAACTCTTTCCACATCTTTTGAGCATTTTACTTTTCTTTGACTCCCCCTCAATTGGCTATCAATTATTTAATATATAAGGTATTCAACCAAAAATTGATCTCGCATTCATACTCGACTAAGCAATCAAATAAGATAATGACTATACCAAGAGATCATTGAGAGAGAAATTGACTTTGATCACTTAAAAGATGAATTAATTAACATAAATGATCATTGCAACATTGAAATATTATGATATCAAAAGCATAATAAATTTCTAAATGCGTGAAAGGATGCAATTAAAGTCAATTTAACCAATGCTCAATTAAACAACTCCTCTAAATGAAGTGTCTTCAAGATTATGAATAAGGAGTCAAGTTGATAATCCAAGAAAACTTAATTTGGAGTGAATGAAAGTGAAATCTTTTTATTCAATGCACTTGTTCGTTAAAACCCTTTTGTTAAAAAAAACAAAAATAAAAACCAAGAGCATTGAAAACCATGTAATGCAAAGATTAAGAAAAATATGAAGGAAAAACCAATCAAAGCATTACATACAGTCATAAGCTAATTAGAACTTAAGACAAGGAAAGATATCACCTTTCCGAATCCAAAATCGTCGGATCTTGGGTTGTCTTGATTCATTGTGCCCGGGGTTGGTAGCTTTGACTGTTGATCCACCTTAGGTCTTTGCCTCGCAATAATCCACTTGAATGATTGATGTTGTGGCTCGGACCTTTGGTGGGTTGAGTGAACTCCTTTGACTTGATGTGTCTTTTGATTCCGTTGAGTCCGCTCCGTAGATGAAGTCGCCGAAAGATTTTTCTTTCTCTTTTTCGGGCAAACCTTCACCAAATGTCCTTCAAGTCCACAAAGGTGACATGTCCTTCCTTTCGATTTCATTGTGGAACTTGAAGCATGCGCAGTTTGGTCCTTTTTAAATCCCAAACCAACCTTGCTTGCTTGACCTAATCCGGACATACAATTAAGTTTCTTGGAACCGGTTGAAAACCTTTGTATGTCGGATTTAAGTTCATGAACTTGCTTGGTCAAAGCTTGGTTGGTGACATGAATCTCCTCAAACTGCTTTTCTAGAAAACCAATCTTGTCCATATATGATTTTGCATTCATCTCCGATTGGTTTAGCTTTTCTTGGAGGATTTTATTGTTATCTAATACCCGTCCATGTTCCTCCTCGAGATCATGAAGTTTGATCTTTAAAGCTTGATTCTCGTCTTGAACTTCATGTCGTTGCTTCCTCAACTTCTTGTTAAGTTTGGCCATCTTCTTTGATTCCGCAAGAAGTTGTTGGTATGCCTCAACGAGTTCTTCTTCGTCCGACTCCCCCTCACTTGATGACTCTCCGCCGGTTGTTGATGTTTCATGCAAAATTAAAGGAATAGAGTCAGTGACTAAAGATGATAGGCACAAATTAGAAGAGGGAATTTGAGAGGCATGAGAAGCAACAATTTTTTCTTTTTCCTCTTCACTTGAGGTCGATTCATCGAAACTAGAATCGTCCCAAGTTTTTGCTTGCAAAGCCTTCTTTTTGTATGATTTCTTAGAAGGACAATCCGTTGAAATATGGCCGTAGCCTTTGCATCGATAGCATCGGATTTCCCCTTCGAAATCATCGTTTTCTTTTTCTTTAGAAGGTTTTGCAACGCCTTTGAGTTTAGAGGATTTAGAACCCGATGATCCTTTAGATGGTTTCGTGGATGAAGATCCATCGGTTCGATTCTTCCAAAATTTCCGACGAAATTTCTTTGTGATCCGCGCCAGTTGTTCTTCAAAATCGGCAAAAGAGATTTCATCGTCGGAACTCGATTCGTCATCTTCTTCCTTTGTTGATTTGAATGCAATACCTGTAAGCTTAGAAGAAGACTTGGAAGAATTTTGATTAGTAGGAAAAGTCATCTCATAAGTTTGCAAAGCACCTACTAATTCCTCTACACTCATCTCATCCGGATGACTAACGGTTTCAATGGCGGTAACCTTTGCCCTAAACCGTTCCGGAAGAGTCCGAAGAATCTTTCTTACAATTTTCGACTCCGGGATCTTTTCTCCTAAATTAGCACATGTATTAATTACATCTTGAAGCCTAGTGTAATAATCTGTAAACAATTCATGCTCTTCCATATGAATAGAGTCAAATTGACTTGTAAGCATCTGGAGCTTTTGAATTTTTACAAGATTAGTACCTTCATGTGTAATTTTGAGAATATCCCAAATTTCCTTCGCGGTTTCACACGCGGAAATTCGTGTAACTCAGTCTAGGAAAGAGAATTATATAAAGCGTTCATACCTTTCCCATTGTAAGAAGATCTTTCGGTTTCCTCTTTAGACCATCTAGAGCGAGGTTTTGGGGTAGTAGAAAGCGTTCATACCTTTCCCATTGTAAGAAGATCTTTCGGTTTCCTCTTTAGACCATCTAGAGCGAGGTTTTGGGGTAGTAGAATTTCCTACTTCCTCAACCGGATGCACCCAACCGTATTCAACGGTTTGCCATACCCGCTCATCAATAGAGATGAGAAAAGCTCTCATCCGCATTTTCCAATATGCATAATTGGTCCCATCAAAAAGAGGAGGTCTAAAAATATTACCACTTTCACCCATTATGATAGATAAACCTAAAACCCGCTCTGATACCAATTGTAGAGTTATTTAGGATCCACAAGGATCTAAATAGGTACTATCAAACACCTAGAGGGGGGTGAATAGGTGTAATATTATAAAAACCAATCTCAGTGCAAAAATAAAAACTAATGCGAAAAATAAAAATCAACACACCGAGATTTACGTGGAAACTCCAATCCAGGAGAAAAACTGTAGAGTACCGGGACTTTGTGGAGTGTACCGACCTCGCAAGATGGCGTGGTGCGGAGGAATCACCTTGGACGTGTTCCATTTTTGTTTGCAGTTGATTTCGGGTTGGTTTGGATCTACGCGGAAGCCCCAGCTTGATTCGGGGTTTTTTCGGGCATTGTGCGCCGATAAAAGATTGGTTTGGGAAGCCTCGACTCCACCGTGGTGTGCAGAAAAATTGGGAAACACTTAGAACAGGTGTATTTTATGATTACAGCGAAGTTCGGGAGGTTCCGGATTGACGCGGAGGATCTGAGGGCAAAAAGTGAGTTGGAACTGGCAATTTTGGAGCCGGTTTTTTGATTGAGCACACCGACTCCACAGTTGAGCTTTTTGAGTTGGAAAAGCTGTGGACATGTGTATTTTCAGATTACAGCGGAGTTCGGGAGGTTTCGAACTGGTGCGGAGGCCCCGAAGGCAAAAAGTGACTTGAAGTTGGCGTTTGATGGATTAATTAATTAATTTAATTGATTTAATTAATTAACTCATTTGTGGTCTGTGAAGGAAATTAATGAATGGAAGTGTAATGAAAGAAAAAGGAATTAAGAGGGTGTAGAATTAGTGTTGGTGTTGGTGTTTGGAGAGAGTGTTGGGTTTCTTGTTCACCATGGACCATGCACCATGCACCAAGCACCTCAAATTAGCACTAATTAGCACCTTGCCACGTCATCGTCTCCTCCAAAACAAGAACAGAGTAATTTTCCTCAAACAGAGGAATGAGTTAATAATGGAAAAGAAGAAAAAGAAGAAGATTTAAAGGGAAGTAAAAAAGGGATTTTGATCGTCTCGACGGCACGAATCCATCGCTACTAGCCGCGTGGAGCCAAGCGGAGCGTGCGCGAAGAACTTGTTTAAGGAGTAGTAACTCTTTTTTTTGAAGCTTGGGTTTTTAGGATTTTGTTGATGGATTTGGAGTTGTTTTGGATTTTGGAGGATGCTAGTGTGTGTGTGTGTGTGTGTGGTTGGTTGCGGTTCATGGGTAGAGGAGAGGCAGCAAAGGCGCCGCGCGGGTAGAGAACGGATTTTTCTTGTGCACAGTAATGGGTAGTTTCGTAATTTTACTGTTCCAACCACCCCAGAGCTGATTTATGCCCCTCGTTACCTGCTTCCTCACCCACTCTTGAGCACCATTTCTCCACCATCATCCTTGCTGCCAGAGAAGAAGAAGAAGGAGAAAAAGAGAAGAAGTGGGTAAAGGAAAAATTTGAGGAAGTGAGTTTAGAGAGGTGGTGATGCTTGAGGTTGGTTTTTGACCCTGCTTGAAGCCGGGAGGAGCCGAGTGGATGCGCGCGCGTCGACCTCCTAGCAAGGTAAGCTTGCAGTTCTTTTTGTGAGTTGGTTTCTTGGGTTTTGTTTGGATTTTGGATGGTTGGTTTTATGAGTGCTATGAGAATGTATGGTGGGTTACCTATAAGATGATAATATTGGACTTAGTGGATTTGTGAATTTAGTATGTAATTGTGTTAGTGCGTTTAATGTGTGCGTTGGATAATGTATGTGCCCTTGGAAGCTTTTAAAGGATCATATGAGTATTTTGTTGGTTGCGAGTTGACTGTGGCCTCGGGTATATGTGTGGTTGGACTTAAGTAATTCATGATTGTGTGATCTAGTATTTTTTTAAGTGTGTTGTGGATTTCTTTTGGTGAATAAATTAGTAAGAGTATTAATTGGTGCCGAATTGGGAGCTTTCTTGGAATTTTGTTGGTGTGGTGGTTTATGGTGTGTGCTATTGGGTTATCCTTTGTTGTTGGAGCTATAGGATTGTATATGTGGGTGTATGCATTTTTTGTAAGAATGAAATTTAGAGGGTGCTGTGATTCTCTATGATGGTGTTAGAGAATGTGAAATGAGTTGTTGACTGTGGGTCTTTGTGTATATGTGGACTTTAATTAGTTGTGTGCAAATGGAGATAATTAAGTGTAGTGGAACTTCCAGAATAATATATGTGATCATGTATTTTATCTTGGGGCAGATGTTTAATGATGATGCTATGGTGAATTGGAGGTGTGCTTGAGCCTTGCTTGCTGTTGCTGTGGGATGCTATGGGTGTGAATTTGAAGCTGTGAGTTATATGTTAAATTATGATGGAATTAAATTATGCATGCTGTTAGTGATGAGGTGAAATTAATTAGACTATGGACTTTATTTATTGTGTGTAATTGGAGTTGCAGTTCAGTGTAAGCCATTGGAGTTGAGGTGGGCTTGATGCGGGCAGTTTTTTTTATGCTGGTTTTTTCCTTGTGAGGACTCGAAGGAATTTATTGGAGCTTCGAGGAGTTTTTCCGGATTTGCAGCACGGTTTTTGAGGTTTCGTCAGTTCGAGATTTCGGCACTTCACCGACTTCAGCAATTGCCTGCAGAAAGCGTTCCAGGTGGGTTGGAATTTCTCCAAAATTTATGGAATGCCCTCTAATGCTTCTGTAAGCATATTGATCATGTTTAGCTTATTTATCATATATTGATCATGATTAGCTGATTTATTATATAATGATAAATCTGATGATTGCCTAGAAAATTGTAGAATTACATTCTTGAGCCCCAGTCATTCTTAGTATGATCTAGAGGTTATTTGACACTAGACTGCATGTTCATTTGAGTTTCAGGCTGCATCTGGACCTTCATATATTTTTAGTACCCCGTTTTAAATAAAACTCCATTTTAAAAGGGTTTTTAATCTTGAGAACATTATGAATGGTCCAGATGGTTCAAGTTGCATGTGTCCTCGCGCCAGAGGGCCGAGTGTATTTTTAGCGCAATGACTATCGAGTCTTAGTTGTCATGAGAGTTTTTCCTCCTTGTTGGGATTGATGGGTTTATTCTAGATCATGGGTTATGTTTCTGATTTAGAGGTGGAGGTGGTTCTCCCACTTAGCTCTGAGGATATTTGGAGTTCTGGCAGACCGAGTCGCGGAGGTTTCCCGACTCAGCCATGGTCGTGCATTATCAGATTGAGTCGTTGAGGGTTCTCCGACATAGCTGTGAGAGTGTTTGGGCTATTCATATTGAGTCGAGGCTCTTTTTCCGACAGAGTTGCACTTTTGAGCATCGAGTTGCCGATCTGTTTGATCGTGGACTATAGCCTGCATGTGCCGCTTATGAGACAGTGATACAGATGAGATACTTGAGTTCGGTGGGGTCGCTCCCCTCGAGCTACCACCCGGGTGTGTGTGATGATACCGAGCCTGACGAGGCTGCGATGATGCGACTAGTTGATACACTAGAGTTCGCTTGTGATAGTCCGTGTGGGACGCCCTACGTAAGTCCCGTCCCAGTGAGGATGAGGTGGCAGTAGGTTTGGCGCAGGCTTGACTGGACCCTATGAGGCAGTCATTGAGATTGGGTGACATTGAGAGAGTGATGGCATAGCATGTTCATTGATGAGTTTCCCTTTGAGCATAGTACTTGAGGCATATTATTAGCAGTGTTAGTATATGCATATCGTATCATTGGTAGAGTTTCTTTTGAGCCGTATGATTGAGACCTCCTAGCTGTAGTTTTCTATTCAGCTTACCTTTATTTATCTATCTACCTATCTATCTGCATATCTATCTGTTTGCCTCCAGTAGACTTAGTGGGCATACCGTGGATATTGGGACGGTACCCACTGAGATCTGCCTTTGGTAGTAGATCTCACACCCGCTGCGGTGACAGGTTTGAGGCAGCTGTTCCGGCTTGGTTCGTGCGGAGACAGTAGATCGAGGTGAGGACGCGGCCGATTAGTTCCTTACCAGCATTGAGAGTCTGAGGTAGTTGTACCCAGTTAGTTTCTTTTTTTTCTTTCCACTTTTGTACTGAGAGGGTGAGGTTTGTATTTGACTTTCCTTTTGAGGGACCTGTTTTGAGGATTATATATTAGTGAAGCTTTTTTTTTATTTCTAGTATTAAGCACTTTTTGTTAGCTACTAGTTTTATTTTCAGCTCTGATACATGTGTAGCTTTAGATCTTTTGCAGGGTAGACGCTTCATCTGTACGGCAGTTTCCGTACAGATGGCGGATCTGTTGGCGAGCCCGGGTCGCAGTTTCGACCCCGGGGCGTGACAGATTTAGGTGGTATCAGAGCCTAGGTGTATAGGTCTTTGAGGACTTAGAGACCCTAGGCGATTGGTTGGACATTAGGATGACCGTCGTGAGGGACGTGACTTTAGCGAGAGTCCTGATTGAGTTTGTACCTCCCCCAGAGGAATGGGGTGAGTGATCTTACATGTTATTTCTCTAAAGATGATTATGTTGGCTGCAGACAACATAATACTTTAGAAAGGTTAACATGTTTAGACTTTCGCTTGATTGGGTCGAGAAAGTTTTGGTCCTAATGTTTGTTATGTTGCAGTGGCTTCGATACTTCTGAGATGCCGTACGACGGCGAGGGCATGTTGGCCTTGGATGAGGAGCCCGATCAGCGGGAGGCTGAATGGATAGAGCAGAGTGAGGTCCGGGAGTTACGGGCCCAGGGTAGCCCAGAGGTTGGAGGCGATGCGGCACCAGGAAGAGAACATGGAGCACGTTGTGCGCATGTTGAGCTGAGAGTATCGATTGAGGTATTGCCAATAGTACCTCCAGCCGCGACATCGTCGATTTCGACCCAGTTTGCACTGTGAGCAGTACGGGAGCAGCGAGAGATTGTTGATTGATGTTGTGCATCCGCCAGTTTCATCACCTACAGATTTCGGGGCAGAGTTTGGAGCCTTGGAAGGCCAAACATTGGATTGCTGCTTTGGGAGAGTGTTTGAGGACTTGTTCATCTAGGAAAAACATCAGGTGCCCTTAGTTGTGCACTTTTGGATAAGGACGCCGAGAGAGTGTGGCGTCGAGTTCGTCCTATTGGACCACCAGGAGAGTAGTTGAGGACTTGGATCGAGCTTCGTGCTTTGCTGTTCGAGAACATTCTTCCAACAGTGCTAAGAAGAGACTAGAAGGGGATTTGAGATACCTGGAGCAGGGGAGTTGATCCCTTTAGGTGTGTGTACGTGAGTTGCTGCGACGGTTGAGCAGAGTGCCCCATGTCGCTCAGGATGAGACTCAGGAGATTGATCATGTTTGAGAGGGGGGCTGCTCCGAGATGTTTTTCATTTTGGAAATTCTTGGTAAGCGACCTTGGATTCACTGATTGTGCTTGCTCGATGGATTAACTGAGGATCTGCGATCACGTCCAAGAGGGACGAAGAGCGAGGGACCAGCTCCAGAGAGAGAGAGAGGTCCAACATCGTTGGATTTGGGATGGTTGAGCGGATCGAGGTTGTTATGATTCCAGTCTCAAGATTTTGAGTCTCAGAGGAGACGAAGACCAGGAGGTTTCAATAGTCAAGGCACTAGTATAGTGTCAGGATAAGTATATTCTTGCAGGGAGCCGCATTCATCGCCTTAGAGTGACTTCAGGGAAAAAGGGCGATGCTATTCATATATTTAGTCAGGACGTCTTCAGGCAGAGGGTCCCAAGGTGGAGCTCTTGGAATTACCGCTTGCGACGGCACCCCACTACCCCTTCTTCAGGACGTAGAGGTACCTCCGACTTACCGGCAGGCTGAGAGAGCCGTGTTGCCGAGATGGATAGAGCGATGGCTACCAGTATCTAGAGGTTGAGGTTGTGCAGCCGGTTGAGGACGCCAGGATAGTGAATCGCGTCCTGCCAGGTGTGGTCGCTTTCGGTCATCAGAGTTAGAGTATGTTGATGCCGACACCGCTTGAGTGTGTTTTAGTAGAGCGAGGATAGCTTCGCGTGGGACAGAGATGGGACTATTGACTTGTGCACGTGAGGATTAGGTTCCAGTTCACGTTTGGCACATGGATGAGTGTTGCCAGTCCTGCCCAGTGCAGTTGGGACTTTGGATTTGATCCTAGAGTTGTTAGTCCTACATTAGTTTCCAGATGTTGACATGAGATTGGATAAGGATTGGTTATTCCAATGTTAGGCCACCATGAATTGTCGAGAGAGGACAATGACCCTCCGTGGACCTGGTCAGGAGGAGCGTGTTTATAGAGGAGGCTAGACCACGACAGAGGTTGAGTCGTGGTCGTATCGCTTGCTAGCGATTGTTGAGAGGTGCCTGCGGCGGCACCGGGATTAAAGGATATCCTTATCGTCGTGTGATCCCGGGTGTGAGTCTACTTGAGCTGTCTTTAAGCCGCCGTTTAGTGAGATTGAGATCAAGTTAGTGATCGACGTGGTTTTGGAAACCGCGCCGACTGTGGCAGTATTCTTTGAAGTATGAACTGTGAGACAGAGAGCTGATAGCGCAGTTGCGGGATCTGATGGATCAAGCGGGTCTGAGTGACCCAGAGCCACGTTGTGGGTGTAGGACTGTGAGGATCTGAGACATTGATGCTTGTGTATGTTGCCACACCGTTGATACACGGTGGTGATGCCACGCCGTTGGTGCACGACAGTGATGCTACGTTGTGAGTACACAACGGTGAGAGTTCTTTGATGGTTCGAACACAGACAGGTTGGATTGTGTTGCGGCAAATGCCCTTTGTGAGATTGATAGCGTTATGGAACCATACAGCCGAGGGCTGTGCCCTGATTGTGTACAGGAACCTGTAAGGGCATTATGAACTTTTAGCGGGGTCAAGTGGATTGACTAATGCCCTGTCGCCTTTAGGATTTGAGGAATTTAGTGTTCCAGCTGTGTTTGGACGGGTCGGCAGCCGGACCCGTCATGGATATTTGGATTTATCTCCGAAGTGGCTAAGAGCTTGGGGAGCACTTGAGGATAGTGCGGCAACTTCTAAGAGGGGAGAAGTTGGTTGTGTGGTTGAAAGAGTTTGCGCTTGGGCTTTGGAAGGCTCCATGCTTTGGCTGTGATTACAGCTGTGAGGGTGACTGAGAACCCAACGAAGAGTTATGCCGATGGGAATTAGCCTATGCCTATGTCAGCGACAAGGTCAGAAACTCTTGGACTATGCAGAGCCAGTATAGCTTCGAGGAGTTAAGCTGAAGAGGATACCAGCATTGACGTGGATGTTGCCTGTGATAGAGAGAGCATGAAGTTATCTAGAGACCCTTGAACCTGAAGTACGTGGTTACTCAGGATGGTTTTAGCTGAGGCAACGCCGGTGGATAGAATTATCAAGATGTATGAATGGTAAACTATAGTGTTATCCCGGCAAGGACATTATGATCAGTACACCTTGGTTAGGCGAGCAGTGTACCCTTGGAAAGAGGTGATCGAATTAGTGGATGCCACCTTTAGATCTGGGGAAATTGAGAGTTAGAGGTTGAGCCTCTTCCCTGTGGATGGATGTGAGAGTTTATTTGCGGAACTCTAAGCATTTTGGTTGCTAAGGAACAACGGGGGAGTTATGCCAATTGGAGGCTTAGCGTTGGAATTGGAGATCGTGATTTTGGAAGCCACCAGCCGAAGGGATATATATAATTTTGAGTTTATGCGGGGAGTTTGATCCGCGAGTTTTATCGGGCTGGATGAAGTGTATTGGATCACCCTCATGTTTTGGATTTCACTTCCTTGAAGTGGGACGAGCATTGGAGCTATTAGGAGCGACCGATGCAATTCTTGCTGGCGAGACAGAAGAATTTTGCAGTCGGGTCTTACCTTTGGTGAAGGTTCAGTGAAACCATCATGATGAGTGAGAATGACCACTTCAGAGCTTGAGGATGTGTTGAGGATCTCCTATCCCCATTTGATTGAGACACCCTCCTGAGTTATGGATTTATTCTGGTTTCGAGGACGAAACCTTTTTTAAGGAGGGGAGAGTGTAGAGTACCGGGACTTTGTGGAGTGTACCGACCTCGCAAGATGGCGTGGTGCGGAGGAATCACCTTGGACGTGTTCCATTTTTGTTTGCAGTTGATTTCGGGTTGGTTTGGATCTACGCGGAAGCCCCAGCTTGATTCGGGGTTTTTTCGGGCATTGTGCGCCGATAAAAGATTGGTTTGGGAAGCCTCGACTCCACCGTGGTGTGCAGAAAAATTGGGAAACACTTGGAACAGGTGTATTTTATGATTACAGCGAAGTTCGGGAGGTTCCGGACTGACGCGGAGGATCTGAGGGCAAAAAGTGAGTTGGAACTGGCAATTTTGGAGCCGGTTTTTTTGATTGAGCACACCGACTCCACAGTTGAGCTTTTTGAGTTGGAAAAGCTGTGGACATGTGTATTTTCAGATTACAGCGGAGTTCGGGAGGTTTCGAACTGGTGCGGAGGCCCCGAAGGCAAAAAGTGACTTGAAGTTGGCGTTTGATGGATTAATTAATTAATTTAATTGATTTAATTAATTAACTCATTTGTGGTCTGTGAAGGAAATTAATGAATGGAAGTGTAATGAAAGAAAAAGGAATTAAGAGGGTGTAGAATTAGTGTTGGTGTTGGTGTTTGGAGAGAGTGTTGGGTTTCTTGTTCACCATGGACCATGCACCATGCACCAAGCACCTCAAATTAGCACTAATTAGCACCTTGCCACGTCATCGTCTCCTCCAAAACAAGAACAGAGTAATTTTCCTCAAACAGAGGAATGAGTTAATAATGGAAAAGAAGAAAAAGAAGAAGATTTAAAGGGAAGTAAAAAAGGGATTTTGATCGTCTCGACGGCACGAATCCATCGCTACTAGCCGCGTGGAGCCAAGCGGAGCGTGCGCGAAGAACTTGTTTAAGGAGTAGTAACTCTTTTTTTTTGAAGCTTGGGTTTTTAGGATTTTGTTGATGGATTTGGAGTTGTTTTGGATTTTGGAGGATGCTAGTGTGTGTGTGTGTGTGTGTGGTTGGTTGCGGTTCATGGGTAGAGGAGAGGCAGCAAAGGCGCCGCGCGGGTAGAGAACGGATTTTTCTTGTGCACAGTAATGGGTAGTTTCGTAATTTTACTGTTCCAACCACCCCAGAGCTGATTTATGCCCCTCGTTACCTGCTTCCTCACCCACTCTTGAGCACCATTTCTCCACCATCATCCTTGCTGCCAGAGAAGAAGAAGAAGGAGAAAAAGAGAAGAAGTGGGTAAAGGAAAAATTTGAGGAAGTGAGTTTAGAGAGGTGGTGATGCTTGAGGTTGGTTTTTGACCCTGCTTGAAGCCGGGAGGAGCCGAGTGGATGCGCGCGCGTCGACCTCCTAGCAAGGTAAGCTTGCAGTTCTTTTTGTGAGTTGGTTTCTTGGGTTTTGTTTGGATTTTGGATGGTTGGTTTTATGAGTGCTATGAGAATGTATGGTGGGTTACCTATAAGATGATAATATTGGACTTAGTGGATTTGTGAATTTAGTATGTAATTGTGTTAGTGCGTTTAATGTGTGCGTTGGATAATGTATGTGCCCTTGGAAGCTTTTAAAGGATCATATGAGTATTTTGTTGGTTGCGAGTTGACTGTGGCCTCGGGTATATGTGTGGTTGGACTTAAGTAATTCATGATTGTGTGATCTAGTATTTTTTTAAGTGTGTTGTGGATTTCTTTTGGTGAATAAATTAGTAAGAGTATTAATTGGTGCCGAATTGGGAGCTTTCTTGGAATTTTGTTGGTGTGGTGGTTTATGGTGTGTGCTATTGGGTTATCCTTTGTTGTTGGAGCTATAGGATTGTATATGTGGGTGTATGCATTTTTTGTAAGAATGAAATTTAGAGGGTGCTGTGATTCTCTATGATGGTGTTAGAGAATGTGAAATGAGTTGTTGACTGTGGGTCTTTGTGTATATGTGGACTTTAATTAGTTGTGTGCAAATGGAGATAATTAAGTGTAGTGGAACTTCCAGAATAATATATGTGATCATGTATTTTATCTTGGGGCAGATGTTTAATGATGATGCTATGGTGAATTGGAGGTGTGCTTGAGCCTTGCTTGCTGTTGCTGTGGGATGCTATGGGTGTGAATTTGAAGCTGTGAGTTATATGTTAAATTATGATGGAATTAAATTATGCATGCTGTTAGTGATGAGGTGAAATTAATTAGACTATGGACTTTATTTATTGTGTGTAATTGGAGTTGCAGTTCAGTGTAAGCCATTGGAGTTGAGGTGGGCTTGATGCGGGCAGTTTTTTTTATGCTGGTTTTTTCCTTGTGAGGACTCGAAGGAATTTATTGGAGCTTCGAGGAGTTTTTCCGGATTTGCAGCACGGTTTTTGAGGTTTCGTCAGTTCGAGATTTCGGCACTTCACCGACTTCAGCAATTGCCTGCAGAAAGCGTTCCAGGTGGGTTGGAATTTCTCCAAAATTTATGGAATGCCCTCTAATGCTTCTGTAAGCATATTGATCATGTTTAGCTTATTTATCATATATTGATCATGATTAGCTGATTTATTATATAATGATAAATCTGATGATTGCCTAGAAAATTGTAGAATTACATTCTTGAGCCCCAGTCATTCTTAGTATGATCTAGAGGTTATTTGACACTAGACTGCATGTTCATTTGAGTTTCAGGCTGCATCTGGACCTTCATATATTTTTAGTACCCCGTTTTAAATAAAACTCCATTTTAAAAGGGTTTTTAATCTTGAGAACATTATGAATGGTCCAGATGGTTCAAGTTGCATGTGTCCTCGCGCCAGAGGGCCGAGTGTATTTTTAGCGCAATGACTATCGAGTCTTAGTTGTCATGAGAGTTTTTCCTCCTTGTTGGGATTGATGGGTTTATTCTAGATCATGGGTTATGTTTCTGATTTAGAGGTGGAGGTGGTTCTCCCACTTAGCTCTGAGGATATTTGGAGTTCTGGCAGACCGAGTCGCGGAGGTTTCCCGACTCAGCCATGGTCATGCATTATCAGATTGAGTCGTTGAGGGTTCTCCGACATAGCTGTGAGAGTGTTTGGGCTATTCATATTGAGTCGAGGCTCTTTTTTCCGACAGAGTTGCACTTTTGAGCATCGAGTTGCCGATCTGTTTGATCGTGGACTATAGCCTGCATGTGCCGCTTATGAGACAGTGATACAGATGAGATACTTGAGTTCGGTGGGGTCGCTCCCCTCGAGCTACCACCGGGTGTGTGTGATGATACCGAGCCTGACGAGGCTGCGATGATGCGACTAGTTGATACACTAGAGTTCGCTTGTGATAGTCCGTGTGGGACGCCCTACGTAAGTCCCGTCCCAGTGAGGATGAGGTGGCAGTAGGTTTGGCGCAGGCTTGACTGGACCCTATGAGGCAGTCATTGAGATTGGGTGACATTGAGAGAGTGATGGCATAGCATGTTCATTGATGAGTTTCCCTTTGAGCATAGTACTTGAGGCATATTATTAGCAGTGTTAGTATATGCATATCGTATCATTGGTAGAGTTTCTTTTGAGCCGTATGATTGAGACCTCCTAGCTGTAGTTTTCTATTCAGCTTACCTTTATTTATCTATCTACCTATCTATCTGCATATCTATCTGTTTGCCTCCAGTAGACTTAGTGGGCATACCGTGGATATTGGGACGGTACCCACTGAGATCTGCCTTTGGTAGTAGATCTCACACCCGCTGCGGTGACAGGTTTGAGGCAGCTGTTCCGGCTTGGTTCGTGCGGAGACAGTAGATCGAGGTGAGGACGCGGCCGATTAGTTCCTTACCAGCATTGAGAGTCTGAGGTAGTTGTACCCAGTTAGTTTCTTTTTTTTCTTTCCACTTTTGTACTGAGAGGGTGAGGTTTGTATTTGACTTTCCTTTTGAGGGACCTGTTTTGAGGATTATATATTAGTGAAGCTTTTTTTTTATTTCTAGTATTAAGCACTTTTTGTTAGCTACTAGTTTTATTTTCAGCTCTGATACATGTGTAGCTTTAGATCTTTTGCAGGGTAGACGCTTCATCTGTACGGCAGTTCCGTACAGATGGCGGATCTGTTGGCGAGCCCGGGTCGCAGTTTCGACCCCGGGGCGTGACAAAAAACCACGGGACCAACACGCAATAACAATCCACTAAGAATTGAAGAATAACAAGGTGATTACCGACTCCACGGACTCGAACCCCTCCTTCAACTTCTTCGGACCTTGCGCTCACCGATTGGATGTCCACGCAATATCAATCCACTAAGAAACGAAGAATAACAAGGTGATTACCCCTCCTTCAATTTCTTCGGACCTCGCGCTCCACCGATTGTACGTCCACTGCACACGTTCGAATCCACGAACGCCACTCGAATCCACGAGCACACGTTTCGAATCCACGAAACGCCTTTAGCACACCGAATCCACGATGCCACGTCGAATCCACGACGCAAATAGCCGATAAAGAATATAGGCTTCGATGGTGATCCTTTGCTTAGATTCTCATTGAGGAACCGTAGAAGAAATCTCTAAGCAAAGACTAGATCAATTCGACAAAAGATAGATCTTGGAAGAACCGTCGAATTGACCTAAAAGAGGCTATAAAGAAGAACGGTAAAAACCTAGCCTCTAGGGTTGCTCTCAAGTGTTTTATAAAATAAACGGTATAGCTCCCACGTTTTGAGAAAACCCTAAATGTCTATTTATAGTTTAGAAACCTTTGGAAAGAGATAAGCATCAAAAACTGACTTAACAGAATTTTCCCGCACGACGATCCGGATCGGATTTACGGCGATCCTGATCGTCGTCTTTTTTCAGCAATTCCTGAAAAAAACAAGGTTCGGGATCCGGATCGGAATTCTGATCCGGATCGTGCCGATCCTGATCGGAAATTCTGATCCTGATCGGAATTTCTGAAAAACAGTTTTTGACTTTTATGCAATGAAACCTTATCCAAGTGTTTCTAAACTACTCAAATGTATTCGGATCACCAAAATTATTTAGTTAAACGTACCTGATCAATCCGAATCCATTTTCCTTGAGATTGATGTATATGATCCATATTCTTCAACTTCAATCTTCAAGACTCGAAATACTGAGTGTCAACTTGAGCTCTTTTGAATCTTCTCTAAGTCTTCAATTGCTGATTGACATTTGATCTTCAAGACTCCGACTCAACTCACTGATTGACTCACGAAATATGCCAACACACAAAGCCGTAACAGCTCTAGCCTACCACAGCTGTTGAGGGATTCAAAGAAATTGGCTAAGCAAAACAAGGGTTGAGAGGAAGATTAGGATCTCGAAGAAGAACTAAAAAGGGTAAACTTCTCTCTCGACCGATCTTGAAGTGGAAAAGGGATAATCTGACAAAAGTAAATGTTTCCCTTCAAGAGTCCAATGAGCAACTCGAGAAGAATTATATGGATATGGTGAACAAGCGAACTACTTTCTTGAAGCTCAACGGCGAGGCTCGACAGGAAAAATTGGAAATGACGGAGACCTACGCCAACTGAAGGATGACTTAAGAGATTCTCTTCTGGAAGGAGTAAGTTGGACAGACTTCTTGGTTCTTGGTCAAATGAATAAGTTTCTGGCCTCGGATACACTCAAACTGGAGACATTCCAAGTTCGAGTGGGACAGTATTGGTGCCTCAGTCGGTATCTCCTCCTCCGACACCGGGAATTCACGACAAACAACGACAACAAGCCTATTCATCCTTCTCGGGATCGTCAAGACTAAGGTATGTTTTCGTTGTGGCATTTCAGGGCACATAAGGAGAAATTGCAAGACGGGAATCAACGGCACACCTCTAAGCATCTCTGCAATGTTACCAAAAGGTGATATCCTCAAAATCACAATGCAGTTCATTTTTGAAGGAAAAGACCATTGGTAGTTCTCCGGCAAGAACGTCCTTCTCCAGGAGCGAGCACTCGTACGAACAGGACGCTTCACCTAGGCAAACTACGTCAGGATACTTTACGACGCATTCCAAAAGGGGCTTTGGAGTGCGCAAAGGGAATCATGCTCGGTACCTCCGTCTACTCATCTACTCAGACGCTACGCATCTCAAGGATCACCCTGAAACGAAC
>CM054932.1:12774528-12846716 GCA_029168755.2 Tillandsia fasciculata | reverse complement strand
TTGTGAGTTTACAAATATCCATTTTGAGTTAACTCTTACAACAAGTACTAACCACGAATTAAAGCCAACACTCAATTAGGTACATAAGTCATTCCCAACTTACATGCAGATTTTCAGCAACAATGTACTACAAAGAGGACTAAAGATGGTATATCAATTCTTATCCAAATTTTGAAGAGTAAGGTATCAAATTGTTCCTCTTGAAGTCTAGAAAAAATTACCCAACTTGAAATTCACCATTTCATAAAGAGGAGAAAAAGATATTCCAAGATTACCACATGCTGTCCAAAACTGCAATCTGAACAAAGGGCTTCAAAGATGATGAAATTTACCTGGCTAGAAGCAAGATTTAGCCTTCCTCTTCATCACGAAAATTGTGGGTATCTGAGTCCTGGTGAATTCCCCGCAAAAATTAGCCTAAAATTTTACTTCTTCAGTCCTAGGGAGCAAAAACACTAAACATTGCTCAAAACCACATCCAGAATCTTAGCTGTGCACAAAAGTCTCAGAAATGACTCCATTTACCTATTTTAATGTCCAAATATGAGGATCCAGCAAATACAAAAGTTGTAGATATTTAAATCCTGAAAATTTTCCATCAAAAACCAACTTAAAATTCCACTTGTACGTCCCAGGGGAGTAAAAACACTAACCTCTGCTCAAAATCCCCCATAGAAAATAAGTGTCTCAAAGATTGCTATATTTACCTGGTTTAGAGCTCCAATTATGTCACGACCCGGGGGTTTAAATGCGCGGAAGATGAGCCACCGATGCTCCGCTAAAACAAGCATATAATTTTTTTTTTTTTTTTTTTGAAACCATTACTCCCCGGCGCGTGCCCAGACCCGCCGCATATACAAATTTACTCTACAAATGGGCAGAGTCTCCTTTGTATATGCACGGCGTCCTGATTACATCAAACATTCATCTCAAGCATTAACCACACTAATCGAGGTACAAACACATACAACATGCATTCCAAACTTTGCACCAACCTTTATACAAGAAAAAGGGCCGACTGATTTGAAAGGATAAATAATCGCAAGGTTTTAAAAGCGACGCCCACACGACGTCATCATTTTTGGAAAACTGTTTCGAAACCACATAAATCTACAGAGTTTGGAAAAACGGCACCCACCCGATGCCAACTTTTGTAAAACTAGTTCGCAATCGCATAAATTCCACAAGGTTTTAAAATCCGGTGCCCACACGACACCCGCGTTTTAAAAGCGGTTTTCGCAAACGGTTTTCTTTGTTTTTTCACGGTTTTAAAACGGCCAAGTAAAGAAGGAACAGTACTCATTCGCACATATGGAAAAGTAAGAGGCAACATCCACTTCGACCCCACGGGGGTGTCGCAATCCACATCTAACTATCATGAGCAATAAAAGAAAAGGGGAAAAGGAGTCACTGTGTCTGAAGTCAATCAAAGTCAGAACAGCACTCTTGCGGCCTCACCGGTGCCCTAGCACTCGCCCCTGGACGAACCTGTCACGAAGTGGGAAGTCAGTGACTAGAAATAGTATAATAAGCAAAAAGGCTAAAACATAGCAAACCACTGCAACCGGAGCAACCGTCTCTCTCAAACACCGCCTACAATAGTCATACCCTGTATCATAGCAAAAACCGGGCACCCTTCCCGACCACCGCACCGGGCCCCTACCCCGGTGCCCCCTGCCGAGCACCTGCCTCGGCCGTCGAGCACCTACCTCGACATCACCGCTCACACCCCCCACCTATGAGGGCCCCCATTCCTAACGCCACCATCGCGTGGGGTACACGGGTCAACGTACCACTTTTCCGGAAAAGCACACCCTTGCGGAGGCCAATTCGCCGGTGTGCGTGTAGCAAAACAAGAGCCTCAGATCGACAGTAAGCATAATGGTAATAATAATAATAATAGTAATGGTAATGCAGGGTTAGTACATAAATGAGAGGAAATTTACTGTTCACCTTGCCCCAGCATACTATCTCTATCATTAAATTCCTATTCCCACCATCCCCGGGAATGTACCCACCTTGTGTATGTCGTCCGGAGCTCGGCTCGTCCGTGTCCGCGTGCCTACAACGTCCCGCACTCCTGAAGGAACAAGTGCATGTCAAAACTAAGAGATCTGAAACCCACCCTGACTCCAGACCGAAACCAAACAACGGACGCAACCCCGGACTCCGTGTGGCGGAGTTCCCCCCTGCACGGCACCGACCCGTGCGGCGCACACCCCGCCTGCGCACGGCCCCGCGCGGCACCAGCCCGCGCGGGCGCCCCACCTGCGGGCGGCCCCGCGCGGCCATGTGCCGCGCGGCGCGCTGTCCGCGCGCGCGCGGGCGACCCCGCGCGGCACCAGCCCGCGCGGGCGGCCCCGCGCGGCCAAGTGCCGCGCGGCACGCTGCCCGCGCGTGCGGGGCGACCCCGCGCGGCACCGGTCCGCGCGGGCACCCCGCCTGCGGGCGGCCCCGCGCGGCCATGTGCCGCGCGGGCGCGCTGCCCGCGCGGCACCAGCCCGCGCGGGCGCCCCACCCGCGGGCGGCCCCGCGCGGCCAAGTGCCGCGCGACGCGCTCCACCCGCGGGCGGCCCCGCGCGGCCAAGTGCCGCGCGGCGCGCTGCCCGCGCGTGCGGGGCGACCCCGCGCGGCACCGGTCCGCGCGGGCGCCCCGCCTGCGGGCGGCCCCGCACGGCCATGTGCCGCGCGGGCGTGCTGCCCGCGGCGCGGGTGGTCCCGCGCGGTATTGCGCCGTGCGGGCGCGCCGCTCGTGGCCGCGGCGTCTCATCGCCGGCGGCGCCCGCCTCCGATTTGGTGGCGGCGGCGCGGAGATCTACGAAACGAAAACTACAACCCTAGAAAAGCAAGAACACCACAAAGCTCACCTTGATTTGCGAAGGAAGAAGGAGGGAGAAGGAGGAAGAAGGATCGTCCGCTTTTGCCGGCCGGTCCACCCACGTCCGAGTCCTCGGTTATCCCCCGATCTCTCCTTACTTGACCGTTCCAAATCACTACCGTTTCCCCCCTTTTTTTTTTTTGATCGTCACCACCTAGGCGTCGGCTACGAGAGAGCAAAAGAAAGGAGGAAAAGAAATAAAAACCCTAGGTCCCTTCCTATCTCTCAAATATATAAATATACCTCAAAAGCCGTACGGATCGCCAGCACGTATCCCGGAGCACTTACGGAGGGTCCGGACTTCAAAAATTTATTCTGGATGAACCGGGAGTCGGATTCCGGAGCCGATCGCGTCCCCGAGCTCCGTTTCGCGAACCCTACAGCCTAAAAATGTCCGCGGGCCCCGACGGACTGCCCGGAAAAACCCCAAAATTAGACCCTCAGCCGAACCGTCAAAAGAAAGGGAAAACGGAAGGGTCAAAGGAAAGGCCGGGTCTTACACCACTCACCGCTAAAAACAAGTTTCGTCCTCGAAACTTAACCCTCGTCTGCGGTGAAGAGGTCGGGGTAGCACTCCCTCATCTTTGACTCTGGTTCCCAAGTTGCCTCCCGCTCTTCTTGATTGCTCCAAAGCACCTTCACGTAGGGAATTGTCCGATTTCGTAGCTTTTTGTCCTCTCGTGCCAGGATCCGCACTGGTACTTCCTCGAAGCTTAGGTCCTCTTTAAGCTCCATCGCGGAGACGTCGAGCACTCGCGATGGATCGGGGAGATGCTTCCGAAGCATGGACACGTGGAACACATCGTGAACTCGGTCAAGGTTTGGCGGCAGGGCGAGGCGGTAGGCCACCGGGCCGATGCGCTCCAAAATCTCGAATGGTCCCACATACCGTGGGCTCAGCTTGCCTCTCAACCCAAACCGCTTCACCCCCTTTGACGGCGAAACCCGCAATAACACATGCTCCCCCACCTGGAATTCCAAATCGCGACGTCTCCGATCTGCGTAGCTCTTTTGCCGGCTCTGGGCGGTCGCCAATCGCCGTCTGATGAGGCGTACTTTTTCTTTGGTTTCTTCCACTAAGTCCGGTCCCAGAAACTTTCGCTCCCCCAAATCGTCCCAACAGAACGGGGATCTACAATGTCTGCCGTACAATGCTTCGTACGGCGCCATCCGGATGCTCGCTTGGTAGCTGTTGTTGTAAGCGAACTCTACAAGGGGTAGGTAGCTCGACCATCCGTCTCCCAAATCTAGTACGCAAGCCCGGAGCATGTCCTCGAGAATCTGAATCACCCGTTCGGATTGTCCATCCGTCTGGGGGTGGAAGGCTGAGCTGAAGTGTAACTTGGTTCCCAACACTCGGTGTAGACTCTGCCAAAAGTTCGAGACGAACCTTGTGTCTCGGTCGGAAGTAATCGACGTCGGTATCCCATGTAGCCTCACAATCTCGCCGATGTAGACTTGAGCCAATCGGTCGCGTGTCCAGGTCGTGTGGATGGGTAAGAAGTGGGCTGACTTCGTTAGCCGATCTACGACGACCCAGATCGCGTCATGTCCCTGCTGCGAACGGGGAAATCCGGTGACGAAGTCCATCGTGATTTGCTCCAATTTCCATTCGGGCACGGGTAGTGGTTGCAATTTCCCCGCCGGTCGCTGGTGTTCGGCTTTCACCTGCTGGCAAATCCGGCAGTGCGCCACGAATCGCGTCACATCCCCTTTTAGTTTTGGCCACCAGAAAGTCTGTCTGAGGTCCCTGTACATCTTGGTGCCCCCAGGATGCGCCGCGTAGGGGGCGCAGTGCGCTTCAGTTAAGATTTCCCTCTTTAGATCTGGCAGATCGGGCATGCAGATTCGTCCTCGAAACCGAAGAGTGCCATCTGACCCCACAGTAAAGTCTCCCTCCTGTTCTGGGGAAATCCTATCCCGTTCCATCTGTAACTGTGGATCGGCACCCTGGCCTTCTCGAATCCTCTCGAATAGGGTCGGTGCGACTGCCAGAGACATTAGTCGCTCGACTGTCCCTGCCGGTACTATCTCCAATCTCAGGCGTGAGAACTCTGCGATTAAACCCTCCTGCTGAGTGATTGTACTCGCCGAGGTCCCCTCTGTTTGCCTCTTTCTACTCAAGGCATCGGCCACGGCATTTGCCTTCCCGGGGTGGTACTGAATTGACAGGTCATAGTCTTTGAGTAACTCCAACCACCGTCTCTGTCTCAGGTTCAGCTCCTTCTGGGTGAAGAGGTACTTGAGGCTTTGGTGGTCAGAGAACACGTTACAGTGCACACCATAAAGATAGTGCCTCCACAGTTTCAGAACAAAGACCACTGCGGCTAGCTCCAGGTCGTGGGTCGGGTAGTTCAGCTCATAATCCTTGAGTTGTCTTGAGGCATAGGCTATAACCTTTCCTTGTTGCATCAGTACTCCCCCCAATCCTGTTCGTGATGCGTCGCAGTAAACCTCGTAGTCTTCCCCGGGTGTTGGTAAGGTAAGCACAGGTGCACTTGTTAACCGCTTCTTAAGTTCTTCAAAACTGTCTTGGCATTGGGTTGTCCAAACGAACTTTACTCCTTTCCGGGTTAAGCGGTTCAGGGGGGTTGCAATCTTCGAAAAACCCTCGACAAAACGCCTATAGTATCCTGCAAGGCCCAGAAAACTGCGGACCTCTGTCACCGAAGTTGGTTGGGGCCAGTCGGTCACTGACTCCACTTTCTTAGGATCCACCGCAATTCCTGCTGCTGAAATGATGTGCCCTAGGAACCCCACTTTGCGAAGCCAGAACTCGCATTTCTTGAGTTTGGCGTACAACTCCTGCTCCCTAAGAGTCTGCAGAACAACTCGTAGGTGCTCCTCGTGCTCCTCATCGGTGGGCGAGTAGATCACCATTGTTGGGTTATAAGTAATTGGATCTAAATAGGGGAAAAAACACCTAGAGGGGGGTGAATAGGTGTAAACAATAAACACTCAAAAATCATTGCGCAATAAAACCCAATGCGGAAAAATAAATGAACACGCAAGATTTTTACGTGGAAAAACTCCAAACCGGAGTAAAAAACCACGGGACCGATAACACGGCGAAATCCACTAGAATTAACACACGTACAAGGTGATATAACGTACTCACAGACGACTCAACCTTTTACCATACGCTCCTAGTAGATCTTCTCCGCTCGCTCCACGACGCTTCTCGAATCCACGATCCGCGCCCAACGCTGAATCCACAGCGTCCAACGTCGAGTCCACGACGTCCGACCGAATCCACGGTCTTCACCCAATACACGCTTCGAATCCACGAACGTAGTTGCACCTTGAATCCACAAGGCCACGCGAGTCCACGCGCCGATTTAGGGTAAATCGTTGTTTGTTTGGGTGGTGATGATCCGCCGAATACTTAGATTAGAAATAGATCGGAAATACCATCTAAGTATTCATTGATTTGATTCTACTCAAAATGTGAGTATGGAAAACCTAGAATCAAATCAATCAATATAGATGAAGAAACATAGAATAAATCTATTGATTTCCTTTCTTCTCTATATGTGGATTTTTTCTTTTCGGCTATCTTTTTCTATTTTTGCGGATGCCCTAGAAATGAATAAAAGGGTTATTTATAGGTTAGAAACCATTGGAAGAAGATAAGGATCAAAAACTGCCTTTTCTGGAGATTTTACCGACGGCGATCCGGATTGGAATTGGACGATCCGGATCGCAGAAGCAAGAAAGACGATTTCCAGAAAATTGCTAGTTCGGGATCCGGATCGAAGTCCCGATCCGGATCGTTCATACAGTTTCACCAAACATCACGTTCGGGATCCGGATTGCAATTCCTGATCCGGATCGTGCAAGTGAAAAGGTAAAACCAGTGTTCGGGATCCGGATCATGAAATGCTGCGATCCGGATTGAAACAGTGTATGAACGAACACCCTTCGGGATCCGGATTGCCGAGCCCGATCCGGATCCTGAACATGTCCCATGTCCAGTTTTTGATGTTTATGCAATAAAAATTCTTCCAGGTGTTTCTACACTACAAGAAGTATTCGGATCACCAAAAATCTTTAGTTAAACATACCTGATCCTTTTGAATTCTTCTTTCTTGAGATTGAGGTATATGATCCAAAGTTTTTCATCTTCAATCTTCAAGACTTAATACTTTCACGAAATACGCCAACTCAAATTCCGTAACAATCTCCCCCTTTGGCGGTTTCGTGACAAAACACAAATCCACAAAAGAAAATTCAAAAAGGATATTTTTGTTGCTATCACCATACAACAAAAATTTACAATGGAGATCCAAAAATTAGAAACATGAGATAAACTCCTAAAACAGACTCTAGACTTAGACATCTGTACTCTCTGCACAAATAAAGCATTCTTGACAAACAAAAGCGTTAGATACCTCAAGAATTGAAACATACAAAACCAAGTACAGAGATAGAGTTTATTCTCATCATGACATTTGAAGAATTCAGATATGTAAGAGAATCATAGTTAAAAACCAACATATCTTCTAGGCATTCAAGAACCAAATGTCACAAACTGTTAGTCCAACATCAACTTGTTAGTCATATTACATGCCCAAATAGTTAGTCGAATAGTTAGTAGGGACATGCAACCAATCAACAAAAGAAAAACCAAACCAAAGTTGAAGTTGAGATCATACTTACCTTGATATTCACAATGTTCATACATTTTCGTCATTGTTCAAGTTGCATTGTCCAAGTTCTCTCTTAAACTCTCTCCCCCTTTTTGTCACAAATAAAGCCAAAAACGTAGCAAAAGCTACAAAATATAAGGAGAGTTAAAAAGTTCTATTAATATGCACAATCTGAGAACTAAACTACAAGTTAGAACAAAAACTAAATCCTAAAAATCCTGCACAAAAAGAAAAGAGAAAGACAAATCAGTCAAAAAGTGATCATTCATCAGAATCCGAGTCTTCAGAGCTTGTGCAACCCATTTTATAGAACATCTTCTTTACCCGCTTGGTCATTGAATTGACCCTTTTAGTTATGGTAATATGAGCTGCTGTGACGATTTCAAGCTCATTCGAAATTCTTTGCTGCTCCCTCAAAATTTGTTCTTGCTTAACAGATAGTCGCTGTTGTTCCTTGATAATTGATGGTAGTGATGCTTCATCATCTGTGCCAGGTGCTTGTCGAGATGGTGATGCAGCAGTGCTTGTACCGGGCTTCGTTCCAGATGCAGGAGTTGGAGTGACATGTGGCAACTTATGGAGGGATTTGACAATGGTAGACTCATCTATCATGCTCAGACATTGATGATAAGTTGTTGAGGTAATGTCAACCTGAAATTTCTTTAAAATCCTCATTATAATCAATGGAAATGGAATTCTCTCAGTGGGATGAGGATGCTCAACATATCGCGCCATTCTATTCCAGATAATGTACGGAATGTTGATATTCAATGCCGTTGCCTCTGATGGATGTCCTATGAGATACAAAAACAACAACCGATCCCATCTCACAACCTTCGTCTGCATATTTGGAAGTATATTGTAACATGTGATGAAGTTTAAGAAGCGATATTCAAGACGAAGTTCTTTAGATCGAACAGATTTTTCGGTTGATTGTGTTCCCTCGAGACAAATTCCCTCTATAACTTTTCGCCATAATGTGTTTGTCAAATTTACCCCCTTCAAGTAGTGAACTCCTGTCTTGCTGGCTTCCATTCCCAAAACCTCGCCAATCAGTTGTGGAGTAATCTTAAACCTTGTGCCTTGGATATTCGTGTAGAACTCCATAGGACCGTTCTCAAACTCTCGAAGATGCCGTGCATTAGTATAGAAGGTCCTCACATGATGCAAACAGTAGCCAAGGGTTTCTGGGAAACGACATACTTGAATGAGGTTTGCTTGTTCAATCAAAACACCAAATTCAGGGGAGTGACCTCGTAGAGCCTCAATGTTAACGTGCCTTTCGCCAATGCATTCGCGATGTGCAAAAGCTCTAAGACGATCATTGTTAACGAATACTTCTTCAACACGTGGCGGAGAGTCAGGAGCTATTGGCGTGTCAACATTAGTGTCTTGTCTTAGCCCAAAACGTCGAGTAAGTCGTTTCCGTTTCACAGAGATAGTTGGTGCAGACATAGGAGCTTTCCCTGTGTCCAAGGGTGCCTTTCCTTTTGAACTACCAGATGCCTTTTGTTCAGGCAAAGAATCATCATCATCATCTGTCAATGCAGCCCAATCTACCTTATTACAATCCACTTCTGTGTCACTGACCTCAACAAACTCACCCTTTTGTTGTGTTTTCTTAGCTCGCTTTAATTTGTTCGTGGCTCGAGTATGTACCATAGCAACCAGGAGAATAATGATCCAAGAGAATGCCATTGAACAAGGTGCTTTGAGTTTAAAAGGTTTCCTGTGAAGGGCAGCTCAAGAACATGAAAAATCGTCAATTTTGAAAGATTGGAAAAATTGTACCCAAACAATCATAATCATGTAGAGAAGCTAGGAATCAAATTCGTTTTGCAAAAAGAATTTCAAAAATAGATCAATCGCATGATTTACAAAAATTCCTCTTTTATGCCCTAAAATTGAATTTTTAGAAATCGAAGCCTAAAAACTCGTTAATCAGGTAAAAACCCAGCATAAAAGCAAAACTAATCGACCCAGAGTTCTTATTTCAAAAGAAATTTGATCAAAAACCATTCACAAACGAAAAAGATCCATGATTTCTACTCACGTTTTGAAGAAAAGAGAGAAAAACTGTGAAAAACGAGATTTTGAACAATAAAACTTACTTGAGTTCGAAGAACTTTGAGTTTGGAAGTTCCAAGATGCAAGAAATCTAGAGAGAGAAGCTCTAGAGACTTGAGAACAAAAGATTAGGGTAAAAGAAATCAAATCCTCTTTGTTCTTATAAAAACCCTAGCCGTGATCCGGATCGGATCGAGAATGTGATCCGGATCGTCTACCCGCAGGAAGAATTGTTACGGAATTTGAGTTGGCGTATTTCGTGAATATGTTAAGTCTTGAAGATTGAAGATGAAGAAAGCTTGGATCATATACCTCAATCTCAAGAAAGAAGAATTCAAAAGGATCAGGTATGTTTAACTAAATATTTGTGATGATCCGAATACTTCTTATAGTGTAGAAACACCTGGAAGAGGTTTTAATTGCTTAAACATCAAAAACTGGACATGGGACATGTTCAGGATCCGGATCGTGGCTTGCAATCCGGATCCCGAAGGGTGTTTGTTCATACACTGTTTCAATCCGGATCACAGCATCTTATGATCCGGATCCCGAACACTGGTTTTACCTTTTCACTTTTCCAATCCGGATCAGGATTTGCAATCCGGATCCCGAATGTGATGTTTGGTGAAACTGTATGAACGATCCGGATCGGAGACTACGATCCGGATCCCGAACAAGCTATTTTCTGGAAACCGTCTTTTATGCTTCTGCAATCCGGATCGCCAAATCCAATCCGGATCGCCGTCGGGATTTCTTTCCAGAAAAGGTTGTTTTTGATCCGTATATTCTTCCAAGGTTTCTAACCTATAAATAGACCCTATATTCATTTTTAGGGTTTGGGAATTTTAAGCCGTCATTTCCAAAAGGACGGTAGATCCACATATAGAGAAGAAAGGAAATCAATAGAATTTATTCTATGTTTCTTCATCTATATTGATTAGTTTGATTCTAGGTTTTCATACTCACATTTTGAGTAGAATCAAACTAATGAATACTTAGATGGTATTTCCGATCTATCTTTGATCTAAGTATTCGGCGGATCATCACCACCCAAAAACAACGATATACCCCATATCGGCGCGTGGACTCGCGTGGCCTTGTGGATTCAAGGTGCAACCGCTCTCGTGGATTCGGAGCGAGGTACGTTCGTGGATTCGAAGCGTGCCACTGGGTGAAGACCGTGGATTCGGTTGGACGTCGTGGACTCGACGTTGGACGCTGTGGACTCAGCGTTGGGCGCGGATCGTGGATTCGAGAAGCGTCGTGGAGCGAGCGGGAAGATCTACTAGGAGCGTATGTAAAAGGTTGAGTCGTCTGTGAGTACGTTATATCACCTTGTACGTGTGTTAATTCTAGTGGATTTCGCCGTGTTATCGGTCCCGTGGTTTTTTACTCCGGTTTGGAGTTTTTCCACGTAAAAATCTTGCGTGTTCATTTATTTACCGCATTGGGTTTTATTGCGCAATGATTTTTTGAGTGTTTATTGTTTACACCTATTCACCCCTGTGACACCCCCGGAATTTGGATTAGTCCTCTATATAAATGATATAATAGGACTAAATCTCTAACCCGGCTATAGCATTTTGGATGGTAGCAAGATCCAAGAGGAACATGAGAGTTAAGCGTGCTAGAGCTAGAGTAGTTCTAGGATGGGTGACCCCCTGGGAAGTGGGGCGTCACAGTTGGTATCAGAGCCATTCACCAGCCGGAAATGTGAGATGAGTCTCGGCTGAGCCAGGGTTATATAGCGGGTAGAGCGAGGCTCCCCGGCTAATGACCGTTGTGAGTGGAGTGCAGCTCCTCACAAGGTCGGCTAAGGCTAGCGAGACGAGTCTCACATCGCCTGGTGCTTGTGAGTGTGCTTGAGCCTGACGTGGACGTCAGGGCTTAAAGGGGGGAAGAATGTGACACCCCCGGAATTTGGATTAGTCCTCTATATAAATGATATAATAGGACTAAATCTCTAACCCGGCTATAGCATTTTGGATGGTAGCAAGATCCAAGAGGAACATGAGAGTTAAGCGTGCTAGAGCTAGAGTAGTTCTAGGATGGGTGACCCCCTGGGAAGTGGGGCGTCACAACCCCCCTCTAGGTGTTTTTTCCCCTATTTAGATCCATATAGTTATAACCCAACAAGTGGTATCAGAGCGGGAATAGGGTTGTAAACAATAGTTGAAGGTGGAAACATCAATCGACCCCCTTTCTTTGATGGAACAAATTATGCGTACTGGAAAGTGCGGATGAAAGCCTTTTTAATTTCCATCGACGAAAGGGTGTGGCAATCAATTGAATTAGGATGGTCTAATCCAACTGAATTTTTAGATGATGTTCGCACCTTAAAACCGAGGTCGAAATGGACCAAGGAAGAGATAGATGCTTCTTCTTACAATGGCAAGGGAATTAATGCTTTATTTAATACTTTGTCACAAACTGAGTTCTCTCGCGTCTCGGCATGTGAGACTGCGAAAGAAATCTGGGATGTTCTTCAAGTTACGCATGAGGGAACTAACCTAGTGAAGATTCAGAAACTGCAAATGCTTACGAGCAAGTTTGACTCTATCTCTATGGCAGAGAATGAATCTTTCACTGACTATTACACACGATTGCAAGACAACGTAAACTCATGTGCTAACTTGGGAGAGAAGATTCCAGAATTTAAAGTTGTAAGAAAAATTCTTAGAACTCTTCCTGAACGATTTCGCCCGAAGGTTGCAGCCATTGAAACAATTAAACACCCGGACGAAATGCATGTAGAAGAATTAGTAGGTGCTTTACAAACTTATGAAATGACATTTCCTACTAACTATTCTTCTGGAAAAGCATCCTCTTCTAAGTCTTCAGGTTACGCATTGAAATCAACTAAGGAAGAAGACGCGGATTCATCCTCCTCGGACGACGACGAGAATCTTTCTATGGAGGACTTTGAGAAGCAGCTTGCTCTCTTGACAAGGAAGTTTCGCCGCAACTTCCGAAGGGGTAATTCAAGCAAGACTCCATCCTTCGGAAAGTCGAAGAAAGGCAAGGGTCCTTCAAGTTTCAAGTCAAGAAACCAAGAGAACTTCTCAAAGGATAAGAAAAGTTCAGAGGGACAAGTTCAGTGCTTCAAATGTCGAGGCTACGGCCACATTTCAACGGAGTGTCCCAACAAGAATCCGGCAAAGAAGAAGGCGATGCAAGTCGTCACTTGGGATGACAACTCAACGTCAAATGAGTCATCGTCAAGTGATGAAGAAGACTCCGCGACAGCATTCCACGCGTCCACCTCTTCACCCTTCATGTGCTTAATGGCAAGAACATCCGAGTCATTGTCCAACTCCACTGATGAAAAGATTGCAACGGACAATGAATCTGATGATTCGGAAGGTGAAGATTTTGCTCTTGTAGAGTTATTTAGGATCCACAAGGATCTAAATAGGTACTATCAAACACCTAGAGGGGGGTGAATAGGTGTAATATTATAAAAACCAATCTCAGTGCAAAAATAAAAACTAATGCGGAAAATAAAAATCAACACACCGAGATTTACGTGGAAACTCCAATCCAGGAGAAAAACCACGGGACCAACACGCAATAACAATCCACTAAGAATTGAAGAATAACAAGGTGATTACCGACTCCACGGACTCGAACCCCTCCTTCAACTTCTTCGGACCTTGCGCTCACCGATTGGATGTCCACGCAATAACAATCCACTAAGAAACGAAGAATAACAAGGTGATTACCCCTCCTTCAATTTCTTCGGACCTTGCGCTCCACCGATTGCACGTCCACTGCACACGTTCGAATCCACGAACGCCACTCGAATCCACGAGCACACGTTTCGAATCCACGAAACGCCTTTAGCACACCGAATCCACGATGCCACGTCGAATCCACGACGCAAACTCAGCCGATAAGAATATAGGCTTCGATGGTGATCCTTTGCTTAGATTATCATTGAAGAACCGTAGAAGAAATCTCTAAGCAAAGATTAGATCAATTCGACAAAAGATAGATCTTGGAAGAACCGTCGAATTGACCTAAAAGAGGCTATAAAGAAGAACGGTAAAAACCTAGCCTCTAGGGTTGCTCTCAAGTGTTTTATAAAATAAACGGTATAGCTCCCACGTTTTTGAGAAACCCTAAATGTCTATTTATAGTTTAGAAACCTTTGGAAAGAGATAAGAATCAAAAACTACTTATCAGAATTTTTCCCGCACGACGATCCGGATCGGATTTACGGCGATCCTGATCGTCGTCTTTTTTCAGCAATTCCTGAAAAAAACAAGGTTCGGGATCCGGATCGGAATTCTGATCCGGATCGTGCCGATCCTGATCGGAAATTCTGATCCTGATCGGAATTCCTGAAAAAACAGTTTTTGATTTTTATGCAATTAAAAATTATCCAAGTGTTTCTACACTATCAAATGTATTCGGATCACCAAAATTATTTAGTTAAACGTACCTGATCAATTTGAATCCATTTTCCTTGAGATTGATGTATATGATCCACAATTCTTCAACTTCAATCTTCAAGACTCAAACACTGAGTGTCAACTTGAGCTCTTGTTGAATCTTCTCTAAGTCTTCAATTGCTGATTGACAATTTGATCCCTTTAAGACTCCGACTCAACTCACTGACTTGACTCACGAAATATGCCAACACCAAAAGCCGTAACAATCTCCCCCTTTGGCAATTTCGTGACAAAACCCAAAATACATAAAAACGCTCAAGTCACTCATCTTAAACCAAAAAATCGAAATTCAATGTCATCACCAAAACATTGATTTTCTTTGCGTGAAAGATCCAATAAATACAAAATTACATTTGAACCAAACAGTCCTAGAACATACTCTATGACTTAGGACTTGGAGTCTTAAAGTGATGTAATTCCTGCAAAACAAAACTCCAAACAAAATCAAACGTTAGTCGTTAGAAATTAAAATCCTACATTTGATCCGTCTTCCTTTTGGTTCTTTTGTTTTTCGGCTCTTTCAATTTTTTCTTTGTCTCCCCCTATCTTGAGCATCTCTAACATGTTCTCCATGTTCTCCATGTTCTTGAGCATCTATGTTCTCCCCCTTTGTGATACGATCATCATTTTCCGTTCTCCCCCATTTTTCCATTTTCGTTTGTCCTCTCTTGATGATCTCATCTCCGTCCTCATTTCTCTTCTCCCCCTTTTTGTCACAAATTGTCAAACAGTGAACATACTAGACAAAAGGAAATCACTAACAACATTAGTTCATAGAGAAAGAGAGATAAAAGCTCAGTTCCGGTATATAACAAAAACACAGATTGCGTACCGGTACTCAAGAACAAAAATCAAATAGTTTCTTGAAACAAATCCAGATTTTGAAATCTTTGAATTACCGATTTGTATTCCATCAAGAAAACAAAATAAGTGCTTTAACCAATGAATTAACAAGATGTCATTCAATCCAATTTTCTTTCATTAGAATAATTTAGAAAAATAAAAACCAGAAAGAGTATGTAAGCACTTTAGCGCATCAACTTTAAACACAAGTCATCGTTTCATGCAACAAGAAATAGATTATACCAAATCTACCAAAAATACTCAAAAATGAAACGAAAATTTATGAAAATTAAAACTCTTAAAGTTGAACAATTTCAATTACATCTATCTTGATCTTATGCGTAATGCCTTTATCAAATCATCAATTTTGGTAAAGAAAATGAAATACAAAGATCAATAGATGTTTGAAATCCCCGATAAGTTAGATAATATATCTAGACAATCTGTTGAAGGAGTGGCTCTTTGAGCATCTTATATCAAAAATCCCACCTTATACCAACCATGAAATATGACTGAGTCAAGTATTTCAATATGCATTTCATCAACATTTTTAAAACAAAAATTTGCTTTGCATTCATGGAGTATCTTTTTCTTTCTTTCTTTTCCTCCATGTGGTGGTAGTTTTCACACTCCTCATTGGGATGTAACTCTTTCCACATCTTTTGAGCATTTTACTTTTCTTTGACTCCCCCTCAATTGGCTATCAATTATTTAATATATAAGGTATTCAACCAAAAATTGATCTCGCATTCATACTCGACTAAGCAATCAAATAAGATAATGACTATACCAAGAGATCATTGAGAGAGAAATTGACTTTGATCACTTAAAAGATGAATTAATTAACATAAATGATCATTGCAACATTGAAATATTATGATATCAAAAGCATAATAAATTTCTAAATGCGTGAAAGGATGCAATTAAAGTCAATTTAACCAATGCTCAATTAAACAACTCCTCTAAATGAAGTGTCTTCAAGATTATGAATAAGGAGTCAAGTTGATAATCCAAGAAAACTTAATTTGGAGTGAATGAACGTGAAGCCCTTTTTATTCAATGCACTTGTTCGTTAAAACCCTTTTGTTCAAAAACAAAGTATAAAAACCAAGAGCATTGAAAACCATGTAATGCAAAGATTAAGAAAAATATGAAGGAAAACCAATCAAAGCATTACATACAGTCATAAGCTATTTAGAACTTAAGACAAGGAAAGATATCACCTTTCCGAATCCAAAATCGTCGGATCTTGGGTTGTCTTGATTCATTGTGCCCGGGGGTTGGTAGCTTTGACTGTTGATCCACCTTAGGTCTTTGCCTCGCAATAATCCACTTGAATGATTGATGTTGTGGCTCGGACCTTTGGTGGGTTGAGTGAACTCCTTTGACTTGATGTGTCTTTTGATTCCGTTGAGTCCGCTCCGTAGATGAAGTTGCCGAAAGATTTTTCTTTCTCTTTTTCGGGCAAACCTTCACCAAATGTCCTTCAAGTCCACAAAGGTGACATGTCCTTCCTTTCAATTTCATTGTGGAACTTGAAGCATGCACAGTTTGGTCCTTTTTAAATCCCAAACCAACCTTGCTTGCTTGACCTAATCCGGACATACAATTAAGTTTCTTGGAACCGGTTGAAAGCCTTTGTATGTCGGATTTAAGTTCATGAACTTGCTTGGTCAAAGCTTGGTTGGTGACATGAATCTCCTCAAACTGCTTTTCTAGAAAACCAATCTTGTCCATATATGATTTTGCATTCATCTCCGATTGGTTTAGCTTTTCTTGGAGGATTTTATTGTTATCCAATAACCGTCCATGTTCCTCCTCGAGATCATGAAGTTTGATCTTTAAAGCTTGATTCTCGTCTTGAACTTCAAGTCGTTGCTTCCTCAACTTCTTGTTAAGTTTGGCCATCTTCTTTGATTCCGCAAGAAGTTGTTGGTATGCCTCAACGAGTTCTTCTTCGTCCGACTCCCCCTCACTTGATGACTCTCCGCCGGATGTTGATGTTTCATGCAAAATCAAAGGAATAGAGTCAGTGACTAAAGATGATAAGCACAATTTAGAAGAGGGAATTTGAGAGGCATGAGAAGCAACAATTTTTTCTTTTTCCTCTTCACTTGAGGTCGATTCATCGAAACTAGAATCGTCCCAAGTTTTTGCTTGCAAAGCCTTCTTTTTGTATGATTTCTTAGAAGGACAATCCGTTGAAATATGGCCGTAGCCTTTGCATCGATAGCATCGGATTTCCCCTTCGAAATCATCTTTTTCTTTTTCTTTAGAAGGTTTTGCAACGCCTTTGAGTTTAGAGGATTTAGAACCCGATGATCCTTTAGATGGTTTCGTGGATGAAGATCCATCGGTTCGATTCTTCCAAAATTTCCGACGAAATTTCTTTGTGATCCGCGCCAGTTGTTCTTCAAAATCGGCAAAAGAGATTTCATCGTCGGAACTCGATTCGTCATCTTCTTCCTTTGTTGATTTGAATGCAATACCTGTAAGCTTAGAAGAAGACTTGGAAGAATTTTGATTAGTAGGAAAAGTCATCTCATAAGTTTGCAAAGCACCTACTAATTCCTCTACACTCATCTCATCCGGATGACTAACGGTTTCAATGGCGGTAACCTTTGCCCTAAACCGTTCCGGAAGAGTCCGAAGAATCTTTCTTACAATTTTCGACTCCGGGATCTTTTCTCCTAAATTAGCACATGTATTAATTACATCTTGAAGTCTAGTGTAATAATCTGTAAACAATTCATGCTCTTCCATATGAATAGAGTCAAATTGACTTGTAAGCATCTGGAGCTTTTGAATTTTTACAAGATTAGTACCCTCATGTGTAATTTTGAGAATATCCCAAATTTCCTTCGCGGTTTCACACGCGGAAATTCGTGTAAACTCAGTCGAGGAAAGAGAATTATATAAAGCGTTCATACCTTTCCCATTGTAAGAAGATCTTTCGATTTCCTCTTTAGACCATCTAGAGCGAGGTTTTGGGGTAGTAGAATTTCCTACTTCCTCAACCGGATGCACCCAACCGTATTCAACGGTTTGCCATACCCGCTCATCAATAGAGATGAGAAAAGCTCTCATCCGCACTTTCCAATATGCATAATTGGTCCCATCAAAAAGAGGAGGTCTAAAAATATTACCACTTTCACCCATCATGATAGATAAACCTAAAACCCGCTCTGATACCAATTGTAGAGTTATTTAGGATCCACAAGGATCTAAATAGGTACTATCAAACACCTAGAGGGGGGTGAATAGGTGTAATATTATAAAAACCAATCTCAGTGCAAAAATAAAAACAATGCGGAAAATAAAAATCAACACACCGAGATTTACGTGGAAACTCCAATCCAGGAGAAAAACCACGGGACCAACACGCAATAACAATCCACTAAGAATTGAAGAATAACAAGGTGATTACCGACTCCACGGACTCGAACCCCTCCTTCAACTTCTTCGGACCTTGCGCTGACCGATTGGATGTCCACGCAATAACAATCCACTAAGAAACGAAGAATAACAAGGTGATTACCCCTCCTTCAATTTCTTCGGACCTTGCGCTCCACCGATTGCACGTCCACTGCACACGTTCGAATCCACGAACGCCACTCGAATCCACGAGCACACGTTTCGAATCCACGAAACGCCTTTAGCACACCGAATCCACGATGCCACGTCGAATCCACGACGCAAACTCAGCCGATAAGAATATTGGCTTCGATGGTGATCCTTTGCTTAGATTATCATTGAAGAACCGTAGAAGAAATCTCTAAGCAAAGATTAGATCAATTCGACAAAAGATAGATCTTGGAAGAACCGTCGAATTGACCTAAAAGAGGCTATAAAGAAGAACGATAAAAACCTAGCCTCTAGGGTTGCTCTCAAGTGTTTTATAAAATAATCGGTATAGCTCCCACGTTTTGAGAAACCCTAAATGTCTATTTATAGTTTAGAAACCTTTGGAAAGAGATAAGAATCAAAAACTACCTTATCTGAATTTTTCAGGACGACGATCCGGATCGGATTTACGCGATCCTGATCGTCGTCTTTTTTCAGCAATTCCTGAAAAAAACAAGGTTCGGGATCCGGATCGGAATTCTGATCCGGATCGTGCCGATCCTGATCGGAAATTCTGATCCTGATCGGAATTTCTGAAAAAACAGTTTTTGACTTTTATGCAATGAAACCTTATCCAAGTGTTTCTACACTATAAAAAGTATTCGGATCACCAAAATTATTTAGTTAAACGTACCTGATCCTTTTGAATCCATTTTCCTTGAGATTGATGTAATGATCCACAATTCTTCAACTTCAATCTTCAAGACTCAAACACTGAGTGTCAACTTGAGCTCTTGTTGAATCTTCTCTAAGTCTTCAATTGCTGATTGACAATTTGATCACTTCAAGACTCCGACTCAACTCACTGACTTGACTCACGAAATATGCCAACACACAAAGCCGTAACAGCTCTAGCCTACCACAGACTGTTGAGGGATTCAAAGAAATTGGCTAAGCAAAACAAGGGGTTGAGAGGAAGATTGCAGGATCTCGAAGAAGAACTAAAAAGGGTAACTTCTCTCTCGACCGATCTTGAAGTGGAAAGGGATAATCTGACAAAAGTAAATGTTTCCCTTCAAGAGTCCAATGAGCAACTCGAGAAGAATTATATGGATATGGTGAACAAAGCGAACTACTTCTTGAAGCTCAACGGCGAGGCTCGACAGGAAAAATTGGAAATGACGGAGACCATACGCCAACTGAAGGATGACTTAAAGAGATTCTCTTCTGGAAGGAGTAAGTTGGACAGACTTCTTGGTCTTGGTCAAATGAATAAGTTCGGCCTCGGATACACTCAAACTGGAGACATTCCAAGTTCGAGTGGGACAGTATTTGTGCCTCAGTCGGTATCTCCTCCTCCGACACCGGAATTCACGACAACCAACGACAACAAGCCTACTTCATCCTTCTCGGGATCGTCAAGACCTAAGGTATGTTTTCGTTGTGGCATTTCAGGGCACATAAGGAGAAATTGCAAGACGGGAATCAAACGCACACCTCAAGCATCTCTTGCAATGACTACCAAAAGGGTGATTCCTCAAAAATCAAATGCAGTTCATTTGAAGGAAAAGACCCTTGGTAGTTCTCCGAGCAAGACGTCTTCATCAAGGAGCAGCACTCGTACGAACAAGACGCTTTCACCTAGGCAAACTACTTCATGATCTTTACCGACGCATTCCAAAAGGGTTTGGGTGCGCAAAGGAATCATCTCGTGTACCTCCGTCTACTCCTCTACCTCAGACGCTACGCATCTCCAAGGATCACCCTGAATCGAACATAATTGGAGATCCACAAGAAGGAGTTAGAACACGGAGACAATTGGTTTGCGGATTTGCATGCTATGTATCACAAATCGAACCAAAGAACATCGATGAAGCTCTCCAAGATGATTACTGGATTAAAGCAATACAGGAAGAGCTCCATCAATTCGAGCGGAACAAAGTCTGGGAATTAACGAAGCCTCCGAAGCAACACAATGTGATAGGTACCAAATGGATCTTCAAGAACAAGAAAAATGAAGAAGGTACTATCATCAGGAACAAAGCAAGGTTAGTTGCTCAAGGCTACTCTCAAGTAGAAGGTATAGACTTTGATGAAACTTTCGCCCCTGTAGCTAGACTCGAGTCCATTCGTATATTGTTTGCGATTGCTTGTCATTTTAAAATCAAATTATTTCAAATGGACGTTAAGAGCGCCTTTTTAAATGGGTTTTTAAATGAGGAAGTTTATGTGGCTCAACCGAAAGGTTTTGTGGATCATAAACTACCTAACCATGTTTTTCGTCTGAAAAAGGCTCTTTACGGTCTGAAACAAGCACCGCGAGCATGGTACGAAAGGTTGACAAAGCACCTTTTGGAAAAGGGCTACACTCGAGGGGGAGCTGACAGGACTCTCTTTGTGAAGCATTATCAAAACAATTTCATAGTTGCACAAATCTATGTCGATGACATTGTTTTTGGAGCAACAAGAGATAATGATGCTTCTAAATTCGCGGAGACCATGGAAAGCGAATTTGAGATGTCCATGATGGGCGAATTGACTTATTTTCTTGGATTACAAGTTAAACAAAACGATGAAGGAATTCACTTGTGTCAATCCAAGTATGCACTGGAGTTGGTCAAAAAGTTTGATCTTGAAAATTCTAAGGATTTTCCGACTCCAATGGGAACTAGCCATAAGGGACTTGGAAGTGAATCACATAGTGAGAATGTAGACGAGAAACTGTATCGCAGTATGATTGGAAGTCTACTATATCTCACGGCTAGTCGCCCGGATATATCCTTCAGTGTTGGGATTTGTGCGAGATATCAATCAGCACCGAAGGAGGTTCACCTGAAAGCGGTGAAACGGATCATCCGATATATCAAAGGTACAATCAATTTCGGAATTTGGTATCCTATGGGAACAACTTTGGATATTGTTGGATACTCAGATGCCGATTGGGCTGGATCAGTGGATGACCGGAAAAGCACGAGTGGTGCATGCTTCTATCTTGGCCATTGCCTTGTTGCATGGCACAGTAAAAAGCAGAATTGCATAGCACTCTCGACTGCCGAAGCGGAGTACATTTCTGCAGGAAGTTGTTCAACCCAATTGATTTGGATGAAAAGCGTGTTGAGCGATTTCCGGATTTCAACAACTTCGGTAACCATTTTATGTGACAACACTAGTGCTATTAACATTTCAAAAAACCCTGTGTTGCACTCTAGAACAAAACATATTGAACTTAGATATCATTTTCTTAGAGAGCTAGTTGAATCAAACATTCTTCAACTGTCATATATTTCAACTGAGGATCAATTAGCTGATATCTTAACAAAACCTTTGGATCAAAAACGTTTTATTCACTTGCGTAAAGCAATTGGCATGCTTTCCTTGAAATAAACTCTTTTGAAACCTTTGCTTAGGTTAGGTTTTGTTTTTGTTTTTGTTTTGTTCTTTATCTATGTTTTGTACATAGGACATTAATTGAGCATAAATCATAATTGACTTTAATTGCATCCTTTTATGCATTTAGAAATTTATTATGCTTTTGATGTCATAATTTCTCAATGTTGCAATGATCATTTACGTTAATTAAACCATCTTTTAAGTGATCAAAGTCAATTTCTCTCTCAATGATCTCTTGGTATAGTCATTATCATATTTGATTGCTTAGTCGAGTATGAATTCGAGATCAATGGTTTGGTTGAATACCTTATATATTAAATAATTGATAGCCAATTGAGGGGGAGTCAATGAAATGTAAAATGCTCAAAAGATGTGGAAAGAGTTACATCCCAATGAGGAGTGTGAAAACTACCACCACATGGAGAAAATGAAAGAAAGAAAAAGATACTCCATGAATGAAAAGCAAATTCTTGTTTTAAAAATGTTGATGAAATTCATATTGAAATACTTGACTCAGTCGTATTTCATGGTTGGTATAAGGTGGGATTTTTTAAAAGATGCTCAAAGAGCCACTCCTTCAACAGATTGTCTAGATATATTATCTAACTTATCTGGGATTTCAAACATCTATTGATCTTGGTATTTCATTTTCTTTACCAAAATTGATGATTTGATAAAGGCATTACACATAAGATCAGGATAGATGTAATTGAAGTTGTTCAACTTTAAGTGTTTTAACTTTCGTAAATTTTCGTTTCATTTTTGGATATTTTTGATAGATTTTGTATAATCTATTTCTTGTTGTATGAAACGATGTCTTTTGTTTAAAGTTGACATGGTAAAGTGCTTACATACTTTTTCTGGATTTTATGGAATTTTTCTGAATTTTTCTGAAGAAAAAGTTGAAGCCGATCCGGATCGGGGTAAGTGATCCGGATCCCGAACGCAGGATTCTTCCTGCGGGTAGCCGATCCGGATCACAATCACGATCCGATCCGGATCGCGGCTAGGGTTTTTATAAGAACAAAGAGGATTTGATTTCTTTTACCCTAATCTTTTGTTCTAAAATCTCTAGAGTTTCTCTCTCTAGATTTCTTGCGTTTTGGAGCTTCCAAACTCAAAGTTCTTCGGATTCAAGTAAGTTTTATTGATCAAAACTCGGTTTTTACAGTTTTTCATCAAACGTGAGTTGAAATCTTGGATCTTTTTCGTTTGTGAATGGTTTTTGATCAAATTTCTTTTGAAATAAGAACTCTGGGTCAATTAGTTTTGCTTTTATGCTGGTTTTTCTCAAGATAAACGAGTTTTTAGGCTTCGATTTCTAAAAATTCGGTTTTAGGGCATAAAAGAGGAATTTTTGAAAATCATGGAATTGATCTATTTTTAAAATTCTTTTTGGAAAACTAATTTGATTCTTGGCTTCTCTACATGATTATGATTGTCTAGGTACAATTTTTCAAATTTTTCAAAATTGACGATTTTTCATGTGTTCTTGAGTTGGTTCTTCACAGGACACTTTCTCAAAACTCAAAGCACTAGAATCAATGGCACTCTCTTGGATAATTTTTCTGCTGTTCTCGATGGTACACACTCGACCTACAAATAAACTGAAGAGAGCCAAGAAACTCCAACGAAAAGGTGAAGTTGATGTTATCAGTGACACTGAACTTGAAGAAAACAATGATGAAGTACACTGGGACATGTTAACAGATGATGATGATGATGAGGTATTGCCTACTAAATCTAACCAAAAAGGAAAAGCACCAATGGTCACTGGGAAAGCTCCTATGTCTGTTCCAACTATTTCTGTGAAACGGAAACGACTTGCTCGACGTCTTGGACTAAGACAAGACACCAATGTTGACACGCCAATTGCTCCTGACTCTCCGCCACGTGTTGAAGAAGTATTCGTCAACACTGATCGTCTTCGAGCGTTTGCACATCGCGAATGCATTGGCGAAAGGCACGTTAACATTGAGGCTCTACGAGGTCACTCCCCGGAATTTGGTGTTTTGATAGAACAATCTAACCTTATTCAAGTATGTCGGTTCCCAGAAACCCTTGGCTACTGTTTGCATCATGTGAGGACCTTCTATACCAATGCACGGCATCTTCGCGAGTTTGAGAACGGTCCTATGGAGTTCTACACGAATATCCAAGGCACAAGGTTTAAGATCACTCCACAATTGATTGGCGAGGTTTTGGGAATGGAAGCCAGAAAGACAGGAGTTCACTACTTGAAAGGGGTGAATTTGACAAACACAGTATGGCGAAAAGTTATAGAGGGAATTTGTCTCGAGGGAACACAATCAACCGGGAAATCTGTTCGATCTAAAGAACTTCGTCTTGAATATCGCTTCTTAAACTTCATCACATGTTACAATATACTTCCAAATATGCAGACGAAGGTTGTAAGGTGGGATCGGTTGTTGTTCTTGTATCTCATAGGACATCCATCAGAGGCAACGGCATTGAATATCAACATTCCGTACATCATCTGGAATAGAATGGCGCGATATGTTGAGCATCCTCATCCCACTGAGAGAATTCCATTTCCATTGATTATAATGAGGATTCTAAAGAAATTTCAGGTTGATATTACCTCTACAACATATCATCAATCTCTGAGCATGATAGATGAGTCTACTATTGTCAAATCCCTTCACAAGTTGCCGCATGTCACTCAAGCTCCTGCGTCTGGAACGAAGCCCGGTACAAGCACGGCTGCATCACCATCTCGACAAGCACCTGGCACAGATAATGAAGTATCATTAACTTCGATCCTCAAGTTACAGCAACAGCTATTGGTCAAGCAGGAAGAAATTTTGAAGGAACAACAAAGGATTGCCAATGAGCTTGAAATAACAACAGCAGCTCACATTACCATCACGCAGAAGATAAATTCAATGGACGAGAGGATGCGAAAGATAATGTCTAAGATAGGTTGCACAAGTTCTGAAGATTCAGATTCTGAAAACTGATTATTTTTGTCTCATTTTCTTTTGTGCAGGATTTTTAGGTTTTAGTATTATTGCTAACTTTTAGTTTAGTTCTCAGTTTGTGCATATTAATAGATTTTTTTTCTCTCCTTACATATTGTAGCTCTTGCTACGTTTTGGCTTTGTTTTGTGACAAAAAGGGGGAGAGAGTTAGAGAGAACTTTGAACAATGATACAATGATGAATGATGTGAATATGTGATCATTAAGGTAAGTATGACTCCAACTTCAACTTTGCATTTATCTTGTGATTTGATGCATGCTCCTACTAACTATTCGACTAACTATTTGGGCATGTAATATGACTAACAAGTTGATGATTGGACTAACACTTTGTGACATTTGGTTTTTGATTGCTTAGAAGATATGTTGGTTTTTAACTATGATTCTTTCACATATCTGAATTCTCAAATGTCATGATGAGAATAAACTCTTTCTCTGTACTTGGTTTTGTATGTTTCAATTCTTGAGGTATCTAACGATTTTTTTTGTCAAGAATGATTTCTTTGTGCAGAGAGTACAGATGTCTAAGTCTAGAGTCTGTTTTAGGAGTTTATCTCATGTTTTTAATTTTGGATCTTCATTGTAAATTTTTGTTGTATGGTGATAGCAACAAAAATATCTTTTTGAATTTTCTTTTGTGGATCTGTGTTTTGTCACGAAACCGCCAAAGGGGGAGATTGTTACGGAATTTGAGTTGGCGTATTTCGTGAATATGTTAAGTCTTGAAGATTGAAGATGAAGAAACTTGGATCATATACCTCAATCTCAAGAAAGAAGAATTCAAAAGGATCAGGTATGTTTAACTAAATATTTTGATGATCCGAATACTTCTTATAGTGTAGAAACACCTGGAAGAGGTTTTAATTGCTTAAACATCAAAAACTGGACATGGGACATGTTCAGGATCCGGATCGTGGCTTGCAATCCGGATCCCGAAGGGTGTTTGTTCATACACTGTTTCAATCCGGATCGCAGCATCTTATGATCCGGATCCCGAACACTGGTTTTACCTTTTCACTTTTCCAATCCGGATCAGGATTTGCAATCCGGATCCCGAATGTGATGTTTGGTGAAACTGTATGAACGATCCGGATCGGAGACTACGATCCGGATCCCGAACAAGCTATTTTCTGGAAACCGTCTTTTATGCTTCTGCAATCCGGATCGCCAAATCCAATCCGGATCGCCGTCGGTATTTCTTTCCAGAAAAGGTTGTTTTTGATCCGTATATTCTTCCAAGGTTTCTAACCTATAAATAGACCCTATATTCATTTTTAGGGTTTGGGAATTTTAAGCCGTCATTTCCAAAAGGACGGTTGATCCACATATAGAGAAGAAAGGAAATCAATAGATTTATTCTATGTTTCTTCATCTATATTGATTAGTTTGATTCTAGGTTTTCATACTCACATCTTGAGTAGAATCAAATAATGAATACTTAGATGGTATTTCCGATCTATCTTTGATCTAAGTATTCGGCGGATCATCACCACCCAAAAACAACGATTTACCCCAAATCGGCGCGTGGACTCGCGTGGCCTTGTGGATTCAAGGTGCAACCGCTCTCGTGGATTCGGAGCGAGGTACGTTCGTGGATTCGAAGCGTACCATTGGGTGAAGACCGTGGATTCGGTTGGACGTCGTGGACTCGACGTTGGACGCTGTGGATTCAGCGTTGGCGCGCAGATCGTGGATTCGAGAAGCGTCGTGGAGCGAGCGGGAAGATCTACTAGGAGCGTATGAAAAAGGTTGAGTCGTCTGTGAGTACGTTATATCACCTTGTACGTGTGTTAATTCTAGTGGATTTCGCCGTGTTATCGGTCCCGTGGTTTTTTTACTCCGGTTTGGAGTTTTTCCACGTAAAAATCTTGCGTGTTCATTTATTTTCCGCATTGGGTTTTATTGCGCAATGATTTTTTGAGTGTTTATTGTTTACACCTATTCACCCCCCTCTAGGTGTTTTTTCCCCTATTTAGATCCATATAGTTATAACCCAACAGAATCCTGCGTTCGGGATCCGGATCACTTACTCCGATCCGGATCGGCTTCAACTTTTTCTCCAGAAAATTTTGGAAAAATTCCATAAAATCCAGAAAAAGTATGTAAGCACTTTAGCATATCAACTTTAAACAAAAATCATCGTTTCATACAACAAGAAATAGATTATGCAAAATCTACCAAAAATACTCAAAAATGAAACGAAAATTTACGAAAATTAAAACACTTAAAGTTGAACAACTTCAATCACATCTATCCTGATCTTATGTGTAATGCCTTTATCAAATCATCAATTTTGGTAAAGAAAATGAAATACCAAGATCAATAGATGTTTGAAATCCCAGATAAGTTAGATAATATATCTAGACAATCTGTTGAAGGAGTGGCTCTTTGAGCATCTTTTATCAAAAATCCCACCTTATACCAACCATGAAATACGACTGAGTCAAGTATTTCAATATGCATTTCATCAATATTTTTAAAACAAAAATTTGCTTTGCATTCATGGAGTATCTTTTTCTTTCTTTCATTTTCTCCATGTGGTGGTAGTTTTCACACTCCTCATTGGGATGTAACTCTTTCCACATCTTTTGAGCATTTTACATTTCTTTGACTCCCCCTCAATTGGCTATCAATTATTTAATATATAAGGTATTCAACCAAAAATTGATCTCGCATTCATACTCGACTAAGCAATCAAATATGATAATGACTATACCAAGAGATCATTGAGAGAGAAATTGACTTTGATCACTTAAAAGATGGTTTAATTAACGTAAATGATCATTGCAACATTGAAATATTATGATATCAAAAGCATAATAAATTTCTAAATGCATAAAAGGATGCAATTAAAGTCAATTATGATTTATGCTCAATTAATGTCCTATGTACAAAACATAGATAAAGAACAAAACAAAAACAAAAACAAAACCTAACCTAAGCAAAGGTTTCAAAAAGAGATTATTTCAAGGAAAGCATGCCAATTGCTTTACGCAAGTGAATAAAACGTTTTTGATCCAAAGGTTTTGTTAAGATATCAGCTAATTGATCCTCAGTTGAAATATATGACAGTTGAAGAATATTTGATTCAACTAGCTCTCTAAGAAAATGATATCTAAGTTCAATATGTTTTGTTCTAGAGTGCAACACAGGGTTTTTTGAAATGTTAATAGCACTAGTGTTGTCACATAAAATGGTTACCGAAGTTGCTGAAATCCGGAAATCGCTCAACACGCTTTTCATCCAAATCAATTGGGTTGAACAACTTCCTGCAGAAATGTACTCCGCTTCGGCAGTCGAGAGTGCTATGCAATTCTGCTTTTTACTGTGCCATGCAACAAGGCAATGGCCAAGATAGAAGCATGCACCACTCGTGCTTTTCCGGTCATCCACTGATCCAGCCCAATCGGCATCTGAGTATCCAACAATATCCAAACTTGTTCCCATAGGATACCAAATTCCGAAACTGATTGTACCTTTGATATATCGGATGATCCGTTTCACCGCTTTCAGGTGAACCTCCTTCGGTGCTGATTGATATCTCGCACAAATCCCAACACTGAAGGATATATCCGGGCGACTAGCCGTGAGATATAGTAGACTTCCAATCATACTGCGATACAGTTTCTCGTCTACATTCTCACTATGTGATTCACTTCCAAGTCCCTTATGGCTAGTTCCCATTGGAGTTGGAAAATCCTTAGAATTTTCTAGATCAAACTTTTTGACCAACTCCAGTGCATACTTGGATTGACACAAGTGAATACCTTCATCGTTTTGTTTAACTTGTAATCCAAGAAAATAAGTTAATTCGCCCATCATGGACATCTCAAATTCGCTTTCCATGGTCTCCGCGAATTTAGAAGCATCATTATCTCTTGTTGCGCCAAAAACAATGTCATCGACATAGATTTGAGCAACTATGAAATTGTTTTGATAATGCTTCACAAAGAGAGTCCTGTCAGCTCCCCCTCGAGTGTAGCCCTTTTCCAAAAGGTGCTTTGTCAACCTTTCGTACCATGCTCGCGGTGCTTGTTTCAGACCGTAAAGAGCCTTTTTCAGACGAAAAACATGGTTAGGTAGTTTATGATCCACAAAACCTTTCGGTTGAGCCACATAAACTTCCTCATTTAAAAACCCATTTAAAAAGGCGCTCTTAACGTCCATTTGAAATAATTTGATTTTAAAATGACAAGCTATCGCAAACAAGATACGAATGGACTCGAGTCTAGCTACAGGGGCGAAAGTTTCATCAAAGTCTATACCTTCTACTTGAGAGTAGCCTTGAGCAACTAACCTTGCTTTGTTCCTGATGATAGTACCTTCTTCATTTTTCTTGTTCTTGAAGATCCATTTGGTACCTATCACATTGTGTTGCTTCGGAGGCTTCGTTAATTCCCAGACTTTGTTTCGCTCGAATTGATGGAGCTCTTCCTGCATTGCTTTAATCCAGTAGTCATCTTGGAGAGCTTCATCAACATTCTTTGGTTCGATTTGAGATACATAGCATGCAAATCCGCAAACCAATTGTCTCCGTGTTCTAACTCCTTCTTGTGGATCTCCAATGATGTTCGATTCAGGGTGATCCTTGGAGATGCGTAACGTTTGAGGTAGAGGAGTAGACGGAGGTACACGAGATGATTCCTGCACATCAGATGAACTTGAAGAACCGTTAGATGCATCAACATTATTATCGAAAGAATTGTTAGAAGAAGATGCATTAGCAGGTGTATCATCATCAAGAGAGATATCGAGGGTAGATTTTTCAGATTCAAAATGAAAAGCTTCATCTACCTTAACATTTATCGATTCTACGATCGTCTTAGATTCTAAGTTAAAAACTCGATATGCTCTGCTGTTTGTAGAATAACCTAAGAAAATCCCTTCGTCACTTCGAGAGTCAAATTTTCCAAGATTTTCGCGATCACGTAAAATAAAACACCGACTCCCAAAGATACGAAAATATTTGATGTTAGGTTTTCTACAAAACCAAAGTTCATATGGTGTATTCAATGTCCCCGGGCGCAAATACACGCGATTAATAACATAAACAGCAGTGTTCACCGCTTCAGCCCAAAAATAAAAAGGTAAGTTCCGGCTGTGAAGCATAACACGTGCCATTTCCTGTACGACCCTGTTTTTGCGCTCGACTACACCATTTTGTTGAGGTGTATAAGGTGCAGAGAATTCATGTTTAATGCCGTTAGAAGTGCAAAAATCAATGAATTTGGAATTTATGAATTCCCCACCTCTATCACTTCTAACTCGAGTAATCCTATCATTCTTTTCAATCATAATACGATGGCAGATTTCGAGAAAAGAATCAAAGGTATCAGCTTTTTCTTTTAAAAATGCTACCCAAGTATATCTAGAAAAATCATCAACCAATAAGAAAATATACCATTTACCTCCCAGAGATGGTTGACGAGTTGGCCCCATTAAGTCCATATGCAAAAGTTCCAAAGGCCGTTTTGTACCTATGTGGTTCAAGTTCTTGTGTGCAGTCCTAGACTGTTTTCCTTTTTGGCAACCGCCACACACAAGGTTTTGTTCAAAAGAAAGTTTCGGAACCCCCTTGACCACATCTTTGTTCGAAATTCTAGCAAGTTCCTTAAAGTTTATGTGACCTAGCCTTTCATGCCAAAGTGTTTCATTTTTCAAAGATGCTAGGTTACATTTTTCAGAAATCTTATGAGGAACTACATAACAATTGTTTTCTGATCTAACCCCTTTTAAAAAGAAAGCATGGTTCTTGTCAGTTACAGTACATTTATCAGATGAAAAATTAACTGAATAACCACTATCACAAAGTTGACTTATGCTTATGAGGTTAGTCTTAAGGCCATGAACAAATAACACATTATTTAGAACCGGGCCATCTGGAATAGCTACCGTTCCCTTTCCAACAATTTTGGAAGACCGACCATCTCCGAAAACAACAAGTCCTCCGGAGTTTTTCTCAAATGTTTGAAAACAGTTTTTGTCACCGGTCATATGACGGGAACACCCGCTATCCAGATACCAAGACGAACTATCATATGCATGCAAGGAAACATTGGTAACAAGACAAGGGAAAATTTCACCTTTGCGCACCCAAACCTTTTTGGAGTGCGTCGGTAATGATCGTGAAGTTGATCTCCTAGGTGAGAGCGTCTTGCTTGAAGAATTGCTGCTCCTTGATGATGTCGTCTTGAGCGGTGACTACCAAGGCTCTTTTCCTTCAATTGAATTGCAGTTGATTTTCGAGGAATAGCCTTTTGGTAGTCATTGCAAGAGGTGCTTGAGGTGTGCGTTTGGCTTCCGTCTTGCAATTTCTCCTTATGTGCCCTGAAATGCCACAACGAAAACATACCTTAGATCTTGACGATCCGAGGAGGATGAAGTAGGCTTGTTGTCGTTGCTTGTCGTGAATTCCGGTGTCGGAGGAGGAGATACCGACTGAGGCACAAATACTGTCCCACTCGAACTTGGAATGTCTCCAGTTTGAGTGTATCCGAGGCCGAACTTATTTGTTTGACCAAGACCAAGAAGTCTGTCCAACTTACTCCTTCCAGAAGAAAATCTCTTTAAGTCATCCTTCAGTTGGCGTATGGTCTCCGTCATTTCCAATTTTTCCTGTCGAGCCTCGCCGTTGAGCTTCAAGAAGTAATTCGCTTTGTTCACCATATCCATATAATTCTTCTCGAGTTGCTCATTGGACTCTTGAAGGGAAACATTTGTTTTAATCAGATTATCCCTTTCCACTTCAAGATCGGTTGAGAGAGAGGTTACCCTTTTTACTTCTTCTTCGAGATCCTGCAATCTCCCTTTCAACCCCTTGTTTTGCTTAGCCAGTTTCTTTGAATCCCTCAAAAGTCTGTGGTAGGCTAGAGCAAAATCTTCACCTTCCGAATCATCTGATTCATCGTCCGTTGCAATCTTTTCAACAGTGGAGTTGGACAGTGAGTCGGATGTACTTGCCATTAAGCACATGAAGGGTGAAGAGGTGGACGCGTGGAAAGCTGTCGCGTTGTCTTCTTCATCACTTGACGATGACTCATTTGACGTGGAGTTGTCATCCCAAGTGACGACTTGCATCGCCTTCTTCTTTGCCGGATTCTTGTTGGGACACTCCGTTGAAATGTGGCCGTAGCCTCGACATTTGAAGCACTGTACTTGTCCCTCTGAACTTTTCTTATCCTTTGAGAAGTTCTCTTGCTTTCTTGACTTGTAAGTTGAAGAACCCTTGCCTTTCTTCGACTTTCCGAAGGATGGAGTTTTGCTTGGATTTCCCCTTCGAAAGTTGCGGCGAAACTTCCTTGTCAAGAGAGCGAGCTGCTTCTCAAAGTCCTCCATAGATAGGTTCTCGTCGTCGTCCGAGGAGGATGAATCCGCGTCTTCTTCTTTAGTTGTTTTCAATGCGTAACCTGAAGACTTAGAAGAGGATGCCTTTCCAGAAGAATAGTTAGTAGGAAATGTCATTTCATAAGTTTGTAAAGCACCTACTAATTCTTCTACACGCATTTCGTCCGGGTGTTTAATTGTTTCAATGGCTGCGACCTTCGGGCGAAATCGTTCAGGAAGAGTTCTAAGAATTTTTCTTACAACTTTAAATTCTGGAATCTTCTCTCCCAAGTTAGCACATGAGTTTACGATGTCTTGCAATCGTGTGTAATAGTCAGTGAAAGATTCATTCTCTGCCATAGAGATAGAGTCAAACTTGCTCGTAAGCATTTGCAGTTTCTGAATCTTCACAAGGTTAGTTCCCTCATGCGTAACTTGAAGAACATCCCAGATTTCTTTCGCAGTCTCACATGCCGAGACGCGAGAGAACTCTGTTTGTGACAAAGCATTAAATAGAGCATTAATTCCTTTGCCATTGTAAGAAGAAGAATCTATCTCTTCCTTGGTCCATTTCGACCTAGGTTTTAAGGTGCGAACATCATCTATAATTTCAGTTGGATTAGACCATCCTAATTCAATTGATTGCCACACCCTTTCGTCGATGGAAATTAAAAAGGCTTTCATCCGTACTTTCCAGTACGCATAATTTGTTCCATCAAAGAAAGGGGGTCGATTGATGTTTCCACCTTCAACCATTGTTTACAACCCTATTCCCGCTCTGATACCACTTGTTGGGTTATAAGTAATTGGATCTAAATAGGGGAAAAAACACCTAGAGGGGGGTGAATAGGTGTAAACAATAAACACTCAAAAAATCATTGCGCAATAAAACCCAATGCGGAAAAATAAAAGAACACGCAAGATTTTTACGTGGAAAAACTCCAAACCGGAGTAAAAAACCACGGGACCGATAACACGGCGAAATCCACTAGAATTAACACACGTACAAGGTGATATAACGTACTCACAGACGACTCAACCTTTTACCATACGCTCCTAGTAGATCTTCTCCGCTCGCTCCACGACGCTTCTCGAATCCACGATCCGCGCCCAACGCTGAATCCACAGCGTCCAACGTCGAGTCCACGACGTCCGACCGAATCCACGGTCTTCACCCAATACACGCTTCGAATCCACGAACGTAGTTGCACCTTGAATCCACAAGGCCACGCGAGTCCACGCGCCGATTTAGGGTAAATCGTTGTTTGTTTTGGGTGGTGATGATCCGCCGAATACTTAGATTAGAAATAGATCGGAAATACCATCTAAGTATTCATTGATTTGATTCTACTCAAAATGTGAGTATGGAAAACCTAGAATCAAATCAATCAATATAGATGAAGAAACATAGAATAAATCTATTGATTTCCTTTCTTCTCTATATGTGGATTTTTTCTTTTCGGCTAACTTTTTCTATTTTTGCGGATGCCCTAGAAATGAATAAAGGGCTATTTATAGGTTAGAAACCATTGGAAGAAGATAAGGATCAAAAACTGCCTTTTCTGGAGATTTTACCGACGGCGATCCGGATTGGAATTGGACGATCCGGATCGCAGAAGCAAGAAAGACGATTTCCAGAAAAATGCTAGTTCGGGATCCGGATCGAAGTCCCGATCCGGATCGTTCATACAGTTTCACCAAACATCACGTTCGGGATCCGGATTGCAATTCCTGATCCGGATCGTGCAAGTGAAAAGGCAAAACCAGTGTTCGGGATCTGGATCATGAAATGCTGCGATCCGGATTGAAACATTGTATGAACGAACACCCTTCGGGATCCGGATTGCCGAGCCCGATCCGGATCCTGAACATGTCCCATGTCCAGTTTTTGATGTTTATGCAATAAAACATTCTTCCAGGTGTTTCTACACTACAAGAAGTATTCGGATCACCAAAAAATCTTTAGTTAAACATACCTGATCCTTTTGAATTCTTCTTTCTTGAGATTGAGGTATATGATCCAAAGTTTTTCCATCTTCAATCTTCAAGACTCAATACTTTCACGAAATACGCCAACTCAAATTCCGTAACAAGGATGTCGTCGATGAAGACCACTACAAACCGGTCTAGGAAGGGCTTGAAAACTCGGTTCATCATGTCCATAAATACCGCGGGGGCGTTGGTGAGCCCGAACGGCATTACGGTGAACTCGTAGTGGCCATACCGGGTCCGGAAAGCCGTCTTCGGAATGTCCTCATCCTTCACTCTGAGTTGGTGGTAGCCGGAATGTAAGTCAATCTTTGAAAACACCGTCGCTCCCCGTAGCTGATCAAAGAGATCGTCGATCCTTGGCAAGGGGTATTTATTCTTCACAGTGACCTTGTTGATTTCCCGGTAGTCAATGCAAAGCCGCAAACTCCCGTCTTTCTTTCGCACGAAAAGTACCGGTGCGCCCCAGGGCGACACACTCGGTCTGATAAATCCCTTGTCCAGAAGGTCTTCAAGCTGCGCCTTGAGCTCCTTTAGTTCCGCAAAGGCCATTCTGTAGGGGGCCTTCGTGATCGGTCGGGTACCGGACGGAAGCTCGATCGAAAACTTTACCTCCCGCTCGGGGGGTAAACCAGGTAGTTCCGTCGGGAAGACGTCTGGGAAGTCCCTCACCACCGGAATGTCGGAGAGTGCCGTAGAGGGTCCCGTGGCCAGGGCCACCGATGCCAAGTAGGCCACGCACCCTCCCTCAATCAATTTCCTGGCTCGCGATGCTGGTATGATGGATGAAAAGGAGACGCTCTTGCATGCCAAGTACACGTTCTCTGGGAACTCTGGATGCAGTAGCCGCACCTGGCGCTTCTCACAGTCGATCACTGCTTGGTATTCCGTGAGCCAATCTATCCCTAGCACCACGTCGTACTCCTTCAGTGGGATCACTACCAGATCCCAGGGACAGGAAAGCCTCCCCAACCTTATCAGGCAGGATGGTATAAGGTTGCGGGCCTCCAGGGATCCTCCCGCGGTGTGAACGGACATCAAACTGGGTAAGGGTCTCATCTCAAAACCATGGGTTAGTGCAAAGTCACAAGACATAAATGAGAGGGTTGCTCCGGTGTCAAAAAGGGTTCTAGCGCGGTAAACGGAAACAAGGGTGATACCTGCGACGACGTGCTCAGACGGGTATGCCTCCTGCTGGTTCATTGAGTAGACGCGGCCTCCCGATGGTGGCGGCCTGTCCCCTGCCGGTCGGGGTGCTGGCGGTCTGGAAGTTGACGCCATCGGGGCTTTTTCTCGCCCCGCGTGCTGGGATGACGGCGCGGAGGCTGCTGAAGATGCAGTGCCCTGGTTCAGGGGGCAGTTGAAGCGGAAGTGCCCCTGCTTGCCACATCGATAACAATGGTCCTGTCTCTGGGAGCATTCCGTCACTCGGTGCGGCCCGCCGCAGATCACGCAAGGTCGATCGTCCGAGCGTTGTCCTCCTCCTGGCGTGCCTCTGGTCCTCTGCTGGGACCTCCACCGCTTAGAGGGCCGACTCCCACTGGAGGAGCCTCCTCCTGAAAAGGTCTGGGTCCGCTTTCTGTCTTCTTGCTGATGGGGTCCATCCCTCCGAGCGCGAGTAACGGCGAAGCCGCGCTCCACAATGGTGGCCCGGTCGACCACCTTCTGAAAAGTATGCAGGTCTGCCGCATCCACCACTTGAAAGATATCAGTCCTCAATCCATCCACGAACAGTTGCGCCTTATGAGACTCGTCCCGAATGACGAACGGGACGCAGTTCGCCAGCCTCACGAACTCTCGCTGGTACTCCACCACTGTTCTGGTTCCCTGCTTAATGTGGTTGAGATCGTCCTCTAATTGCTTCTTGACGCTGTTCGTAAAGAACGCCCCGAACAGCTGTTGCTTAAAGGTGGTCCACGACGGGAGGGCAGTACCCTTCGCGGAGTCGGGGCGTATCGTCTTCCACCATATGCGGGCGTTCCCTTCCAGAAAGTGGACGACCAGGGGAACCCGCTCGTGGTCTTCCATCAGTAGGTCCTCAAACAATTTCTCCATTGTATCCACCCACTTCTCCACGACCCAGGGGTCCGTCGTCTCCCCCTCAAACGTCGGCGGGTCATACTTCTTGAAATCCGCTAAGTTGGCACGCACGCGGTCCCGCTCCGTCAGCGGAGCGACCCCTCCCCCGTGGCAGCAGCGACCACGACGGTAGAGGGCCTCACCCCGGTCTCCACGGGAGCGTTCCTGGCTGAAGTTCCTGGCGTCGATCCTGCTGCTGCCGCCGGAGGGGCTACCTCTGGCACCGTCGGTTGGGTTGACGGTACCTCGGGCGCCGTGGCCCGGGCAGGGGCAGCCCCCGCCTCGGCCTCCACCGTCGGCTGTCCTGTCGCCGGTGCAGTTGGCCCCGGAAGAGGGCCCGGGGCGACCACCACCGTTGTAGCGGTCTGCTGTTGTTGTGTCAGTTGGCGCACGTGTTCCGTCAGGGCCGCCAACTGTCCCGCCATCTCCCGTAGCTGCTGCCTCAGGAGTTGGTTCTCCGCGGTTGCCGTCGCCGCTGCGTCCGCCCCCGCGTCCTCGGCGGTAGATCTAGTTCTGACCATGATCTGAACACATGCACAACCGGTTACTTCCAATCTAACAGCAAAAACTCAGAGAAGCACCGCAAACGCTGGCCCTAAAGGAAGAAAACGCTAATTTCCCCCTCCCCCCACGAGCACTCGCGTTCTACTTGTCTATCCCAAGATCATTTCATTGCTCAGTAGTTAGTGTATTGCGCCCCGTGGATGTTGGGCCCCGACTATTGTGGTTAAAGTCTTTGTTCTCTGATACCATCTTAATCTGTCACGACCCGGGGGTTTAAATGCGCGGAAGATGAGCCACCGATGCTCCGCTAAAACAAGCATATATATATATATATTTTTTTTTTGAAAACCATTACTCCCCGGCGCGTGCCCAGACCCGCCGCATATACAAATTTACTCTACAAACGGGCAGAGTCTCCTTTGTATATGCACGGCGTCCTGATTACATCATACATTCATCTCAAGCATTAACCACACTAATCGAGGTACAAACACATACAACATGCATTCCAAACTTTCCACCAACCTTTATACAAGAAAAAGGGCCGACTGATTTGAAAGGATAAATAATCGCAAGGTTTTAAAAGCGACGCCCACACGACGTCATCATTTTTGGAAAACTATTTCGAAACCACATAAATCCACAGAGTTTGGAAAAATAGCACCCACCCGATGCCAACTTTTGTAAAACTAGTTCGCAATCGCATAAATTCCACAAGGTTTTAAAATCCGGTGACCACACGACACCTGCGTTTTAAAAGCGGTTTTCGTAAACGATTTTCTTTGTTTTTTCACGGTTTTAAAACGGCCAAGTAAAGAAGGAAACAGTACTCATTCGCACATATGGAAAAGTAAGAGGCAACATCCACTTCGACCCCACGGGGGTGTCGCAATCCACATCTAACTATCATGAGCAATAAAAGAAAAGGGGAAAAGGAGTCACTGTGTCTGAAGTCAATCAAAGTCAGAACAGCACTCTTGCGGCCTCACCGGTGCCCTAGCACTCGCCCCTGGACGAACCTGTCACGAAGTGGGAAGTCAGTGACTAGAAATAGTATAATAAGCAAAAAGGCTAAAACATAGCAAACCACTGCAACCGGAGCAACCGTCTCTCTCAAACACCGCCTACAATAGTCATACCCTATATCATAGCAAAAACCGGGCACCCTTCCCGACCACCGCACCGGGCCCCTACCCCGGTGCCCCCTTCCGAGCACCTGCCTCGGCCGTCGAGCACCTACCTCGACATCACCGCTCACACCCCCCACCTATGAGGGCCCCCATTCCTAACGCCACCATCGCGTGGGGTACACGGGTCAACGTACCACTTTTTCGGAAAAGCACACCCTTGCGGAGGCCAATCCGCCGGTGTGCGTGTAGCAAAACAAGAGCCTCAGATCGACAGTAAGCATAATGGCAAAAATAATAATAATAGTAATGGTAATGCAGGGTTAGTACATAAATGAGAGGAAATTTACTGTTCACCTTGCCCCAGCATACTATCTCTATCATTAAATTCCTATTCCCACCATCCCCGGGAATGTACCCACCTTGTGTATGTCGTCCCGAGCTCGGCTCGTCCGTGTCCGCGCGCCTACAACGTCCCGCACTCCTGAAGGAACAAGTGCATGTCAAAACTAAGAGATCTGAAACCCACCCTGACTCCAGACCGAAACCAAACGACGGACGCAACCCCGGACTCCGAGTGGCGGAGTTCCCCCCCGCACGGCACCGACCCGTGCGGCGCACACCCCGCCTGCGCACGGCCCCGCGCGGCACCAGCCCGCGCGGGCGCCCCACCTGCGGGCGGCCCCGCGCGGCCATGTGCCGCGCGGCGCGCTGTCCGTTCGCGCGGGCGACCCTGCGCGGGCGCCCCACCCGCGGGCGGCCCCGCGCGGCCAAGTGCCGCGCGGCGCGCTGCCCGCGCGTGCGGGGCGACCCCGCGCGGCACTGGTCCGCGCGGGCGCCCCGCCTGCGGGGGGCCCCGCGCGGCCATGTGCCGCGCGGGCGCGCTGCCCGCGCTTGCGGGGCGACCCCGCGCGGCACCGGCCCGCGCGGGCGCCCCGCCTGCGGGCGGCCCCGCGCGGCCATGTGCCGCGCGGGGGCGCTGCCCGCGCGTGCGGGGCGACCCCGCGCGGCACCAGCCCGCGCGGGCGCCCCACCCGCGGGCGGCCCCGCGCGGCCAAGTGCCGCGCGGCGAGCTCCACCCGCGGGCGGCCCCGCGCGGCCAAGTGCCGCGCGACGCCCTGCCCGCGCGTGCGGGGCCACCCCGCGTGGCACCGGTCCGCGCGGGCGCCCCGCCTGCGGGCGGCCCCGCGCGGCCATGTGCCGCGCGGGCGCGCTGCCCGCGGCGATGGTGGCCCCGCGCGGCATTGCGCCGTGCGGGCGCGCCGCTCGCGGCCGCGGCGTCTCATCGCCGGCGGCGCCCGCCTCCGATTTGGTGGCGGCGGCGCGGAGATCTACGAAACGGAAACTACGACCCTAGAAAAGCAAGAACACCACAAAGCTCACCTTGATTTGCGAAGGAAGAAGGAGGGAGAAGGAGGAAGAAAGAGGAAGAAGGATCGTCCGCTTTTGCCGGCCGGTCCACCCACGTCCGAGTCCTCGGTTATCCCCCGATCTCTCCTTACTTGACCGTTCCAAATCACTACCGTTTCCCCCTTTTTTTTTTTTGATCGTCACCACCTAGCCGTCGGCTACGAGAGAGCAAAAGAAAGGAGGAAAAGAAATAAAAACCCTAGGTCCCTTCCTATCTCTCAAATATATAAATATATACCTCAAAAGCCGTGCGGATCGCCAACACGTATCCCGGAGCACTTACGGAGGGTCCGAACTTCAAAAATTTATTCTGGATGAACCGGGAGTCGGATTCCGGAGCCGATCGCGTTCCCGAGCTCCGTTTCGCGAACCCTACAACCTAAAAATGTCTGCGGGCCTCGACGGACTGCCCGGAAAAACCCCAAAATTAGACCCTCAGCCGAACCGTCAAAAGAAAGGGAAAACGGAAGGGTCAAAGGAAAGGCCGGGTCTTACAAATTAGGTCCCATCTTCAATACAAAAGTTGTAGATCTTGAAGTTGTGAAGAGAACCCCGCAATAATCATCCCAAAATTCCACTTCTACAATTCTGGAGACCTCCTGGAAGAAAAAGCGACGAAGTGGAACCCAAAACCAGCAATGACCAATCTCCAACAATGGTGGTTTCCTTGATGAAGAAGAAGAAGATGAAGGTTGCTTCTTGGACTCCTTAGCAGCTAAGAGTGAGATGAAGTCCAAAAGAGCTAACCCTAGCCATTAAGCTCGTTTAAATAGGCTAAACAAGCTCCAAAAATGAGCTTAAGGTGCACCAAAACATCTTCACCAACTCTCTCCTCACACCAAATCCACACGCACCCGATCCAGTGCAAGGCGGGTCGGACCCATTCCGTCCGACTAGACACATGGCGCGAGGGCACAGCGCCAGCGCAGCCTGCCCAAGCACGGGCGCGCGCCACACGCGTGCGCATGCGCGGCGTACGGTGCCCGGTGCACCGAGCGTGCACCGGGCGCCCGCCCGGAAGCCTGGACCGGGAGCACGCCTCCCCATGCACCGCGCTGCACCCACCGGTGCATGGCTTGTGAGCCGGCCGCCGTGAGCCCGGTCCACACCCCCAGCAACACCCAAAACACTATTATAAGCCCAAAAATATCCAGAAATAGTGTATTTTGCACAGTTTTTCGCGCTGAGTCCGTTTTTCTCGTCCGTTTGGCGAACCGAGGATTCCGGCACACCGAAAAAGTAAAGTCAAAACTCTCCAAACCATAAATATAACAACCACCGCACTTCCGTACATTCCCACTATGCGGTTTTTCGCACTGGATTCGATTTTCGCGTCCTCTTCGCGCGCCGACAACTCTAACACACCCAAAATGTGCCGACGAGTTACCAATCCACTAGTAACCGAACTCACAAAGATTTTGGTCTTCACACGCGTTGGGCACACGGGTCATTCAGACCACTCCTCCGGAAAAATACACCCATACGGAGGCCAATCCGCCTGTGTACGTGCAGCATCCAACACCGGTTTGCCGAAGTCGGCGTGAATTAAGTACCGCGACACTTGGTCGCCACAAACATTAACAAAAGAACGGTACATAATAATGCGAAGGGTTAGTTTACTGGAAACACCTCATCTACTTTATTAAACAGGTTAGTACGAACTTTTTAAATGATATACTGCACCTAATGCACTTACAACACTTGTTGCATAAAAACCCACCTGGAATGAAGATAACTGACCGCGCCCGCGACCTTCCTAAGCAAATCAGAACTCCTCATGGCCTACTAAAATATCCAAGAGCACAAATTAACAACTTACCCTAATCAGGTAAAATCAGTGGTCCCAACCACTGTAATAATAAACCTACCAAAAACCGAAATCACTACACCTAGAGGACCGCGGCTTCAATCAAAAACCAAACAAATCAAAACCGTCAAATAAAACCGAAAACTTAGATCAAACCGGTAACATCAAAGGCTAACAACAACCGGACCGCGACTATTTCATCGCGAACTCCATCGGAACCCAAAACCTGCTAACGGAAATCCAACAAAACCCAATTCTCAACCGGTAGCCAACTCGGGACGTCTATGGTTAAACCAAGAAGACCCCGACGGCGAAAATGATGAGAAAAGTGTCACGCCCCGGGGGTCGAAACTGCGACCCGGGCTCGCCAACAGATCCGCCGCCTATGCAAAACCCCGCATAGGCGAAGTGTCCAACCTGCAAAGTACCATCTAACAACTAAACAGATATCAGAGCTGAAGAAAAACTGCATGTAATAAAAACCTGAATCACTGTACAACTGAAAAACAAAGGTACAATATCCATCTCCAAAAATAATAATATAATAATCTGATCCACCCGACAAACTGAATACAAGTAAAAGCCACCTATACAACATCTATAAATCCAAAAAGGGAGATAACTGAAATAATAAAATACAACTGTGCATCAGAATATAAATGCCTGCCTGACTAAACCCAATCTATACACCAGTAATCACCGGTACTGCCTGCCATGCCTACCGAACTCAAGACTCAATTGCGGGAATACTGACCGACTACTGACCTGTGATGACCTGGATCTCCGCAGAGCTGTTGCGGTACTTTGAGGTGGCTACTGGAGGTCTACGCAGTGTGCGGGAGGTATTTGGGGCTTTTACAGGGTGACCAGCAGCTTCTGGAGGCCTACGGGGCATGTCGGCGGTGTTCGGGCGCCAATTTGGACACAAGTGTTGGACTCCGGGCTTCAAATGGATCACGTGGGTGATCGGGGGACCCCATCGGTTGTTTAGAGGTGTTTGCGCGCAAAACGGATATTGAGATTGGGCTCGGCGCGAGATTTGGACTAAGAATACTTTTCCGGGGGCTTTCGGCAATTTTTAGAGTGAGAATTTGGCGAAACGGACGTCAAAATCGGATTCAGCGCGCGAAAACGCTTCAGACGGAGTATTTACTTGCATTTTTGGGCTCGGGTTACTGTTCACCGCCGGAACAGTAACTCCGGCGATCGCCGGCGGCGGCGGCGGCGGCGGGCAGCGCCGGCAAGCGGCGGCGCGGCCTCGGGCAGGCGGAGCAGCGGCGGCAGGCGGCGCGGGCAGGGCGCGGGCAGCGCGCGGGTGAGCGGGCAGGCGGCCGGTCCACGCGGCGGGCGTGCACCAGGCGGAGGACACGTGGCATCACCCCATTGGCGGGCTCACAGGCGTTGGTCCACGGAGTATTCAAGTTGGCTTTGGTTCACGGTGCACCAGGGTGGACACGTGGCAGGCTTTGGTTGGTTCGGTGTTCGGAGGTTCGTGCACCGGGTGCACCGGTCAGAGGCAGGACACGTGGCACAATACTATTGGACGGTCAACTGTGCGGGCAGTGGGGGCAGCGGCCGCAGACTGTGCGGGCAGGCGCGGCGGTACGACGGTCGGGGACGCGTGTCGACCCCCGGAGGTGGCCACGCGGCGTCGCAGGAGTGGTGGGTGCGGCTGTTGCCTGTTCGGTGGACGCGTGGCAGCCTCTGGGGCGGGTCGGACAGTCTGTTGGATCCCGTCCGACGGGGCTTTGTGGGCCGGGCCGCACTGTGCGCGCCCGAAAGTTCGGGCCGGGCCGCACTGTGCGCGCCCGGAAATTTCCGGGCGCCCGAAAGATGGGACCCATTGGTCATTTCTTCAAAAGATTTTTTGGACTGGCTTATTTAAGCAACCCGAAGCCCATTCACCTTGCTTTTTCCACCATTTCCGAGCCTCTTCTCACCATGGTGTCTTCAGCAAAGTTGTTCCCCTTCGAGTTCTCCATCTCCTGGTGAAGTTTGAGGATCTGTGGTGGCACGCACTTCGAGATTTGGATTTTTCGGCGCGGCGCGACGTTGCATCCCTGGATTCTTCTTCGGCGCAGCGACAGTGTTTTAGCTCTCCCGAGCTAACCAGGCAGTATTTTTCAGCGATTCTTGCGCCATCGTCTTCGTAACAGGTAGGGCTACATTTCTTATTTCTACGGGTTTTCCCTCATTCCGAGGTTTTCCTGGGTTTTTCGGACCATCTTGTAACCCCATTTTCTGGGGTGGAGTTTTGGACAGCGCTGGATTGTTTTGGTGATATCTCCGCAACCGGACATCGGATTGAGGCGATTCAAAAGGGGATTTGCATCTACGCATCACAAGGAATCTCTCTGAATTTTTGTGGAACTTTGTGGAATTTCCCTGATGGTGAGAACCCCCTTTTTACAGTATCTTCAGATTCAGTTTTTGTGATCGATTTGCTTTGGGGTGCCCCTCTTGTCGATTTTCGTTCTCAGCACAGGAAAATCGTGGGAAAACGTGCAGGTACTCGTTTCGACCGGTTCGTCGCGTAGATCGTGATAGCATTTTTCTGGGAATTTATTGGGCACGTTTCGCAGGTAAAAATGGCTGAACAGTAAATCTGATTTTGGGGACAGATTTGGATTAAACTTGATTAGTAAATTTGTGTGTGTTCTTTGGGACTTTTGGCGCAGTATTTCGGGGACGGTTGAGGATCGAGCGCGGACTTCGCCGCCGGGACTTGGATTTAGCGCTCGAGGTGGGTACCGTTGTTTACCTCCTACTTGTGATGTCCCCACTAGGCCTATTTGAGTTGCTTCTTTATTATCTTGCTAATGAACCGGTACAAGTGAAAATGGCATGTTGATTGAGAATTGGGCTTATAACTAGAGGTTGTGACTTCAAAAGGACTAAGTGCTGACTAATGGTTAATTCTTGTAATTAATATGCCGCTTAAAACCTTGGGAAGAGCTTTCTTAAAATGGATATGGGATAACTTGGCAAATGAAAGTTTAACTAGTGGCATACCTCTCTATTGGGAAAGATAATAATATTTAAACCCTGTTTTTAAATAAAGGACTTTGCATGCTTGTATGGACATTTAGTTAGGCCACCTTTTTCTGCTACACTATCATGATGGCATTGACTTAGGAGAAACCATGCTTTTTCCTCTTCTTTTATCTACATTTGGGGGATAGTGCGCTCGGGTGCGAGCAGGGGCTGGGATAGTGTAGTCAGACAGTTGTGGGTCTTGGGACAGGCAGGCTGTGAGGGCAGGGCATTGCGGCAACCGCGGACAGTAGGCGGTTGACCGGATAGTGATTGCTGCTTATGCATCAGATTGGGTATCAGGTCTCTAGTAGGTGGAGTTTTCCACTATTTGCCTATCTTGCATCATCATCGAGATCGGGTCTCCTTTTAGTGGACGGGTTTTCCCACTTTGATCAGAGTCATGATCCAGTTCTGCTGACTTGATACCTATTACTGAGGCACTATGCTCGTGTGGGTCGCTCCCCTCGAGTGCCACTCCGGAGTGTGTATTTTGTGACCGTGCCGGTCAGGAGCCGGTCTGTTGCCTTGGGGCGGGACCAGGCCGGTCAGGAGCCGGTCTGTCGCCCTCGGGATGGGACCGTGCCGGTCAGGAGCCGGTCCGCATCCCCTAGCTGAGTTGGGACTTAGTAGGCATAGTGGGCAGTACCGGTGTTCGCCGGTGACTAGGTTGGGCTACCCAGGCAGGCATTCTTATTCTGATGCATACAGTTGGCCATACTCTTAGCTGAGCACCTTAGAGGCATATAGTGGTAGCTTCTTACATCATCGACAGTTTTATTTACAGCTTACCACCTTTGTTCATCTTTTTTCGCCTCTTGTAGTCCTAGTGGGCACACTTGAGTTGAGGTCTACCCACTAGGGGGAGGCTGCTGTTTACAGTAGTTCTCACCCCCACTGCTTTCTCTTTTCTCTTCCCCTTTGTTTCTTTTGCAGTGTCTTCTGCGGGTGCTGCTGAGTTTTCAGCGACGGGTCGAGGAGAGAGGACGGCCGAGTAGATAGACTTCGAGGCAGGTTGAGCGTGTTAGCTGGACTGTTGGTGTACCCGTGTTTCCTCAGACGGTTGTACTTTTACTTTGGGACTGGCTTTTGCCAGCAGGTTGTATTTATTATTTTTGGTGAGCTGGGAGAGACAGATGTATCATTTAGACAGATGTATTGTATTTTATTTCCAGCTTCAGTCTGAGATGTATTAGTTTTAGTTCAGCTCTGTTTTTATTGCTCTTTTATTATATCTCTTATATATCTGAGCAGGTTTGGCGCTTCGTGTACGCGGGAAATACCGTGTGCACGGCGGATCTGTAGACGGGCCCGGGTTCTGGTTTACACCCGGGGCGTGACAGATTAAGTTGGTATCAGAGCTTAGGGATAGGTCAGTTGGGACTTAGGAAACCCTAGGCTTTCGGGCGGACCCTAGGATGTTAGGGCGTGAGAGGCGTGACTTTTAGCGAAAGTCGGTGATTTGGTTTTGACTCTTCCAGTGAGTGAAGAGGGATCGGCATACCCTATTTTTGTGGGACAGTTATGTTGGCTGCAGACAACATAACGTTACAAAAATAGGGGGATGCCTTTGACTTTCGCTAGATTGGGTCGAGTGTTTGGGGTGTGCTGATTTGCGGTTTGTCGTGGCGAGCGGTGTCTCCCCGACGTTGGGCCTTGACCCGGGCGCACATTGGTGCAGCAGTTGGGTCTGAGCTGGTTGTTTCAGGCCGGATACCGGATTTGAGTCAGAGGACTCGGGACTCAGATGACAGGATTGTCAGAGGCATAGCAGCGGCAGAGTGAGCGGGCATCTGGTTTTTAGCGACACAGTTGTCGGAGCAGCGGGCAGCCCGACGGTGCTTCTTTCTGAGACCACCCGGTTGCAGTATCCTCAGGGGCGAGGATTTCTGTAGTACTGAGGGAGTGAGTAGCCCCTCCGTGCCAATGGTTAGTGCCGAGGCGCCGAGGCAGGGTGGATAGTTGACAGCTGATGAGTTATGGGACACCATTGATCAGTTGAGCCAGTTTCGGCAGTTAAACCACCCCGATTCATAGGATTAAGTTTGGAGCCTCTTGGGGGTAGAATCGTGGTTGGTGGTGATGGAAAGACTGCTTGAGAGCCTCTTGGTGTCAAAAGGATTTACGCAGTTATCGAACTGCGCGCTCTATGATTTGGGGGACAAGGCGCATAGGATATGCTTGACTGTGAGTGGATTGCATCAGGATACCTTTCAGGTTATTTAATTCCCCGTTTGGGTTTTGGATGCCTCGACGGAGTAGGCATTGTGTATGGAGCGTAGCGTTGCACTTCCTTTGGATAGGGGTCTGCCGCCAGAGGCGAGTCTGGGATAGAGGCGCTTGGCGCTAGGTGTTGGAGGACAGGTCGGCCGGCAGAGACATTTCTCGTTTTCATTCCAGGACGGTGGATATTCTTGTGGATGGATTATGTAAGGCTTACCCGAGGGGGATGTTACCCTTGGTGATTGATAACATGCATGTTTGGGGCACAACATATGTGATTGAGGGGTGAGCTTAGTAAGGATAATTATATAAGGAATTGCATGAATCAAGTGTGCTTGGTCGTACGACGATGATATCCAGGTGGATTTCTGAGACGTCAGAGGATGGGTGGACCCCGACGACAGCATCAGCTTTTATCAGAGCGGCGCAGCGGTAGCGGGGATTAGCTGTCTGCGAGAGACCACATTCGTCGCCTCAGTGTGAGCAGGGACGGAGGTCGAGCTCCCTTTGTGATTGGTCTAGATATGTTTGGCAGGCTGAGCGACGACCACTTGCATCGAGAGGATGAATTTGTGCCGCCCGGTTGGAGGGCGCCACGGTAGTGGATTGGGTTGTCGCAGGTGTGATTTCGTCACAGCAGTCAGTGTTAGACATGTTGTCGTCCGGCATGGACTCGAGGCAGAGTTGTGGCCCCGCGCACTAGAGGTACAGGTTACTGTTGGTATAGTGCAGGTGGGGAAGGCTTGTGGATCATGCCCAGTGCAGTAGAGGCCGTGAGTTGTGCAGGCAGACTTGTTGCTATTTGTGGCCGTCCGGTGTTTAGACCCAGTGTTTGGGACAGGTTGGCATAGTGCCACAGGATGTTTGACTGCTGAGAGAAAGGACCTTGTTTCTACAAGGCAGACAATGGAGGGCTCGTTTGTTATGACTGCTTGGGTACTCAGGTTACAGCGATAGTGTGAGAGGTGCCTACGGTGGCACCGGGACGTAAAAGGATATTCCTGTTGCTCGTGAGGTCCCGGGTGTGATTCCACCTGAGCTGATGATGATGCCGCCGGTTAGGGAAATTGTGATTTCGATTGACGTGGTTCTGGGAACCACGCCTACCTCGATAGCACCTCGTATATATCGTTTGTAGATGCTGTGGCAAGGTCTGTGAGGATAAAGTTTTATGCTAAATGGTTTTGGTACAAGTTTAGCTTTGAGAGCACATCTTCCTGGATTATGTATTTAGCCGCAGGGGCGGCGGTGGGAGTCCGGTCAAAATAGATGCTGATTGAGATGGGTCGAGATCGACAGTTACTATTGAGGTGAGGAGCTTTTGGACCGGATGGTGCCAGCGGAGTTTGACGAGCGGATGGTAAGATTGGTACCAGCGCCGATTTTAGTTTGGCCAGCGAAGGAAGATGGACCTGCGAGTGATAGTGATACCTCCCATAGTGGCTATGGAGCTACCATTGGTTGATGAGCATCCAGGATCACCCCGACCGGGCCACTGTGGTGGCGGATACCTAAAGCAGAAGAGCTAAATTGGGAGTTAAGTTTGTTGGTCCCATAGCTGGCGCTGCGTGGGACCATGGTGGTATACAGGGTTTGAGATCGTGTCCCAGGGGATTCCTTTTGAGGATAGGCTGCGGCTGAGCAATCTACTCGTGTGGTCTGGTTATGACAGTGACCGGGTGAGGACCCCTGCTTGTTAGGGCCCCTTTCTTGTGCGGGTGCCTGTGTGGATGTATTTCGGGTTGCTCTGGTTGAGTTGGCTCTAGAGGGTGATTTTAGTGCGTGTTGCACTGGCTGTTCGTTCTTTTCCCCCAGGCTTTTGATGGAGTCCCTGAGATTTTCCTGCGTCTCAGCTCAGGAGTGTTATGTTTTGACTCCTCGCCGTGATTGACTCACTTCTTTGGATCCCTGCGAGAGTTTGGAGTCCGAGGGACGCTCGTTGCGAATTCCGGCTCGTGAGATGAGGGAATTACGCAATCGGGCTATGCCGTGCTGGTTGTTGCCGTTGTTGTTGCTGTGGAGTAATCACGGGGAGTGATAGGCGACTTGATAGCGGGAGACGGCGGAGTTGAGTACTTACCCCTGGTTTCTGAGACTCCTTGGGAGTTACTTTAGTTCGAGGACGGTTACCTGGTGTTCGGGAGGTCATATTCCCGATCTGTGGCAAGTGGGGGAGAGTTGTTGGTCCTGCCCGGTGCAGTTTGAGTCCTGGATTTTGCCGGTAGACCTGAGGGTCTTGACTCATCTGCGGGATGTTGTTGTGGTGCCCGTTGGGCTGACTGGTTCGGTTTTTCTTTTCGCGGCAGCTGATTATGCTGCGAGGACGGTTTTCGTGGGAGCCAGGCCTGGAGGTGTTGGTGTACTTGGTTGCTTGAGAGTATCTTCGCTTCTTTGGTTTTGACCTTGTGAGCGAGGCGGATGTCTCGTAGTGGGTGAGTAGCCTTTGGTTATGAGTTCTAGCTGATCTCCTATCAGAGTTGTTTGGCATGACACCAGTTTGGGAGTTGAGGACCCAACTCCAGGATTTGATGTGTTGGATTTGTGTCAGGCCAAGTGTGGCACCTTCGGGGGCGCCGGTGCTATTCGAGCTGTGGAAGGTTGGTTCACTTCGGCTTTGTGAGGACCCGTAAGAATTTGATGAAGTGATCATCGGGAGCTAGCACCCTTCGGTCAAGCTTGGAGGATTTGAGTTACCAGCTACAAGGGTATTGGATCTTCGCGAAAATGGATGGGCAATCTGGTTCTCTCGACTGCTCACGGCTGAGTGTTGATGCCGGAGGGTTAGGGATGTGCTTCTACATCCCGACGGTTTTGGATTTGAGATCGGAGGCTACGGGATCAGTTGGGGGACTTATATCGGATACTTTGGGAGTACAGAGGTACTTGGATCGAGCTTTTGTGTCGACGAACTGGTGGTTGGATTATCTGAGGCCCTAGGAGGGACAGATGCTTGTACCGGTGCAGACTACTTGATGGCCGAGCAGTTAGCCCAGCTGTACCTAGTTGAGGTGGCGTGGTCCTCTGGAGTGTTCTCCATTGTTTCGTTCTGGTTAGAGACCCAAGGATTGCATCGCGTCTCTGGATGTGGTATTTGGTAATTTTGGGAGCGTGAGTGGAGGATGATTGGATAGTTACCCCCCTGTTGGTTGAGATTCCGTGTTGAGGAATGACTCCAGTTTCGAGGACGAAACTTTCTTTTAGTGGGGGAGGATGTGATGACCTGGATCTCCGCAGAGCTGTTGCGGTGCTTTGAGGTGGCTACTGGAGGTCTACGCAGTGTGCGGGAGGTATTTGGGGCTTTTACAGGGTGACCAGCAGCTTCTGGAGGCCTACGGGGCATGTCGGCGGTGTTCGGGCGCCAATTTGGACACAAGTGTTGGACTCCGGGCTTCAAATGGATCACGTGGGTGATCGGGGGACCCCATCGGTTGTTTAGAGGTGTTTGCGCGCAAAACGGATATTGAGATTGGGCTCGGCGCGAGATTTGGACTAAGAATACTTTTCCGGGGGCTTTCGGCAATTTTTAGAGTGAGAATTTGGCGAAACGGACGTCAAAATCGGATTCAGCGCGCGAAAACGCTTCAGACGGAGTATTTACTTGCATTTTTGGGCTCGGGTTACTGTTCACCGCCGGAACAGTAACTCCGGCGATCGCCGGCGGCGGCGGCGGCGGCGGGCAGCGCCGGCAAGCGGCGGCGCGGCCTCGGGCAGGCGGAGCAGCGGCGGCAGGCGGCGCGGGCAGGGCGCGGGCAGCGCGCGGGTGAGCGGGCAGGCGGCCGGTCCACGCGGCGGGCGTGCACCAGGCGGAGGACACGTGGCATCACCCCATTGGCGGGCTCACAGGCGTTGGTCCACGGAGTATTCAAGTTGGCTTTGGTTCACGGTGCACCAGGGTGGACACGTGGCAGGCTTTGGTTGGTTCGGTGTTCGGAGGTTCGTGCACCGGGTGCACCGGTCAGAGGCAGGACACGTGGCACAATACTATTGGACGGTCAACTGTGCGGGCAGTGGGGGCAGCGGCCGCAGACTGTGCGGGCAGGCGCGGCGGTACGACGGTCGGGGACGCGTGTCGACCCCCGGAGGTGGCCACGCGGCGTCGCAGGAGTGGTGGGTGCGGCTGTTGCCTGTTCGGTGGACGCGTGGCAGCCTCTGGGGCGGGTCGGACAGTCTGTTGGATCCCGTCCGACGGGGCTTTGTGGGCCGGGCCGCACTGTGCGCGCCCGAAAGTTCGGGCCGGGCCGCACTGTGCGCGCCCGGAAATTTCCGGGCGCCCGAAAGATGGGACCCATTGGTCATTTCTTCAAAAGATTTTTTGGACTGGCTTATTTAAGCAACCCGAAGCCCATTCACCTTGCTTTTTCCACCATTTCCGAGCCTCTTCTCACCATGGTGTCTTCAGCAAAGTTGTTCCCCTTCGAGTTCTCCATCTCCTGGTGAAGTTTGAGGATCTGTGGTGGCACGCACTTCGAGATTTGGATTTTTCGGCGCGGCGCGACGTTGCATCCCTGGATTCTTCTTCGGCGCAGCGACAGTGTTTTAGCTCTCCCGAGCTAACCAGGCAGTATTTTTCAGCGATTCTTGCGCCATCGTCTTCGTAACAGGTAGGGCTACATTTCTTATTTCTACGGGTTTTCCCTCATTCCGAGGTTTTCCTGGGTTTTTCGGACCATCTTGTAACCCCATTTTCTGGGGTGGAGTTTTGGACAGCGCTGGATTGTTTTGGTGATATCTCCGCAACCGGACATCGGATTGAGGCGATTCAAAAGGGGATTTGCATCTACGCATCACAAGGAATCTCTCTGAATTTTTGTGGAACTTTGTGGAATTTCCCTGATGGTGAGAACCCCCTTTTTACAGTATCTTCAGATTCAGTTTTTGTGATCGATTTGCTTTGGGGTGCCCCTCTTGTCGATTTTCGTTCTCAGCACAGGAAAATCGTGGGAAAACGTGCAGGTACTCGTTTCGACCGGTTCGTCGCGTAGATCGTGATAGCATTTTTCTGGGAATTTATTGGGCACGTTTCGCAGGTAAAAATGGCTGAACAGTAAATCTGATTTTGGGGACAGATTTGGATTAAACTTGATTAGTAAATTTGTGTGTGTTCTTTGGGACTTTTGGCGCAGTATTTCGGGGACGGTTGAGGATCGAGCGCGGACTTCGCCGCCGGGACTTGGATTTAGCGCTCGAGGTGGGTACCGTTGTTTACCTCCTACTTGTGATGTCCCCACTAGGCCTATTTGAGTTGCTTCTTTATTATCTTGCTAATGAACCGGTACAAGTGAAAATGGCATGTTGATTGAGAATTGGGCTTATAACTAGAGGTTGTGACTTCAAAAGGACTAAGTGCTGACTAATGGTTAATTCTTGTAATTAATATGCCGCTTAAAACCTTGGGAAGAGCTTTCTTAAAATGGATATGGGATAACTTGGCAAATGAAAGTTTAACTAGTGGCATACCTCTCTATTGGGAAAGATAATAATATTTAAACCCTGTTTTTAAATAAAGGACTTTGCATGCTTGTATGGACATTTAGTTAGGCCACCTTTTTCTGCTACACTATCATGATGGCATTGACTTAGGAGAAACCATGCTTTTTCCTCTTCTTTTATCTACATTTGGGGGATAGTGCGCTCGGGTGCGAGCAGGGGCTGGGATAGTGTAGTCAGACAGTTGTGGGTCTTGGGACAGGCAGGCTGTGAGGGCAGGGCATTGCGGCAACCGCGGACAGTAGGCGGTTGACCGGATAGTGATTGCTGCTTATGCATCAGATTGGGTATCAGGTCTCTAGTAGGTGGAGTTTTCCACTATTTGCCTATCTTGCATCATCATCGAGATCGGGTCTCCTTTTAGTGGACGGGTTTTCCCACTTTGATCAGAGTCATGATCCAGTTCTGCTGACTTGATACCTATTACTGAGGCACTATGCTCGTGTGGGTCGCTCCCCTCGAGTGCCACTCCGGAGTGTGTATTTTGTGACCGTGCCGGTCAGGAGCCGGTCTGTTGCCTTGGGGCGGGACCAGGCCGGTCAGGAGCCGGTCTGTCGCCCTCGGGATGGGACCGTGCCGGTCAGGAGCCGGTCCGCATCCCCTAGCTGAGTTGGGACTTAGTAGGCATAGTGGGCAGTACCGGTGTTCGCCGGTGACTAGGTTGGGCTACCCAGGCAGGCATTCTTATTCTGATGCATACAGTTGGCCATACTCTTAGCTGAGCACCTTAGAGGCATATAGTGGTAGCTTCTTACATCATCGACAGTTTTATTTACAGCTTACCACCTTTGTTCATCTTTTTTCGCCTCTTGTAGTCCTAGTGGGCACACTTGAGTTGAGGTCTACCCACTAGGGGGAGGCTGCTGTTTACAGTAGTTCTCACCCCCACTGCTTTCTCTTTTCTCTTCCCCTTTGTTTCTTTTGCAGTGTCTTCTGCGGGTGCTGCTGAGTTTTCAGCGACGGGTCGAGGAGAGAGGACGGCCGAGTAGATAGACTTCGAGGCAGGTTGAGCGTGTTAGCTGGACTGTTGGTGTACCCGTGTTTCCTCAGACGGTTGTACTTTTACTTTGGGACTGGCTTTTGCCAGCAGGTTGTATTTATTATTTTTGGTGAGCTGGGAGAGACAGATGTATCATTTAGACAGATGTATTGTATTTTATTTCCAGCTTCAGTCTGAGATGTATTAGTTTTAGTTCAGCTCTGTTTTCATTGCTCTTTTATTATATCTCTTATATATCTGAGCAGGTTTGGCGCTTCGTGTACGCGGGAAATACCGTGTGCACGGCGGATCTGTAGACGGGCCCGGGTTCTGGTTTACACCCGGGGCGTGACATGACCGGTACGGTCGCATCCCGAAGTAGGTGACAGACCGATTACTGACCGGTACGGTCGCACCCAAAACAAGTAACAGACCGGCTCCTGACCAGCACAGTCACACACTCCGGAGTGGCACTCGAGGGGAGCGACCCACACGAGTGAAATAAGTAGTCATAAGTAACCTGATATAGTAGGACTAGATCACGACTCTAAATAAGTGGGAAAAACCATCCACTAAGGAAGCCCGATCCCTCACCTCCAATCTGAGGCAATAATAATAACCCGGTCAACCGCCCATAATTCGCGGTTGCCGCAATCCCTGCCATCAGGCCCTTCCTGTCCCAAATCCCAAGAGTCTGCCTACACTATCGCAAAAGTACCTGCTCGCGCACGAGCTACAAATACCCTGAGCCTAGTACGAAAGGAGAAAAGCAAGAAACATGGTTTCTCCTAAGTCAAGTCCAGCATGATAGTGTAGCAGAAAAAGGTGGCCTATCTAAATGACCATACAAGCATGAAGATGTCCCAAGATGACATAAGTAAATAGGTGTCGATGTTCTTATATTTATTAGAGCATGCTATCCAAAATACATAATCAATCTCATAAAAGAATTGGATGTTAACATAGCATACATCAAGTCTACACAAGTATGCACCTTTCACATTTGGAAATAAAGAGAGAATAGTGTCCAACATGGTTTTCACCTAACATGAATCAGGAGGTAAATGACAATCATTACTTTCATAGAGAGTGAATCTCACATAGATAGATCAAGATTAATGTAATCCGCTATTCTCACACAAACCACTAACCACCCTCAAATGAAACATCCATTCACATATAGACTTGCCAAAGGTCATTTAACATTACTTGAATATGGACATTCAATCCACTATCCCCAATGAATAGAGTAAGGTTCAACAACTTTTATTGATCTCACATAGGATGCACATAGAATCCACCAACAGCATTCATTTCCACATAGGCTAAATCGCCGACCATTCACAATACACAATCTCACGCAAAATAGTCTAAGGATCGACCATTAGGATGAATATCACAAGATGTAGAAGGAAAATCTACAAGGTCAATTATTCTCATGTAGATAAGTCAAGAATCATTTAACATATAACCTCTCATGACATAGGTTCAAGAATCATCAATAAGATCACCCTCACTTACCATTGAGAGCCATTCACACTTAGCCCATATAACATCCACATAAAGTCATAACAACCCTTCTCACATAGCAACCATATCCTTCACATAAATCAACCAAAATCATATACATATAACTATCACCATCATTCTCACATAATTATGTCAACCATTCATCACAAGGTGTGGATTGAAGATTAGTTTCCCAATTACCCTCACATAGCATAGGTTTAAGGATAATCACTTATAATCAACTTCATATGAGATAATACAACATCAATCAAACTATTCATTCACTCATGTATACAATGAGGATCAATTAACTTAATCTAAGCATGGATATCCAAGCATATTTCACCAAGGAGAAGAGAACAACAATCAACTATGCCACGAGGGAAAAATAATAGCCCGAGTGGGTAAATCGTTGTTTTCGGCAAAGCACAACCACCCACCTGAAACTTGACGATCCACTGCCCGCTGTACCTGAAATTTGGCGTGAGTAATCCTTATCCTCCCAGGAGACCGATGCCGCGAAAATCATCCAAATCCGCCTCACGGATTGGGCGCAATCACTGAAACAATGCACGCTGCGTAATTAAATTCCAGAATTTCAGCAATTGAAACTAAGTCAAAGAAGATGTAAGTGCAGCCCCGAATACCTCAAAATGAAGTCTCTAACAATAAAACAAGGATGTCCTCTTTCATACAAACATCTCCAAGTCCTCAAAATCCACCATTAATTTCCTTTAACATTCAATTGTAGCAAGAATTACAATGCTGTCCAAAAATTGCTAACATAAACTTGCTAGTATTTCCAAGCTTAATTAGGGGCTTTTCCAAAGGGATTTATCCACAGATCATAAAAGAGAATTTGCTCACCTTGAAGTTAAGAAGTCCCAACTTGAATTTCTGAAAAAGACCTTATATTCACGAAGTTATCTGCATTCGAAGGTGCCTTGCTCAAATCAAAATTAAAACAGGGACTGCAGTAATCCATATAATCGCACTTAAAAAGATCATTAAAGTTACCTAATCAAACGTGCTCCAAATCCTGCAAGAGAGGTACCATTGGATTCCTTGTCGAGAGTAGATACAAATTGAGCTAAAGAACTCTAATTTTCATCCTCGGATGAAGGAGAAAACCCATAAACACTTTGAACTATCCACCAAGTTCCATCTGTACATGACTGCAGCAAGGTGCTCCAAAGATCATGCTTAAACCCTATTAAAAGGTCAGATCTGGGGAAAATGACACATACCAATATTGTATATCTTCGAGTCCTGAAAATTTCACCACAAAAATTATCCAAAAAATCCAACCCTACTGCCCAGAAAGGCCAAAATACTGAGGACTGTTCAGGATTCCAGACTGAAATGAAGGGTCCCAAAGATAGCCTTAAAACTCTATAAAAACTTGAGATTTGGGGGAAGAGTTGAATACAAAAATTGTAGCCTTACCTCTTGTGAAAACGTAGAACCAAAAATTAGCTCAAAATTCCAAGGAATGAGTCCTGGGGAATTTTTTCACTAAAACGCGACGGGAAGGTTCACAAACTGCAACAATGGTGGTGCTTGCCTCATGGAGAAGATGATGGTGATAAAGCCTCTATAATCCATTTGTTTGCTGATGAAGATGAAGGAGGGTTGCAGGTGATTCCTCTGTAGAAGTCCCCAAGGTTGGAAGAACCAAAAGAGGAAGAAGGAGGATGTAGAGGAGCTTAAGTAGGAGGAAGAAGAAGAAAAGAGAGAGCCAAAAGGGGGGGGGGTTTACTGTGCGGTGCACAGTGCTGGGCCAGGCCTCGGCCCAGCCCCGCGCCCAGCGGGGGCACGTGGGGCCCATCCGGGTGCCCCGCCCCCGGGTGGATGGCCCGGATGGGGCCACGTTGCCCGTGGCGCCCGCCACTGGCGCGGCGACACGCGTCTAGCACAGGGACGCGCGTCGCGCCAGCGGGCGCGCGTGGGCTTGCCGCGTGGCCCGAGCGGGCCTCTCCAGCGCCGACAGCTGGCGCTCCTCCCCGAGTCGCTGCGCCTGGTGCACGCCCAAACCATGGACCGGCCGCCTTAAATAAGTCCAAATAAGCTCCAAAATGCCCTTTTATTCGCTATTTTCGCGCGCTGGGTCCAATTCCGAAGTCTAAAACTCCAAATAATGCAACCAAATAGCCGTTTTGATCGTTTTTCCGCACTGAATCCAAATACGGTATCCATTTTGCGCGAAACCACCTCTAATTTTCGACAAAACTCCCAATTAAGCAATCTTGATCCATTTTTCGCACTGAGTCCATTTCTGGGGTCCGATTTGCGCGCAACCAAGACTATCCACAGAATTAGGCCTCCACAAGCTACCGATCACACTATAATGACCACGAAGATCCGAGTCTTCACATCCTCCCCCACTAAAAGAAAGTTTCGTCCTCGAAACTAACATAGCCCAAAAAGAGTCTCAAATCTGATGGGCAATTGTCCAGTATCCTCGTCACCAGCTCTCAAAGCGTCAATCACTTCCCGTGATTAATCCACAACAACATCAACCGCCTGTACGACATGGCCTAGTTGCACCATTCTTTTTCTCTCGAGCCATAATCTACAACGGTGCCTCCAGCACTCCAGACACTCACAAGTCTCAAGTGGAGCGAGTCAAACATCGACGGGCAAACCAAACATATCACCTCTAAGCGGAGACATGGACAACGACAAGGATTTCAACATGTCACGGAAAAAAGAAGAAATAACTGATAACCACTGATTCACAACACCCCCAAAATCTCCTCCTCAAAACCAACTCATTCAAGAAACCTGAAGTATCCCCTCGTAATTCCATATAAAAGGGAGTCCAATATCAGAAACACCAACAACTACAACTCTGAGTTTGAGAGTGACCGACAAGAGCTAAGAGTTGAAGTCATCCCTGTTGTGACTTGTCGTTCTGTCCTTGCTTCACATCAACTGGGGACCCTTAATTCAACACTCTCTGATCTCATCCATCAGTGTGGGTTGCTCGACTGAAACCAAAATCTAGAACGGATCACTCTGGGGCACGATCCCTGGTCCTAATCATCCCACCCATTCCAGTAATGGCGCTTACTGCGCAAGCATTGCTCAAGCTCTGCACTGTAGGCCGGCCCCAAAAACATCTACACACGTCCAAGACTACCGTGGGGCATCACTACAGCTCAATCACTGCTGACCGGACGAAAGATCCAATTTCTCTTCCATCAGGTAACACACCGGGTCTAACAACCTTTTTTTTTTTTTTTTTTTTTTCCATCATAGTTAATAACTATACCCTCAGCTCACAGTTGTGCTGGTACTATCCAATGAGGTGCCTTCAATATCGACGCGGTTCCTAGAACCACGTTAATAACAATCTCAATCTCCTTGCCCGGTGGCATTCTCATCAACTCAGGTGGACTCATATTCGAGAACTCGCGGGCATTGAGGGCACCTTTGAGTCCCGCGACTGCCGTAGGCACCTTTATCACACTCACTAACTGGGCAATACATCCTTGGCTCATCATCTGCCTGACTCCTGTTGGTACGCTGTCACTGCAACTAGTGCAATCTACCAACACCTGTAAACCAGCTCCTTCTGTCCAACTCGCAGAAGTTCACAGTCCTCACCCCACAATTACAAATTGCAAGATGTCACACCGATCAATCCAATACACCAAGTCGAAAATCCTGGGCTGCCACAAGACCAGCTAGTCAACGGGTATAACCCACGGCCTAACTGCACTGGACATATTCCACAAATCTCCTCCACGTGCACTTCCTGAACAAGGATCTATACCTCAAGTGCACGCGGTAGCAACTCTACCTTTAGTCCGTGCAGGCATGTACCACGTTCTAACTCAGATAGCTGTAAAGGAAATCATGCCTGCGACAACTCATCCCACTGATGGGATGCCCTCCAACTTGGTTGCCCAGACTCAACTGCCAGCGCTAGTGGTCGTCGCTCAATCATACCGAGAATATCCTGACTATCCCCAAAGAAAGCACCATCTCTGCCTCCACTCATACTGCGGCAATGATTGCAGCGCATCATGCTTCCGCCGCGCCACTCTGATACTGATACTGATGCTGCCGTCGAGGTCCACCCGACCTCTGGCGCCTCAGAAGTCCTCGACCCCAAAGAAGGAATCAAACAGGTCTCTGCCCACTAATCTGCCCTCCATCATCTGGCACCGAGTGCCTCCATCTGTCCAAAGGAACTACAACGCTATGCCCCATCGGGGCATCCAAAATCTAAAGTAAAAGGGACCAAGGAGCCAAAGAGGTATCCTGGCGCGATCCTAACCCAACACACACATCCCATGCACCTCGTCCCCCATAACATGGAGCGTGCAGTTCATCAACTGCGAAAATCCCTCGAGCATAAAAGGCTCTCAAATAGTCTGTCCAGCACCACCAACCATGACTCTGCCTCCAAAGGCTCCAACTCAAACCTTCGAGTCGGGACAGGTCTAACAGCCAAAGCTGTCTCAGTCGATCAATGTTGTCCCACTGCTCATCTGCTATCAACTATCCACCCTGCCTCGGCGCCTCCGCACTAAAAATCGACACCGAGGGGGCTGTTCGCTCAATCGGCGCCACTGAGATCGTTGCCACCAGGGATACTACGAAAGGGTTAGTCTCGATGGAAAACACCGTCAGAGGTGCCTACTGCCCCATCAACTGTATCATCCTATCCAGCTGCTCTCCCCACCGCTGATGTGACACAGTCAATCCAGTCATCTGGGTCCGGAGCTCTCTGACCTCAATCTGGGTATCCGGCCCGAAACTGCCTATCCTCGCCCAAAAGCTGCAATGGGGTGAACACGGTCAGAACTCTGTGTCCGGGAGACACCGCTCACAGCGACAAACCGCACAACAAGCTCTCGACCCAATCCCGCGAAAGTCTAAGACATGTCACCCATTCCATAACATTATGTTGTCTACTGCCAACATAAACGCTTAGGAAAATAAACATGCCAATCACTCGTCTCGTCCCTTGGGAGAGGTATAAAACTCGATCAGGACTCTCGCTGTAAGTCACGACTCTCACGTAGTCATCCTAAGGTCCAACCACAAGCCTAGGGTTTCTAAGTATGTAATGACCTACATCCTAGGCTCTGATACCACTCTAATCTGTCACGCCCCGGGGGTCGAAACTGCGACCCGGGCTCGCCAACAGATCCGCCGCCTATGCGAAACCCCGCATAGGCGAAGCGTCCAACCTGCAAAGTACCATCTAACAACTAAACAGATATCAGAGCTGAAGAAAAACTGCTGTACTAAAAACCTGAATCACTGTACAACTGAAAAACAAAGGTACAATATCCATCTCCAAAAATAATAATACAATAATCTGATCCACCGACAAACTGAATACAAGTAAAAGCCACCTATACAACATATATAAATCCAAAAAGGGAGATAACTGAAATAATAAAATACAACTGTGTACAGTGAAACCCACAATCCGGGTTGGTACATCTATCCCACTGTAGAAACTAACACTGGTAGCGATCTACCTCGTGACTCCCTCGCCTCGAACCGTCAACCGAAGATCCGCAACTCCCGCAGCAGACACTGCAACTGTCACGCCCCGGGGTCGAAACTACGACTCGGGCTCGCCAACAGATCAGCCACCTATGCGGAACCCCGCATAAGCGAAGCGTCCAACCTGCAAAGTATCATCTAATGACTAAATAGATATCAGAGCTGAAGAAAAACTACTATAATAAAAATCTAAATCACTGTACAACTGAATAGTAAAAGTACAATATCCATCTCCCAAAAAAATGATACAATAATCCAGTCTACCGAAATTGTAATACAAGTAAAAGCCACCTATACAACATCTATAAATCCAAAAAGGGAGATAAACTGAAATAATAAAATACAACTGTGTACAGTGAAACCCACAATCCGGGTTGGTACATCTATCCCACGGTAGAAATCAACTCTGGTAGAGATCTATCTCGCGACTCCCTAGCCTCGATCCGTCAATCGAAAGATCCGCAACTCCCGCGGCAGTCACTGCAAAACAAAGGGAGGAAAGGGAAAAAACAATAATGGGGGTGAGAACCACTAGTGAAACCAGTAGCCTCCCCCTGTGGGTAAAGCCTTGAACCCCGACGTACCCACTAAGTCTACCAGAGGCAAGAAAAAGAATAAGAGAGGTGGTAAGCTAAAAACAGAAATACTGATAAGAGGAAGCTACCACTAGTATGCCTCTAAATGTCGTGTTAAGAGGTATAGCTAAATGTATGCATCAGTAAATAAATGGTTGCCTGAATAAACCCAATCCGACCACCAATAAACACTGGTACTGCCTGCTGTGCCTGCCAAATCGGGTATGCCAGCCTACGCATAACACCGATAGGGGATAGGAGTCTCGAGGACTCAAAGTCTGTATATCGCACACTCCGGAGTGGCACTCGAGGTGTGAGGACCTGGTTTCCCCGCGGGGGAGTTTTCTGGTTGTTTGGCAGCTTTCGATGGCTTGTGTGGTGTGTTGGTGATGTTTGTGCGCAATTTGTACACAAGTGGTGGACTTCGGGCTTAAAAATGGATCACGGGTGTATTTGGAGGACCCGTCGAGTGTTTAGAAGTGATTTCGCGCGATGCGGAGGTCAAATTTGGACTCAGGGTGAAGTTTGGATAGAAGATCACCCCTCCGGATGCCTTCGGGAATTTTTAGAGATGGAATTTGGCAAAACGGATTTTAGAAATGGACCCGGCGCGAAAATCGGATCAAGTGGGCTTTCCGGGGGCCTTCGGCAAAATTTCGGATGAGAATTTGGAGAAACGGACATCGGATTTGGATTCAGCGCGCGAAAACGATGAAAATGGACTATTTACATGCATTTTTCGGAGCCCGGATGTCGCACACGGTTTTCGAGGCAACTTGGTACTGTTCCGGCCGGCGGCGGGCGGCGGCAGCGGCGGCGGGCGGCGGCGCGCGTAGGCGCACGGGCGCGGGTAGGCGCGCAGGGCGCACGGGCAAGGGCACGGTCCACGGCGCCGGCGTGCACCGGAGGGTGAACACGTGTCGGCCTGCTGTTGGTCCGGTGTTGCGCGCCCGGTGCACCGAGCTGGTGCGGCTCGCCTTGGCGCGCGTGCCTGACATTGTGCGCAGGCGGCGCTGGCGCGCGCACGTGCGCGCGCCAGGCGCGTGTTGACGGTCTGCCAGGCAACGTGTCGACGCTGGGGGCGGCCACGTGTCGAATCCTGAGTGGGTGCGCCCGCTGTAGCCTGTTCGGCGGGCTTTGTGGAGGCCCGTGGAGGAATCGGGCCTGCACAGTGTTGGGGCGGGCCCAACACTGTAGCAGCCCGAATTTTTCGGGCGCCCAGTTCTGGGGACACAGACGTCATTTTCTGATTTGTTTTCTGGGCCTATTTACGCGATCCGAGCCGCCTTGTTCACCCTTTTTCTGCCATTTTCGAGCTTCCCCTCACCCCGAGCCCATAAACAAAGTTGTTCCCCTCGCGGTACTGCACCTTTCTGCAGAGTTTGGAGATTTTACGTGGCACGGTTTTCGAGATTCTCTTTTTCTTGGCGCGTCGCGACGCTCTTTCTTCGGTGTTTCTTTCGTCGCTTTTTGGTGCCCGAGCTCCCCCGGCCTACTCCGACAATCTTTTTTAGCGATTTCTTCGCCGTTGGATTCGCAACAGGTAAGGTTACGATTTTGGTATTTTCTACATTTCCTGGTTTCGCGCTTTTCGAGGAGTTCTTCCTTGCTTTCTGAGGACCTTATTTGCTGTGTGGATTTTTGAGGGTAGCAGATTGATGGAATTTTATCTCCGCAACCGGGCATCGGATTGAGACGCTCTTTTAGACTTTTTTCATCCACTCGACGCAAGGATCGTCACCGTATTTTTTTGGATTTTTTGGAGGCTTCCCCGAAGGTATACACTTTCCTTTTTATCTGTACGGGAGTTTACAGTTATTTGGTTTTGGATTTCTGCGCCGATGTTGTGGAATTTGTAGCTTGGCCTACGGGGCTCCGTTTTGGGTGTGCAGGTACCCGTTTCGAAGCTATCGACGTGAGGAACGCTGTGGTCTTTATTTTAGAATTTCTGGAGCCCTTTCTGCAGGTGAAAAATCGTCATCTTTGCGGCTGAAATTACAGAGTGTATTAAATGGTTAAATTTTGGGAATAATGAGTAACTGTGGCCTTGTGTTGTACCCAGGAGGGTTTGTGGATAGTGCTGGACGTGTTAGACTTGGAGTTATTATTTTTCTGGTTTTCTCAGCTGTGCGACCCCGGACAGTTAGCACCTTCAGGTGGGTGGCTTTGCTTTCAGGATCTATGGACTGTGCTCTAATTCTATTGATATAGAATCATGCATGATAGTGATGGGACTCGATAGCATGCTAGAACTTGAATGTTAATATTCCTTGTATCTATCTGTTGATCGTATGATCTCTTCTGCTTCCTACCACCTGTTAAATATTTGTTATCATGGAACTTGACCTAGCACCCCCGTCATATGTTGCATGTGTAACCAGACCAGTAGAAAACCCTCACTTGGGCTAGGGTTATTTATGTTTAGACATCCACACCTTATGTTTCATTCCTGGACTTAGTGTATCCTCGCCCGGGTAGTGGGCCGAGCGGTCGGGACTTCTTTTTAGTGTGGGATGCATTTGCACTCGTGCTTGGGAGCAGAGTGGAGTCTGGTAGATGTAGTGGATCGCTTGTCTGTACCGGGAACCGTTTGGGGTAAACGTGTCACGCCCCCGGGGGGTTTTAAGTCAAGCCAAGCGGAAAAGTGCGCGTATAATTTTTTTTTCTTAATAAATTAACATAAACCTCATCCCCGGTGCGTGTCAGACCGCCACATACGCAAATTCTCCCTGCCATCGGACAGAGTCTCCTTTGTATATGCACGGCGTCCCATTTACAACATCCACCATCGACCATCAACCATCAACCATACAGTAGACATAAATCACAAATCAGAGTACATTCATTTTATTTAAAGCGGCGTCACCGTTTGGAAAGGATAAAAACCAGCGGTTGTAAAACCCGTGCCCACACGGCACTCCGTTTTGAGAAAACATTTTCGAAATCGTTTGGTTTAACATGAAAACATGCCGCATATGAAAACATCACTAAAAATAGCTAAATCATATGAGTACGTCCCATCCACAGTGCCAACTAGTAAATATCCACATAATCCACAAGCAAACTAACTAATAAAAACATAAAGGAAATGAGATAGTTCCAAGAGATCCTGACTACGGTCCTCGCGACGCAGTCTCACCGCCATCCCGGCTAACGCACCTAGTCACACCTGTCACGGAGTGGGTAAAGTCAGTGACAAACAAAGTAGATGTCTAAATATCAACAAGGAATAAAAAGCAAACCGATTACACCGGAACCTTTCGCTAAACTCTGTACATAATTAAGCTGGGCACCAACCCCAGAGTACCTGTCGGAGAGACAGAAGTCTCCCCTCGTGCACAACACCTTTTTGATGCTTTTAACCTCTTCACGGGGCTAGTGCGGCACCTATAGCTGCCGTGAAGAGGTCCCCACCCTACACACGTGGGGCACACGGGTCATTTAGACCACTTCTCCGGAAAAGTACACCCATGCGGGGGCCATTCCGCCTGTGTACGTGCAGCATCCGAAAACACCTTGCCGAGATCGGCGTGTATTAAGCACCGCGACCGCAGCCGCAACAGTTGTTATATAAGATAAAATACATTCATGCGAAAGGTTAAACTGTCCATCTACTTTGTTAGACAAATTAAGAACCTTTTTATGATGATAGATGCACTTACTGCTCTTGTTGCACTTATAGCAACTGTACCCACCTTGTTGCGGGAAGATCGGAGCACCTGGATCTTTCACACACTCCCGCTGCGCACCCGGACCTAAGAAAAGTCCGCAAGGATAAACTATAATAAAAAACGTGTACTAACATCCCAAAACGAAAAAACCCAATTTACTCTTTTTGACGGAAAAGTCCAACACCGTCCGGTTCGCCGAAAACCGGAACCCCGCGCCGCCGTCGCCGCCCGCCGGAGCCCCGCGCGGCTCGAAACCGCGCGGCGTGGCTCCGCGGGCGGCGCATGCGTGGGTTTCGGCCCACGCGGCGCGGCGCGGCGCGGCGCCTCGCGTAGCGCCCGCGCGGGTGCTGCCCGCGCGGGTGCAGCCCCGCGCGGCGCCCCGCGCGGGTAAGGGCCCGCACGGCGCCCTCGCGGTGCCCGCACGGCGCCCGCGCGGGTGCCCCGCGCGGCGCCCGAGCGGTTGCGGGCCCGCGTGGGTGCCTCCCGCGCGGCAGCCGCGCGGCGCCCGCGCGGTGCCCCGCGCGGTTTCGGGCACGCGGGGGGGCCACCCGCGCGGCGGCCGCGCGGCGGCCCCGCGGGTACTGCCCGCGAGGCGCCCGCGCGGGTACGGCCCGCGCGGAGCCCGCGCGGTGCCCGCGCGGTTTCCTCCGTCGCCGCTTGCGGCGGCGACCGTCCGTCCGCGAGGTTCTTCCGCGCGATGCCCTAGCGGCATCGCGCGTCTCCGTCGCCCGTTCCGCGCCCTAGCACGACGACGATGGCGGCGACGGTGACGGAGACGACGGAGAAGCCCGAAAACTCAACAAGACAACGACGGAATAATCCCGAAAAATTACAAAAAATATTTTACTAACCGAAGATCGACGGGAAGGTCGCCCGGTCGCGTTCTTGCCTTCGATTCGACGTTCGGGAAGGTCGGGCTCTTTCTCTTTTTCCTTTTCCTTTCTTCCGGCTAGGGTTCCGTCTTTTCCCTTTTCTCTTTCTTTCTCTCCTCACCGGTTAGGGTTTTTATTTTTCTTTCATTCCTTCTGATAACCGGAATCACTTATATAATCCCCTTTATTTAATTATTTATTTAATTATTTTCCTCTTTATTTCATACGTACGTAAAAAGGAAAAACCTACAATTATCCGGATATTTATTTCTTAACAAATATCTGATTCCCACGAGATAAAAATCCCACCTTATAAATCCTAGTCACCGATTATTTAATTTATTTAATTAAATAATCATGGGAAATAAATTCCCAATTTAATTTATCGTCACCGATTAATTAATTCCTCAATTAATTAATCACACGAAAATTCCAAATTTCCTCAAAAAGCGTGTCGGATATTTTATACGAATTCCGATGCGCGCCCTAAGTCACCGCGATCTTAGAAATCCCAATCCGGGAGATCCGTACATCGGTCTTCATTTTTCGGGCCCTTTGCTAGAAAAATACCCGCACCACGCACCGACCGACTTTTAAATATTAAATAATTTTATTTCACTTAAAGGCTTAAATAACTTACATGTGAGTCAAAAATACACCTAAGAGCCGAATCACTACACCACTCACACTTTATAAAAAGTTTCGCCCCGAAACTTAAGTACAAACCTCACTAAACAATTCGGGAAAGCATTCCCTCATTTTCGATTCCAGCTCCCATGTCGCCTCACGCTCTTCGTGGTTGCTCCACTGGACCTTTACGTAGGAAATAGATCGATTGCGTAACTTCTTGTCCTCTCTTGCCAAAATTCGCACCGGCGTCTCCTCGACGCTCAAATCCTCTCGCAACTCGATGGTGGAGGCATCCAAGGCATGAGAGGGGTCAGCGAGGTATTTCCGGAGCATTGAGACATGGAACACATTGTGGACTCATTCGAGGTTCGGCGGCAAGGCTAGCCGGTACGCCACCGGTCCTACGCGTTCTAGGATCTCGAACGGTCCCACGTACCTTGGGCTTAACTTTCCCTTTATGCCGAAACGTCGGTTCCCCTTGGAGGGCGAAACTCAGAGTAACACATGCTCACCTAACAGGAACTCTAAATCTCGGCGTCTATTGTCTGCGTAGCTTCTCTGTCTGCTCTGGACGGTCAGTAGCCTTTGCCTAATCAACCGCACCTTTGCTTCGGTCTCCTCCACTAAGTCTGGGCCCAGAAACTTACGCTCACCCAAGTCGTCCCAGCATATTGGAGACCGACAGCGGCGCCCGTACAGGGCCTCGTATGGTGCCATCTGAATGCTGGCCTGATAACTATTATTGTAGGCAAATTCCACTAGGGGCAAACATCGTGCCCACACTTCGCCCAAGTCCAAAACGCACGCTCGAAGCATGTCCTCCACAATCTGTATCACCCGCTCTGATTGTCCATCGGTCTGCGGGTGAAAAGCCGTACTGAAGTGCAACTTGGTCCCCATTGCCCGTTGCAGGCTTTGCCAAAAGTTTGACACAAATCGCGTGTCCCTGTCCGACGTGATAGATGTCGGTACCCCATGCAACCTTACTATTTCGTTGATGTATGTTTGTGCCAGTCGTTCCCGAGTCCACGTCGTGTGTATGGGCAGAAAGTGGGCCGATTTCGTCAAACGGTCCACAATCACCCATATCGCATCGTGTCCCTGTGGCGATCTCGGGAACCCGGTCACAAAATCCATGGTAATCATGTCCCACTTCCACTCGGGCACCGGTAATGGTTGCAATTTTCCTGCCGGGCGCTGATGCTCGGCCTTCACCTGTTGGCATACCAGGCAGTGTGCCACAAATCGAGTCACGTCTCCCTTCATCTTGGGCCACCAGAAGGTCTGTTTGACGTCCTTGTACATCTTCGTTCCTCCGGGGTGCGCTGCATATGGGGCAGTATGCGCCTCCCGCAGGATCTCCTCTTTGAGTTCCGGTAGATCCGGCACGCAGATTCGTCCCCGAAATCGTGTCGTGCCGTCGGAGTTCACTGTGAAATCACCCTCCTGGTCGGCGGTTATCCTACTTCGCACCAGCTGGAGTTGGTCATCAGTCGATTGTCCTTTGAGAATCCTGTCCAGCAGAGTAGGTCTGACCACCAGTGTCAGAAGTTGTGCGACTGTACCTGCCGGTACTACTTCTAGTCTCAATCGCGAGAATTCCGCAATCAGGCTGTCTTGCTGGGTGATGGCACTTACACCTGCCTCCTCGGCCTGCCTCTTGCGGCTCCAAGCGTCAACCACCACATTCGCCTTCCCGAGGTGGTAGTGGATCGTTAGATCGTAATCCTTCAGTAGCTCGAGCCACCGCTTTTGTCGCAAATTTAACTCCCTTTGGGTGAAAAGGTACTTGAGGCTCTTATGATCTGAGTACACATTGCAGTGTGCCCCATACAGGTAGTGTCTCCAAAGCTTGAGGACGAACACCACCGCTGCGAGTTCCAAATCGTGCACGGGGTAATTCCGCTCGTACTCCTTGAGCTGCCTTGACGCATAGGCTATAACCTTTCCCCGTTGCATGAGTACTCCACCCAGTCCGTTCCGCGACGCATCGCAAAACACTTCATAATCCTCCCCTGGTTCTGGCAGGGCGAGAATCGGGGCTCGCGTCAATCTATCCTTGAGCTCCTCGAAGCTCCTCTGACATTTGTCCGTCCAGATGAACTTTTCCCCCTTTCTAGTCAAACGGTTTAAGGGGGTGGCTATCTTGGAGAAACCCTCCACGAAGCGCCGGTAATACCCGGCTAATCCCAGGAAGCTTCGAACCTCCGTCACCGTCGTCGGTTGGGGCCAGTCCGTCACCGAATCTATCTTCTTCGGATCCACCGCGACTCCAGCCGCCGAGATTACGTGCCCCAAGAAACCGACCTCACGGAGCCAAAACTCACACTTTTTGAGTTTGGCGTAGAGTTTCTGTTCCCGTAGGGTCTGGAGGACTGTGCGCAGATGTTCTTCATGTTCCTCATCTGTACGAGAGTAGATGAGGATATCGTCGATGAAGACCACCACGAATAAATCCAGGAAGGGTTTGAATACCCTATTCATCATATCCATGAACACCGCCGGGCATTTGTGAGCCCGAATGGCATTACCGTAAATTCGTAATGGCCGTAGCGAGTCCGAAAAGCCGTTTTGGGGATGTCCTCCCCCTTAACCCGGAGCTGGTGATAGCCCGACTGCAGGTCAATCTTTGAAAACACCGTCGCCCCCTGTAATTGGTCGAAGAGGTCGTCGATCCGTGGCAGGGGGTACTTATTCTTAACGGTGACCTTATTTATCTCCCGGTAGTCAATGCACAACCGGAGACTTCCGTCCTTCTTTCTCACAAACAGGACGGGCGCGCCCCAGGGTGACGCGCTTGGTCTGATAAAACCCTTGTCCAAAAGGTCCTCTAACTGTGCCTTGAGTTCTTTCAACTCCGCGAAGGCCATCCTGTACGGTGCCTTGGTGATTGGTTCGGTGCCGGGAAGTAGTTCAATAGGGAAGTCGACTTCTCGCTCCGGCGGCATTCCGGGGAGCTCCGTCGAAAATACATTCGGAAATTCCCTTACAACGGGACTGCTGAACCTCATTTGGGAAGCGGCCCTGAACTACCTAACGGCCCATTGGGTTCTCGACTGCAAGGCATTGGGTGGAGCCTATTTATTCCTTGCGTGGCCCTTAACGGGCCTCGAGTACACAAGGTTCTCCTATGCTCCGAAGCCCGCCCGCGCACATCGGCCGGGAAAGGCTTCGCCTAGTACTTATGGATCCCCCCCCCCCCCCGAACCGTACTAGGCGTTTCTGGGGTCAGGGAAGGGGACGGCAGGAGGTGAAGAGAGAGAGAGAGAGAGAGAGAGAGAGAGAGAGAGAGAGAGAGTAACTGGGGTAGCAGGCTAAGGTGTAACCGGTGCTCCTAATCTAGGAGGAAGACAGAAGTTACCTGCCGTTACTAGGTCTGGGACGTCGCATCCTCCACTGTAGTATCCCGGGGAGTCCGTCCACAGCCCTCGGGCCAGCGTCGTACGGCATACTGGGGAAGGGACTTAACGTCTGAAGAGTCCGCAGATTGCTGGTCGCCGGGCGAGTCCTTTGGCTGAACGGGGGTCGCAGCACTCTCTGGTCCTCTCTGCTGTGGTGGCGCGGCGGCGGCGGCAGGGGTGGGCCTCTGAGGGCAGAAGGCACGAGAGTGGTCCGGCAAGCCGCATTGATTGCAGTAGTGGTACCTCCAAGTACATTCCGCCACCGGGTGAGCACCCTCGCAGATTACGCACGGTCAGTGAGGCAATTTCGCGCTCCTTGCTGGTGTCGGTTTATCCTTCCGTGCTTTCTCCGGACGCCCTCCTCCTCGGCCCTCTTGGTTGGGGTCCCCTCGCGGGACGGGTGTAGCAGCCCTCTCCGTTTCCTCCGGTCGCAGTGCCGGGGGCCTGGTGGTGCCCGGTTTTCGAGGGCACTCGTAGCGTGTGTGGCCTGGCCTGCCGCATTGGTAGCAGTGGCTGTGTCTCCATGGACAATCCGTCACCTGATGCGCCCCAATGCATATGGGGCACGGCCTCCTCAGCGGTTCGGGTTCTCCTCTCATTGTCCTTCCAAGGTTCCCTTCTGTCCTCGGGCGCTTGAGTGCCGGGCCCTCCTGAAAGGGGTCCTCCATCGGACCGAGATAGGAATATCTCTGCCGAGCACGTGCCTCGGCCAATTCTTGCTCTGCCCGCAGGGCCAACATAACCGCCTCGTTAAAAGTGGGGAACCCTGTCGGTGGCATCCCCCCATAGGCGTCGTCCCTGGCGTCTCGCTGGGTGCGGTCGACACCCTCGAAGTCTTGAGTCAGTAAGCATAGGCGCTCGGTGAGGGTTAACAGTTGCCCTGCTATGTCGCGTAGCTGGTTGCGGAGTAAGCGATTGGCTGCGGCTGTGGGATCCATCCTGTCCATTTAGAAATAGTTAGCGCTCGGTGGCCGAATCCTGGCCGTCGTCTGCTGTAAACAAAGAAACCACGTCAACCCTAAGGTTATCACCCTAGCACCCTGTCTTACGATTACACCTATATTAAATCCCCTTTTTTCCCGTACTCTCACGTACTATCGCACCTACACCTTGGTTATCTCATGTCCAATTTGCTTGTGGCACCTTACACTGTGGATGTGGGTCACCGTCTACTATGGTTATGGTTGTTTTCTCTGATACCATTTAATCTGTCACGCCCCCGGGGGTTTTTAAGTCAAGCCAAGCGGAAAAGTGCGTGTATAATTTTTTTTTCTTAATAAATTAACATAAACCTCATCCCCGGTGCGTGTCAGACCGCCACATACGCAAATTCACCCTGCCATCGGACAGAGTCTCCTTTATATATGCACGGCGTCCCATTTACAACATCCACCATCGACCATCAACCATCAACCATACAGTAGACATAAATCACAAATCAGAGTACATTCATTTTATTTAAAGCGGCGTCACCGTTTGGAAAGGATAAAAACCAGCGGTTGTAAAACCCGTGCCCACACGGCACTCCGTTTTGAGAAAAAGTTTTCGAAATCGTTTGGTTTAACATGAAAACATGCCGCATATGAAAACATCACTAAAAATAGCTAAATCATATGAGTACGTCCCATCCACAGTGCCAACTAGTAAATATCCACATAATCCACAAGCAAACTAACTAATAAAAGCATAAAGGAAATGAGATAGTTCCAAGAGATCCTGACTACGGTCCTCGCGACGCAGTCTCACCGCCATCCCGGCTAACGCACCTAGTCACACCTGTCACGGAGTGGGTAAAGTCAGTGACAAACAAAGTAGATGTCTAAATATCAACAAGGAATAAAAAGCAAACCGATTACACCGGAACCTTTCGCTAAACTCTGTACATAATTAAGCTGGGCACCAACCCCAGAGTACCTGTCGGAGAGACAGAAGTCTCCCCTCGTGCACAACACCTTTTTGATGCTTTTAACCTCTTCACGGGGCTAGTGCGGCACCTATAGCTGCCGTGAAGAGGTCCCCACCCTACACACGTGGGGCACACGGGTCATTTAGACCACTTCTCCGGAAAAGTACACCCATGCGGGGGCCATTCCGCCTGTGTACGTGCAGCATCCGAAAACACCTTGCCGAGATCGGTGTGTATTAAGCACCGCGACCGCAGCCGCAACAGTTGTTATATAAGATAAAATACATTCATGCGAAAGGTTAAACTGTCCATCTACTTTGTTAGACAAATTAAGAACCTTTTTATGATGATAGATGCACTAACTGCACTTGTTGCGCTTATAGCAACTGTACCCACCTTGTTGCGGGAAGATCGGAGCACCTGGATCTTTCACACACTCCCGCTGCGCACCCGGACCTAAGAAAAGTCCGCAAGGATAAACTATAATAAAAAACGTGTACTAACATCCCAAAACGAAAAAACCCAATTTACTCTTTTTGACGGAAAAGTCCAACACCGTCCGGTTCGCCGAAAACCGGAACCCCGTGCCGCCGTCGCCGCCCGCCGGAGCCCCGCGCGGCTCGAAACCGGGCGGCGTGGCTCCGCGGGCGGCGCCCACGTGGGTTTCGGCCCACGCGGCGCCTCGCGCGGCGGCCGCGCGGCGCCCGCGCGGGTGCAGCCCCGCGCGGCGCCCCGCGCGGGTGCGGGCCCGCGCGGTGCCCGCGCGGCGCCCGCGCGGTTGCGGGCCCGCGCAGGTGCCACCCGCGCGGCAGCCCGCGCAGCGCCCGCGCGGTTGCGGGCCCGCGCGGGTGCCGGCCGCGCTGCAGCCGCGCGGCGGCCGCGCGGTTGCGGGCCCGCGCGGGGCCGCCCGCGCGGCGCCCGCGCGGGGTACGGCCCGTGCGAGCCCGCGCGATGCCCCGCGCGGTTTCCCTCGTCGCCGCTCGCGGCGGCGACCGTCCATCCGCGAGGTTCTTCCGCGCGATGCCCTAGCGGCATGGCGCGTCTCCGTCGCCCGTTCCGCGCCCTAGCACGACGATGATGGCGGCGACGGTGACGGAGACGACGGAGAAGCCCGAAAACTCAACAAGAGAACGACGAAAAAATCCCGAAAAATTACAAAAAATATTTTACTAACCGAAGATCGACGGGAAGGTCGCCCGGTCGCGTTCTTGCCTTCGTGTTTCGCAGTGTTCGGGAAGGTCGGGCTCTTTCTCTTTTTCCTTTTCCTTTTTCCGGCTAGGGTTCCGTC